>BSAI01000189.1:17882710-18004224 GCA_036245035.1 Adrianichthys oophorus | reverse complement strand
CACACACACACACACACACACACACACACACACACACACAGACAAAATGAAATAATGGCAGGTGAAACCATAAAAAAAGAATGAGACCACAATAAATACATTTAAATCCACTAACAAAAACAAAACACTGGTGTTGGGGATATCCAAAGGAAACTTTGACATTTTTATGGGATGGCCACATGACCTACAGCTTGGCAAACATTTTTTTCACATTCCAAAATGTGAGATTTGGTGATTTTCAAGTTTTCTCCCAATATGGGAAAGGTAAACTTTTGTTTGAGCAATTTTTCACAAAATTTTACACACATTCTGCCAGCTTAAGACTACAACCACCACAGAAGTTTTGACTTTTAGCATTTTTACAGTTTTTTTTTTTAACATCTTTACAGTCGGCCTCGGTGCAGCGGTTGGGCGGACAGCCCCTGATCGGAAGATTGCAGGTTCAATTTCCGCCTTTCCCGCCCATGTGTCAAAGTGTCCTTGGGCAAGACACTAAACCCCACATTGCCTCTAATGGAAGGTTGGCACCAGTGTTCAGCAGCGGAGCCACCATGTGTGTCTGAGACTGTAAAGTACTCTGGGCCTTCAAGGAAGGTAGAAAGGCACTAAATAAGCATACGACATTAACCATTTAGTCCCAGCTACACATAAAAACTCATCCCAGGGATTTTCATTGATCGTCTCCTAATTTCTGGAGCATCATTGGGAAGCTAATGTGGCATCATTGGTAGGCGCTCGTTTTCTATTTTTTTTTTATTCATTCTATCCCATTTTTATACCTTAATAGGGTAAAATTAAAAACATTAAACACACACACACGTATGTACTTTTTTATCCTCTGTCTTTGTTTTCTTTTTCTTGCAAGTTTACAGTTTTCATTATGAGGAGGCAAATTTGGCCTTGAGGCAGGTGCAAAGTTTACCAAAAAGACAAGACTGTCAAAAATCCTCGTGTCAATCTCTGCCTAAAGGGTTTGATCTTCACCATTAAAAGAATACTTGATTTCCTTTGGGAACATACATCCCTATGTATAACTGTAATAAATGCAGCTACTTATATACAGTACAGTAAACTATTATCACCCAATCTTTAAGTTTTAAAATCTTTAAATCAGACACTTGCACAAATGTTTGATTTGTTACCACAGACTAAAAAAAAAATAAAAAATCATAGTTGTGTAAGACACAAAGTAAGTATCTCGCAGGTAACCCACCTCCTAAACACTGTCCCCTGAAGCTCCTTAAACATTACAGCAGGCTTGACTGGCAGGCGTGTCATCTGCTCCCCAGCAGAGAAACTTCTTCCCACCAAAAGAGCCTAAGGTTATGTTCTCTTTCTGATGTCCTGCTCCAGGCAAGAAGGGTGCTCTGGTGAGATAACTTATTCATCTTTCAAATAACCAAAGTTCATTTCTTAACCTGCAGTTCTCTTTCTGTTTCCATTGGATGAAGGGCACCTCAATCTGCCAAACAAATATCTGCAAAAAACAGAGAGACACAAGTTCAATATGAAGGTTCAGTGGTCATGATATTTAACCACACTGACATGAGTTCTGGATGGAGTGAAAAAACTATGGCGGCTACGGCTGACCGCACAGTAACTAAAACATTTCACAGAGCAAATATTTTCTCTTTCAAAATTAGCAGTTATCATCTTTAATAGGAAAAAGTGGAGAGGGGAACCTGCAACAACTAATATGAAAGGGCAACCAGAACCAGTGGGGTACTTTGACTGGTCAGAGGATCAAATGCTATTGAAACACTTATAAAGAATTACAAATGAGGTGACCTTATGAAGAAAATAATTACACATGATTTATAGCTAAAAATAAAAAAACACTTTGTGACCAAAATCAGATAAAAGGCATCATTAAAAACTCAAGTTTTCATTTACATTGGTTTGCTTAGAGGGAAAAGGCAAGTCTTCTCTTCTGCACAAATATTTAATTTATGTACCACAAGTCAAATGTTGCACAAAGTCAGTCTGCTCAACAAGAAAACCCGTTTGGGAGTGGGAGGGGTCAACAGGAGCACCTGCTGCTTGTTAAGAAGAGAAAGGAAATACATCTCTGTCAGAGTATCTGAAATTCTCCAGCAACACATACAAATATGAGGAAGCCAAGAACAACCTAACTTGCTTTTTTTTCA
Source organism: Adrianichthys oophorus (assembly GCA_036245035.1). Lineage (NCBI taxonomy): Eukaryota > Metazoa > Chordata > Actinopteri > Beloniformes > Adrianichthyidae > Adrianichthys > Adrianichthys oophorus. Next base: position 18,002,077 of record BSAI01000189.1, on the reverse strand, counting down.
CCGTTTTCTCATAACGACATCATGTTATTACAAGAAAACCTTTTTTCACAATATACTGGCTATTATCACAAGATAACAATTTTTTGATAAGATAACAATCTGCAGCAAAACAGTTTGTTGGAAACACAAAAATGTCAAACAGCAGAACTGCCCGATTTATTATTGATTACTTTAACTGTGGTCTGTGTCCGCTGTGTGCTCTGATAGAGAAAAATAATAACCCATAAAATGAAGACACTTTTTTTCTTGAGTGGTTCTTATTCCTGCATAGGAATCTGATTTAAATTTTGTGTTTAGCGGCTTACTTTCCCTGCTAAGTGAGGCACCAGGCTCTATGTGGGTTTCTGTGCAGACATCAGATTAAATCATGAGTTTACATGCTTGATGCCCCACTAAAAGTTGTTAAAAAAATACAATTTTAAAAAATGTGTCTGATGAGATGTGCTAGCAAAGTTTACAGTACGTCATCACATTTATTTTAGAGTGGTTGCGATTTTACAAGCAGGAAGGGAACATCAACAAAATGAAGATGAGACAACAGCGTCACTCTAATATCCACCTGCTGAAATGTCACCACGAATCCCTGGATTCTTATAGAGCTCACCTTTCACTCCCAGAATTTCACAGCAGCCACAACAAAGGTGTTGCCATGGGAACTGTTCCAACAAGTAATAATTCAGATGCCTCTCCAACAGGTTTGACACCACACATGTAATTCTGCTGCGAATTGGTTTTTCCCAGGTATGGTACAAATACTTCTCTTTGTGCATCGCAAATCACAGTGTTGCCAGTGTCAGTTTCAGACTCAGATATGTTTTCAAGAGAAAACAGAAATGAAATCAGGAAATGGACAGAACATGTTTTCTCCTTTATTTTACAGCAGGATTCATTTTTTGGCTGTTGGTGTTTGTCACGATATACCCGCCGTATCACGTAACATATTGGACTAAATACATTCATTTTTCAAGAAAATATATGCGCGGAACTGTTAGATGATCTGATTTGGGAAAATACTTGCATTTAAAGTCCCACACGAATCAACTTTTGAATCGATTGTAAAAGTGATCCCAGTTGTATTTTAATGATGATCGGCTTTTTTTTTTTTTTTCCCCAAAATAAGAAAAAAACCTTTGTCGCTTTTTAGGGCATAGTTTCTGCAGAGCGGCACAAGTTCCTCAGAAAGCTTCCCAAGTTCTGGGCGAGACTGTTGGTGCAGTGCTAGCCTCCCCCATCACCCCTTTGTTTACACTCGCTCAAGCTAGTTTACAGCCCCTCACAACCCCAAGATAACATTACCCGTGCAACAAAAATACTGAGTGATTTCTGAGCTTTTTAGTCAGATAGTTTGGACTCAGGTGCCAGCTTGGATGGGGAAAAGAAAGTCGTACATGAATCTATTTGAGAGTGGATGGATCAGATAGGGGGAAGCAGGGAGCTTGTGGAACGTCATACAGGTTTTTGTTTTTTTTTTTCAAACTGCATTTTTTCGTCTGCTCCTGATTCACAATGATTTGAATAAAGTCAGAAACGCATTTTTAAATGTATTTTCTTTATAAATGTCCTTCATCATTAAGTAACTTCTTAAAAGGTACTTGACAAGGCTCTGCAGGTGCTCCTTTTAACTTGCCCTTTCTTGTTCTTTTGTACTTATTTTACATGTTACTTTTTTACTTTAAATTTGCATTAACTTATTAATTGTTGTTTTTATTGTATGGCGCCTTGTTCAAATGCAATCATGTCAAGGCATCACGTAAATAAAGAAAAACAAAACGCAATAAGAACATGTTAAAAACATCAAAAACGTGATTTCCATTTATGTGGGTCTTTACAGAAATTCCATAAGGTAAATTTCTATCTGGTTTAAACCTGTCTGAGTTGTAATTTGGTTGTGAATGTCTGTAATCACACACAGCTTGCATAAGTACAGATAATTGCATTGTACATGACTATACATTGATGATAACTGACAAGTCTGTGTGCTTTCCTGGGTTTGTCTCCATAGGTGATGATTCTGGGCATGTTTGAGTTTGCGTCCCTCCTGCAAACCCATCTTTCTCTGGTTAATTGTATGCTTCTTTGTTTCTGACAGCAGATCCCTCCCTGTTCTTCACATTGTTCATCACATTCAGCAGCAGCGAGGTGACCTATCAACCTTACATTTGCATGCAGCCCGGTAATTCTCTTGCATTTTTAATGTTTATGCACTCTTAACTTAAGTGTAGCTTTTCCCATTCATTGATCTTTCTACTAATAGGCACTCAGGCCTAAATTTGAAGGGGGTTCTCTCTGGTGCAGCCACATTTAAGATCGATAGACCATACATAGTATCTCTGTATTCCCAAAAAAGGACTCCTGCCATTTCTTTAATACATTTTTTCTTTATTTACCTTGCACTTAGTGCCATTAAACAATGAAGGACTGAAAAGAGGAAAATGTAGTTTTATAATACCACATAATATAGGGGCTGTTGTCTTTTTTTGATACAAGTCTTATCTACTTTTCTTTATGGCTTCCTCTTATCAGCGGTTTGTTTCCAGACATTGCAGGGATTAAGCCGATTTACTTTGGGATTACGTTTCTCCCACAATTTGACTCTGTTGACACTATCATGTTGAAGATATGATAACCTTTTCCGCCTGGTACATCTGTTTATAGAAAAATTCTGGAGAAATTACAGTCCTTCAGAGTTTTCTCATGCACAGAAAAATAAGTACACGCTTCAGAAAAGTCAGGATAGTGGCTGGGATTTCCATTTTGGCTGATGTTGTGTACATGAGGGATTTACTGCTTTATTAGTCAGTGTGTATGGAAAAAGTTACAAACTGCTTCATCTTCACAATCCATTTGGTCCTGTTGCCTGCTAGCCTTGTATCTCTGGTTAGGTATAAGCCACCAACAATTCCCTTTCACTGTCTTCTGTCTAGGGCGATCCTCTTTGGCTCCCTCCATGTTGGACCGGTCTACCTGAAAGAGAAAAACAATTTATTGAGGAAGATTATGTTTTTCATATAATCTTAATTTACACATTTTAAATTCATTGTCATTTTTTAATTTTAGGCCTATCAGCTAACAGGAAAGTATCTGTGTACTTTTAGATTGATTACATAGATTGATTTCATAGATTTATAGATAGTGTGTCCTTTTATAGATTCTGTATCTCAAAGCTCATTTGTCCTCTACTGTCATTCTTCTGCATATAAAACTGACTTAAAAGGGATTGCTAAATATTTCCTGGTGCCTATATAAGTATATGTGTATAAGAATTGTTTCAATACTTGTCATCAAATACCTAATAAGATTTAAAAAAAGAAAACACAAAGAAAAACCCAATAAGAAATACTGTATATCAGACATGGTTGTAACATTTGGTACTGTATGGAATATCTTTCAGGAACTGGTGGTGCAGGAACCAAAATGCAGAAAACCATGCTTGATTTCGAGTGACTGTCCACAGGGACAGAGGATGAGAAATTGGGGTGAGTATCATCAAAGCAAGAGAATGTGAAGAGGAGCAGCCCTGATAATCATCCTCAATGACAGTGAACACAAAGAGAAGCAGCTCTGGCAAACTTCGCCTAGGACAGGGAACATGAATAGGAGCAACTCCAGTGACCCCCTCAGAGACAGGGAACATGAAGCCCTGGCAACCATCCTCAAAGACAGGGGACATGAAGAGGAGCAGCTCCGGCGACCCTCTAAAGGAGCAGCGACAATGAAGAGGAGCAACCCTGGCCACCCTCCTGAGGGGCAAAACACATGAAGTTCTTTAGGAGCAGGGAAGAAAAAGAGAATATGCCTCGATAATATCCCTTCTGAACAGATAGTCGCTGGCTGGATGTGCCATGGCGTGGCTCAGAAAGGGCTGCAGTAAAACCATCGGCTTTGGCGTGGACAGCAGTGGAGAGAAAACTACCATCCAGAGGGGACCATGAGGGACCTCTCAGAAGAATGACCCCCAGACATAATGTGCTTTCTTTGAAGGGTGGCAAATCCTGGAACAACCTGACACCGGCAATGAGGGAGTGTCATTTCCCACTTTCAAAAGTCAACTCAGTGGCTGAAAGTAAACAGTCCCAGGATCATTTTCTGTGTTTGATCTCTTTAACAGTTTGTTACCAGAAAAGAAACAGCGTATTAAATGACTTTGCTGGATGTCAAATTGTTGTGATAGACTATTCAATCTCAATTAGAGTCAAAAACCTTTTCTATTTTTGTGAACAGCCAGTTTACCTATACTCTGACAGTTTTATGGTTGTGGCCTCTAGCTTCAAAATTGGTTAACCACAATCAACAAGAAGACATGACATTTTGCACTCTCATTACCTAACAAAGAGAAAACAGAAGGGGGTGACTGTCTTTAAAACAGATCTCTTGGATATCACCACAGGGATCTCGGTGGAAAAAAAGCAAGCCTTAGAATACTGAACTCCAGGGGAAGAGGGTGACTTATTACTGCTTTCTGCTCGGTAACAGATCCATAGTTTATGAGCACCAGCAGCGAAATGGAAATAAGCAGCCATGAGTCAGAGATTCTTGGCTGTCTCCATGGTTATTATAGTTTACACATCACCTACTGCATGTGTGGTGCCAGCACAGCTTTGGAAAAAAGATATTGCCACAGATCTCTTTTTAACGGCAGAAACGTTAATTTCACAAAGCTCTCTGCAGCTACAACACTGGCAAAAGGGAGGAATATTGTTAGAGCAGATACGAAAGTTTGATGCTTTCATGAATACATTATCAAACAAAAAGGTACAGAAAATCATAAGGCAGTGGTGACTAGGTTTCTAGCTATTTATGTTTTGTTTTTTTCTTGTGGTTGAAGAAGTATTGTTTATGATTTTTATTTGGTGTGTTGGAAAAAATGTCTGATGTGTGTGTTTGTGAGTACGGATTGTTCTACAGTAGGCTACTGTATAAAAAATATTCTTCCCAGCAGGTGTAAAACTCAAATAATTCTCTTTTACCTTCATTCTGTTAGAAACATTCACAGAGAGTCCTAACCAAAATATGCAGAGGTGAATACAAACACATGCCACACTGATATAAAACTATCCACTCATCCAAACCAGAGAACTCATACCAGAATAGACCTGTAAAATGTTGTAAAAACCATGGATTTCTAGTAGAATTTGTCACAACTTATTGCTTTGGGTTTAAGAAAAGAAAGATTATTTTATAGCTATTTTGCAGCACATCCAGAATATGCTAAAAAAGAAGTGAAGAATCTTCTTGACAAGTACATGACATTTTACAAAACAGTAGAAAATGATTTTTTTGGGGGGAAAATAGAGTTGACAGCCCTTAGGTGACTAGTGCAGTATAAATATTATATTGTGTTATTAGATAATGCAATAGCTAAAAAAATAGCTTTTTTAGAAAATATTCTAAAAGTTAGTTCCTTAGGTCTTTTACTGATGATAATTTTTATTCCTTTTTTACTGTGAAGAAAGTGCAAGTACTTTTTTGTGCACTGCAGATTCTTGACTTTGCCTCCACTTTATGCTGATTTCTCTGAAAATCTATTTTTTTACACTCAAATTGAAGTTTTGAATTCCTGATGAATTCAGAAATCAATTTTTGTTCCCACACTCTCAATTAAGGGTGTATTCAGACTGGACACATTTGCTTCGCTTAAAGTAAACCAGAGTTTGTTTCCCTCGATAACCTGGAACACATTTTCTGACTAAATACACGCAAGCGGACCCTGGTCTGGGACCAGGCACCACTCTTGGACCCAACTTTTGAGGTGGTCTCGGTTTGTTTCCAATCAGACTGAGCTCAGATTCGCTCCCAGTTTCCTCAGTCTGAATAGGCTCCATGCTTGGAGCGGGAAAAACTGCGCCAAAACGTCCACCGTAGCCAGGCAGTACGGGATGTAACATCAATACAGACGTTTTAATTTGGTCAGGAAAATCTAAAGTTTGAATAAGTGAACTATCCTGACAAGGACTGCAAAGCGCAGGACTTCCATGATTTTTTCTACTGTTGCTTTGCCACGCCCTCCTAATTTCTGGCCAATGACTGAAGAGATCTTTAGTCACATGATTTTGTTTAGAAGATTTGGTTAACAGAATAGTCCGCTTGACGACAGTCTGAATATAAGGTTCAGGACTCGATCCGGATCAAATAAAGCGAACTCTGTCCGGACCAAGGGACTTTTCCAGTCTAAGTCTTTGGAATTAAACTGCAAGCTAAATAAATGGTTATGAGAACGAGTGTTTCTGCTCTGCGTCTTGAGCATCAATTTCCATTTTCAGAAAGGTGGAGAAACTCAAAGCAATTAATCGCTGCTGATTGTTGAGAGAGAGATCCGGCCTGATTGACGATCCAGATGTTGATCAGCAGGTTTTCCAGAACGGTTGCTGTTAATCTACATCAGAGGGGCCAAATATGTTAAATATTTACGAGAAAACGTCCTTGGCAAACATCATTTAACCATTCCTGCAAGCCTTTTCCTTTGGTCCAGAAGAATATTTAAATTATTTTAAGGATTTCAGATGAGTTAAATATGAAAACATGCAGAAAAAGTGTTTTGCATTTTCTTAAAGCTTGGTGTAATGTGGTTAAATTACACACACACCTGCAGCTTCAGGTTTTAATTGCAGGCTCCCAGAAGCAGACAGGATCTGCCACCTCCAATCAGAATCAATACGCAGAGACAAACAGTCTCCCACACGCTGTCAGCGACACTTTCCTGCTTTCACAGGCCACAGAGAATCAAAATGACACAATCGGGTGACTTAAATCCCAGAGAGAAGAAAATCGCTTCAAAAAAATTCTTCTGGGTGATGTAGTTCGGTGATTTTTTAAAAATGTTTTCTTCGCTTGTCTTATGTTGCAAATTGGCAAAACTAATCGATCCTGACCGACTCACTTGTTAAGCATTCTTCTACTAATGTACCAAAACTGGGGGTGTGGTCTCCTTGAGTTGATCCAACTTCCACTGTTTTGCAATTCTGATGCCACTCTGTTGGCAGAGAGGATGCAGCTGTCTCCCCAGCCCCCACAGCCTGTCAGCATTTCTGATGAAAATGATCAGTTTCTCAAAAATGTCATCACAGGAAAACAATCCCTGCAATCAAGAGACGGGCAATCACCAGAAAAGAACGGAATATTTAATCGCAACTGAGGAAACAGAAAACCAGAAGTTTAAAACGGCTTGCTAAAATCACAGGAAAAAGGTTGCAGACGTATGCAGCTTGTCTAACACAAATCCAACAGTCCATCAACACTTCTATCCTGATACACATTCAGCAATTAGTTCTGCCAAAACTAAAGACGATAAAGCTAAGATCAACACCAGCAATTCTGGAGATCACCACTGACTCTTCCGCTGACACCTCTGCCAACTCCTCGCAGAGAAGGAATCAGCAGTCGCTGGTCAACTTCCTGATTCAGCCCCATGACAACCACTCTTCTTAGCTCGAGGGCAGATCGCTGTTCCCGGCTAACCCTCCTCTCCAGCTGATGATGCATATTTTTATCATTCAGCTCTCACTGGGAGCTAGGTGTCGACAGTCCTCACATGACGCGTGCCAGCTACCTTTCCTCTGCACCCCATTCACACCAACTGTCGTCAGGCCGTTTCTCACACACATAAGTGAGCTTTGAAAGCACTCAGGCACGTTTCAAACTGCATTTGGATGCTCTCCTTAAAAAAAGTTCACTTTGAACATTTCTGCCTCAACTAATTACAAGAGCAATTTCAGAAAGGTCTAAGATTTCCTCTCAGACCTCCTTCATTCATCAGCCTGGCTTTGAGAAGAGCTGCTCCACTGAGACCAAAGAAGCAGAACTGACCTGAGCTCACCCAGCTCTCCACATGGAAAACCCACAGCTTTCTGCTATTTGTACTTTGAGGAGAGGAGCAGTGAAATGTCAGTCGGCTGCATCCTTCTGCATTTAGAATTACCTCCAAATATCCCCCCCAAGTTTCGCCCGAAATCTGGTCTCATCTCTCTGAAACATCCACACAGGCAGAGGAACACCACCTTCAATTTCCTAAGGGTGATATATTGGTCACAATCCTGACGCTGTATCAACCCACAAATCACTTCAACCATGTGCCCAACAAGATCGCAATTCAGGACTGAAAAGCTTTCTGCCCCCTCCCAGTCATGTCACTCTGCCCCTTATAGTACAAGAAAATCCAGACAATCTCAGTCAATACACATCCACTGTGTCTGTGAAGGCCACACTCATCTATGTCAGCCGCTGCACTGATCCAGCATGAACAGTGAAAATTTAACAGATGGTCCAGATTACAGCAGAATTAAATCTAATCCAGATTTATTTGCGGCTCTATAGTGGTGGAACCATCGTCAAGTGGCGTCAGAGCAAAGACACTGAGTGATAAAGACAATATTTGTTGCAAGGTTTGTTGGGTTCAAGAAAAACCTTCAGGTTTTTTTCAAAATCAATTTGTGCAAAACAAACTACCGGTACATAACAAATGGAGAAGAGCGCCAAGCTGCAGTGGAGACGGGTGCAGTAAGGCTGCCTTCTCGCCGGCTGGAGGTCCACACAGTGCTTTTAAGGCTGCCTCCAAAGGAGGCCCCAACCTTTTACACCACACCTGAAACAAATTAGGAGACAAACACACAAAGATCTACAAAAACACAGAGGTCCCACTCTGACAGAAATACAATACACTTTACAAAAAATAAAGAAAAAAACGAAACCAAATACGGCCATCGCCGTAACAGCATATACAAAGCTGATATGCAACACAAAAAGCACAACGGGACAAAGTCACTTTTTTCCGCGAGATCTTCTTTTGTAAGCACTTCACTGCTACGTTCACAGCGGCAACATGTGTTTAAGCCACCACTTCCAATAAAATGTCTATATAAAGGTGTGTTTGTGTGCGTTTTGGGCTTTAGCATTAAAAACTCCAACATTCACGCGTAGCTAAATAATTTTCTAGCAACAATTTTGGGCTCTACGTAAAAAAAAACATGCAGCCACCGAATGCGCGTTGAAACCTAAGCCAGGTCGAACTTTGATCAACCAGGGATTCAAACTTGGTATAGTGACATACAGATGGTGTCCTTTTTAATTCACTGAAGTGCCATCTCTTTGAAAATTGATTATGAAGAAGACATGAATAATTGCAGTTTGATCCCGGCAGGAATTGTATGAAACCCATTCTTTTATATATCGGAATAAAGCTGTGAAAGAAAAAACCTGGAGCAAGGTTTGCAAAATTTGCACTTCTTCAACATTTCACACAAAGTGTCCTCCAACTGTAGGTACATGTGCTAGTAAAAAGTAGAAAAAGAAAAAAAAACTCAAATGTCCAGTCTGTACATGACTTAAAATAGTTAATATGAGTGCAAGACTGCTTCTTTTTCACTATATGCTTTAGCTGATGTCTGTCTTTTAGATTGGAACATGTTTTTTTGTGACTGTAGAGCAATGTATTTTGTAGACACCTCGCGCTCTCTGCAGTTGTGAGTCGGAATGATCATAGAACAGACATAGCAGTTCATACTACTTGAGCTAACAATCCCCGTGGAAAATACAAGGCGAAGAAGGAAGTGGAGATGAGCACAGCTCCCTAAATTGTGTCTTCACACTCCATAACTCACTGAAGTGAGCAGTTAGTTGAGGAACATATGTTCTGAAACAGTTCAGTCACATGGGTCAGTGCAGGCCAGACTTCCTTCCCATTTTAAAGACAAAGCATTTTGTAAGTAATCCTATAAGAAATGATGCCACTCTATAAACTCCACAGGAGATTTGATTTAGCCTGGAGCGACTCAAAGGCATCATCTGAAGAAGAGATTAACCGTGGTTGTGTCCAGTCAAGGAGGAATACAGTGACACAAAAACCACTGGAGCTGAAAAGAAATAAAGGCCATATTTAATTTTTTATCCTCTAAAAGGTAATAATCTTAGTATTTCTCATTATTATGCTGAAAAATGATTGTGTGTTTTGTTTTTTTTATTAGAAGACCAACACTGTTTTTATTTATATTTCACGTCTCACCAACTTCTGTCACTCTACTGTGCCTTTTTTTAATAAAAAAAAGGCAACTTGGGTCAAAATAGAAGAAAATAGCTTAACGTGACTTTTTTTAGTAAAACAAACAAAGAACAGGATGCTTAACTGTTGATTTAACAAATTTCATTGTTACATTTGAAAAAAATAATTCGATTTTTCAAGAGTCTTTTAAGCACTGACAGTAAAAAGAGATGGACAAAGCGGCTGTGACGTCACTCATAATGAAGTCAATTCAGTCGCTATTTTTCCACGAGGTGCCAGAGTTATAATGGTTATTCTGGCAAATATAATGACAGAGTAATAGCTGATTCTTTCTCACCAGAAGTCTATGGGATTTTGGCTTTCTGGGAGCAGCAGGTAACGCGTGGTGGGAAGGGGATATTCTGTGAAAAAGTTATGTAAATTCATGTTGGCCACAAGTAGGCTAATATGTGCAGCCAGGATGCATATTGTTGCATTGCCTGCACGTAACTAAAATACGTCCAAGGCTGGATTTTGTTGTTAGACATACGTTTTTAAAATTAAGAAACCTCTATAGAAACATCTGTAACATTAGATTGCTTCATGGCTGTAGATCAAGTGGGATTAACACCAGTTACTAAATTCTCTAAAACCTCAACTTGTCTCTGAGACCCAATCCCCACTAAGCTTTTTAAAGAAACCTTCCTCCTAATCAAATTAATCCATTTTAACTATAATAAATAACTTCAGAAACAGGTTTTGTCCCACAAGCTTTTAAATGTGCAGTTTTTAAACCTCTTCTGAAAAAGCCCAGTTTGGATCCTGGCCTTCTGGCCAACTATAGACCAATATCAAATCTCCCCTTTATTTCAAAGATCTTAGAAAGAGTTGTAGTTAAGCAGAGATACCGCCACCTACAGGACAATAGCCACTTTGAAGATTTTCAGTCAGGGTTCAGACCTCACCATGACACTGAAACTAGTTAGAGTCACTAATGACTTGTTACTGGCCTCAGAAAAAGGACTAATCTCTATTCTGGTCCTGTTAGATCTTAGTGCAGCCTTTGACATTATAGACCACAACATCTTATTCCAGAGACTAGAGCATGACATAGGGATCAGAGGATCTGCCCTCCAGTGGTGTGAATACTATTTATCAGATAGGTATTAGTTTGTTAATGTAAATGGCCAGACCTCTCATTGCACTCAAGTTAGCTACAGAGTTCCACCGGGCTCAGTTCTAGGACCCATCCTGTTTATGCTTTACAAGCATAAATATAACCAGGAAACACAATCAGGAAACAGTATTAATTTTCACTGTTATACAGATGATACACATTTGTATTTATCCATTAAACCTGACCAGAATGACCACATAGAGAAATGTAATGCCTGCTTTAGAGACATCAAGACCTGAATGAGAATTAATCACCTCCTCCTAAACCCAGAAAAAAAAGTCATTATACTGGTTCCTAAATACCTGAGAGATGCTCGATCTGATCAGATAGCCTCCCTGGATGGCATAAAAGGCTGACATTTCTCAGGCTTGCTCTCGTAAGAGAGGCAGAGACAGTTTCTACATTCAAAGTTAGGCTTCAAACATTCCTCTTTGGACAGGCTTATTGCCAGTCTAGCTACCGGCTTTAGCATCTCCTTACTAATTCTAATATTTTTCTTTATTGCAAGTTACTGTATTCAAGCTATGAACTAACCAGTCAGATGCCTCAGTAAAAGCAAGTGGTGCCCGATGGCCCTACTTCAAATGTTTGATTGACAGATTCTCCTGAGCCCGTTTTTACTGGAAGGGGTGCGTACTTCCAACAAACTCACTCATGCTTGGCGACTGTAGTTGCCCTAAAAACGTGACTCAAACCGACTCAGACCGATCACCGTCGTCTGGCTCCAAATGGCAGCGGCCATAATGCAGAAAAATGGCAATGGAATTGGTGTCATTTTGCGAGAGCCAGAGGAAAGGCATTCTTTATGGGTGACATCACACCACGCTTCGTCCAGTGACAATATGTCTATGGTTCTCATTGACAGTCAAAGCTTTTAAGGCACTTTCACTTTTCTCACTTCTTACCATTAAGTGGGTAAAAACACGATTATCTGGTTAAAAAAAAAGAAAGTAGCAAAATGTGATTCATTTAGGCCAATTGTTAAATTTTCACTGCTAATTAAACAAACAAACAAAAAAACGGACAAACATTTATCTTGCAAGATTAATGGCTAATTCACTGATTTTTCACGGATAATTCACAAATTTTTTTCTCATCAACTAACTGCAAATATGCCTAAAACAGTCCAATGTCCGACATGACCAGTCTAATAAAACATTATATTTTGCTATGCGCTCCTTTAAGCTCGGCTCCTATGTAAACAGCTTTGTTATGGTTTCAAATCAAAAGCCATCAAATTAAAAAATGAGGCTTAAAATTCTGTAGAATAAACTGTTAGACTGAGGCGTTCAGAATCCCTAAAGCAGGGATAACAGGTGTGGTTAAATGTTAAGTGTTTACAAAATGATTTTTAATTGAGCAAAAGGTTGCTGTAGCTTTCTTTTATGAGATTGTGGCTAGACTTACTAAAATAATGTATATCTAAATTTAACAAAAAGGAAGGTAAATAAACTGTAAACATACCATGTTTCAATTAATTGATTAAATAAACTTCTCCCCAAGTGTTTAAAAACACTAAAAATCCTGATTGTTTTAAGTGGAGACAATATTAAATGCGACACACTTGTAATGAATCTACATCTATGTTGTGTAATAACAAAACTAAACAGTGTCTTGTCTTATTTTAATGCTACAACATCATAATCCTTGAGCTTTTAACATAGTGGTCAGAGCCAAAATCTGACCTAATGGTCTGGAGTTTATAGATGGACCTGTGAATTATTTTCTGCATGTTTGAGCAGCACTTGATGTTCTCAGCGCTGTACTTGCCAGTCACAAGAAGCCAATAACTCAAGTAGAGCATAAACAGTTCACAACTTTAAATTAAAACTGAATGCAAAGCCTTCACAAGAAAACAATACAAGGAAACATTTTTAATTGTTTTTATTTTATTTTATTTTGAAAATCTGTGTAAAAAGACCCTTTGTACATAATGCCTGTTTGATCAATCAAATATAACATCTTACCACTGAGCTGGAAAGCAAAAATGATCTGAGAGATATCCACACTAGACTTCCAAAAACAAGAAAATCTCTTGCTTAATTCTCCAAGGACAGAGTAAAACGTAAGACGAAATACGTGGAGAAAAAGTAGGAATGTGATCTCCTCCACATTTTTACTTGAAGAAAACACCTATCTCCATCTGAAAGACCTTCAAAGATGTCGAGGAGGCAGAAATGAGACATTGTTGGAGACACAAAGTCGTTGGAATAACAGTGGAACATGGGAGTTCTGATCCACCAGCTCATACGGCTGTGTGAAAAAACAAGACCCTGGGTCTGCCATATCCATGAAATGAACAGAGAACTCAAACTAGAAATAAGAAAAACTCCAAGAAAAATGTGTCATTTTGGACATAATCTCAAATTAAAAACCAAGAAAAAGTGCTCTCCATTCAGAATAAAACAAAAAAAAAGGAATCATTAAAGGAATTGAATTCCTTCAGGGCAAAATTGTTGATCTGGCAGACATAACAGCAACCCAAACAAAAGCCAAAAAACTATCAGACCTAAAGGTAAAGACTCAATAAGAAAAGGTTGAGGTGATTCAGCACTTTAGCTTCTTTACAGTTCACCTGCAAACAGAAACATAATCAGGAATGAGATCAGTTCCGGTCCTTGGAGAAGCAAAAGGAAGTCCTGCTATTAAAAAAAACTAACAAACTTCACAATTTGGAGAAAACACAAGGAAAAGGTTCAGAGTTGAGGCTAAGAACTGACTAAAAGGCTTTAGGAGATGATTACAAGCAAATGAAGAATCAGCTCTGTGCTTTCTCAACAGTGTGATAAATTTAGACCCATGATCGAAAACCTCATTCAGACATCAATGTGCTCATAAAGGAAAACAATGATCTTTAGGTTAAAAGTGTGAAAACATGGACACAACAAAAGAACATTTGAGAAAATATTCATATATAAGGATATATTTAAAAATATTTTCAAGCAGCCTGATTGATTCAGTTTTGCAGATAAAGGGTATGCTTACACTTAAGACCCACGACAGCTCCTTGGCCACGCATTTCCAGCCTCTACCTCCAAAAGGAAAAGAAGGTCAAAGATATAAAAAAGAATACACTGAACATTTAGATTAGCGACCAAAAAAAAAGACAAATCTTTGCAGTTCTGTGGGTTTCTTGCTTTTCCTGATTGGCCACTTTAAGTTGGTGGCAGGGCTTGCTTGCCCAGATGATCCCAGTAGCCTTGATATCTTCGACACTTTTAGAGTGTCCCGTTGCATTCTGGTCTTGGGGAGGCAAGCGACATTATAAATAAATAAATAAACAACAGAACAGAGATCCAGCCTCTCACGCCATACTAAGAATAAGCAGAATTTCACTTCAAAGCCAGACATTAAGGAGGGGGTAGACAAGCTTGTAGTAACTGGGATTCACCTGTAGCTTCTGGTTTGAGCTGCACGGGCTTAACCTTTCACTCTGTTCAGATCTTTTATGGAAAGAATGTCTTACAAAGTCAAAAGTAATAGCATGTTGGCAGCATTAGAATGCCATCTCTGCCTTTTGCACATTTATTCTTCCCCAATACATCAACAAAAAGTATGTTTTGTTAGAATAAATAAAGTTTTATTGCACAAAAATGTATCTTGATATCATATTTTCCCATATCAATACATTTACCATATGTAACAGGGGTTTAATAGTTTGTATAAATCAAATCAGAATTTTCCAATCCTATACATGATGCAACAATGATGTGAAATGGAACAACCAATTTTATCATTCTTATCCACTAAAAGTCCTCATCAATTCTTAGGATGTCTGTCATCTGTCAACTCTGGCTGTGTACAGCGAAACTGAAGAGCATCTTCCTAATGAAAGCTGTGTCGGATTTTTCACCAGTATTTCTGTGGTCAAAGGACAATCTGCTAGATTTTCATACCAAGGCTGATTAACGCAGAGTTAAAAAATGACCATCAATATTTAACCAATCCTATATATATATAAAAGATCAATTTAACAAACTAAGGTTTTTCTTTTGCAAAATGTATGCTTTCAATTACTTTTTAATGCATGAATACTTACTTTTGCTGATGATGGTTCCACCTCTTTTCAGTATTCAAACAAATAAAATAAAAACAATTGATGATGAATCAAAGCTTAAATGTAATGAAATGAATCAAAAACGAATTGCTTCAATATTTTAGTGCCTATTCTTAGAACCCTGTAAAAGGAACAATTCATCTCTCAGTAAAGACATGTTGCTGAGTGTCTCAGCAGCAAAAATACATCCAAGCCATCTTTCAGATCATCAGATGTTGATGGTAGTCACCGTACTCTCTGGAGTCAATGCAGGTTTGGACCATGAGCTGGTGAGGTACAAACTCCTCTAGAATCAGATTGACCATTTTAGGCACTAAATATACCAAACTAACATTTTTAAAATGTTAAATGTTGTTAAAAAATGTTAGTCTATCCCTAAATAAAAAAACTAACATGACTTTATTGCTTTCACATTACATGCAAAGTCATTTTTCTGGTTTGCACCATGTCATTTCCCTTCTACCTACATTTTTTTTCATGATTGCGTTGCTGTTCCCTCTATACTGTTCATTTGGAAAAGTCTCAGTCTATTTACATGGAAGCTTGTTAATCATCTCTGCTGAACTCCCGAGGGCGCATGTTTGCACATCATACTACACTTTCAGCGCGATGCGGAGCTCCTCCTCTTCTCAGCACTCAGGGCAATTTAACGTCCATCGTCTCTCCTGCACCATCAGTTATTAAGCTCGACAGCTTCGATAGGGCCACGGTATCTGCTTTCTTTGAAATAAAAACATTCAACAGAACCAGACAGCAGAAGATGCTCTGCCTTAAATGATGTCAAAGCCAGCAGTGAATGAGCTTTAAGACGAATCATTCAATCAGAAGTAAAAGTGCAGGTTTTTTTCTGGCTGATTACTGCATCTTTATTGAGGGCCTTAAAAAGAAAAAAGTAACAGTTTCTTTCAAAACACAACCAAAGATCCAAAAACACCCCACCACTGTGTGGCATTTAAATCCTCAAATCATTACATAAACCAAGAAAAGAAGTAAACTGCTAAACTTGCTAAGTCGTGAACATGTCAGTAAAACGGTCTTGCATTTCAAAAGTAAGGCCGAAATGATAAGGCTCTGATTCTGACAGTCAACTTCGTCACAGTGTCAGTAACAGCTCTTCTGCTGAAGGGAGGCTCTTCAGTCCAATAGATGGAAAGCAAAACTACCTTATTTTCACCAAAACCCTAAAAAAATAAATTAAAAAAACTCAATTTTAAACATTTTTTCGAATCAATTTCAATGAAAAACATTTTAAACTAGATTTGGCATGAAAAATATGCACACACCATCTCGATGTCTTTTTTACACTGCCAAAAGAAGTGTGCCAAAATAAAGAAATGCGTGACTTTTGGTCTCAATAGGTTTGATCAGCTTTTAATCAATCACATTTTTGGAGAAAATAAAAAAAAAAAAGCTCATGTCTTGAAAGGCTCAAGTGTTTCCATTTTTCGTAGATCAAATCTACATTTGCAAACATTTTGTGTTTTTGTTTAGATATTCGGTCTCACTGTATATATGAGCCCCCCACCAGAGACCTCCTACCTTCATGCTAAAGTATGTTAAAGTGAGAAAATGAGAAAGAAATGTGAAGCAGTTGTTTTGGTTATTAAAGTGCTCTCACACTATCAATTAGCAGCAGTTTGTATATACATAGAAGTGTGGTTCAACACTTGCACAACTCTGTCCATCTAAAACTTCTGCCCCTACAGACAAAAAAAAAAAAAAAATACGACTCCTACGACTAATCTTAAAAAGAAAACACTCTTCTCAGTAGTTACTTCAACATAGTTACGACAAAATCATTGGATAGGAAAACTTAAAAAAACAAACTCGTCATGCAGATAATCATCTGTCATATACATACAAACAAAATTAAATTTCTTTTTTTTTTTCTAAGAATAGATTTTGTAAACACTGCTTTAGGTCCTTCTGGTTTGGTTTGTATATTTTTCTGCTACAATCTGAATGTTTTCCTATTCTGGTAGAAAAATGTCCCAGGCTCCTGGTCTGGCATCTGCAGAAGATTTTAGCTCCAACTTCCTAACGGTTCTTTCACCTTCTACCCATTTTTTTAAGCAAAACCATAAAAGTCAAGAAACTAGAAGAAATAGGTGGAAGCTCTAGTATGGTTATCTTTTCTTACAAGTGCCATGAACATTTTTATGCAACTTCAAGATTTAAAGGAATATAAGACTAGGAGCAATACCTAAGGACAAGGCTAAGTGTGACAAAAGTAAGGCGTGGCATGGGTAGGACTTGGGAACTTTGAACCGAGTCAGTAACAATGGCGGTAAAGCAGAACATTAAAACGTTGTTGTGAGGGTAATACGAGACTGCTGCTCAGAGATTTTGGAGGAACTCCTGGAGTTGCCTGACCAGCTCGGTGTCCACAGTCTCCATTAGGACGCCGAAGCCCTGATCCCCCATCAGGGCTTGCTGTGCCTTCAGTTTTTCATAGACAAAGTGCTGAAGAGAAACGCTGTGCACCGGGTCCTCCAGAGCCAACTGTAGAAAAACAAGAGAAAACACAACCAAGCAGAGGTGCAGTTAGAAGAGGAAGTCTGAACAACCCGTTAAAAACATGCATCTTTTGCTATTTTTTAAATTTTTTTTTAAGTTGAACAAAAAGAAAACTTTTGGTTCTATGTAGGACTCAGGACAAAAACTCTCCTTCAAATCCTTTTAGATTCCAAATGAAACACAGAGCTTTCATTGTAAACCTTTGTTCCACCATCATTTTTACTGAGATGACTTGATATGTTTTAATGGCTGAACATAAATTAATGTCAAACCAGACAGACTTTACACAAATTGTTTCTATACAAAAGTTTCTGATAAGACCGTTCCTATTGTTTCTGAAAAAGAAACGTGTTTTAAAAAAGCTCAAAATAGCATTTTTGAGCACTCTACCACAAGGCCACTGAGCTGGTCCAGGCTAGCTCTCAGTCATGGGGGATGGCACCAGTGGTCCTGCCCACAACTCTGATGTGCATTCCTTATGAACTCATGCCGCTCTGCAGAAACTAAGACCAGCCCAAAATCGACATGAGAATAGCACTACAAACAAAAAAAAAGTGACCAAAATGGTTCAACTAAGCTTCCTAGCTGGTTTTGACACAGAAAAAGGAGAGAAACTCTTCTAAAGTTTGTCACAAAAATGTGAAGAAAGTTCAGGCCGTCTCATTCATTCATCTTTAAAAATAAAAACAAAGACAGTAAAACAAATACTTGATAATAGAGGGAAAAAATAACAAAAAATTGGATAGCTGACTAAATCCAATACACTTCTGTGAGTAAGCACACAACCATTTATTTTCTGTGAAGTGAAGCAAAAGCACACGGGTTCAGTCTCCACTCTGCATGTACACATGAACACAAGGTCTGAGAACCGGTCCTTTAATCGATTGCTCCTGTCTGCACTTTTCTGGTGAACCAAGGAAAGGAAAGAAAAAGATGGTTGTAAAATAGTTTTTATGATCTTCAAAATTTTGCTAAAGAAATCTAACTTTGTTAAATATAATTTGCTGTAATTGTTGTTCCACAATTTCAAAAATCCTAAAAAACATAATCTGCTCTCATTCAAAGCTTATATTTCTGACAAATGAGCATTTAAAAAAATAATAAAGAAAAACAGCTGAAAATAATAAGAGCTCCATTGTGGCCAACTTCTCTGGAAGGGAAATCTAAATCAAATGTTCAAAAAACTGCTAGTTGGCGTTTTAATTCATGGTGCATGAATGTTTGAGGTGGATGTCATCGAACCATCCATCCATCTCTTCATCAAATCAAAACTTTAACGAAACGATTGAGGAAAAAATGCCATAAAACAGTTGTAGAATGACATAGGCAGTTTATTTTTCCTCAAAGTTAGTTATGTATTGAGCCTGCACCTATAACATCACTGATAGAAAAAATCATCTGTAGTCTGGCTGCTTTCACTAAAGACAATAAGTGTGATTCATTATCATCTCAGGGGAAGATCCTCAGCAGGGATGAAAAGATGAGAGATAAAGTTCAAAGGACGCAATAAGCAGGAAGAGGAGGTGTGACTGCTCAGCACGACGGATAAATCATCAAGAAAAGAAACCAATTAAGAGACAAACTTGGAAATATTGTAATACAAGAAACAAAGACGTCTGTCTTTTGTTCGATGGAAGAAAGTAAATTATAACCAAAAAAAAGACATGGGACACAGGAGGAACACCCACAACTGCTTGTTCAAGGCAGAAAAGGGTGGAGATGAGCAGCAGCTAAAGAAAATCATCCTTTAAGGAATCCACCAAAAAACAGCGGCAATTTCCAGTCTTAGAGAATAATGAGCATGTTGTGGTGAGAAAAGAACCTAAGAAACACTGTTCCCGACGGGGCAAACACATTTAAAGCTGCTGGAATCACCTGTCAACGGTGGTGACAGAAAGAAACCCCTCATGAACTCCAGGAAGTGTTTCCACTAATGCTTTGTAGTCCGGGATTAAAAGTAGCTAAAAACCTGACGACAAGTTTAAACTGTATCACACAACTTATCATCTATGCTCTTCGGACAACAAAACACTAGTATTTCTTTTTAATAGCAGGTCACCTTTAGTAGAAACTGACACTTAAACTAGCAGAGAAGAAAAAGTCTAGATTAATGAGGCGATTGTTAAATGCTGCCCCTGATGAAGACCCCACCCCCACCCTATTCTGGCATCTCCTAAAGCCTGCAGTGCCTCATGTCCAACTGCAAACACAACACCAGTGTGATGCAATTAACTGTGCAGCTGTATGATGTATTCAAGTGTAAACTATAAACTCTGTTATGTAAATCAATATTCAGAATGCAGCCTGGTGGACAATGTTGGTTTCATCATCCTGAGCAGACAAATTAATTATCTAAATGATGTCAAAAATATTTTTATTTGTTTGTTTGTTGACACATTTAATGATCAGAGCTAATGGTAGATATTTCCACCAATAAAGGCTTTCCAGGAAACTACTCGTGGACTTTGATTATTTGAAACAAACTTTTGCTTCATTATCTGGACAAAAACAAGCGGTGAGAAGTGAACTTTCTATCTGAAATGATGCTTTCCATCATTTAACATGACGTTTAGCATATACACCACTTTTATCCACTGCGACAGTCTCACACTGGCAGTCGGTGCAGGCTCGCTAGCTGTAACCATGACCATGTGTCACACTACTAATCAAATAGTCCGCTTCTTTTGAAAAACAATTTAAACCTACAAAATATCAAGCTTAAAGAACTAATATTTGACTTAATATGTATTTTTATATTGTAAGTGACCATGGTATAAGCGAAAAACGCCCTTTGAGATGGTCATTATCAGAAATTAATTGACTTTGCACAAGAAACTGTCTTCCACTTTCGGTCAGGCTTTATCCTTTCCTTGTTGTGAATTGTGCTGTTAAAGAGACAAAAATTATTAGGAAGTTTAAGAAAAAGTAAAACAAAAATGTTTTCTACACAGTCAGGTTCTTCATTTTAACTGTTATTATGTAATAACAGTTGAACTGTGCAAAAAATAAATAAGCAATGTCAGCAGTACAACAGATGCTGTGCCTCTCATGATAATTTACTATAAGAGCACATAAACTGCTTTTCCCACACCATTACACTACAAGCAGCAGCTTGCATGCTTCACATAAGATGGGATTGTTAGATCCATCCACGGCCCTGAAGCCAAGGTATTAGTGTAGTATTTCACTGTGATGTGGATATGACAGACTGTAAACAGGATTGTAAAGAAAGCCCTAAAATACTTACAACCTAGGCTGTTTTTTTAAATACAAAAAAAAAAAAGTACATTCAGGTCTGAAAACTTCAGAAAAAAGTGTAGATGAAAAAAGCCTGGAAGAGTCTGGATGGAGCTGCAATGAGGACACTCAGGAAGCCATATAGAAGTAACATCTTGTGCTGAAGTCATGTTACATTTTGTGCCAATTTTCAGGGAAGTACAATGAACAATTCACAATTATACTTAATGGAAGGGGATGCTACAAAGGAATGATAACGGATGTACAGGAACAGATTAATTGAAAAGAACTGCAATGCAAGAAATATTTACAATCTGCTTCCATGAAAAAAAGCTACAAGGTAACTATCCTGAGAATCAGATCTATCAGATAACAAAAAGAGGAACCTTTTTTAAATACAAATTCATCAAACTAGATAATGTCCTTCATAGTATGGGAAGAAAACACTGTCCATGTGAAAAAGGCAATACATTGAGTGATGGTTTGGGCAAAGGAAAGACGATGGCAGTTCAAAGAGATGGAAGAATGTCAAGCCTCATCGGTTCCCTGATGAACCTCAGTAAGAGAGGAAAATAAATGAGGCAGGAAGAAACAAAGAAACAAATTAGTTGTGAAGAATATAGGAAGGCTTTTAAAATGACCTATTGGTGAATAATATTAAAAAACACACACTTTAGTAGGTGGGATTTTTTTTAATGCCCATAACTGCAACAATGGTAATGATGCTGAACTCCCACAGAAATAACAAGAAAAAAAAAGTGTGTGTTTGTTTCAAGTGAAATTAGTAAGATGTTTCCAAGAGAGTTTTAATGTTTGCTGTGGGACCAGTGTTGCCATGCCAGACGCTGCTTTTAGGAAGCAGTTAAAAATTCTTTTGATAGAGTAATTAAAAGTTTCAAAAGTTTTTTTTGAGTGTTTAACTTATTCGGTTCATTTTTTTTAGGGTGAGGGGGGTGGGAGCAACAAAATAGGAGGGTATAAATGTCTTGATTGAGCAGCACATGGAGGACCTCTAACGGCAGTCTGCACTTATTCAGCATGAGTCAGGCTGGAAGCTGCAGTCCTGCAGGACACAAGCTGGCTCAAATAACAGAGGAAACAATGAGAGAATTACAAAGGATTCTGTGTAAAATTGGCAGATATTACTAAGAAGCAAAGTAATATTTTCTTGAAGTCTCACTCTGATCATCTTTGATCTATTTAAAAGCATTTTAATTGTGATTATACTGTTTTAGTAAAAAAAAACTTGTTGTTTTTTAGGACATATTTTCTGGAGAACAGCAGAAGTTCATTGGAAATTTGGAACTGGAAGTAAGTTTGCCCCAATTTTCCATCATCCATTTGTTTCCATGCTCTCCCGCTAGCTTGCAGCCCCTCACAACCCCAACCTAACATTAGCTGTACAACAAAAACTGCGGCTATCCAGCTGTACAGTTTGGAGCCAGATGTCAGCTCAGAAGAGGGAAATGAAGACGTACATTGATTGATCTTGTCTTCTACAAATGGATGCATCAGAATGGAGTGGAGCAAGGAGCTTGTGCCTTGCCGTTGTAGGTTTTACATCACAACTACACATTTTACCAACTGCATTTTTGCATCTGCTCCTGATTAACAACAATTTGGGGGAAAAAAAGATTAATTATCTTGATAAAAGTCATCAATCATCAGAAAAATGCCAAAAGAACCAGAAAAATACATTCATAAGCAAATAGCTGAACATGGTGGAAGGAACCCAATCTTTTTTTTTTTTCCATGTCTTGGAATCTTCATTCTGCTTTAGTTTTCCCCTCAGCTCTAGCTGGAGCCAAGTGTCTCACTTTTTAGCCAATTCAGATGCACTAAAAACTGCTGCAAGCTATAGGCTTTCTGCTACTACACCTTAGAAAGGGACAGGTCCAGGCTCAAGGAAAACATTCCTAATTATTTTCCAGACACACTTTTTTCCACAGCAGAATATGTGACTGAGGTGTAATCAGCTAATTAGAAATTGCATGTACTGGGGTGGTCAGGGAAGTATAAAAATATAGCTTCTCTTAAAGACCCAATACATTTATCTTTTGATCGATTGCAAAAGTTTTCTAGGAAAGTTTCTGCCGTGCGATCATTAGAAATTCACTTCTAAATTGTAGGTAGTACTATTGGCACGAAGTAAGCCTCCGCTCATTTCCCATCATTTCGTTGTTCACACTCTAGCTTACAGCTTTTTACAAACCCAAGCTAACAACAGCGGCGCATCAAAAATGGCAAGTAATATGGGAGTTTTGAGCCAAATGCCAGCTCAGATGTGAAAAACTAAGACGTACATGGACCTATTCGTCTACAAGTGGATGTATCGGAATGGAGCGGAGAGCTTGTGGCATTCTGATTGTAAGTTGTTTAAAATTTTAAATATCCCGAATATACTTAATAAAGTTAGATTTTCTTGATTTTATTAAGTTCATCCTGAGTAATCAATCAGAGTATTTTCTCTTAAGCCATATATATGTTTAGTTTGTGTGTTTTCTTCCTCCTTTTTATCTTGTAAACCATTACAAAGAACCTAAAGTTGCTACCTTACACATTTAACCTAACTTGAAACAGAAAGTAGCCCTACACTACTGCATCAGAGTTTTGGATAATAGGCTTTAAAAATAGATCTAGCTCCACAGCTAATTCAACTCAATACAACTAACTCAGAATGCCTTCTGGCCATTTTTCATTTCACTTTCACTTCAGAGCCTTTAAACTGTTTTCACCATGACAAAGACAGCTGGCGGCACATGATAGGGAGTGAATGATGCTCTATCCTTGAGTCAAATGACTAAGACAAGCACACCCGCCCATCCACCATGGCCCCCGTATGAAGAATCCAAAGATTCACTGCGGTTGACAGAACCGACATCCTCACAGCTCAGCGATTTCACCTCTGCCCCTCTGTGATCCTCCCTCAGCACGTCTCCACTTCCAAATGAATAAACAAGCACACTTTCGTTTAAATAAGGGTGCCAACAAAGAGAAAATTGATGAGTGTGGCACATGGGTGTGTGCCAATAAAGGGGCATCAGGATGCACCCCCACCACTCTGCTTCAGTTTCAGGGAGACTGGCCTTAACTTTTTGCTTTTATCCAACTTCTCCACCATCATTGTGTCTAAATTCTAGGGATGTAAAGGATACAGATACATACCAAAATTTGATCTTGTTATGAGAGTAACATAAGAACAACATAAAACAATATTATGTTGGTAAAAATATATAAAAATGCACCAGGAATTGTTGGTATGTCTTTTTTGCAGACATACTAACATTTTTTTGTGATTAAGATGCAAAATGCATAAAAGGACTGTGATTTGCAGAGTAATACTTGAAAACGAATTTTAAGATCCAATTCATCTCAAAGACCATTTTTTACTTCTTCGTTATTGTCGAGGAAAATCTTTTTTTTCTTTCTTTATTTTTATTTTTTTAATGTCCAAGGAAAAAATCGTGATGTACAATAAAAAGTTTGGTTTAATGTTGTAGTACTAAACAAAATATGCTGCAAAAATTAAGGTTGGGAAACAAAAACATGATATGAACTCTGAAGAACTATTTACATTTCAGCTATATGGTTAAATCTTGGATTTTTCTTTCAGTAAGCTTTTTTTGTTTACAAATAGTAGTCTGACATCCACAGTCACTTGGTATCAGTATTTTTAAAAATCTGTATGTTTTCTTCAGCGACATGTACGTTTTTATAAGTACAAAAAAAAAGTAACCAATTATTAATACCTAATTAAACCACCATGTGGATGACCCCAACTTTTAGGAAATCAGCAGTTTTTAACCTCTCTAATTCAGTAAGCTGGGTACTGTGCTGACAACATTTTATGTGTGTCTTCAGGCAGAGGTTCTCAAACTCTGGGTAATGATGGCCTATAAATAGTCATTGATTTGAGCTAAGGAGTTTGTTAACCAAGTTAATGAACTGCACAGTGATTCAGGCAATTATAATACATAGTTTAGACATCCTTTGTTTCTTAATGTGAAAGTTTTCTTAAAAAATACTCTGGACCTCGCGGGCAAAATCTCCAACAGACCACGAGGATTTAATGTCTTAATCTGCCTGACCTCCTGGTCTGCAATAAAGGGGGAGAACAAGAAGACTTTGACCTCAAGGCTTTTAAATTTTAGAGGCAACTGGGTAAATTCATCAAATATCACATAAGCAAAGGGGTGTTATACTCAAGGAGTATATAGAATAATTTTACTCAAGTTGAAGTCAAACATGTAATTACTTGAGTAAGCAAAAAAAAAAAAAAAAAGTGGTGAAAAAAGCTCATTTACTACATTTAACTTAAAACCTCAAATTTAGGGAATCATGTCAACAAAAATACAAAAATGTGTATGGAATTTTTCAAATGTGTTACCAGCAACTGCTAGTTTAGAGATAAAGGTGATCACTTTTGTTATTAAAACATTTATTTTTCTTTAAAGAATAATTTTAAAGTTGCCCAATTTCTAGTTGATAATACATTTTAAGTAGCAAAAGTGGTACCCATGATGCATCACTGCTGCTTTTTTGTCCATATGTCTAAATACTACCAGCACGAGCTTCATAAATTGATGCTTATTTTGAAGGCGGAGTGCTGGGTTCTACACTGATATATAGTCAGAGCCAGACAAAAGTAGAAATTTCTCTTTTAGCCAAGAAATATAATTAAGCTTTTATTGAAATTATCTGTCTTTATTTTGTGACTTTCGAAAATAAAACGGTACAAAGTTTACAAAAGTAACTTGACACATGCATTATATTGTGGCTAGTTTTACTCCTTTTTTTTGATAAAATCATTATTGAAAACTTTTGCAACTTTTATTGCAAGTTTTACGAAAAAAATACACAACTTTAAGCTTTTTGTGCCTCAATAATTACAAAAAATGAACACAAGATTGTGGAAGGACTGTCCATCAATACATATCCTACAAAGTTTCTCTTTTTATAATTTTTGTTTGCTGGTGTGCTTTTTGTGCTGCCAAAGTGTACCTTGGCTCAAAAAACGGTTGAAAAACACTGCATTAACTTCATTAACTTTGACTGAGATGGCACCTGGTTCAAAACTGTACGGCAGCATAGCTCCAATATTGCTTGCCTTTTTTTTTCTATGCTAATGTTAACTTGAGGTTGTGAGGGGCTGGAAGCCAGCAGGACAGAGTCTAAAACAAAGGAATGCTGGGATATCATTATAGAGCTACTTCTGCGCGAACACTCCCGCTCACAACTCAGAAGCAATTTTCTAATGAAAATTCCTGCAAATGTATGCAGAAAATATGTCTTAAAAACAACACAAGCTTTTTGATTTGGGTTAAAAACTGCATAATCATAATAAAAAGACCACAAGGAATGAATTCACAATAAATAAAAATATAGTTGGAGTAAGTCATTATGGAAAATCTGACTATTAATCATGAAAAAATAACCATACCATTACCACAAATTGGACACAACCATTAAAAGATAATTTTGTTGCTCATTTTCCTGAGGTTTTTATAAATGCTGCCTGATGTGACACATAAAGCTGCATTCACAATAACCATTTTCAACAGAATTTATAAACCGTGCTTAGAGATGCACTAGTAAACTCATTTGGGTGTTTTGATTTCTGGCTAGCAGCTGGTGTTTTTAAATTCTACTTTAAGTAGCATTTATAAGCCTCGATTGAAGGAGATTTCATAACTGCAGATAAGCTGAAGGAAATGTGCATCTGTATTGTAAAGAGCATTTCCTGTCTTGATTTTAGCGTGTAGACACACGGACAGCCTCCCAGCCAAAACATTTGCTCAACAAACCTCGTCTATGAACATGTGGCAGTTTTGAAGCACATGGTGTCGATATGTCTTATTGAAATTGATTATTCAGTTGAAATTTTGTGCCCTAAAATCTTCCTGCTATGTTAAGGACCACATAATTTACACAGCTTCACTTTGTATCTATATTTTGCTGCCACTACCATGCTTCACTGTAGGGATGGTATTGGCCTGGTGATGAGCAGTGCCTACCATTCACTCCAAAAAGTTCTATTTTGGTCTCGTCAGACCACAGAACTTGGTTTCTCGTGGTCTGAGAGTCATTGAGGTGCATTTTAGCAAACTCCAGACAGGTTTCCATGTGCTTTTTAGTAAGAAGGGGCTTCTGTCTGGCCACTCTGCCATACAGGCCTGATTGGTGTAGTGCTGCAGAGATGGTTGTCCTTCTGGAAGGTTCTCCTCTTTCCACAGAAGAACGCTGGAGCTCTGACAGAGTGACCATCGGGTTATTGGTCACCTCCCTGACCAGGGCCTTTCTCCCCCGATCACTTAGCTTAGATGGTCAGCCAGATCTAGGAAGAGTTCTGGTGGTTCCAAACGTCTTCCACATACGGATGGTGGAGGCCACTGTGCTCATTGGAACCTTTAAGGCAGCAGAAATGTTTCTGGACCCTTCCCCAGCCTTGTGCCTCAAGACAATCCTGTCTCGGAGGTCTACAGACAATTCCTTTTCTTTCATGCTTGGTCTGTGCTTTGGCATAGACTGTCAACCCTGGGACCTCATGTAGACCGGGTTGTACCTTTCCAAATCATGTCAAATCCAATGGATTTACCACAGCAACAATTTCAAAAGAACTTTTTCAACATTGTCATTATGGGGTGGTTTTCAAATAATTTTTCAGAAAGAATGAAATAAAAAGCTTAAATGATTTTAGCAAATGGCTGCAATTTAACAAAGAGTGAAAAATGTAAGGGGGTCTGAATACTTTCCGTGCCCACTGTATATTGTATTATAGTTTATTTTCCAGCACTAGAATACTAAGTATTGAGATTGTGATGGATATTCTTAAGAAATGATTGAACTTTCTGTCTATAGCTGACCATGTTTACCTTACAGGATCCTCTCAGATTCAGAGTCAGTCTAATGCAATGTCACAAGTTTTTGTAAAACGTTGACACCAGAATACACCACATAGGAATGGAGCGGATCCGGTTGATTTACAAAACCAAAAGATTTGTCAAAATATTGGATCGTTCAGACATAGTCATTTTGCTCACCTGACCAACCTTTACAGTTCAAGTGATCAAGTGATCGGTGTAGCTAAGAGAATCCGGTTATTTTTCAAAATAAAAGATTTTCAGTATTCAAAACCAAATAATTTATTATTTCTTCCGCGGCCTGGTGGCAATTGATCCACAGAAGGCAGCAAGGTGTGATTATGTAAGGCAGAAAACTCCAGAGGACAGAAAGACAAAAATTCAAAAAAGCTTTTTCTAAAGATGGAATAAAATATTTAGATTAATGAGTTAAATGTATACCAAGTAAAACACAAGTGAAGAAAAGAAGACATTTCTTATGCTGGGAAAAAAAAAAAATCCTCCTTGACCAGCATGTGATACACTGAATGTTAAAAGTTTTAAATGTAGATGTTTGTAACATCCTTTCCATCTCCCCTCAATGCGTCAGATCCTACAGAAGAAAAAAAACAGAACTGAATGGAAAACAGCTTATGTGCGACAATAAGTTCATCTTACCTTATGAGAGATGTGATTGAAAAAATATGTCTTGCATTTGTTTTATGCATCACAGCCACTGCACCGCACAGACGTGGTATTTCGATGGATAATACAGAGGCAGCTTGAGTTGATATTTATGACAAATGTGACAAGTTGGAGATAAAGCTGAAGGTAGGCCAATAGCTTGGTAAATACGTTTGTGCTACACTAGGTGGTTATACAAGTGAATAACAATAAAATAAGTCTCCAGGTGATTTTTTTTCCCTTTCCCATTTTTCTTTTCATATTTCTTTCTATTTTTTCAGCAGTTTGATCTTCCGTACAGTTGGCAGTGCAGCGGAGGAAAAAAAATTGTGTTTATGTATCAACAGGGATAAATCTTAAAATTCAAATTTAAGCACATCTACACATTGTAAACTCTAAAATCCTTCACAAAATAAACCTAGAACCATCTTATAATATTTTTATAACCTTAATAAATCCTTGAAAGCATAACATGTGAGCCTGAACCACATTAGTATTTGGCTTTAAGTTAGTTTCTAAAGTGAAATCCAGCCACAGTTTTAGCGTTTGCCCCACATCTCTCATGGATATAATGTTCTACAGCCGAAAACCAACAGAGATTGAAGTTCATTCTGACAGCTCTGCCTAAGGGAACACAAAGGGGAATCTTTATATCGTGCTGCAAAATAGCAGTCAGAGAGGTCTGTTATTCAACAAAAGCAGATTATGCTGACAGTGATGGCCTGCTTGAGAAAAGAGCAATAATAAAGCAAGAATGGCAGGTCTTCATTACCCATGCTTTGTGTAGGCCACAACAAATTGATAACATGCTGAAACTCATTTCCTACAAATACACACCTCTGCTGGGTCTTTGAAGGCTGCATGACCGTTCATTAAAAAGAAAGAATAAAATCCAATTTAAAGACAGGAAACAGTTCAATGTTCATCAAAAACTCATAAAAGCTTTAAAAATGTCTTTGAGCAGTGAAAGTCCAAAATGTTTTCTAATTTTTTTAGCTTAACGAATATAATAAACTGATAACTATTTTGAGCTGGTGTGTTAGCATGTTTTATGCAGTCTTGCCTTTTTCAAATGGAGAAAGAAAACTCAAAGTAGTTTAAGAATGTATCAACATAGATGTTTCTCAAGGAAAGAATTATATTGACATTTGCTGATGGGAGCTGTTAACAAAATAATAAAACATTTGGGTCAAATAATTTGCTAATAAATTCTTCCTAATACTTTGCTGTAGATTGCAAAGATTGTAGCATGCAGAAACTGTGGACGGATATTAATGTTGTAAAAGAGAATGTGTGTACAGTCTGGTTCAAGCTCTGTATGAAAAATGGTAAATTAATTGGAATTATTTGGCGATTTATGACTGGCAAAGCACAGGAAGAGATGATTAATCGATGAATCTTTTATAGTCCTACGATCCTACCAGATCGACATCTATGGCAAGTTGGTAATCGAATCAACCTATACCACAATATAATCGTTTCCAAAAAAAAAAAAAACAATTATAACAATTATACATTGGTATTATTAAAATACTGTTTGGATTGAGGCATGGTAGGCTTATTCTACTATAACTTAAAAGCGGACAGCACACGTGATGGCAGCAAACCTTATCAATGCATCACTACAGTCCAATGTGTGAAAACAATGAAGTTTACAAAGGCGTGACCATACAGTTTGGTATAATATTCTAATAATGCTACGTTTGTATTATTTTTATGTGAAAAAACATCAGTCCGCTGAACTTTATGAAACTAAAATGTGAATAGATTTGCCATTAATTTTCGTTTACTTGTTTGTTTCTACACTTAATTTTCAATTGATTATCTTGCAAGAAACACAAGTCATCTGGAAAACTTCACCCGCACTGTTTAGTACCAGGTATTTATCTCTAAACCACACTGGTTTAAGTTTTGGCTAAAGATGTCCTGGATTGAGTTTAGGTCAGCGATTCGGTTCGAATCAGAGTGTTCAAAATGAATCAATATCAACTATGAATAGCATCAGCAATCACTAATTATGAATCATTGTTACACTGCATTAACATAATGCATGTGATCAGTCCATTTAAAATATTATTTGTTGCAGGATTTCCAATAGGCCGTCATTAGCAAGTTTCAAGATGAAAACTTAACTAAATATAATCTTTTTTGACCATTTTGTTCCAATGCATAGCTGGATAAATAGTCCCAGACTGCTTTTGTTTTTGATGGAAAAAATGTGTTTAGTTTACTGCCAGAAGTTTGAGATAGAGCAACTATTTTCTCTAACAATTTTTTATTGTTTTATTTTTCTTGCAACTATTTATACCATGTCTGTTTGAACATGAGAGCATAAGACAACAAAGCTAAATTCCTTGTTTATGCACTGTACTTGGCCAGTAAATCTTATTCTGATGTTTTATTTTCTTCTCCTCCACAAGTTTTAAGTTAGAACTGTATTCACCCAAAGCACCAACATTTGATTTGTTTTAATAAAAATGATGGCTAACTGACATTTGAAAACAATGCTTCCCACGGTGAAAGTTATGTTTATTCTACCAGCATCCAAACCAACCATTTTCAAGAATCCCTGCTGAAGACTAACTCGTTAGCCTAATAGCCTGAAACCCATCAGTTACGCATGCTGAAGAAATTGTCACAAATGACTACTTCAAACATTCTGTTCATTCTGAGACCCTCTCAATAAACTGAAACTACTTTAGCAAAACCAGGCAGTGTGTGAGGACACTCGGTGTCTGGCCCATATGGAGGATAAACAACACCCCTGACACAAAATGAACCTCAAATTATTGTTTTACCTAAACAAGGTCAAAGCCCACAAAGGGTACCTTTGAAGTCAAAACATGTTTGTAGTCATATGTAATTCAGTCTTACCAGAGAGGTTTTGAAACCAACAGTTTTATGAAGCAAAGTTAGTTTTTGAGCCAATCACCCAAACCAAGATGTGTCAGTACAAATAAATATATTATTTTGTTTGACTTAGTCAGAATAAGAACTATGAACACATTTTCTAAATGTTTTGTTGGTTAATAAAAACACACTTCTTTTAAAATATATTTTACTTTGAACTTAACTTTTTAATATCTATCTTTAATAGTTTAATATCTATCCAATTATCTATTAAAGACCAAAGTGTTCTTGAAAATAACACCCAGAAAACCTGTTAAAAACATTTCAAATCTTAGGGTGTATTCAGACTGGAAAAGTCAGCTGGTCCGAATCAATTCCGCTTGCTCGAACAAAACCGCTACAAAGTCCAAAGTCTGTGTCTGTCTGCCTCCAAGCACCGTGAATGCAAGGAAGAGACACTTAAATGAATAGAATCTAAACCAATCAAGACCGACTGCCAACAAACCGGAGCTCCGTCTGATTGAAAACGAACTGACCACCTCGAAAGATGGGTCAGAGAGTGGTTCCTGATCCAAGACCAGATTCTGCTTGGGTGTTTTCAGACTGAAAATTGTTCCGGATTTTCAGGGGAAACAATGGTTCACTTTAAGCGAAACAAAGTTGTGCAGTTTAATACCTCCCAAGTGTTATGCAAAAAGAACAATTGGCATGATGTCTGGAGATCAATATATACATTTAAAAAATAACTTTATGATCAAACTTTGAATATTCATATTTATTCAGCTAAAGCTTGCTTCTATCAATCCTTTTGGCATGATTCTATACATAATAAAACACATTGAAGTAGCCCCTCTAAACATCAATTTTTTTAGAGTATGTTTATAGGAGTGACTGTTGGTTCTGAACCAAGTCTGCCTCTGAACCTGATTTTAGATGGACAGCTTATAGCTGGTCCAAAACTGAGCTTCACGTTTTTGGTGGGCAAGCATCAGAAATTTCAGCAGTCTAAGATTGTAGCCATGGTAACCATAGATTGACCTTTTACTCAGCGTTGTTGATGTGGTAAGAAGAAGGCAAAACACAAAAGATCAAAAACTTTCATGTGTGATATTAAGTGAAGTGCAAAGACTAGCCACTGGAGTGTTTTCAAAGTCATCTCCAGAAGCTGCACAAACCACAAACATGTCTGAAAGCATCTTGCTCTAAAGAGGAGATTCTTCTTTAGGCCTGCCACCCCATTCCAACAGCCAAAAGAAACAACAAAGCATGTTCTCAGTTTAGGTGAAACCATACAATTAATGCATATTCATCCCTTGTCACATTTGCCATTAAAAACTGTATCGTTCTGCTTTACTGTGTGCTTATTTTATTTGCTACAGTCAACTCTACATAGTCCAGCTCATAATTTCACAAATGCAAAATGTAGCCTCTGCATCCGTTATGTACAAACATTTATATAAAAAAAAGAACAATCTCAAGTGGGTGTGAGCCACAGCAGCACAACTCAGAGAGCCCAAGTCATTAGTATCCAGTGGAGAAAGTCTTTGATGTAGCCTATCACTCTACTTGTTTGATGGTACTGGCCTTGGAGATGAAGCACAAGAATCAAATAATGCATTATATAGAGAATACCAAACACAGCATCAGTTAGTGGAGTCTAGTTGTCTCAAATACTCAGATCCAAGTGAGGGACCCTCACAAATCCAATACAAGATAGAGTGGAACAGTCACCAGCGTCTACAACACAACCAAACCCCTCCTTCATGCTCAGAAACCCACAGCCAGTCCAATTTAGGCCCAAATCAAAACGCAGTAGTGAAGAGGCAGCTCTCCTCCTGCAGGGACCATATAAATCTGAAGAGACGAGCCCACAACAACTGCTGGCTTTGTTTAGACACTGGTATAATATTGTATATAGCAGGCTGCTGATGTTTTAGAGATCTGAATGGTGATTCTGAATTTAAATGATTTGCATATATGTTTGATTTTGTGTATGCTACCATATTTGCATACATTACTTGTGCTTGTTTTTGCTGCATTAAATTTGCCCCAGAAGTGAGAGGAAGACAGTGTTATAACTATGGCATTTTTCAATATGACGTTTCAAAAATATTCAAAGGTTTTCCAATTACAGACTCAATTATTAGATTTTTATTTTGCGCCGTTGTCCTTTAGAGAGCAGAAATGCAAGTGAAAAACTCTGAAATGAAAAACAATCTCAGGATAGCATTTAGAAAAAAACATATGTGACCTCTTAAGACGTGCAAACAGAACACGATTGAACAAATTTAGCAAAGAAAACATGCTTTAGTAGATGAAAACACATCTGCATTGTTTTAACAGACAATACCTTTTATCTAAATTGATTTGAAGATAAAATTAGTACAAATACTTAAAAAAAAAAAAGACAATACGCTACGAGCATGAAACCAACTTGACAATGAAAGCTGAAGTGCCACATGCAGACACTTCAGAGTTTTCAAGAAGTGCAGCAGCATTTCAAACCCTATTTTCTTTATGAGAAAAAAGATGGAGGTAGTGAAGATTTAGAAAAACTGTGGCGTTAATCTGGCCATCAAACTAGACTAGAGACAACAGTGGAGCTGTTTTGAAGGAAAGACAAAGCAGATTGTGTTGGGTGAAAAAGCTCCTTTAACCTTTGGAGCAAGATGTTTGGTGTCTTCTGTAAGTCTGCTGTGGAGAGTGTAATGACATCTGTAGTCCCCTTTTGCATCAGAGCAGAAGAAATGAAGAAACTGAACAAACTGAGAATAAAGGCTGAATCTGTTCTGAGTTCTGCTCTGGCACCACCAGAGCCAAAAAGACTCTGTAAGATGAAACCCCTTATGAAACATCTTCACCATCCTATTCCTAACTCAAAAAGAATTTTTCAGGGTCTTCAGCCAAAGGATTCTTTAGCACTGACACTACAGCTTCCTCCTTGTCCTTAGCTACAACTACACTAAAAAAACACAAGATCTCACAAAGTATTGTAGTCTAGTTTTTAGTTTGAACATCTTATTACATTTAATATAAGACAAAAGTAACTTGGGTTGCACCCCACTTAACCTTGAACTGTATGCATTTCTGTCTAGTCTGGGTTGTAGTGAAAACTATTAATTTCCATTAGGATCAATTCAGTTAAGTTCAATTCAATTCAATTCTAGTAATGTTTCAATAAGATGTAATGACTTGACAATAGTTCTTAATAATCTTGTCACTTGATCTTGCAAACATCTTATTTTAGGCAATTTAGTTGATGAACTGGGATTTTTTTTTGGTTTACAAAATATTTTTTGGCAGCAGCTTTATTTGTGTATGAGCCGTGTTGTTTCAAGAAATAGACTTGCTGTTTTGTTTTTTTTTTTAGCTAAATTGACTCATAACAGAACTAATTCACATAACATCTGATTTACCAAAGTTTGAAAGTGAACATAAATTTACTAATGACTTTTATGACAAATTTATTTTAAAATGTTTAAGATTTAAGATGACTATTTAGAAAAAAATTGTTGAACTGCTGAAGAACTTAAAATATGATATATTTGAGGGGAAAGGGTATAAACGCTTTTTACATTTTAAATTTTTGATTTAAAATAATAAATTATTTAGTTTTGAATCCAGAAAATCTTTAAAAAATCTTTTAAAATTGAAAATAACCAGATTCTCTCAGCTACACCTTCGATGGCTTGAGCTGCAAAGTTTGGTCAGGGGAGCAAAATGACTACCCCAGAACCATTTTTTATTCTGAAAAATCTTTTGGTTTTGAAAATTGCCCGGATTCTCTTGATTACACTTCAGTCACTTGAGCGCTAAAAGCAGTCCGCCTAAAAGCAGGCGTGCAACACAAGAAGAGTATGTGTATGTGGAACCTTTCTTTGCAAATGGGATAAGTGCAGTAACAGGCGAAAGAAAAGACTACAACTTCAAGACAAAAAACATTAGACTATCAGGAGTCCTAATCAAAATCTAGATTTATCACAACAGGTGATTCCCACACACCGTGCCTGTTTCCATAGAGATGTGACTTTCACGAACAATTATGTTCACATAAATGCTCAAACAAGCTCATCCATTCAGATGCACATTTCACATAAGTTGTGAACACCTGATTCATGCAAGTACCTCAATAAAAAAAGAAAAGAGGAGAAGTGCAGAACAGGACAGGACAGGGTGAGGGTCAAAATTGCACAAATCAGTAACTTGATTGGTTTCTTATCGAGTATAAATAATAGATTTTTTGATTCCATTTTGTTACTGTATTTAAGTAAATGGTACAATAAACTTGTTTTTAACCACTCCTGACGCAACACTAAATTAAGAGACCTTAATTATATTTATGTTTTTTGTTTGTATGTTTGTTTTTTTATCAATCCTCCAAAGTGCACACGTCAGATGACTGAGTGAAATGATGAACAAATCTATTGTCAGAACTGTTTATTATTAAGTTTAAAGCACATGTTATTCAAGTATGTATTCAAAGTATTCAAAATGCTCTACACTGTTTTTCCATCCTCAAAGTTCTGCAACACTACATCTAAGCACTGCATATTGGTGCAAAGCCGGTATGAAAAGATGATTTTCTCTGCTGTAGAACCAGCTGATTCACAGTGATTACGTAAGCCCTTCACTACAGTATGCACTACTGCATGCCAACGCGAGGCTGCTTTTCTCTGCTTCAGAATCCACCAGAATTTAACATTAATTGAATCAACTGCAAAAGACTTACAATAATTAAAAGAATGTAGACACTGTTAAAGCAAATTTGATTTTTAAGAACTTATGTCAGTAAACGGAAGTTCAGTCTAATTTTTTTCCAACTACTAAAAAACACTAGATAAACACTGGCACCAACCTATAACCACCAGGAGCAATATTTTTGATTTTTAATATACTTTATAGTGTGGAAGATTTTCCAAAAATGTTTTTTGTAATCTTAAACAAGAACAGCAGAAGAAGAGGAAACTCTCACGAGCCACTTGTGTCCATCACTACAACACAAAAGTGCTTTGTTAGGGAATAAAAGTGTGGAAATCAAGATATAATAGACCTAAACTATGCAAAAACATTGTTGGCATTAGGAAAGTATTTTAAAATCCTACGATCCTTTTTACACAGAAGATGTCGACACCTAACT
This sequence comes from Adrianichthys oophorus, assembly GCA_036245035.1. NCBI lineage: Eukaryota > Metazoa > Chordata > Actinopteri > Beloniformes > Adrianichthyidae > Adrianichthys > Adrianichthys oophorus. The sequence continues at coordinate 17,965,609 of BSAI01000189.1, read as the reverse complement.
AACACACGCTCTTTTGACATGCCATTTCTCTTCAATCATTTATGTGGTCAACTTGAATTCAATGGGATTCTGACACATAGAAAAGCATCTTTTTATTGGCTTTGCACAAAAAATCAACATATTACTAATGTAAAGTGTGGCATAGCGTCGCAAAGTTGCTTTTCTCCACAACAGAATCCGTTGATTTCCATTGATTGCCAAAGCACTTTACTACTGTAAAGTTTTGCATATCAGTGTAAGGCTACTTTTCTCCACTTCAGAATCTGCTGGAAATGTGTGAACTGTTGAAAAGTTACGGTAGTCAAAAAAAGTCAACACTAAAGTTAAAGCTCTGGTGTTAAAGGGCTAAAGAAATGCAAAAGCATGGATAAATAAATAATATGTAATTTTCCATTCTGAATAAATATACTTAAACTGTATAATCTTATTCTGAGGTCTAAAACTAGACTAAAAAAAAAAAAAACTAGACCAAAAAAACCTAAAAATAAATTTCAACTTTAGATTTGTTATGTCTGCTCATGCAAGTTGTGCATTTCACGTACAAGTTTCTTCCTCTTATCCTGCTCGGTCGGCGGCTCCTCGTCATCACTTAGTTTGGGCTCCTCAAAATGGCTCATCAGCATGCAGCTGCAAACACAATTTGACGTAATATTAATAACCACCCACAAACCACTACAGCAGGAGACAATCTCAAAACTGACAGGATGTGCAAATACAAAAACAAAACGGCAGAACCCCGTGGCATTTTTCTTCCACAGCTACAACTGCTATTCATAATGGATCATCGGTATGCACTGAGAATTACATATGAACTCTTTGTACTCCGTATGAAGTCTGTTTGTGGTCTTATTTCCTTTCTGCTGCTTATTTAATTCTTACTGAGAGCACAAATACACTCGGGAAGCCTGAATTTCATAGTCTGTGACTTTGAAATGAAGAACGTGATAATTCATCATTGGAAAATCTAACTACTTTCCTACTAATAACATTCAAATGGGCTGAATTTATCTAACTTTTCACTATAATTGAAAGCCGCAAGAAGATGTCATATTAATGTAATGAAATGGTGATATTATCTCTTTACTAGAATGAACACCTCATTTAAGCAGTTATAACCAATATTTGCACAATGATTCACAGCAATTGGATTTTTCTCATAGCTTCTCAGGAAATTATTCTCAAATTTGCAAATTTTTCCAAGGGTTTTAGACCATCTTTAAGCCCTTCATGTTAGCTGACTTGAGTTAGAGCTTTGTTCAGCAAATGTTATTGTTTGGGTTTAATGGATGAACAAATGTAATTGTTGCTGTTGTACTAATGCAGAAGATGGTTTTATATTGGAGGAGAACAGAGCTCTGAAAATCAACTAACTGACCTGTTCAGCATCAAAAGACAGAAATAAATGGTGACAAGCTGTTGAACCTAATAGTGGGGATTTTAATAATGAATAAGCCTGATATTTCCCAAAGGAGAAAGCGAGGATAATGGGTTAAAAGAGAAAAGGACTATAAAGTGGAGAGAAGCAAAACCTAAATGAACAATGATGGCGCTCCCCTGTTGAATTTGCAAGTAATAATATTGGCAACAACATCAATTACAAAAATATATTCACTATTTGTTCCTTTTCCTTTCAAACTTAGGTTGGAGCAACGCTAGAAACAATTTAAACTAGCAAATGCAAAGCAGGTGTACATTGTATGACCAAAGGCTCAACTGCAATTCCTTTAGCATCTTAGGTTCAGTGACAGAATGTGATGAAGGGTCCTCAATTGTTCAACAAAAAGAAAAAAAAACATTAAATGTTGACAACTGGCATCAAATCACAACAGACTGCATTTGATTTTTGGTCAAAGATATTTGTAACATGTTAATACCTTTTTACAGAATACCACGTTAAGTAAGGTTGCAATAAGACTAAGAGAGAACATTGACTTTTAAAAAATATTTTAAAATATACTAATGAAGGCAGAAAATAAGAAGGGGGAGTGATATGATTAAAAAAAGGATTTAAAAACTGGTGATAAATACAGCTGTATATATATATATATATATATATTTGGTTTTCAAAGGACATGACCAGAATATGATAAATAGTCCACAAATGACTCTGAAAAATATGTAAAATAGTTTACACCACAGGAGGACATTTTTTTTATAAAAGCTAAAGATCTGGTTATAGCTAAAACTGAAACGACATAGTTGGCACATATATTTTAAATGATTATGTTAGACATGTGCAGAGGTTCATAAATGTTTCAATTAACATAATGTCATTAACAAAAAAAAGTGAATTCACCTAATGATGGAGTAAACATAGTAACCCTTCTTCTGCTTTAATTCAGAACATTAAGACCGCTCTCAGCTTTCTCAAAACTACAATCCTGGAGTTCATCAAAAAAATGAGATGAATGTTGTGCTGTTTTAATGTTTTAAATGTTGTTTTGATTATATGTTGTGATGTTGTATTTAATCTATTTGCATAGCAAGTCTTTGTATATGTATGTTGTATTTTATTGTATATGTACATATGTATGTTTTTTTACATCATGGGACTACTGATGAATACTAGTGTTTGGCTAATTCTGGCTTTTTTAACCATGTTTAATCCTGTGTTTTGTTTTTTTTTTAATTGTACTGTCCCCTTTTAAAGAATCAATTATTGCTATCACCTAAGTTTGAAATTATCTTCATGTTTAATATTGTCTTTGTCTATGCCACATTTTTGTAAATTACTATTATTTTGAAATCCTTTTATCATTCAACAGTGTTTATTTTACCAACAAACTCAAAGTTGCTGTGGTTTTGTTTAAACTTTTCAATTATTAAAAATGTACTTTTTAAAGTGCACTAAATTGCTTCTCTGTGTGTACGAAACTGTTGCTCCATGAACTTTACTTGAACCTTAAAGATCAGCACCTGCTCTGAAAGAGTTCCCACCTTCAAAAATAAATAAATACTTACTCCTTGGAGGTGCCAGATTCTGGGTCCTCCGACATCACGTCGTGCAGTGCTTCGACACAGATGCTGACGATGCCACAGAATTTGTCTTGGATCACACTGGCAAGACACACATTTTAAAGATTTACCACTCGTGAGCTCATCAGGCTGACAGGTGTGTGTGCGTGTGTCTGTGCGTGTCTGTATGAATAAGAGGAAATGGGGCCAAAAGAGAAAGAGAGGAACATCATGAGTGAGAACTGTAGACAATGTCAGTTCTGAATAGAGAAACAAAACAGCATCCAAAACAAAAAATGGTCAATGACAAAAATGTTAATGAAAGATTTTCTTTCATTTAAAAAACAAAGTATTTTTTGAACCAAAAAAAGTGTTTTGTTGTTTGAAAAACCAACAGGACAGAAAGTTATTAATTAATGGGACTTTTAGTTTCAACACACCATTATAACCAATGCAAAAGTTACTTTGTTTAACTGAAGAACAATGGAACCCATGTTTGCTGGCTGACAAAACATGAGATTAGATTATGCTGACTTACAACCATCATCATCTAAACTTGGAAAAAGCAACAGACGTGGAGTGATTTGAGTCATTTTCTTGAAAATAGAATGGAAACGTTTCCCCGTGTCAAAAGGAATAAAGAACAGGGATATAAAAGAATGCAAAGACAGAATAAGAGTGTGGATCGGCACTGATGCATCAAAGTATCCGTCAGTTCCAGAATATGGCTAGGTAGACCTCAGGCAATGCTGCGTAAAGTTCACTGAGCATAAAGTCTGGACAAACATAGAGAATCTACAGAAAGGCAAACATAAACCTGCACCTTACTTCCAATGAGTGTGAATGTGTTCAACTGAAACCCTATAAAACAGCCTTGCATAGCATGCTTGTAAAGAGACACTTAAATTGCCACTCCTGACAATGAAATAGATTTGTTCCACTATGAAGAGGCCGAGTCTCACAGGTCCCATCAGGTGCGATTTTTAATTGAACCCAGAATGCAATCCAATTAGGTAGAGACAGCTTCCAGGCAGAAGTCCAGTATTTGAGAAAAAAAGGGCTGCCTGTTGAGCTGGGGTCAATTAAAACTAAGTCTATTTTCAAAGCAAGCTCATATTATTTTATTCTATCAGGGTCAAATATTATTGATTGTGTTTATGTGCATTGAAATTCCTTTTCCAATTAATGTTATTCCATCTTTGAAATGCCTAAAACATCTCCGCAGATATACAGCAATATTGCATGACACATCTATTAGACCACATATTTAGTTTGTGTGTAAACATACATGAGTTTTTTTTTTTTTTTAACAGACCATGTTTATGTATTAGTACTCCTAGGTATTGAGTGTTGTAATATTTGTTTTTGCCATTTGCATGTTGACGTGTAATAAAATGTACAACATAAATTCATTTGACATTGCCATATCCTTTAACACCTGCTGCTGTGTCATAAGCTAATCTCTTCCTCAACTCAAACGTGTGCTGCTGTGATGAGATAATGTTATTTGCTCCATCTGTGTGAGTCATAATGTTTTGGTTTATTCATGCAATGAGCCAAGTGGGGAAAATGTGAAATCATTACTAGCTGGATTCTCAGCTGGCACTTGAAAAAATATATAATTTAATATTTTGTATTTCTGAAGTGTTTGTAAAGATAGTTGACCTCACAAACTTACTAACTCTACCACTGTGCTGTAAGTTACTTAAAATGTATTATTTTTGTAAAGCAAAGTGAAGTCTGGAACACCAAGCAGATTAAGTTTGGAAGATTTTTTTCACTTCACTAAATGATTTGCAAAATAATAATGCTAATAAACAAATAGTTTAAAACATCATTTTAAGAGTTGCTTTTACAAAAATGCTTTCTTTTGGTCATTTTTCATTCATATTGAGCTATTTTTTGTTTGTTATTGTCTGTTAACAACAAGGTATGGTATAATGAGGTTAGGACAGACGCTCATAACTTCTCCTGGAGAGGAGTAAGAATGACACTGGCTTCATGTCAAATATAGCAAAAGCTTCTAATAACAGTAGAAAACAAGTGCTAGAGCTCTGGTTGCTGTTTTGTCTCTACTTTTCTGGTTATCAATTATTAAAAATATACTTTTTAAAGTGCACTAAATTGCTTCTCTGTTTGTATGAAACTGTTGCTACATGAACTTTACTTGAGCCTTACAAATCAAAAGACCCAACTTGTTAGGCAAAAGAAAGAGGTTTGATTTCTGCCTGAATTGAAGTAGAGACCTTAACTAAGAAAAACTCCAATGATTTTGGTGCAACAGTCTTGTTGGTCAAATCTGCTCTGCATGTCTTGAATCCTCTTTCAATGCCTCATAAAGCCCAAAGGTACAGGGAAAGGCTGCTCCTTATCAGGAGCTTATCTGCTCAAAGATGAAAAATGAAGAGGTTTTGATAAAATGTTTTGTACACATTCGGAACAGGGACAACTTCATAAAACAAATAGATAATTTTTATGGTTTGCTTTTCATTTTTGACAACCAAAAGTAAATTAAAACAGAACATTTTTAAATCTATTTTGCAAGCATTTTGTTAATTATTCAGCTGAAAAGCATTACAATTCAAAGAAACCAATTTCTGATTTCTTAGTAAGATTTCACAAACTTAAGAAAAAAATATGAAATAAAACACTGCACCCCTGTTCCCAGCATCCAGGGCTTGCCGTCATGGCAACACATTATTGCAGGCTTTCTTTCAAGTTCCCCTTTTCATGCATTTAGGAGTGTCTATTAATTCTAATTCCACTGAGCCCAAAACCTCTCAAATTATTACTTTCTAATGCCTGATGAGTGCTGTTGTTCAATGCCAATCATCCAAATTATTGGAAGTGGCAACATGATCCGAAAGCAAAAAGATGAGGCACAAACAAAGTCCTCCGAATCATTCTCCACTCTTCATTTCTTAGAATATAAAACGGATCACTGAGCTCCTTGCTAATGTCCATAAAAGATCTGTGAATGACGCTGAGACTTTAGCAGCAAATCTTGCAGAAAATAAACTGTGAGTGCATGCTGATGGAAGTTAAAGCTTTCTACTCCTAATGTGTAGACTCAACCCAAAACTCTAGAATACTAGAAAAAATCATCTAAAGGTATGAATCCAAAAAGCAAAGCAGCTGGTTGATGGGAGGCTATTGGCCTTTCTTGAAGTTTGTGGAAAGGAAGAGATCTATAAAAACTGTATGACTAAAATCCTCAGCAACTCAGCTGATCTGCCTTTGATTTATGTTATGGTATCCAAACTTTCAGCAAGGAGGGCCACATTTGACAAGTTGAAAATCTTTCATATGATAATGTTTTATTAATCATCAGTGAAGGAAAGTATACATTTTTTAAGAAATTGACTATTAAACATTTTTTGTTTTTTTATAAATGGCAAATTACATTTTGCCAAAATTCCTGACTTCTATATGTAGTGTTCATTCTAATAAAACAAAAAAAGTGAACTTTTGGGAAGCTTAAATATAGTCTAAACTTATTCTCAAATCTAAATTGTTTTGTTAGTTTTGTCAAAAACTTGAGGAGGATAGAATACATTTAAAACAAATATCAGTGAAATAACAAAGCAGGGCAAAAATCTGTATAGGCACAAAGACCGAATTTTAGACATTTGTATTAAACTAAATATTAAGGTGCAGCACCTATGTAATTTTGAAACAACTGCAGCAAAAAAGGCAGTGTCTCATTTTGAATGTTTGTTGTTGTTTTGGGAAGCAGATAATATCAATGGTTGAGATAACAATTAATATTAAGATTTTTTTTAAAAAAACAAGCTCAGCAGATCCAGGCAAGAAAAATGTATTGATTCCCTCTGCTTTTGTTGTTGAATTTGGCACGTTTCGATTGATGATTTGATTTAAAAAAAAAATGCTAATGAACATAAAAATATCGTTTATATTCCTCTATTACAGCAGTTTTCAAGAGATTTTTGCCATGGAATTTGAAAACAGATGAACACTTTTAAACTAAAACGTTTGGGATATTGTGAGAGGTCGACAAAAGGTCAGAGAGAAAATTGTAAATTATTTCATTGTGTATAAAGAAAAACTATAATTTATTCCTTCAATCTACTCGTTTCTGTTTGCAGAAGTTCACAAAATAACTACAATTTAACAGAAGAATTTCCTTTTTGATTATGTAAGTTAAAATTATACGTGATAATAATACATTCATCCAATGGTTTCTGTTATAACCTGCAGCAAACAAATAAAAACATGACCTCAAAAGGTGAAATGAAAAGTGTTTTTCAATGTCTGTGCAATAAAAGGAAGCTGTGCAGCCTCAATCAGCTCAGTGCCTTTAACCTACCTTACTGTGCAAATCTGTTCATAATTACTGTTTTTTTTTTTTTATTCAACCATTTTGCAAAAAAAAATATTATCTTCAAAGTGCATTTCTTGCTCTTTAATTTTAGACTTTACTGCATTTAGAGGGCCACAAAAAGAGCCGGAAACAGACTCTACCTCACCCCACCACAGGCTCTTGCTGCTGCGTATGATGCGGTTACCACTGTAAGCGTGGTCATTTTTGCCCTTGGTCCAGGCAGACTTCAGTATCAAGTGGGATCAAAGGTAAAAAGGCCAGCTGTGGACAGGATATGAGCCTCTTCAATTTCTGCTATGACTGTACATAAAGTACTTGATTTGTCATGCAGCAGTGAGTTGGCCCGTCAAAATCAATTAATGCTGCAAACCCAGAACGGGAGCAGAAAGATTGATTTTATGCCCTACTCATAACTGTGTGAGAGATTACTAATCTTCCCTTAAAAAAAAAAACAAAAAAATATTTCACAGCTGATTAGATTATCAGAAAAAAGTTTATCGTAGTTAATCTTTTGAACTTATTCTTTGCAGGAATCCTATGAGTGACATGAGAGATAATTGGTTCTATGATTATTGGTTACTATGGTTAGCCCTAAGGAATTAAACATAAAGCTAAAGTTATACTCACATGCATCAGTACGGGGTTGACCTACACAAGTGGTTTATGACTATTATTTTAAGGTAATTTAGTTCTTCATTGGTGGGTGAGAGATGCTACACAGATGGTATTAGCTCTGTGCACAAATAATTCAGTCCACTTTAGATTATTATTCTCCATAATTGTGCAACATTAATTTCTACTGACTGGGCTAACCCATTCAAACCCAAAAAGAAAGGTGGTAAAACAGTGAAAATCAAAGCTCTTGTTGGTGTGTAGCTGTCTCTTTCAGAGCACAAAAAAACCTGCCTACTTTTGCTATGGAGGAGTTTTACGCGGTGCACTACATTTGATACTAAATGTTTTCAAACTTAATCAGTCTGTCGCTGTTATGCCACAGCCAATTAAAACAGACGACTCTTTGCTGTTGTCTCCTCTCCAGGCCGGAGCCTCATCTGCACATAAATGAGTGATATTTCTCACCTGTTGTCAGACGGCAGCAGAGAAATCAGAGCCAGAGCAGACAGTTTCCTCCTCTCAGGCTGGGTGATGTTATCCATGCGGTCCACCCACATTTCGATCACACTGCCCAGCAACTGATCCATCTGATCATAAAGAACTTACATTAGCTGAAAATTATTTGCGATTTTTCTGACATGAGAAACAGCAAAATGAAAATAAGTATAGTTAAATTATTCTTTCAAGTCTCAATTACAACTGTAAGTAATTGTAATTGTGAGTGTCACATTAAGACGAAAAAATAGTGGGGTTGAAAACATCCCAAGCTTTTTTCTTTTTTTTGGTTTATCATCTAGAGAGACTGCAGCAGTGATGACCTAAATGAAGGTTAGATAAAAAGCTTCACCTCCTGACTGCATTCAGAAGCCATTTTTGAGAGCAAAGAGGAGAAAAAGCTGGAGTTCTGCAGCAGAACACGGCCCATGATGCCAAGGTAGGAGGACATCACCACAGGGTATCTCTGCAAATCACAAATGAGCCCACATGTTCAATGCAAAATTAAAAGCAGATATATATTGAAGCATTTTTATAAAGGTTAATGAGCTTGGTAAGAGAAAGTAAGGTTGTTGTTAGTGACACTTCTGAATCCCAAAAGAGACGGCCTTTAAATTGAATTCATTCCTGCACCTCATAAGATATTATCTGATGGGACAACAATAAATAAAATGAGAAAATTGCAAACAAAATAGACATTTTTTACAAAAAAAAAACTATTATATTTAGTATGTTTACATTTGTTTTTTTGGGTAAATCCATATATACATTGACGTTAAAAGTGTGCGTCTGTAAAACTCACCTCGCCATCCACTATGCCACGGAACACGGCTGGCAGCAGGGGCTGAAACATGTGGGCTCCCAGTATGGGGCTAACCTTTAAAGCTATCTCAACCACCTGCAGAGAAACGCAGGGAGGAAATAAGATGGACACGCAGGAAGAACAGTAAAGGCTAACAGGGAGGAAGAGCTCTAGAGGTAAGAAAAGACGAGCAAAAAGGTCATTCATGGGCTGATGTAAAGAAAATCGCACAAACTAGAACATAAGGAAAGGAAAATGTTTTGAAGAGATGACAAAGTGGTGCATGTAAAATCTTTGCCTCACCTTGAAAATTGATCTTTAAACATTAAAAAATAAATCAAGTTAAACTTATGAGCGATGTGTAGCTTTAGAATATATTACACAGAGTTAAAAGAATGCCACCACTATTCAAGTTAGATGCTTCGGCTGCATAAAGATGAACTCCACCATATATCTGAATAAGCAGATTGTGAGTTGAGCAAATGTAAAAAAATCTGCATATTTTCTGTAATTTTTTAAATCAGAAAAAATATGACTGAAAACACTCAATTCTATCAAAACAACGTATGCTTAGATTGGCTTTTATTTCAGAAAAGTTTGAAACAAATTTAATAGGATTTCTATCACACTTTTTCTGTTCTTTTTGTGTTTTTTTTTTGTTTAGAAAAAAAATCTACAAGTGAGTGCATTTCCATGTACTTTTAAGGAACCAGAAATTCACTTTAAAGATTAACTGGCACAAAAGTAACCACATTTGCACACTTTCCAGCAGCATCTTTCTTTTATAGCTTAAATGATGGGTGCTACAAGTCTTTGTCGTTGTAATATTTAGCAAAATAAAGTGAACTTTTTCTTCATCCTCTGCTCTCTTAGCTGCCATGAATTTACTGATTTTGTAACTATGCTGGTCAATAAAGATAAAGTAACTGGTTATTTAACCTTTGCTAGACAAGGTCCATCATCTTACTGTTAATAGTTGTGATATTTACAATTTTACATAAGAAAAGTCAGTATAGATTTGACTTTAAAACAAAAAGCTGCTTTAGGTGCTGGGAAGTACACGAAGACAGAGGTAAGAAAACAAGGTAATTCAGGAGCAACCGAGCTGAAAATAAAGCGATGTCGAGAAGTATTACAGAGTAGTGTGTTGAAAGGGACCGGCGTTAGAACAGAAAATTGAAGTGCCAGCTGCTGTGATGTGCAGTGAAGATGCTTTTGTTTTCTGTGTTGCTTTACAGGCTAAGAAATCAAAGGTCAGAATAGACACTTTCATCTATGACCAACAACACACGAGTTCTGTTTTATTTTAAAAGGATGAACGCATTCAGACAGAATAAACAGCACAAATATGAATTACTTTTTACAGTTTACAATTGATTAAATCTGTCAGAATTTTTACTGCACTTTTTATATCTCAAGCACAGTGGAATACATTTTGGTAGATCATTTATAGTATATTTTCTAAACGTTAAAATCAGGAGCTACGAAAGTTAGTAATTCATTAAAAAAATGTAACTAAAATATTAAATACTTGAAGGCTATTAACTGAAAAAGTTAAATACATTTAAAAATCTTGGCTTCTTATACACAAAGCACAAAGATCATGAAGGACTCAAATGCTATGAATGAACATCTCTGATTAATGACCTTTTGTAGCTTTTTATTGATGCCAAATTATTGTAAAAAGGATAACAGCTCAGCGTTTGCTTGTGAGAATGAAATAACAATTGGACAGACTTTGGTCTCTAAAGAAAAAAGGCTTTTGGCAAAGAAGCATTGAAGCCTGGTGCCAGCAACTGCTCATGCAAACAGTCTGCATTGATCTTCCTGAAGGAAAACATACTTTTGACTTACATCTGTGTTGTCAGGGTGCCTATGTACTATCTAAATATCCCTGTCTTCTCCACTTTAAAAATACAAACAAAAAAAGGGGTTGGATGAGCAGCAACGCCACCAGGATGCATTCGATTAAAAGAGGCTTTTCCCTGCTCATTACTCCAGCTGAGCAAATAGGGCGTTCTTGATAGTGAGAACACCATAAGCAACAGCACATGTCTGCACATGATAATACCTGTTTGCAATATAAAGGTTGATGTTATATTTTCATAGAAAAATCAGTATAAAGATATATGTATTAAAAGAAAAATTGCAATGTTGGACCACAATTCTCTAACGCAATGCAAATGGAAAATGTAGAACTGGCTGACATTTAAAGATACCAAAAGCAAAATTATTGTGTGTTTGCACAAGTGCAACTGACAGAGAGTGGGAGCTGGGCGATAGATTTTTTAAAATATTTATAGTTTTTAAATGTTTTTCTCATTGCCTACTATTTATTCAAACAGCAGAAAAAAGCACTGAGCCAATCTGAATCATTTATAAACTAAAGTAAATACATAAAATAACGTATGAGATAAAATAATTCACATTATGTCAGACTTATTTAAGCTATCTAGCATTTTGTTGACAAAATGAATCTCTGCTCAGTCCACGTTATGAACCCAATTTTTTTTACTAATGCGTCACATGACTACAAAGATGTCTGTCTCATTCAGTCACTGACAAGCAGCAGGCAGAAACAAAGTCCCTACCTTTAAAACTTGAACTTGACCCTCATTTGTGATGTCCTTCAAAAGGTCAGAAAATGATTGGCACAAAGACTCTCCATAATTCTGGAAAAAAAAAAACATTTAAAGGTGTAATCAGTGTCTAAAGTTAGTATGTGCTGGAAGTGTCTGACTGGGTCTCACCTGCAAGAACTCCGTAGAAGATAAATAAATGTAAGCGTTGACAATCTGAAAGCAGGTGCGAAGATTCTCCGAGCTCAGTTCTGAAACAAAACATGTTAAATATTACAAATTTGGTCAAATTGGCAAATAAAGGTATGTGTACCAAGCTGTTGTACCAGCTAAGATTTTTTTTTTTTTAATGCATGCTGGGGAAGCTTTCTACTAGCTGTCTGACAAATGGATTATGGGAATGAATTAGTAGTAATTAAAACTAAATTATTAAACATGCTTTGAAAGATCATTGTGCAGATCATTATTTAATACAAACAGCATCACACAGCTTCTTAAAAGGTGTGCATACATGCATCCTCTCTCCTAATAAAGAACATTAATGCTTATTAAGACACAATGTATGTATCTTGAGAAATTCAGATTAATCTAATTACATGGAAATATACAACTTCAGGTTGTTGGTCAGTCCTACACCTTAAAAGCATTAAAAAAAAGCTGCATGAGTAGATATAAAACAGGTGGACAAAGTATTTTAAAAGGTCACAACACAAAGAAAATTTATGTTTTTTTTGTCTAACATAAAAAAATATCTAGAAAAAAAATGCAATACTGTATATTACTATCTAAAGATTGACAGAGATATGGTATTGCATAAAGAACAAAAATATCCTCAAGGTAAATCTAGAAAAGAAAAAAAAAAAAAAAAAAAAAGGACCAGACAATTACAAAGCAGATGATGGAGTGAGCACAAGTTGAACTTCTGGCTATAAGTACATTTACTCGCAGGAACTATGACCTCCAATAAACAGAATTTTCAACCTTTAGTTGAGTAATAATCAAAAGTGCATCCACTTGTTATTAATGATATTTTTACCATGCAAAAATGAGAGTTCATTATAAATAGAGGTTATGATGGAAGTTTGAGTCAGTGAAAGGAGAAGCGAATACAGAAGAGAACAACAAAATTATGACAGTTAAGTATAGCCCAGGGTATAAATATATGGATTAGATGATAAATGTGTGTGACATGAGCGACAAAAAGTTGCCTTAAGGAAAAAGGGAGTGCGTGTAATCTTAGGCGAAAAAAACAAAACAAAACCATGGGACTAATTTTTTAAGAAATATAAAAATTACATTTATGCCACAAACAACTAAGTTATCTATAGATTTGTTTACTGTGAGAAAAACGTTAAACAACCAAAAAGCATGGTTATTAGAGTATCAAATACCCAAGAAAAAAAGTGAAATGGGTCTACACTCTGTAAACCCAATTTAACCGAGCATTTTTGTATCCTTTTTAGTCAAATTAACTTTTTTGATGTATTAAATGATGCTTTTATTTGGTGGGTAGAAAAACTATTACACTAGTCACTTTGGTAGGTGAGACAGTCATCATCCCTGACACAGGGCTCAAACTCACAACCATGACTGTATGCCTTCCCTCCCCACTTGGCCACCATAAACATCCATCCCAGAGTTAGTTTAAACATTTCATTCTGACTTTATTGCGCAGATTTAATCCTCACATTTGTCTCAGCAGCTGGTACATTCAGAGGCTGCATTGAATTTCAGCACTTACACGCTTTCATTAAGAGCTCGCTATTGCTGCATTCAGGTGCGCTGGTAATTTCTAGCATTTGCTCACACTGACCTCAGCCAACACAAACACACACTTATTGTTGCTCCACGTCATTGTTACTCTTTGAAATAACCAAGACTCAATAGAGTTCAGATCTGGCTGGAAGACTTTGGATGTTACTGGATGCCCCAGCTAATAACAGAAATATATATATTTTGAGCCCTGAGTACAAGTCTCTTTTCCATTAGAGAAATTTGTGTTTTTCCCTTAATGAAATAAATATATATACATTTTCCATTGCACCTAGCCAGAGGTTCACCTACTTTGACACCTGTATGGCTAGAAAAGGTTGGGCTAAGAAAAGAAAATTTCAATTCATATTTTTCTAGTAAACAAAAGGTAAATTAGTAATTTGGCAGATGGAATGTTGGCTGACAGAAATGTACTTCCTACTTCAAATTCTTGAGGGGTTTACTTTGAGAATAGATTCTTACACACATTTTCTTTGAGGATTTATTATGCAGCGTGTTGTCTGTGATTTTGTTTTTCCTTCAGCATCCCACAGTGCAAAAACATATATACAAGGTTGACCCGTGGTGATTTCTGCAGGTAATGTATATGCATACCATACAGTTCCCCAACCATCTGTCAGACATAATTAGATAAAGGGAATGAGAGGGCAACCATCTGCTTTTAGCCTTAGTATGTAGCACATACTAGAGCCTGTTTAGTCCGCAAATCAGCTTACATAAGGATGAATACTACATGTATGGTATGGAGCCAACTTGAAATAAACATGAGCAGCATGCCAGCACAAACAAAGGAGCTTTGAGGTGACTTCAAAGCCAAAAAAAAAAACATTAAATGCAAAATTGGTATAAACAACAGTTTTGTAGTTATATATAGTTATCCAATAATACAAAATAAATACTAAATATAATAAACCATGAAGAAGAAAAGAACGTTTATACTGAAGACTACTGTTTTAAAGAGAGACAGCAGAAAAATAAAAGCTGACCAAGTCCAAAAGGAAAAAATAAGTATTTTTAATAACGTGTGTGCTTTGTAAATATGTATTTGTAACAAAATTGTTGGAGGTTCCAAGTTGTGAGCAAACAAATCAGAATAATTTTTAACGCATCAAACAGAAGCAGCCTAATCGGTAAAAATGCAAAATCCCAAACATACAATGCCACTGAGAGAAAAAAAACAACAGATTGTCCTTGATTTATTTCACCAAATGTTTTTTTTTTTCTCAAATTTGGGCAATAACCTTTCACCACAGCAATTACAAGTGTCTGTGTCCAACATCTACAGAAAAACAGATTTAAAACATACAACAGACAATTACAGTGAAAGCTGTAAAAACACTTGTTGAAATATGCTTCATTGCTTGAGTCTGAAAATATTAACAGACCAATCATAGGTCCCAATGGTATAAGACTTTGATCTTATTCTGTTTTAACACAGTGATATACAGGGTTTGAGCTCAAAGGAATGACTATTGCAGTACATCCAGATGGGCTGTGTGTGTTTTTTGCTGCCTCTGAATAGATAATCTTTTCCCTTTTTTCACCAAAACACATCCTTTTATGTAATTTTTATTTTATTTTTTACTGTTTTTAACTCCAGTGCTGCCCAACTAGATAGCTGTTGATTAAAACAAGCAGGGTACAACACAAGTTAATGCAGAATCCGCAACATATTACAGAAAATATTTTTTAAAAAAAATCTTTTTCAGTAATGACAAGCAGCTTTCTTCATATTATTGTGTGCAGTTGAAGTCACAGTATTGCATAAAAGTCAATCAGCTCATCTCCCAGGTTGAAAATAGTTTGGGCTCATTTCTGCTCCTTCAAAAATTTTCCGAATCATTACCTTTCTCTTGCTTAAATTCAATATGGTGTGACTGTTCTTTGTCATGTCACACCACGTCCCTGTGCACAAGCTTCAGAAATCGCTGACAAACTCCACCACGGCTAAATCAGTTAAGCATATCTGCAAATGACAGGACTCGAAGTTGGAAGTTTGAAGTGTAAGTGTTAGGAGGGGACCTATAGTAGCTTATAGTGGCCTCCCAAGGGGACTTCAACTCGTCAGCCTCACAAATTGTGATCTCTTTGTCAGTAATTCAGGCAGTTGTGAAGGCACATTCCTTTTTTTTGCAGCCTCTCCTCTAGCAGAGACAGATGATTCATTTTAATGGTGGCTGTTGACATTGCTTGCCTTTAGAATTTTTTCAATAAAAACTCTAGTTTGATGGGTTAGGTTGTTTTGATGCAGTCTTAACAGTTAGGTTTTTTATTCAATAACTAAAGGACACTCACTTGACATTGTTCAATTCTAGTAGTTTGGGAAAAACTTCACACCCTAGTTTCTAATGGCATTTTAAATCTAGATTTTTTTTTATGAATTCTAATAAAAAATAATAACTAAATATATAATAAATGTACACTATTTTCAGGTTTAAGGTATCCTAACATAAATCATGTTATCATGTAATCACATCTCTAATACATTGTAAAAAATACATGAAGATAATGGGTAGTGAACTACCGCATGAAGAGTGTTACCCTCTGTAACATTTAAAACAAACGTGCTTTAATATAAAGCTGAAATAAGAAACGCTGCAAAATTGTGTTAAAAAAAATTGCTCATAAATATTTAAGATGTTATTTTATTTATTTGACCATTGTCCAACTACAATAATTTAAAAAACAACAGATACCAAAGACGAGCAGATAAAATAGTAACATTAAACACATTTTTTCATCGACAGATAACAAAAACCTATTGATTTTTTGACATTCACATTAAAATAAAACTCTTTCATCAAAATATATTGGGAAATTAAAAGCATGAGAGAAAATATTTTAAGGCAAGTTGCTTCAAAGCCAAGTGACCGCATTTTTAAAAATAGTGAATATGCCCAAGTATTTGTAAAAGCTTAACTCTTGCAAAAATGTATAAAAAAGCAAAACAAAGTTATTTTGGTTTTACACATATTCATACATTTTAAAGATGTTTTATTAAGATCTTAAAATGTTGAATAAATTTAAAAATAAATTGCCAAATATTAATTAATTTTGAAAGGTACCACAGGAGTGCATTCTTCAGGGAAACTGGACTTTGAAAGTTCATTTTGGACAATGTTTACCAACTCTGATTCTTGCTGCAAAATGGTAAAAACAACTCAGAAATTCTAAAGGACTGCATTGTTTTCCTAAACACAACTTCTGAGTATCTTTTCCTTGGCATTGTGTTTACACAAACCTGAGTGCTCGAAGCAAGCAAACTGTCATAACTGTAATGGTGGAAGTTGTCTCTACCTATGATCAATTAATCATGCACACTTGAATAGCACTATCTGCTACTGCATCTGCGCCAAGGCCAACTTGAAAACAGTCATGCATTTCTATACTGTGGCAAAAAAAAAAGATGTTTCTCCAGATGTCTAAAAAACAGAAAAACAGAATCCACAACACTGGAAACAAAAAAACAATTTGCTGCATTGAGCTGGTGGGGCATTTCTTCGGTCTTCTAAGAATGACCTATAGTGACATTTGATCAATTCATGTGATGTTGCTTTCAGCTGAAATGCTACGAGTGATTTACAAAAGCTTGCATTAAAATGCACAGATGTTTTTATGAGAGGTGAAAGCCAGCACTTAAAGGCCGTGACACACTGTAGCTACGTACAATTTGTGCATTGTCCATGTATGTACAATGTGCATATGTTTTTTGTGACACATGCGTGATATAAGTCATTCATAAGTGTGTTTTGCATTCGTTGATGTGCGCAGATGTTCGTTGAGGGTTTTGGCCGACAGGTCTTTATGTAAACTCGGTTTTGAGCTGTTCAAAATTTTTGGAGAATTACGCAGTTAATGTGTATTTTATGTAGTTTATATGCAATTATTACATAAATCTTATGCAATAGTGTGTGATTTTTGCAAGAAAATTTGTGACTTTCCATAACAGTTCCACATATGTCCCTGTATGCTTAACAGTTTTTTCACGCATGTACCACAATGTATAACTTTTATACTGCGTACACAATGAACATATGTCAAATTTACATAAATGACACAAAACATTGATGAATTGCATATAAACCCCCCCCAACCCACAGCACAGTTCCCATAACGAAACAACTCGCTTACTGTGCTAAAACTGTGGTCAATTATACAAAAAGAAAAACAAAACTGTAGAATAATGACTTTGAAAAATCTTGGACTAACCAACTGTAATGAATTTAGACATGCAGATTTCAAAGAGAAACCAGGGTTGATCACCTTTGCCATTGGTATTAGGAATAAATGTCTGCAAAGCCAGTTACATAAATATTATCCATAAGTTTTATTAATTTACTTAAAAACCCAAAAATCTAACTCCAGTCCAAGCATAGATATGCAACAGAATGACTCAGAAAACAAGACAAAAAGTCAGACTTTACTTAAGAAAAACAATGTTATTGTATATAAACTGAATGTCAAATGTTTTATGAACTCAATGAACTATTGTGCCACAGAGGCTCCCGTGGTGTACAAAAATCAATCTGTTGCCACACAAAAGTTAAATTTGCGTTGTTAGACATTAGGCAGAATTGCAATATTGTTTTTGTTGACATTTAACATCTAAATGATATGTTTAAGCAATGACGTACTGCAACTTTCCTTTTCCTTCGATATTTTATGCAAAAAGCAAAAAAAAAAAAAACAGTACTACATAGCCCAAAAACAAAGCAAAAAGAAGCAAGTGTGTTAATAACCAGGGTACATCTTGCAGAAACATTCCTTTAAACCAGATTTGGTTTTAATTTTTAATATCTAAATTACAGGATGGAGAAGACCAGGGATTCTAAATATGTGCAGAAAAAAATTCTCATTCTGCGCTTGAAGAAGGCCACTCAGAGCACTTATTCAGGGCTTGATAAGCCTTTCATCATTCTCACGGCTCTCTTTTGAAAACAAACCTGAGCCCTGGCACATATCCATATATGAATATAAACAGATTTACAAAATAGCACATGCATTCTAAAGCTGGAGTTGTGCGATTCCTATAAACACATTTGAATTATAAAATTCATACTTTTGGGTACGTTACGATTAATAATGTTAATGTAAAAAAGCCATGTGCAATAAATCTCTTCCCTCAGCTTTCATGAAGCCAAAAGAAACCAATAACTCCTAAAGTACTTATCCATTGCTGTAAATATTCTTTTCTAATTGAGGTTAGCTTTATTACAAGTAATTTAAAAATAATTAAGCTATAATTATTTACTATTGTGTACAGGCAACATGAGAAAAGCAAAATAAATTAGTGAACATCTAGAATGGGTTATATGTGGAATACTAAAATAGCAATTCAGAAAAAAAAAATCATCCTATCAGAAAACCATGCACACTGTTATAATCAACTTTTCAAAAAACAGCTGTTGAAGCACTGATTTAGATTGAATCATTACATCCTTCATAGCCTCGAGCATATGCTGCTGCAACAATCATTTCTGTTACCATTAACAGGAAAATGAGATACAAATAAGATTATAGTACCAACCCTCAAAGTACTTCTTGATTTTTTTCTTTAAAGTGTTTTGGCAAAAATGCCAGAACATTTTTTTAAGCTTTTTTTAACATTTAATTATGAGGTGTAGACAGAGTGTAGGGCAACAGATGCCAATAAAATGTTTAAAAATAACATTAATTAAAGCGTCGTCTAAAATAATAAAATTTCTATTTTTTGTAGCTTGACCACTGAAGGCTGCGTTTTTTAAAAAGGAGATTATTTTTACTCATTCCTGCTATATTTATGTATCCGTTTTCACCTCAAAATGTCCAAGAAATACACCTTTGGAGCTGAATAAATATTGGTCTATTCTTTCATGCATTTCTTCTCAAGAACGGTGATGTTTTGGGGTTGTTGCTGGTAAACATGGACTTTCAACCCTTCAGATATTGCTATAAATTCTCTACTGTAATTTGGTCCACAAACTGGCTAGACCACTCCAGAACCTTGAATTGCTTTTTACGTTGCCATTTCTTTGTTGCCTCGCTGATGTGTTTGGAAGCTTCCTAGCCATGTTTCATTCTTAATGCTCTCATTGATGGAGGTTTTTGCCGAAAACCTTACCATACATGTCCTCATTCATCCTTTCCTTAATACAGATCGGCAGTTCCGTCCCCTTTACAGAAAAGAAGCCCCAAGCGAAGATGTCCACCATCATACTTTACAGTGGGTATGATATTCTTGGAATGCAATCAGCATTCCAAGAATATCATAACATGATATTCATGTTATATGTCATAACATTATCCTCCATGTGTGGAGGATAATTCTTTATCCTCCACACATGGAGAGTTGTGTTTGCACCAGAGAATTCCCTTTCGGTTTCATCTGACACCAAGCTAACTCCCAGTCCTCCTCTGGCTCATCCAGATGGTTTCTGGGAAACTTTAGGTTCTGGACATGTGTTGGTTTAATAAGGGGGATCTTTGCAGAACTGCAGAATTGTATCCACAACAACACAGTGCGTTACTAATAGCAACCTTTGTTCCAGCACTCTTTTGGTCATTGAACGGTTCTCCTGTGTAAGTCTGGGCTGTTTCCTCAGTGATTGATTAGAATGGTTCAACCCAGTCTTGTTCAAATTTACAATTTTGTCCCTGGTGTGCTTTGACAGCTCTTTCTAAGCCATGGTGGAAAGGTTGCAGTCTGACTGTTTAAGAGTGTGGACAGGTGCCTTTTATTTAGAAAACCAGTTTGTAGAAACTAAATACTTTTATTCAGCACTATTATGCTGAAAAATACTGATATTCTGGATTATTTTCTTACATCCTGTTTCTCACTGTTGATGTGTGCCTAGACTATAATGAACATAACAGACCTCTCTCAACCTTTTAAATGGGACAAGTTGCAGAACCAGTGACTGACAAATGCTTTTCTGCCACACTGTATTTTGGCTTTTTCTTACTTTAGGTATAACAAATGCAATACAAATCCTCAAAAAAAAATTTAAGGGAAAGAAAAACACTGTGAACAAAGAATTTGACAGCAGATATGAAATAAGTAGGAAATTCATTTTAGTACTTATATACATTTTTCTATAAAAATAAAATGGTCAAATGGATGGAAGTCTTGGGGGAGTAATCACATTCGAGGGAATCAGTAAACTTTTTCTAAAAAGAAATTTGCTACTTGTTGCAAAACCAGGTCAGGATAAGTAATTCCGAATGTCAATTAAAAATATTAAATTTGTATTTTGGAAAATGTTACAAAGAGTTATTCAAAAACCTCAAAATATATTTCTCGTTTGCCCTCAACAATTAGATTTGATTACCTACAACCAAATACATTCAATTATATATAACAAATTTCATCAGTTAACATCGAATTGAAAAGGCTGTTCTTCAAGCAGAATATCTAAATTGCCCCACATTATGTGGATAGTAAAGTCTGAGAGCTTTCACAGTGAGTTTGACGAGCTCTTGGATGTAGCAATAACAAAATACTTGCATGATGTATAGTAAGACGTTGCACTGGATGGCTTAGTTTTGTTTATGAACACTATGGGTTTGAGTTTTAGCAAGTTATTATCTGCTTTACCTTTGACTAGAAAGCAGGATCCCCTTAAAAAAAATACAGAAATGTTTCATTTTTAAGTAATTTAAAAATCCACTTTTACTAAATATGAACTGGTTGATGAAACAAAAACAAAAAAATCTGTTTCCTGTTTTTGAATCATATTTTCTAAAGAGGTCATTTTTGAAATATTGATTGGTCTCTAAACAGTGAGTTTTAAAGTTTTTATTTAAGTTGTGAAGAAACTGTAAATTAATCTATTCATGGATTTAGGACAATATAATTACTAACAAATCATCAAATAAGATATTAGTTGTTAATCTTTTTTTAAACAAACGGGTTAATTTCCTCTATGTCTAACAGTCAATTAGTTATATTGCTTTCCTTGGGCTCTAAGGCATTTAAAGGGAAATGGAAGTGTCACATAAAATAAAATGGCAGGGAAATAAATGAGCACTTTAGCTTTATCTCTTGCACACATTAATTGATGTAATTTTCCCTGCTTACTCCCAATCAACAGAAGTCAGTGCACCACATAAACAAGTGAGATGTGTCCTAGTTTGAAGCATAGTAGGAGTGATAGAGAGTGTAGTGCTAGTCTAATGATTTAGCCACAGCAAAGCTCCTGACATTCTAATTAGGGAATTTGCTGCTCTAGTTTAGCAGTAATGGAGCGGGGCTCGTTATCACACAGGCCAGGCCACATACCTGGCAAACTGTGACATCCAGTGGGGCCAGACTCTCAGCGCCCCACATCCCTCCACTACTCTCAACAGACTAAACAAATGAGCTCTGGATGTCCACATGAAAGTCAGCCAGAGATGATGACTGACCACAATCTGACAACTGAAGATTGAGCACAAAGACATTTCCATTTTTTGTATGGACATTTTCCATATCTGCTTGAGCAGGTAAAGAACTCATTTGGAAACTTTTATTTTCTCCCTTATCTGCCACTAAACCTTTATAAATATTTAAAGTAACTAATTGCTTTGGATGTTTTAAATGTCTCCACACATAAAGTTTTTTATCCACTAACTTGAAATGGAACCAGACACCAAAAAATGAAAACTTAAAAAAATCTCTTTAAGTTGTACTAACTAATTTTGAGATGCAAAGACAGTGAATGACATCAGAATTTTATTATTAAACCACCACTTTTGTTCAGTAAAAATCACTTGCTTTGCAAAACTAAAGAAAAACATTAAACGTTTAAAAATCGTTTTTTCCTTTTGGCTTTTCCCTTCAGGAGTCGCTACAGCGAATTAGCTTCCTCCATCTAACCCTGCCTTCTACATCCGCTACTCTAACACTGGCTACCTTTATCTCTTCAACTATCTGTCTACATTTTCCTGTTATAGTTCCAACATTCAAACTGCATACTCAGTTCAACACTTATGACTTTCACCTTTTCTCTCTACCTACAAATGTGTTTTCCTCCTCTCCTTCTTCAACCAACAGTAGTCCCATTTCCACCAGCGCCCTCTTGCTAAACAGCCACAATGGCGGTCGTGGTTAACCCGGACCTCGACCATAAATATAAAAAAAAACCTCTGCATAAATATTATAGATCTGATTCGTATATTTGGCTTGGAAAAGATTCTAAGTCGGATACTCTTCCTGACACAACTGTCTGCATTTATCCGGGCTTGGGACAGGCACAATGACACCCTGGCTTGGGCCCCCTCATGGCTGCATTAAACAACTGGTTTAAAAAGGAAAACATGAAAAAAGATGAATCACTATATCAGCAAATGTAATATTCAAACATAAAAAGAATAATTTGGTCAGTTCAAAAAATTTGAAAAAAATATTCAGCACCAGAAATAAATTAACAGTATTATCTTTTTAATATATAGGATAATTTAAAATGATACCCATCTTTAAAAGTTAGATGATGCCAGGAGAGTTTTAGTATTTAAGAGAGCAAAAAGCAAAACAACTAGAAAGTATGCATGACTACTTTAAATAACTGTTTTCAAAAGTTTTTTTTTTTCTTTTTACTTTAAAGTAGGACTGAGTATCACCAACAATTTCCAGAATTGATTCGATTCAATTCACCAGAGCATAGATCGATTCGATTCACAATTTTTCAGATTCTTTTGATTCTTCCGATTCTTTCAATCTACTTGATTCCATTCAATAAAATTTTACATTTACACAGTTTACAAGCGTAGACATATTTGCATAGAAATACATTAATAATCGATATATGCTTTGAATATATTTATAATAATCTGATACAGTTCACATACTGTATTAGTGAAATAATAAACCAATAAGATTGTTAACACCATACGGTGTTACATGGTTACGGAGAAGCTCCAACAAAAATGTGCATATCATTAACATTTTAAAGGCTCTAAACTGGCTCATATAAATTACAAAAATAAATATTCTGCCTCTTCTTGAGAGCATTTTAGCTTGGCCACCAGGTGAAGCTCACTATAATTACACTTTATTCCTGAAGTTTGAGCTAAAAACTGTGCTTTAGACCACAAATTGTTACTTTAAACAAAAATGTTTCTTTAAAAGAGTTCGGAAAATTCATGCCTGCGAGTATATAAAGCTGTTCATTTAGTCAGCAAAGTATGCTTACCGAGCGTTAGCACAAGCCGTCCAATGGAAAATTCCATTATATATTAGCATCAAGCCAGCAGACTTTAGCTTTACTGCTGTTATGTCACCGGAAAGGAAAGGCATAAAAGATCACTCTCTACTTTTATGGATCGATCATTGATCTATAGCTTTGATCGATTAATCGATTTTATCAACCCAGCCCTACTAAAACTAAAACGCTAATTGTTGGCAAGACCCGAAACAGACATGTTTCTGCTGTGTTCCTTCTATCACTTTATAAATAATCCTGTCCAAAATTCCCATTTTCTGAATAAAACAACACATGCAATCAGCAACCAATGTACGTGTTTTGTAAAAGGTTTTAGTCCTCTCATGAAGACAAAATTATGGTTTAAACTCCCTCTAAGAACATATTAACATCTGTTTTACATTTTAATCTGCTGAAGTTACAACTTCCCTATACTGCGTGAGAATTATCAGGCGCCATTTGCCCATTTTGTTGGGGAAAAAGTAACAAGCTGACAATTTTTTTTTTTGTTTTTAATCAAGCAATACCAGACTAGGAGGTGAGAGGACTACAGATACTGTACTGTTGCTCAATTCTGCCAAAAGCAGTAAAAAGAGATCTGGTTTTGAAAAACTAAGCAGTTCACATCAAGTAAATTACCATCGCACATTAAACAGGCACTAATAAGTTTGTATTTATTTTACACACAAGAATATATGAACGTAAAAAGATAATAGGCCCATGTGCTTGATGTGGCACCAGCAAACATGATCAGAGTAAGTAAACAGGATGTAGGAGCCAAAAACAAAATGAAGATGTTCATTGCTTTGGTTTGCCTGCTTCTGTTCAGCACACGATAAGAGCATCCTTTATCTTTCCATCCAGCCATGTCCTAGCTTTATGTATAACCTCTACTTTTACACCAACATTTTTCATGAATTTTCCATCCATTACTTCTTTAATTCTTTTTCATCTATTGCCTCCTTTTCATGTTTCTTCAAGCTCTCCTTTCTCCCAATCCTATTTAATTCACTCCTCCGCCATTACTCCAGTCTTTACATTTCTGCATCTCACGGATTCCCTAACCACACAAAGAGCGATCAAATGTTCCCGTTTGTGTGTGAGGAAATCTTGAGTGTGCAAGCAAACACATCAGTCTGACTCACTGGATCTGAGCGGGGACACTAAATCAGCACAGTTCATTAGACGGTAGGGCAGACATGCACAAAAGCGGCATGTGAGGTGTCCCAAAGCTCTGAAGCTTGTGAGAAATCATCCAGCGAGCTCAATTGAATCTGCAACCTCTCACAGCTGCCTACAGAGCCAGTGTAGTGGTTCAGATGCCTGGAGGCGACTGTAAACAACCACAACTACGATGTGTACGAGCTACAATTGCCTGAAGTAATGAAACTATTAAAATTAAGTCTTTCACTAGGGAATTCATCAACTTTTCTTTAAGTCTGTTATGTAACGTTTTTTGAAGGCAAGTTTTTTTTTTCTTCAAAGCAACACATTTTTATACACTTTAATGAGATACAAACTTACCAATAAACACACCCGTCCCGCTAAAATCCATAATTTTCTCTTGTGCTAATCAAACTATCCAAGTTGCATCACTCTTTATATTACAGCAATATTCTAGAGTCCCACAGCTGATATAATTTGTATGCAAATGCAAAACACCTTGAATTTACATGAAGGAGGGAGGAAAACTTTCTTGTACAAACCCAGTCAGATAGACTACAAAACAAAGAAATATTTATGAGCTCACCCAGCAAAGCTGACATGTTCTGGAAAATTCTGAGCAGCTCTGGGGTGACGGCTGGGCTGTTCTCCAAAGTTACCAACCTACACAATGAGAGGGAGGGAAGGAAGAGAGCAGGCACAGGGGAAAGGAAAATGAAAGAAGAGGAAATGAGCACAAAGGAAATGATAAAACAGAAAATGGAAAAGGTGGCCAAAAAAAAGGTTGCAGAGGACGCAGATTAAAGGTGGCAAAAGAAAACAGGACGGAAACACAACGAACAAATTACACAGGGTAAAGAAAAGAAAGAATATGGGAATCACAAAAAGTAGGAAGAATAATGCATGTTGAAGGGGGTGTAAGGAAAAAAGAAGGAAACAAAAAGCATTTTATGAAGTCTGTTTTTATTTAATATTCTACATTAGCAAATATATTGACTGAAATATAAGCTGGGTGAAAAAGACATCATAATCAAGATGTTAAAGTGAGCTAATAAAACACTTCTTTATCTGTAAAGTATTTTTATTTGGCTCCTTAATGTGTCATTGACATAAGACAGCTATTCAGTCAAATGATCAATAAAGCAAAAAGGACTCAAAGGCAAACAAGAGCCTCACAAAACGGGAAAATATAACAGCAGCTATCGCAAGAGCATTCTCACGTAGGCGTGTTTGTGAGGGATTAAATGAGATCACTAAGTGCTTTATAAATGTCTCCCTGAGGGAGACTTCCTTTCTGTAAGTCAGATTTTAGTTTACTGCGTGTGAATACATACCAAAGCTCCAGTCCATCCTCGAGCAGATAGACATGAGGTGGTTGAGAAACATCAGTGCTCAGCTGAATGACAGGAAGAAGGAAGGGGTACAGGTTCTTACTCTCTGCCCCCAGGCCCTAAAGGAACACAAAGAAGCTGAAATGAGAGGCAGGGGAAAAAAGGCAACCTGACAACAAATATGGTCACTTTCAAAGCTTTGAGCTTTTAGTTCAAAGAAAAATCATTTTAAGATTATCAGATTAAACGTAAAAAAACTCTTGAAAATATCTAGGTTATTAAATAAGAGCAGTTATTTATACACAGCACAATTTGATATGGTTCATGGCTGCTTTAATGAAGGACAGTTGGTTTTGTCACTTCAAACTAAAAACAGCAAAAATAATATTAATACACAATGGAATACAAGAACTGGAAAAATACCACACAGCATTTATTTTGGCCGATTTTGAGTTGAACTGCAGTTAAAATAATGATGTTGGGATGAGAAGGATCTATGACATATTCCTATGGGGAAATGTTGAATCAAAGAAATACTACGCCAATTAGAAAATACTAAAACTACTTTAAAGTTTGATGTCTAGACTGTGGATACTACTTTACTGTACTGTGTGCTCAAATAAAAAAAAAAAAAAAAACAACATTCAAACATTTTGTTTTTTTTATTTTATAAAAAAAAAACATGTAACTTCAAAGATAAAAGTATATGCATCCCTCTGCTATAAAAACACTTCAAAGTTAGTAAAAGAATATTAAATGATATTAAAGTGGCATTTGGTTTAGTCTTGGCAAAACATACATGAATAAACATACCGGTAGCTCTGTTTTGTATTTAAGAGTTCCTTGGTGTTTATCTTTACCAAAGGGTTAAAATGTATGGTGATGGCTCTGCCTCAGCTACAAAAGTCTGTCTACATCTCTGCCTCCATCTTAAAAATCTAGCTCCGCCTCCATCACACAGAGATGGCTATACCTCTATTAAATGGAGCTGGCTCCACCGCAGTCACAAAAATCTGACACAGTAGAACTCAGACACTCACCTGAGCACAGGTGTCAGTTTGCTTTTCCACAAATGGTATGCATGACAGAATGATGGACATGTACTGGTATCTACAAGTGCGTGTAAACTGTATTTGTTTTGTGTACATGTTGTCATATATGTATGTGAAGGTTCTTTGAGCCAACAAGTATGTTTGTAATATTTGAGTGTGTCTTTGGACTGTAATTATAATAAACCTCTAGCAACTTGCACTTTTAATGAGGTCCCGTGTCTCATCGTTGCTCGATGTTTGTCTGCAGCTCTTTGCTTACATACCGTAATGGTAGGCCGCCGTGTCCTTTTAAGTCCAGTTGTTCTGCTCCGAGCACGGAGCCTATTCAGACTGAGGACACTCAGAGCAAACTAGAGCTCAGTCAAAATGGAAACGAACTCAAAAAAAAAGGGTCACAGAGCAGTTCGTGATCCTGGACCGATGTCTGCTTGGATGTATTCAGACTGAAAACATGTGTCCAGTTTGAATATACCCTAGCTCAGTGACCTTGTGGCAAAGTGTCCGCCCTGAGACTGGAAGGTTGTGAGTTCAAATCCAGGCCAAGTCTTACCAAAGACTCTTAAAAATGAGATCTAATGCCTCCCTGCTTCACTCAGCATTAAGTTGTTGGACTGGGGCGGTTAAACCACCAAATGGTTCCCGAGCGCGACTGTGTCTGCAGCTCATCGCTCCCCGAGGCGATGTGTCAAATGCGGAGAACAAATTTCGCACACCTAGATGCGTGACAACTGATGGGACTTGAACTTTAACTAAAACATTTTGACAGACTTTTGTACGCCTGGTACCAAAAAAAGTAGGCTTGATGTCAGTAAGCACAACTAGAATTCACGCACATAAGGGGCACTGTTAGCTTTGAGAAATATAAAGGTTTTTAGGAGCGGCTGATGGTCTCTAAAGTAGAGTAAAGGTAAAGTTAATATCTATTTTTGTTTAAATTTACAATTTAAATTGAAAATAGCACAATGAAAACATGCACACAAAGTAATGCAAATGATTGCTTACATGCATAGACCCGGAGTGTGATGAGTATGTCTAGTTGGATCTTCAAGGAGCTCCACTTAAACAATTGAAATATAAAACTCAAAGTAAGGAGTTTAAAGGGATGAAAAAGAAAAATCTGAAAGGAAATTAAGAAATATCACGCAAAAAAACCAAAATGTTTAAATAAATGTCTTACTAATTATTGAAGTAAATAACATACGCTGTTGTTAATCGCCAATTGCCTTTTACCTTTTTAAAGGTTGGCCTCAAAAGACACTTATTTTTTTTATTTTTTTCCATAAAATAAAATTTTCCTATAAAACAAAATGTTATTCGTACTCTTTATACATTTAACCCAAAATAATATTGTAAAAAAAAGACTGATAACCCACGTCCTGTCAAGCTTATTCCCCAGTGCCTCATTCATTTACCAGATGTGCTCATGTTCTATTCCCTCGAAGGGAACTTCTCATTAAAACTGAACATTTCATCTGCCACTATGACATAACGCAGCTCGAACCACATAGGGGTCCAAACTTAATGAAGACTGCAGTAGGCCGATGTGGTCCCTTAGGGAATAGAGTCTTCATCAATGACAAATTTTTCACTGCATAAGCTTGCAGCACTGATATTGATGGAAAAAATTAAAAATTTTGCAAAAATCCCCCCAGCACAACATGGCACTGATGCACATGCATTTGCTTAACTCTATTCTTAACTTACTTAAACCAGGAAACTCAAGAAAAATAGACACTTAAAATGAGTAGTCTATTTAGATGCATTTACATTGGCGTTTCAGGCTTCCGCATACAAAAATCTTGAGTTCATCTGTCGCTACGTACGTTTTTAAGTTAGGTTTAGGTTCTACATACAAAAAATTGAGCGCTGGTTAGAAGAACTTTGACCAACCGGGGACTCAGATTTGGTAGTGGCATATGGGCGGCGTCCTTTTAAGTACCAACCATTTAAGAATTGATTATGAAGGAGAAATGAATAATTGCAGTTTGTGCCCAGCTGGATCTATATGACCCCAATTCTTTTATACATCAATATATAGCTGTGAAAGAAAAGAAACTGGAGCAAGACTTGCCAGATTTGCACCACTTCGACATTTCTCACCAAGTCTCTTTCAATTGTGAGTATATGCACAAGTGTTGGGTAGAGACAGTCCAGTGTGAACACAGTGTGCTAAAAGCACGTTCAAAAATGCCTGTTTAGCGTGTTCTTGAACACGCATCACACGGCCATTGTGTACGTAGCATTAGTCTGCTTCCCTTCCTTTTGCTGCAGTTACTAACCTACTTTGTTAATGTTACAACAGATGTTTTAATGTTTTTGCGTTTGTTTCTTTTCTCTTGCCTCAAACTTAAACCAGTCACAGCAGACAGCCTGACTGGTTCTGCAACAACATTTAGAAGGAGTTCTTCACTTCACCGTCCTCTTTTGCTTGCTTAGAACGTCTACAATAAAAATAATGTTGTGTAATCTATTGGTCACGTCCAAAGGCTATTAAAATGATTAAAATACATTTATGACGATAAGCTTTTTGGAGTGTTCTGTACCAAATTGGATTTGAACAATTTATTCAGCACAGTTTGATGTTTTTGTTTTTCTCCCTTTTGTGTATAGCCTTGAGACAACCTCCATGGTGTACTGACGTTTTATAAATAAACTGAACTGAATTTAGGGCACTGAGGGACGCTGTTCGATTAGGGAACAGGATTCCTGGCAAATTTCATGCCTTCATTTTTCTTGGTTTGCTGTCACATCTCACTCTTTAAAAAAGCAGACCAAACGCAAAGCCATGCTTGTCTGCCCAGAAAACATTTCCTCAGCTTTCTCTTGTTTTAAGCGTCTTTGGTTTAAGCTGTGGGTAACAATAAATCTCAAAGAGCCACAAACATCAAAATGTTCAACTGTGATTTGGTAGATCGACAGGGACATTTAAAAGTGCTTGAAAACCATGTCAGGTCATAGATTTCTGCTTGATAACATAAATAAAGAAAACCCATAAAAATCAACTTTATCCAAACACCTTACCTGAACCAGGTGGATGAGTGTAGTGAGAATGGCGCATCGTAGCATGTTGTGTTCTTCAGATTGCTTCCAGAGCAAGGGCAGGTACTGAACCAGGCAGCCCACATACGGTCTAATCTGTAGCAGAAAAATCAACACAAAAACAGGCATTTGGCACAAGTTTTAGCATAAGGCAAAAAATATAATTTGGAACATTAGATGTGTGGACTGAAAGGTTATTAATGAATTAAGAAAAATGGTAAAAACAAGGGCATCAACAAATTGGGAAAAATAAATAAGTTATGATGAGATTCACCCGTAATGCGCACAAAAATAGAACACTGCAGTAATTAAACAACATTTTTTAACTACTGCTGTTGAGTGACATTACATCCATAAGACTGGGGGAAAAAAATCAAAGACAAATGTGTATAAAGGAGAGGGCAGATTCTGGTTCTGGAATGTCAGACAGCTGTATAATAAAGTAAGACCAGATTCTGTTGCGAACATCATTGTTAGTAAGCATACGCTCTATGCCGAAATGCTCTAGGGAGACAGAAAGCGCTGTAAGATGTAAGTTTTGTAAACAACATTTGAATAATGCTTGGAAATTAGAAATGTTGCACCCTCAGAGCTAAACAAAAGAAAAGCAATCTGGTCCATCTTCAAAAGTCAGGACCTGTGCTGGTATGAGGCCGCAATAATATGCATCTTTGACTGTATAATCAGTGCTAGAAAATATTGAGGTTTTACAGCAAGACATTAAATATGAATATTCAAGACCTCATTTTAAATGTGAAAGAACATTGTGATCTGCAACTATAAAGTATAGCTGCAAAACAAAGACATCTTTGGTCATTATCTACCAACCAGCTACAAATTCCCTACTATCAATCAAAAAATAAAACTAAGAATGAGGAAATAATCTCTTAGTAGTGTTAATAAAAATGATCCACATAAAAGCTTCAGAGTTTGAGATTTGTGTTATTGTGTGCCACTTTTCATTTAACACCACTGTTTCAATCTGTACAGCAGTGGTGGCCCGATGTTTTGTGGCGTGGACTAAAAAGGTCACCGGTTCAAGTCTCTAAATTATCAGAATCGAAGCTGGGTGACATAAATGCCAAGCAGTACTTGTGCCACCCCTCATTAACCCCACTGTGGTGCCCCTTGAGAAAAACTCCGGACCCATTTGTTGTGCTTGAACTGGAGTGTGAACAGGGTGTCTGTGTTAGAGAGGTGGCTCTCAGTGGACTTTCTCTGAAAAATAAAACTAGAACAATAATTTCTAGTGTTAAAAAAAAAAAAGTAGGTCATCAAAAAGTGTCAGATCTGCTAAATGCCTCACAGTATTAACAACTATGCCACTGGCACCTTTAGCACCATTGTGTACCTATTAATCATTTAAAGAAAATTGTGCTTTTGGTGCTTTAACATGTTCAAGAAGCCTTTTTCTGATAATGGAGGAAATGTACAAAGAAAACTAAGATTAGAACGGTGTTTCAGAGTATTTCTTTATTCGAAATGTGGTGAATCAAGAGCGGACTAAAAATGCCATTGGAAAAAGCTTGTAGTAGTTAGGTACAAACAATAACCATCAGATCCATTCCGAAACATCCACTTGTAGACAACTAGATCTAATAATGTCTTGGTTGTCCTGTTTTTTCTGAGTTGGCATCTAGCTCAAAATTGTCTGGCTGGATAGTTCCAATATTGCTTGCTATTTTTGTTTGCTATTGCTTTTGTTCCCATTTCTAATGAACTACTACCGCTCTGCAGAAAGTATGTCCTAGAAAACAACTTTTTTTAATTTTGACTAAAAAAGGCATAATCATAATTTAAAGATAGCTTTTAAAGTAGATCAAAAGATCATTGGAGTGGGATTTTAAGAACCACTAAGTGCCATGTGACATAAAACTGGATGAAACCAATGTTTTTTGTTCAAGCAAACAAAATCAGGTCTTTACATAACCTATTTAGAATGTGATGATGATAGGCAGGTGCAAAAACTTTAGAAAAACAGGAAAGGCTACAAAAATTCTCATACTGAAACTTTATGTAAAAGAACGCCTAAAAATGAAGGATGCTACAGACTAAATAACACTTTCTCTTGTTTTTTTTTTTGTTTTTTTTCTCAACTCTGTAAGGTCAACTCTCATAAACACATCCAACAAGCTTGTGTCAGGCTTTTAGGTGCTAAATGACCACAGCGCGACAACTGAAAGCATTAAAAGTAATTTATTAGAGCCATAACACAGTTGCTAAATCTTCTCCTCAAAGGTATATCATGACATGGTTAGGATCCTCTTCTCCTGCCTCTCCCCGTTAGAGGTCACCTCAGACGATCATGTTTTCATCTCCTCCTGCCCTCATATATCATCTTCTGCCATGCCATGTATGTCTTCTGTCACATCATCTCTTAATCTAGAATTTGCCCTTCCTTCCTGCCTGTTTGCCTGGCAGCTCAATCTCCGACACCCATCTCAAATAAAAACATTTTTTGCCAAACACATGTTAAACCCACCTCTCTATCTTCAGTCTCACCATCAAAATAAATCTATCACTTATTTTTTTCTATCAAGGTTTTTTTTAACACCATGAATGATTATATGATGTGAAGAGCATGTGCATGTGTCAACATTAGAGGTCTAGTTTTCCAAAAGAATTTAGAGACTTTTCTCGACTTCTACTGATATTTTTAATTATTTAGTTTACTCACTTCCACATTTACCTATAGCACACAAAGAGCAGAATAAATATGTAGAGAATGTTCATCTCAGAGAAGAAGATAAAAAGAAAAGCACACCGGATGGATGTTTGAAAGATGGACAGCAGGGGGGGGGGCGAAACTTAATATCAGTCAAAATGTTCATTTCCACTTGAGATGCCTGGGTTATTTTTTCAGCTTCTTACACCTTGTTGGTTCAGAATCCCTGCTGGTAAGACCTAAATATTAATAGAAGTTCTCTTTCTAGAAGTTTAGCCAGCACAAGCAAGTGGCTTAACCAGACTGTCAGCTCATCAGGATGAAAGACATTTCTAAAAGGCATTTCTGTGACAAATTTACGTCAACTAATCATTTAAATAAGAGTTCCTAAAATGGATCTGAAAAAACCCAGCAGGGTGGTTGAGGGGGAGGTCAATTTTTCCTCAAGGTTGGCAGTTAAAAAGATTAAAATGTCTTAATGGCTGCTCAAGAAAAAAAGATGTATTCCATATGGCCACAAGAGCACTGCTGAGGAAAGACTGTGACTTAACGGTAAATGAGAACAGACATCAGAACAAATGCTGCCTGAAGCCTTGGGATTTACTCAGAATTTGGCTTAATTACACAGAAAATGTCACAGAAGAATCATTCATATCGAGCTAACAGTGTTATAAGATAGTTACTCACAAATTGAAAATGTTCTTTGTGTATTACAAAAATGTTTTACAAGTTTTGTTCAAAACACAACAGAAAACATCTTCTATTCAAGAGCTACTTCAAAAATGCAATATTTGAAAGTGAATGAAAGCTGAATAACAAAACAGAGCTGTGCAGCTTTTTTTTTTTTTTTACGTGTGAGATCTCACCTGGATATTTACTCTTTCAATGACGCAGGAAATGACGTGGAGCACCTGCATTTTTGTGTCACACTCTGTCACCTGCTGCAGCAAATGAAACAGGAGCCCGAAGATGGACTCTAGATACTAAAACAAAATAAAAACACAGGCAAGAATTGGGGAAAAGAAAAAAAGGATCACAACATCAACTCAAAAGCGTCATTCATATATAATATATATATATTAACTCTTTAAAACATTGTACTCACTGGAAGAAACTGTTCTGTTCGAAACTCAAAGTCATCAACAGGTGAATGAGGGTTAAAGATTGTATTTTTCTTTGAATGTAGAAATCATTCTCCTTCAGACACAAAAATTATCTTTCTTTGTTCTGGCTATGATGCAGTGAGTGCTGAAGAAAAGGAAAATCAAGTCTCATCTGAATACAAGCAAATACTGGAAGGATATTCAGCTTGAGTGTTGTAGCAGTCTCAATGCGCACCTGTGAATGAACAAGAAAATAAAGTAAAAGAACAGTTTATGACAAAAGACAAAGCTATAATTCCCATCAATTTAAAAGACTATATCAAATATTTTAAGATGAACGAAAAATCCTTTTTGGTTTAAGCTTCTTGAGACTTAAAAAAGAAAAATGCAATTTGGATATTAAAATCTTGAAGAAAAAAAATGAAAGAGAGGCACAGAGAAATGGAAGCATGTCTCAACCTAATGATGCACATGGTAAAAATTCTGTTGTAACCCTTAAAAAAGAAAAAGAAATGATATTTATAACAAAGAAGGTTGAACAAAAAGAAATGTGGGCTTGCCAAAATTCTTTTCTGATGTTCAAATAACTACTATTCTTTTATATTTAATTAATGCTTTAGAAACAAAAAAAAAACAACCTCAACTCACCTTGTCTATACTCTGGAGAGTTTACGCAACATTAAATAGTGCCATGTCCTTATTAGAGTGAGATTTTCAATAAAAGCTCAAATTTAAATTTGTTTTATCAGAAGTACAGGAATTCTTGAACAAATATAGTTTGTTCACAAAAGTGCCAAGGAAAAAACAGTTTTATCATACAATAAAACTTTCAGTCCAATTTTAAAAATACCTTAGAAACCATATTATTTGAATAAAAGCCTTACAATGGCTTTGATATAAACTCGTTTGTAAACCACCAGATTTGCACAACACAATGCCTAAAAAAAAATCAAGACTGGAAAGTTGGGTTTAGATTCCCCCACTAGATTTGAGAACTTGATAATGTCACTCAGCAGTGAAATTAATCAAAGCTATCATTGCTGAAGTCAGTTCTTCTGAACACTAGAAGAATGGATTGTTACTGCTAATGTGCTTTGACACCTCATGTATTTTCTGAGGTAGTATTGAGTAACTTTCAAATTCCAAGGAAGATTAATGAGTTTAACCTTCAGCCATGCTTTAACCTTTAGTGTGTAAAAATATGTACATTTTACCACATTTGCAGTGATACAGTGATTAACAAAGAAGGCTGCAAGATGAAAAAATCTAAATCACAAAAAGGTTTACAATTTGCGGAAACTGGGTCAAAGTGATAACTTCTAGTTTCAGTGCCTATAGATAAGTAATCACGTTTTTTGTATGTCCTGATGCTTGAATCAACAACAATAGGCCTATTTTGAAAGACTTTTCCACTATACCCACATATATATTTCTATCTTAAACTCCTAAACTAAGGAGAGCAAGATTTTGTCTTTTTACATTGATAGCCATGTGGTTGAAGTTGAAAAGAGCATTGTTTTGAACACATATAACCTTGATGCAACTGAACGCGCCACCATGGCTGATGTCTCTTAGGGTCATTGGCTGTTTGATGGCTTTCACCAACCACATGTCATCACCCTTTTTGCAACTGCCAGGCAGCAGGTCAGAGCAGCTGCTTCTGACAGCTGTGGTTTGCTTTCCTCCTGTCTTGATGGAACTGATAATCTGCAGTAGGTGGACTCACGTGGACTCACTGGCTAATCTCAGGCCTCCCAGCCATCCAACGCCATTTAATGGTATTTTTGCAAAAATCTTCTGGGCTCTTCTCAAAATGTCAGTAACAAGACTATTCTTATCTTTATTTTTTTTATAATTTTGAGACTTTCTTGTAGCTGAGAATGGCAAGCGTTCTCCTTTTCAATGGTTTAAAAGTCATTTTAACACAAAATTCCCCCAAAAATATTTTCAACCATAAAAATGTATTTAAAAAAATACTACTAGATAACAGGTCTGACTTTTACATGCAAACACTTAAAACCACATTTTAAAACATTTTAAAAATATTAGAAATCAATTAAAGAATAAGGGGATGAAAGTGTCAAGTTTACTTACAATTCAAACCTGTATTTAAGATAATAGACGACTGAATTGGGCAGTCACATTATCCACATGCTGCCAAAATATTTACTGTATGAGAATGATCTTCCTCAAAAAGTACATAATTAAACATGGGCAGGTTCAAACTGAATGCAGAAGTTATTTAGAGCACAATCTGTCAAATTTAGATTTCACACACCTTGAAACTGGGAGAAAAAGAAAGCATTCATGCTGGCAACTGCTCTTTAAAAGTAGTGGATTTAGGCATTTCATCCTCCTTGAAAAAGGAGCATTTCGAATCTTTCAAAGTATGAAGACAATTTTAAGGAAACAAACAAACCAAAAAAAGGCAACCATGGTCAATTTTAGGAAATAAAAAAAAAGGAAAAAACAATTTAAAGGGGCTTTAAATGCTACAAATAACACTAAAAACACAATATACCTTATATAGAACTAGGAACCGTGGTAAGATGCACATGTTCCTATATAAGTACGATGTTGTTATGCTATGAGAAAATATACTAAAAGCCCCACTCCAGGCTAAAATGTCAAAATATCATCTAGGAAAAATGTACTTTTGAGGAATGCTGCTACAACATTAATATAAACCTGTTTCTTATGGCAAATTAAGGTTTTGTTAAAAATAATAAAAACAAGCTGCAATTAAATAAAATATATATATCTTTTTTGTTATATACAATTTATATTAAAATGCCATATTCTTTCATTTTTATTTTCCAGAACACTGTTGTTGTAAGGTCTGATCACTTTCATCAAAAAATACATATATAGTAGATTAAAATATATTGTTTCAAGTCTGTCTTTAGCACATAGATCACAAAACTATACAAATAATTTCTAACTTCTAGAAACACATTTCAAAAACAGTCTAAACCCACTCACTCAACTGGAAACATGGTAAGGAAGTTATTTGAACAAGCACTGAAAAATACAGAAAGTAGGGTGAGTCAAAATCCACAGCCTAACTCATGATATAAACCTAAATCAGCAGCAACACTGTAAGGCTAAAGTGACACTCTGCTCTGAAAAGACATGAACAGCATCTCATCTGTCACAGGTCTTTCCTGTCAACACCAGTCCCCATTCACTGTGTGTCAAGAGGGAGAAATGAAACCTAGGCAACAGAGACTTAAGGCTCTGAAAATAACCAGGGGTATCTCAGTTATAAGATGATAAACTGCACTGAAAATAGGTTGAGCTTTATTAAAAAAAAAACAACCACAACACTGCTTTACAGGAAGATTTTTTTTCTGTCAAAATACGACAGAAACTTCAGTTAAAAAATATGACAGTAACAATTTTTAAAATTATACTTTGGAGGGTGAACACCACCCTCTAAAGTTAAAACACTGCAAAGGAACTACTGAAAATGTATCTTCCTAAATGCCTTAAGCCTTGAGTGAAGATGAAACTAAATATGCAGAAGCCTTAGCAAGAGGCCCTTAAGAGAAGAAAAACATGAAAAGGCAGTTTGAAAGGGGAAAAAAAAATCCCATGGCTTTTAGCACACATTATGTGCTCAAAGCTGGAGTTCATTGTGGATCACAAGCTTGATCCCATTTGAGATGACCTGCACCAAAATAGTCTTAACACAAGAAAAAAATATTTTTTATAGTTTTCTTAACACACAAAGGTAAAACCATTGAATGTACATGAGAACTGGATCAAGTGAGTGTGACATCACCCATAGAAAATGTCTTGCTTCCAGTTCCAGTGAAATGAAGTCAATTCAGTTGAAATTTTTCCGCTACAGAAACGTCACCAAGTAGAAAACAGACAATACCAGTAAGCAGTGATTGGTCCAAGTTGGTCTGAGTTAATATTTCTACCACTTTCAACCACTCTCTCCAATCAGGAGTGAGCTTGCTAGAAGTCCACACCGTTACCACTTAAAAGTGGGCTAGGGCAAATCTGTCAATCAAATGTTTTGAACATTTGATGTCAGACCACATACTTTTATTGTGACATCTGATTTGACATCTGGCTGGTCAGTATATAACTTGAATAACTTGGGTGGGGGTGGGGGGGTGGGGGGATCAAGATAAACAATAATATTAGCACGAGCAAGTTAAAAAAATTAAAATAGAAGTCTGTGGGATTTTGGCTTTTTGGGACTAGCAGGTACTTCATTTTTTAAAAGTTCAGTCCAGATCTCTTATAAAGTGAATGGGTAAAACCTTAAGAGCAAGACCCACAGTCTGAGGGATGTTTAAAAAAAAAAAGTGAGTGGTGCCAAGTTTGTTCAGCAGAGAGCCACAAGGTGTCATTTAAACCAGCAGGTTGGGTTTTATTCACTTATTTTTATTTCAGCAAGCAACACTTTTACTGCGCTTGATTTACTACAAAAATTATCTTTTCCAGGAAAAAAAGTTTAAGGCCCACTAAGAATCTCAGGTAATTGTTGACGTACCTAAACATGGATGGTCTTTATGCAGGTCTATATTAACTTTCAGAAGGAGAAAAATTCTAAATATATCAGCTACTTTAAACAATGTTTACATATCAACGCCTTAAATTTCACTATTTGAGGAGAAGAAAAAACATACATTTTAAACAGCAATGTTAAAAAAGGCAAGATGAAAAAGACACAAAAAGAGCAAGGCAGAGATAAAGATAGCTTTTTTTATGTTATTAGTGTTCATTTTGGTAAAATTGGTGGCCTCCAGTATTTCATATTCTTAACAACCTTCTGCCATGGCAGAATAGAAGCAGCCTAAAGTTGGAAAACCTGCACAATTTCAGTTAATTGTACCTTTCATTAAAGGACATAAACCAAAATATCTGATAAATAATATA
The DNA here is from genome assembly GCA_036245035.1 of Adrianichthys oophorus. Taxonomy (NCBI): domain Eukaryota; kingdom Metazoa; phylum Chordata; class Actinopteri; order Beloniformes; family Adrianichthyidae; genus Adrianichthys; species Adrianichthys oophorus. The sequence continues at coordinate 17,926,641 of BSAI01000189.1, read as the reverse complement.
ATTATAGCTTTGGGTGATTCCCGAAAGCAAAAAGACCATAAAACACCAAAATTCGCACTAACTGCAGTTCCCTTTATTAGCGTCATTAAAAGTTTATGATCAATAATTAATTTTGTCCTAACAGTTCTAAGCAGGTCCAGGCACAATATTGATCAGTGACCACATTGTGATTGGTGAGCTGTTCAGTAATCTAATAAAAGGCTTATGTAAAATAAAGGGCCACTGGAAATTTAGAAGCCATAATTATCCTCATAAACCGTAGAGCAATTTCCACTTTTTAACATGAGAAATCACTAAATCTGTTCAGCCTCACAAGAAGACAAAATGAAGGTAAATTGAGCAGTCAGTAATTTGCATCAGTGGGTAACTTTGAAGATGCTCAATGATTATAAATAAAAACTAATTATATGGACCTTAATAGCAAGTATCTTTAAATTAGGCCATGACTATCCACCTGTACACAGGTTAATAATCATAACCTGACTGCTAATTCATTTATTTGAATACGCATCAATGGAAAATGCTGACATCAAGTCAAATGGAAATGTAGTGTACACTAGACATAAAGGAAGTTGAAGAAAAAGCACTTAAATAATGTCCCTCTATATTTCTGCATTGGGAAACTGGTGTCAGCTCTTCACTGCTTACCAAATATCCTGGATCAGGTGTGTTCAGTCAATTAGAATTTAGATAACCTGAGTCAACTAATCAGCAGCAAGCAGGGAAGTGAAAACCTTGGTCTATAACACAATTTCATTTTCCAATTTGGTCTGTTTTTTGGTTGGCTTAGTTTAAGAGACATGATTAAAGACTGGAATTACAAGAAACAAAAACATTAGGGGAACAAAAACTTTTGCTGAGGCAAAAACACAAAACAGGAAACATGACATCCTTTATTAAAAAGGATTAAAATAATCTTTGTTTATACACTTAAGAATGTCACTTTTAGTTTACTGGTAAGTAAAAACAAAAGTAAATGAAAACCTTACCAAATTTGCAATCTTTTAGAATAGGTCAAATGTGAAAAGGTACAAAGACAGAAATACAGTTTCTTTCTTACCACCAGGTCGGGGTCCTGCATGAGACTCAGGATGACCTCATAGAGTAAAGGTCGCAGAACAGATTTAAACTTGACAGAAATCCATTGTCCTATCAGCCAGATGACTCTCCTGCGTATCAATTTGTACCTGGAGTAGGACCAAACAAAAAAAAAATTGGAGACATTGGAGAGCAGTACCTTTAAATCATTATTTTAAGAGTTTAACCTATAAATGTATTCCAAATTATACTGATTACTACAAATTAAATACAGAACTATAGAAAAATGTCTGACGCTGTAATTTATACCTATGATTTGGTTCCCAACTCTGGATCATCTGATCAATGACAAAGTACCAAGACTGTAGAGTTTGTAATATATATATATATATATATATAGATAAAACTTAAGAAAGGAAGAAAAAAGTGAAATATCACTGAACATTTGGTAAATGCAGCAATCATTTCCCATGTCTGATGCATTCCATCTCTGTTTAGATCATCTTGCAATAGGAAAAATAGTGGTGTAGTGGTGCTATCACACTGATAATTAAATGCCATTTTTGAAAAACAAGCTCATATAAAAAAAGTAATTAAAAGACATTTTGGCAAGGAGCAGACTGTATGATGATGGTTTTCATTACATTTTCAAGAAGACATGCACAACAAGCCCGAAGGCATAAGAAACCACCAAATAGAGTGTAAATAAGGAGAACACTCTTGTTATAAAACCAGTTGATTCACAGGCCCACCAGGGTCAAGTGGCAAGTGATGTGAATTAAATTGCCTTGCGATGCATGCTAGCTAGTGATGGTTTTTCAAGAACTCTTTTGGCCAAGTGTCCCTAAACATCTGCCCTTTTTAGTATTTGAAGAGGAAACTGTGTCAAGGGACCACCTTGACAAAAATGAGGGGAATGGAGGGATGAGAAAACAGAGTGATGAGAGAATAAAGAGTGTGGGAAGATAACGCTCTTGTTGGCCTCTCAAACATCCACAGCGAGTCAACAAACCAAACTTTGGTCAACTAACTGAGGAAAAAAAACACAACAAGGGTATGAGTCAAAGCTTTAAGATTGAATATGACATTGTGGACAAAACCTAGTGTGTTTTGTTTTGCGTGGGTTGGCACCCATAGTTATTTGATTGCGCTTTATTACAGCTTTTTGCATTACATTTCAAAGATAACCATCACGAGCATTGGGAGAAATACCAGTTGGAGGGGGCAACATGAGACATGGAAACTACCTGGCACTCACTCAATTTGAGTGACAATACACATAAATAGTACATTTACACATGATAATATGCTGCCACACAACCAGACATAGAAATAAACTTCGCAAAATTTCAATTTTTTTCCACTTGCTCCATTTCCTCTTAAGGACAAACGTTTGTTTTCCAGTGCTACTTTTGCTAATTCCAATATTGTGACATTTTTTTAAAAGAACTATGAATTTGGATTTGAAAAAATATAACACTAATACCAATAATTTCAAATTGTAATTATTTTGCTAAACCAATGGCAAACACTTAAAATGACTACAATAAATACATTTAAAATGAATTAAATGTGAAACTTCTGCAAAATATGACAAGAAAACTTTCTTTTTTTGCAAGTTATATCATTAGAACTGGAATTGTGAACATGTTTTTGAAAACCGTGGTCAATAAATTCACAGCAAAAATACTGGTTAGGATTAAGATATTGAAAAATATGCTAAGTACATGATTATAAACAAAAGTAATTGTGGCATTCCGCAACCTGAATATTTCTGATGAAAATTAAAATAATGCAGACGTTTTCATCAGTACAAAACAAGTTGTGACTAATATAAAATTTTTTAGTTTGAAAGCAATTTCAGCAACAAAAACAGTAAAGTTTCAATGCTTAGGAAACTGCAAATTACCTTAACAGTTCTGCAAAAGAATGTAAATGTTATATTATTTATCAAAACTATTGAATAGTTTATAGTTGCAACCTCCTAATATACAAATGTATGTGGAGTGTGTTTCAGGACTTGTCAAACACAGAATATCTGTTTTAGCTGCGATATCCACAGCTGTCAATGTTTGGTTTAGGGAACACTAAAAAAGAATGAAAAAGCGGCAGGAGGGACAAGCTGACAAGAGTTTCATTCTGCCAGTCAAAGGTCGAACATGACTCATCAACTCTCACGTCGTCAAAAAACTCACAGCTGTCAAGAACCCAGTTTCTCACTGAACTAAACACATGAGCAATCCAGGGGTGTAATAAAAGCTAAACAAGACAGATTTCCCAAGGTTTACCTTCCTTATTCCACTGTAGTTTCATTTATTTTATTTTAAAACATGTTGTCTAACACATGTTAATGATTTCTATTGAAACAGCATGGTATAATTGGAGAAAAAACAAACCTGGTAATAAGAGCTATACTGGTAATGTACTTTGTTAAATCTATTTCCTCATTGAGCATTTGTCTTTTCAGTTCCATATCTGTTCTTCTCCAGAAACAAGTTTTGCTAATTCTAACAAAATATATTAAAATCATGATTTTCAAACAAAGAAAAAAAAATTAAGAATTAATTTAAATACAAAGAAAAACACTCAGATCAGTTTTCAGTGTGATTGATAGAGGTTGCTGATATTGCAGTATAGCATGAGTGCATGATAAATTGTGCTGCTTTTTGCAAAACCAATTCCATGAATTTGCCAAAACACTGTGTAAGCTGGCTTGTAGAATCAATCTTAAAGTTTAATTACAATGGCTCACTTTCGTCTCACCTCCAACACGTCTCATCTGTAAGATCCCAAAGATAGATCATGCCTGCCTGCATCAGTTACATTTAAACAAAAAATATATTCTATTTTTTAAAGATTATCTGGGTCACCACAGTCTAAGTAGAGATACAAAAATCTCCCATTCTTCAGACATTTTCCAAATCTCATCCAAGGTGGTGCTGAGCTATCAAAGATAAAAGCCTATCCAGCTAGAATTGGGTTTGCCCTTAGTCCTCCTGCCAGTAAAACGTGTCAAAAACACTCCAATGAAAAGTGCCTTGAAGGCAAGATATCTAAACAGCCCAAACTGGCAAATGTCCATACAAAACAGAGGCATCGGGAATCCAACATTGTACCTAGCAAGACAAGTCCCCTTCCTACTTTTCACAAATTAGACCTGATGCCCTCTGGAAGACTATAGTTTCCACCAATATTTGCGATTTAATGGTTTCCAGTCAAAACCAAGAGCTTTTAATCATGATTAAGAGCTGGGACTCCAGCTGACTTGAAAAATCGGTGATTTCCTTTTTTAGATCATGTCTGCATTCAGCATCACAAGCATGAGAACGTCACATCAGACTGTTATATTAGAAGGAGGTTCTTCCTTCTCAAGATTAAATGTCACCTTCAGTCTGCCAGTCAAGACTGGCATAATGAGAAAAAACTTTCTGGCAACAGCAAAGAAAGGCACACACCCATTATGAGATATTTGAATTGAGTTTCAAAAAACCAAGGTTAATTGCCTAACCCAACATTACTTTCTTTGCTGATTGGACATTTTGAAAGAGTTAATAATAACGAAAATGAAGACTTACACATCATAAAACACTAACATACCTATAAAAGACTTTTAACATATATTTTTAACATAAGACTTTAGACTCTTTTAGAGTCTTTTAGACTCCACAGACTGACAAGGACAAACCAATACATTTTCTGTTGAATGTGAGCCTCAACCATTAACCAGACTTCTGTCAACCTGCAATCAACTTTCTCCTGGAGGCTTTGACATAGAATCCCTTTTAGTTGGGGAAGATTATCAAGTGTCCTTTTTTTTCTGTAAAAATGGACCACCACCTCAGTTTGGCAACCCAGAGGCATCATCCCTGACCTCCATGAAATGCTGTTGACTCCATCTCTTCCTTCCAACGGTACTTCCCCCTTCTTCATTATCTGACAGTTTGCCAGCATTCCCTCCAGCCACAAAAAAGTCCTGTTCTGCAGTTTCTCAAAACTTCTCCCAGACTAAAGTTGCTGCTTCAGAAATCATGTAAGTTTTCAACTTGGCCTGCCCGGGGCCGTCAGCTTTCTCTGTAGTTCCAAGAATAAAAAAAGAAATAATAGGATTCAAATGTCAATTTGTAGCAAAAGGGGAATAAGGAAGGAAAACAAAATTACACTGAATTAGTCATTCGGGAGAGTGATTTTTCAAATACAAAAAAGGTCAAGTCACAAAAACGTTGTGTGAAATGCCAAAGTAATTTTTCTCCTATTTTTTACCCTGTTCTATTCCAACATCAAAAAGATAAAACACTACATCTGCATCTCCCCGCCTGATAAGGTGATTTTTTTTTATCTATCGTAAGAAGCAGATGCAGTTAAACTAGGGAACGTTGACAGGTATTTCTTTGTCAGAGAATAAGTCATGTGGTGGAAATGCATGTATATTTGTGTTTGCGCACTTCACTAGGACCTGCTTTTTCCTTGAGCTTTTAGAATGCAGGAACAATGATTCATCACATCACATGCAGAAATTAGGGGCTAAGCAATAAAGAACAAACAGGAAGCATGTAAAAAAAAAAGTCCAGCTATGAATGCATACAGAGGATATCTATGCCAAATTGTGACTAGTAACTATGGTGCCAAAGGTCCAAAAGGGAGCTTGTACATAAAGACCAAAGGATTATTCCCCGTTTAGTTCCTGTATAACAAAGCGGCTATTGAGACGAGCAAACCAATGGCCCTCATATACTTATTAAATTCATTAAATTTTTGTGAAATAATAAACTCCAGAGGTGAAAAGCCCAGTTTTTCAGGTTGACTGCAGGAAATAGTTCTTAAGCCAGAAAAGACAAGAAAAACTAAACGCCAACTTAAAAGAAGGTGTGAATGCCAGACTTTGGTGTCAGGAGGAAGATTCAGGTTACAAAACATAACCAAAAGTGTGTTTCATTTCTATTACACTATTACTACATTTGTCACGTTCAGGCAATGTTTAGATGACAGGATGGGCTCAATAATTAATAAAAGAAATAAGTAAGAACAAATGAAAGAAAATGACTTGCAATTGGCGTTCCAATTGTGGGTTTTGTGTGGATTGTCGTCCCAATGGACACAGTGTTTATAGAAGCACAGTCTGTCTTACATGTGCAGAGAATGCACATGTAAAAAAAAAAGTGATTTTAACAGTAAAATGAGCCTATGAAAAATCAGTGCATTTTCTGTGCCAAATCTGTAAAATTTACAAAAGAAAATTGTGGAAAGACTAAGACTGACAAGAGTTTAAAAAGAGTCTTTCTCAAAATGCAAAGGAATACTCTTAAGGTGTATTAAGACTTGACACATTTGGTTAGCTTAAAGTGAACCAGAGTTCATTTTCCACTGTGTTTCGTCAGTCTGAATAGACTACGTGCTCAGTGTGGAACAACTGGACCAAAACGGCCACCGCAGCTTGGCATAACAAGATGTAAACAGAGTAGGAATGAGGCGGCTGATAAGCCACGTAAAACTGTGAAGCAACAATGAGACAAGGCAACTCATTGAAATATGGTCAGGTTAATGCCGGCTCAATAAAACAACTTTTAACATGATGCACATTGCTTTTCACTGTTTTTTCTGACAATTGATATGTCATAAACACTTTAACGTAACTTCGTAGCCAACGTCTTTCAGTAACTGTCTTTCATAATAACTCCACCGCACCAAAGTAGCAGATAAAAAGTATTGTACCTGACATTGATACAGATGTTTAAAATTGGTCAGGGAAATATAAAGTCTGAATAAGTGAACTATTCTGACAAAGATGGAAAAGTATAGGACTTCCCATTATTCTTTCTCTTGTTGCTTTGACCCACTATTTTAATTCCTGGCTAATGACTGAAGAGATCTTTAGTATCGTATTTTTGTTTACAGTCTTAAGTTTGAAACAAAAATCTTCGGTAGACAGCAGTCTGAATACAGACCAAACGCAAGGTTCAGGACTCGATCCAGACCTAATTAAGCAGACTCGGTCCAGACCAAGGGACTTTTCCAGTCTGAAAAACATCTGAAAAGTGTTTTTTTTTTTTGTTATCTGTGTGGACATTCTGTACAAATGAAGGTAGTGACAGGATGAGCATAATCACTGGCATCACAAATTTCAAATGAAGTTTATGAGGTGTCTTCATCTGCATAATCCAGTTTTTAAAGAATATGGTGGGCATCCAATACCCATAGAAGAATAGAAGAATTACACGGGTGAATGGGTATGGTGGTCACACAGCAGTTGTCACAGATAAATACTTGTAGCCCAAGTAGATATGACATGCTTGATAATGCCCATCTGGAATAGCAGGCTCTTGTTTTTCACTATACCCCTTTATGTACCTGGAACACAAATAAAACATTTTCATCCTAACCTTAAAAAAAAAAAAAAATCATGTAATGAAACTTAAATTCTCTATGAATGTCAATTCACTATAAAAGGCTAAGCAAACATTTTTAGACAAAGTGTAAATCATTATTTGACACTGGTTTTCAGTGTTGGGAGTAACTAAGTACAAAAGTAGTGTTTTCCAGTAACATTCATTTTTGCTTGAATGAAGTAGTGAAAGAGTTACTTGTAAATTTTGAGTAATATTTTACTCAATATGTGTTCACTAAATTGGGTTTCACAACCCAATGTGTGACAACACAAAGTGTAATTGTTTAATGCAGTAAGACTATGTTGCATTAACAGATTAAAATAACAAATATCCCACAATCTTTTTTTTCTCTACTTCTGATTAGTCACTTAAATATTGTTTTTTTTTCATTTGAATCTAATAAGCCACATTTTCTATGTTCACATAAACACTTATTACATTATTCTGTTCCTAATAAATACCTCTTGTTTTGGATTTTAGCAGAGCCAGCACCTGTCTGTGTAATTATCATAATCTAACAAGTGTAGTAATTTTAACTTGCTGTTATTAAGTAGCATTTGTTTTAGTCTTTCTAGGACACACAGGTCCCAGGTTCTCTGTCTGCTCACTGATTTTCCCTTTTTTAAAGTCAAAACCTTGAATTTGAATTTTTATGGACTAAGCTGTAACTGAGAAACTACAGCAACGTTAAAACATTTCCCTTCTCATCTAAATGTAAAACGTTCTGCAGTACATTTGTAACTTCAGATTTAAAATTCTACTCCTTCAGTTATGACAAATATATCAACTTCAGAATGATATAGAAGTCATGAAATGCATTAACATTCTAAGACAACATTACTGTAAACAAGGATTTTTTTTTTAAAGTCATGTGTAATGTATTACTAAAAAGTAGTAAGACATGTGCACAATACCACCATTACTACACAAGTTCTATCAATTTCTTCAAGATTATTTCTGACCAAACTTATTTCTGAGTGTTTTACTGGTGATACAACTGTGGATGGCATCACTTCTGAGCAGACATGAAGTACAATACCTGCAGTGCTTCCATATTTTGTTACAAAACTACTGGTCAAAGTGACAGCTGTAATAACCTATCAAGACTGAAAATGGTCAACTGAGAAATGGCAGCTGCATTTTTTCATTTAAGTAAAAAGTTAAAGTCCCGTTATTGTCCCACATTAACTGAGTGTGGTGAAACTAGTTCTCAGAATTTGACCCTTCCCCTCTGGGCGCAGTGAGCTGCACATAAATACCAACCACCAAGAGACATTAACTTATCACGCAAATACCTCATAAAAACCCAGTAGGTGCTATAGCACAAAAGAACAACGTATGTACCACATAGGTACAGCGTAAGTACCATGTAGGTGCCATTTATATACCTGGTAAGTGCCGTACTGTAAAAGGCTTTAATACTATTTTAGCCATGGTAGTAATGTTTACTGAAGTCCTTCAGCAAAGGTTTTTCCTGACATTTTAAGATGTTGGTTAACACAACAAGACTGATAGAAGTCTGTCTACATAACTACTTATGTAACATAATTATTTTGGGTCAGTTGACATTTTGGAACTGCAGCTTGAAGTAATGCTGTTTTGTGTGAATGGCAATGCTTATGAAAGCATACCAGCTCTGCTTATTCCCATTATTTTGGTATGTTGGATAATTGGATTAGACTTCAGAAAGTCTGCATAATGGCTACCAAAAGTTATGTTTAAGATTGTCCCACAAGTGGAACATGTCATGACAAAGACTAATAAAATATTTTTCTTTCTCGATTAAATACAATATTAGAAATTTCAAAAGAGAAGATAATAATCAAAAAACATTGTCATGTTTTAAAAAAATGTCAAATAAGGCGTGTTTGGGAGTTCACAGAAGAGAACCAACTAACACTGAGTAAAGTATGTGTGGATGTAAATGGAATTGCTTTTCACCTCATGTCACAGTCCAATATGCAACCTCCCTTCTTCACTTTAGAAGGAAGTCAAGCAGTGCCTTCCTGTCCCCCATCTGTAAACTCACAGGTCCATTATAATGTGTCAGAATTGCTGTAGAGGTCTGCCTGGCCAAAATGCCCACAAGTCCAACAACAGCCATCACCCACAACTCGCATTATTTGTCCTTTTCTCTTTTCTCTCAAACTGGACAAAAAACCTGAACCAGAGGTTTTTTAGTAGCATGATAAGACCACAATATAATGAATGACTCAAGTACTAATGCCATCTAACTATTGTTGAGATTCACAACGCTTCAAATATAGCATATGAAAAACAAATCAACAAAACAGCAGCAACAGATTAATGAAAATAAAAATAACCGTTAGTCATAAATTGTAAAATAAGATAAAAAAAAACAATAGGATATAAACTGACAAAAAGAGATGAGAAATGAAGAGGTTAAAGGAAAAAAATAAATCAATAAACCCAAGGGTGCCCTTCTCCAAGGAGAAATCACTACTAATAAAAAAAAAAAAAAAACATCAGCCGTGAGCTCGAATGCAAGATAAACTACAATTCTCTCTACATGAGCCATTATTTTAGCTGTTATAATGAAAATATTTAATCCATGTAAACAGACGTGTTTGCACGAGATAACTCAGGATATTAATTTCAACACTTTTTGTCTTAATGTATGAAGAAAAATGAAGATCAAAGTTCTACAAGCATATTGCATTTAACTGCTAATACCCAAAGGGGTAAAAAGGCAGACAGTGGAGCAGCTGGGGATATCCTATTAACAGCAGCAAATGTATGAAAGGATGGTCAATAAGACAGAGATATACTTCTTAAAGACAAAACTGTGTTTTTTTTGCTCCTTAAGATTATGTCAAAATAAGTAATTAATTGTGTTATATGCATGTTCTGACATGCATTCACTTTTTCCAGCTTTATATAAAAACTATTGCTCTCAATCAATTAAAAAAATTAATCAGATTAATCACAATGTTTTACCAGGTAAATTTTATACAACATTATGCAATTTTTGAACAAAAAAGGCCAGAGAGAACATTTTTCCTCTATTTTCATTGTCTTAAATGTCTTAATTTGTAAAGTGTTAACTTTACTAAATTTGTGTGCACAAATCACATCAACGTTAAGATAAGCAGAATTCTAAAGAACTGCAAATACTTTAATGTCTGCAGTATTACTCCAAGAAAACAAAGATGCTGTGAAATTTCTCTCTGATCTGATGCTTTATTAACCTTATTGTGACGATCATGCATCGCTTTCCTTTGCCGCTGCAGTCACATTGTTGTGTTACCGTGACAATGGGCCGCACCACCAATGAAATAGTCCCCCTATTATGAGAGAGCAGTCTAAATTGAAAAAATAATAAGAATAAAGTACTAAAAATCAATTAAACGTTTATTTATTTTGTAACTGATCATGGTATAAGCAATATAGTGCCCTAAATTGACGCACACTGTGTAAGCCTGAACCGCCCGACGCAAAGCGGAAGACTGTCGCTTCTGACATGTGATTAATTTGAGTTAAAGAATATTAATGTGGAATTTTGTTTTTATTAATTGTGTGTTAACGCTGGCAGCCCTAATAAAAATGTATTTATTTTTCATAAACCAGTAAATTAATAGATATTCGTACTCACACTGAAATGCCTAAAAAACAATCACTAACATCTATGCTAAAGAGAAAAAAAAGTAACAGATACCACATATTATCCTTTTTTTTTACTGAAAGTTAATTATTCAATATCTTTTGCCAAAAAAAACAGCACAAATTATATGTTATTGTGTCATTTTGCTAAAAATACATAACCAGATTTTATACTGGAATAAATGAAACTGTAAAGAAAGAATGCACATCAATGGAGTTAAAAGTAAACAAATGCAGAGGAAGGTTAATGGAGATGAAAAAGAAGCATTCATATTCAGCATATAGACAAAAAAAAGTTGCAGAAAAGGAGAAACAAACCAACTCATGAAAGAGATTAAAAAAAAAAAAAAAACACCCAGCTTTTAAATTTATGCTGAATCCTCAGATTCTACATCAAAAGATGTTTGGTTAATCAAACATTTGATGAAATGAACTTAATTTAACAACACAGCACAGGAAAAATCTGTGATTTTGTCAAGTATGGCAATGCATCCATAACCGACAAATATCCAGAAGAAGATATTGGGTTTCATAAAATGATACATTTTACAATCTGGGGGAAAATAGAACAATTTTTAATAAACTGTTTTATTGCATCTATAAAGTAAATGATATTGCTACTGCTTTTATGAGGCTGTTGGTCTATTTTAATCCCATCACCATAGAATGCATCTTTATGTTTGGTGGACAATTGTTTTGTATCTTTTACAACAAAACATACTATATTTCTTTTCAAAGGATTAGTTATTACATTTTAGAAGCTACATTTCTAAAACAAAACAAATATGCTTTTTATTCACTAAACTATTATACTTATGGGCCAACAAAATAGGAGAGTTCATCTTAGTCTCAAGCACTAAAAAGTAAAAGAAATAGGTCATAAAGTTATACTGGATGATTTTCTTTAAATATGTAATTCATGCAAATATATTCCAAGATGACATCTCTTCCTCTGTTTACTGATGAGCTGAACTTGGTTAAATAAGGAGAATTAAAAACATTTATAAAGAGACAAGCTCAGAAAATCTACAAAAAAAAGATCCAAGTGAGAGTGGAGGGTTCACTCACACATGCAGTGTAGATCCAGGGCAGCAGTGACATCATTCTGTCTGCACCCTGATGTAAGCACTAACCTGAGCAGCTGACCCTCTGAGTGCTGTAGGCTTTTTTGTTTTTGTTGCCGGAGGCCCAGAATGTAAAAAGCTACTCCTTTGTTCTTCATCCCAATCAAGCCACCTTGCCTTTGACCACTCTCTCTTTTATCCAACATGTACTAAAATCCTTCATCTGGCATTTTACTGGTTCATAAACTGAGCTGACTTCAATTCTTTTTAGGGTTTTTATGCTTTCTGTTCTTGTTTGTCTGCAAAAATTCTGGAGTGATCTTATATGACCATAGTCTTGAGTAAGATGATGATACAAGTACAAATATAAAACATATAAAACATGCTTCATAGATTGATTGATGACTCTAAATTGTCGCTAGGTGTGAATTTGAGTGTGTGTGGTTGTGTGGCCCTGCGACAGGTTGGCCAACTGTCCAGGGTGTACCCTTCCTTTGCCCCCCCAAAAAGATGGAATAGGCTCCAGCAATCCCATTAATTACCCCAAAAGGGATTAAGGGGGTTTAGAAGATGGATAGATGGATGGAGTTTTTATTAGATCTTTAAAGCTAAAATAACAATAAGAATTATATAGTAATGGAATATTATCAGAATAAAGAGTTATTGAAACAATAAGAACAAACTGGCTGAATAATAAGTAAAAATAGGACTTCATGGACATTACCTATGATGACTGACTTGCAGCTCTCCAAGAAGCTGATTCTTGAACCACTGATCAAAGTCCACACTGTCAAACAGCTCGTACGCCGCGAGTCCCACGGCATTGTATACTGAGGACAAAAAGAAATGTCAAAAACCCAACGTGGATTTTTCAGAGTTCACGAAGGAAAAATACATCAGCTCTGTTTCAAGAGCATTCAACTAAAACAGCCTTTAATGTGATAAGTCTTAGTGGCAAAAAAGTAAAAGTAAACACATGGGAAAAAAATACAAACATAAAAGAATAAAGCAAAACCAACACCAAATTGACCAGACCTTTTTCTAAATATTTTAGTCGTCCTTGTAAAAAAAAAAAAAAAACAACATATCTTTGGCATTTTTTGTTTGGTTTTAACTGCAGCTCAGTAAATAAGAGAGCTCAATTCAAAATTGTTTCAATTGTTCCAAATTGCTCTAAGTGCTATTGAAGCTGGTAAAGTTTACCAAAAAGAAAAAAAAAAAGTAGATATCTAAAAGCTCCCAAAGTTTTTGTTGTTTTTGTATCCTGAAACAGCTTTATGACAACAGATTAATTATCCTTTCCACTCTTAATCATCATTGTCAGTACACCGCATGTGATCTCCACAGGCATTCGGTTATCGGCTCCTCTCATGGCACGCAATAATTTCGGTGTGCTTCCTAATAAAACAGCGAAAGTGACAACTCTGGTTGAATGAGGACTAATAAGCACTCAAATGGTATATAAGAAAAAGAGAAAAAAACAAGGGAGGGATAAGACAGGTATTTCATTTGAAAACAAAACTAAAAATAAGCTATAATAAAAGCCAAATGAATCAAATGAATGGATGTCCATGAGGCTGGTCAGACTTTCTGGACAGGTCAACCTTTCACTGACCTGCATCCTTCATCAGCAGCTGAACAGGGTCTTCTACATTGGTTGGGCCTTTGAAGACAAAAAAAAACAGTCGATGCGAGTTCTGAGACATAATAAAGACTTTCACAATAAGAGCCACAGACTATTTACTAATAACCCCAGCAGTTGTGAAGAGAATAATGGACCCAGTGACCACATCAGAACAGCTCAAACTTAAAGAGGCCTTTGCCTTGGTGCGTCAATCATGCCTAAGTCCTTTTATCAGCCTGTTCTATTCCTTTGTAATAATGCATGTTCTGTACCCAGACTTCACAAATCAATAGATCTCTTCCCTCAACAACAAAATTACTCAACTGGGCGTTTTACTTCTGCCCCCAAATCTCCAGCAGAACCAGTTTTCACTCATGAAAGAAGCAGCTTCAGAGGCAGAGCAGAAGATGACTGCTGTTGTCCACAAATACGAGCGATGAAGCTACTATTGCCCAAGCAAGGAATAGAGCAAACAATGTTATGCAATACATTTCCCCCCCAAGTTTAACAGTCTGGCTTTCATAAAGCTTACTTAAAAAACAAAAAATGTCTTTTTTCCACAATAAAAAAAGCACATGTACGTTTGCTCAGTATTTAAGGATTAAAAGCACTTAGTAATTTACATTTTCAAACAATTGTTAAAATACCTGCAAGAGTTTAAATATGCAAATAAGTCTGTGGTTAAGAGCACGGTTATGGTTCTTAATGAGCTGCTGCACTTTCTGATTGAAGGGAAACACGACCATAACAAAAGAGCTGTCATTTGAAACAAAGGAAAGGATTATGCAACCCCGCCAAGAAGGGAATTTAACACACAGTGTTGCAATCCATCACTGCAGAAACATAGGTTAAAGTGATAATTGGTGATGAGTCACAGAGTAGAGGACATGATATGGTAGTGTTTGTGCAGTCCCAATTAAAGGCATAATTAATGCTTTGTCGTTTATGTCAAGAGGTGTCAAACACTTCACAGTAAATCCACAGTAAATGTTCATTTGATACTTTAACCATCAATGTGTTATAACATTCTATATAGGTAGTAAAACTTTCCTTCAGAAAACCAATAAAAAATTTATGAACATGGCCAATTAACAGAAGGCAAATCATCCCTCAAAACACCTCATGATAACATAAGAATCAATCAGATAACTGATAGATGAAACCTGATCGATGAAAGGTTTTTCTCATAACTGAAGATAAGAACTTCCTCTATAACAAGGTCCAAGTTCTGCTAAAAGTTAATTATAAATCATCAACATATTTAAATATTTTGATGTTCAAAAACTGTTTTTAAGTTTGAGATATTCTGTTCTGCATTGTGTCACTGATAGACTTTCCTTTCACCTTCCTCCCACAGAAAATGTACATATTTGATAAAGTTATTTCTCAGTGTTGTAGATTTAATTATTTTTGTAGCAGTTGTTTTGCACGTATTGAAAAAATTATTAAATTAAGCTTAAGATGCCATTTAGAAGCAGGTATTTGTGACCAAAAAAAGGCATAAAAATCTGATCTTTAAATCTATTGTAAAAGAATTGCCACAGCTCTTTAAATTATGATAATTTTGTTTCATTTAATTTCGCTTTCAGCCAAAATAAAATAAACCCATGATACTGATTGTTGGGGCAAGGTCAGATGACTCAGATTATTTAAAATCTTTAAGAATGAAATCACCTGGTCTTTGCAAACCATGATTGTGAACAATCCACAATACTGTCACGTCTTAGCTTTTCCAAAGGCGGTGGTGCATAGTATAAATTCTGCAGGGTGCCCAAACTTTTGCACACGCCATTGTTTTGTTTTCTGATATTTTGAAAGATTAAATTATGGAAATAAAGCCTATTTTTTAACATAATAAAAGAATGTCTGATCTGTAAACTGATGCCTTTAGGAGATTTTTCAATCATTCCTTGGGCTATTTATGCACAATAATATAACATTTTACATGGGGTGCCCAAACTTTCAATCCCCACTGTTTATATGTTCTCCATTATCAGAAAAAAGCCACAAGAACATTTTAAAAACTCAAAAAAAACATATTTTTTATTGGAGTGGGTCTTTAAGTTTTAGTTCTAAAAGAGTTGTGACAAAGTCGCAACATATTGTGTGTTATTGCTAGAGATAAAAGTAAAGATTAGACTACCAACTAATTCAACATTTCACTTACCCTGCAGATTCTCAACCATATCCAGCAGTACTGGTGTCAGAGTTTGGCTGTAGTTGTGGAAGATATCCAGGAACAACACCTCTGTGCACGGCTAAAACATTAAAACAAAGCAGAAAAGAACAGGCAAAAACAATTAATAAAATAAGTTAATTAGCAGTCATTAGCACAAGTCCCCATATTTTCTGCAAACACCTCTGGTTTTATTGAGCTCTCAGCGCTGGTGGATGATCATATAAAGAAAGCTTTGTGGAACGATAGAAAACAAATGTTTTATTAGTTCAATAAAACTGATTTCCAAGTTCAATAAGAAGAAAAAGTCAATGTGATACTGTCAGGGGATATTCTACAATGTTGTGGCTTTGTTCAGTTGACAACAAACAATGCCAACATTTATCAGACTATTGATTTTAGAGGCCACAAAAATCTTTAGTAAATACAAAAATTTGGGGGGAAAAAAAAATCAGACATGGGACTTGCACAAACTCAATGTAGGACCTAAGAATTAGCAGCATACTGTAAAATAAATAAGCATCTCAATATCGGCTTCTTTTATAAAGAGCTTCATGAAAGCAAAGACTGATCGTTATATTGACATGGGCAGTCATAATAAACTGTCTTCTAAATGATATAGAGGCACCAAGATAAGCTTCACTGAGTGTGACAACATGCCAAAAACACTGTCAAGCTCCAAAGAGCAAAAGCAACACTGAGGAAAACATCAATAGATAACTGAAAGGTGCTTGGAATGCTAAGAGTTTCAGAAAACAACTTGCTTAAATAAGTCTGACTTTAATCAAATTCACATTTTTGGATAAATTGATATTCACAAAACATTTGATGAAAAGAGAACAGATTCTTATTTTATAGGCCAAAGTATTAGAGATGCCACAATTCTTTATTGAAAACCAAACCGTATGTTACAGCATTAGGGGTGCAACGGATCACAAAACTCAGGTTTAGGAGACACGGTTCAAATCATTTTTTGGATCGGTAAAAAGGGAGAAAAAAATTGGACAAAATAACAACATAAAACATAAATAATGTCTCGATTAAAAATTTTAAAATATCACAAATTTTAGAAGGAGCACAATTAGATTCTCCTCCATGTTTCCATCGGACGGCGCTTCTTGTTCTGCATTGTTGTCTGTAACAAATACTGATATCCTCACCTACTGCACCCTCTAGGGGTTGTCAGCAGTAAACAACCACTGAAAGCAACCGGTTCTGTGGGAAAATGATTAATTTTGAGGCAATATATATATATTTTTTTTTAATAAATCACATCATTGGCACCTGAATATAACTTGTATCCCTGGCCAAGGTTATACTACAAAAAATTTTGAAACAAAACCGTGACCCAAAAATCAAGGTATGAACCGAATCATGGGGAAAGTGAATCGTTGTATCCCTACAAAGTATTTAAAAAAGTTGGAAGTGCTTTGGTCTTTTGGCTTTGCTCTGACTTCAATATAAAATGATAATTACAGCTGATTTCTAATGTAACTAAATCAAATATTTTGCCGGACTTGTTTGTAAAATCTGAAATTTAAGGAACAAATTATCTTTCCAATGTGATAAACATACAATGCTGGATAGGACTAATTATCAAGTGGCAACGTCAAGAAACATGATTAAACTGCAGCTCTCAGACAGAGCTGGCACTGTAGAAACTTTTCCGTGTCATTGTTCCCATATCCTCAACGTTCCTGGATCCTCAGTCCTGTTCTGCTTTTGACTGTGATCCATAGAAATAATGAACAATCTCCATCTACAACGTTTGGGGGTTGATGCAATTAATCAGTTTGTCATGTCTGTTCAGAAGCCTGGCAGTGCCAAAAAACTAATGAACCCTACTCTTAGTCACCCACCATCAATAACTTTGTGCAGAAAACTGAGTAGATTGCATCAAAAAGATAATCTTGGCTGAATATAAATTAAAGTTGCAGTTAAGTGACACTTTGTATTTATTAGTTGGTCAAAATAACTTAAAAAAAGCATTTGATCAAGATTTAAAAGCTAAAATTACTAACATTTTTGAAAGCTGCAATATTCTGGAACAGGAGTGTCAAACTCCAGGCCTCCAGGGCCAGTGTCCTGCATGCTTTCCAACCAACCCGCCATTGAAGCTCCTTATTGGCTAAGCACAATGATCCAGGTAATCAGCATTGTGGGAAACTGCCTTTTCTTTTTAAATTTTAGCTAAAATTCTGGCAATTAGGGATTAACTGCTTTGTGTTTAGAACAAAAAGAGAGAAAATACACAGCAATTTATTGAGATTGTTAAATTTTTACAGTTCTCTCACTGGTGAGCTGTAATTTTTTTTTTTTAACTTCTCACGTCCTGACAAAAGTGGCAGTTCAATAATGTCCCAAAAACAAGGAATTAGAAGCTGACAGAGGTCATAAATACACCATCATAAACTTTAAATAAATTCAAAGACACAAAGCAGAAAAAAGATTTCAGGATGAGTCAAAGTGTGAGTAAGGCTTCCAATCATCCTAAATGTGAACTAAACATTACACACATTTTATATAAACCATTGACGTAAAGACTGATATAAATACTGATATATTTAGAAACGTTATAGTCACATATACAACTGCCAGAGCGAGATAAGAGAAGCATCAGAAGAATCTTCAAGATTTTCTGCCGCCTCCTGATTTTTTGAAAATCGTTGCTGTGGTCGTGAATGTAGACGGCACATCAGGTGGCCATCAGGCGTGCAGATTGGCTCACTTTTTACATACTCCCCTGGCTACCAGTCCTTGATATGGATGACCACGATTCGGACACTTTACACATCATCCAATCAGAGCTGGTGCCAGCTGGCAACCCGGCTACCACCGCCCTGTGGATGCCCAGCTGTCGCCTGATTTTGTAAATGGTGTCATCCCTTCCTGTCACTGGACTGCACAACCTTGAAATGTGCCTGGGTGGTTACTGACTGATGTCAACTTTTAGAGATAAACTGTCTAGTTGCCGTAAAATTGTAACTTTTCCTTAAATCCTCCGCAGCCATCACACAGCGTGTAAAAATGCAAGTGCTGCCTCTCGATTACAAATGCTGCCATGAGGCCACCTGCAGAATTTAAATGAAACAAATTTCCATTTAGGTTGCGGTGGCAGCTTGGGATATGTGACCGTAGCATAAAATATAGATATATTTGTGTTGATATCTTTTTGAAGAACAAAAAAATAAATAAATGAAACATGCCAAAACCAAAACTCTGGCAAATTTAGGGTGAATAGGTAAATTAAATAATGTATTTAGCCATCAACTCTTATTTTTAAAAATACATTAAATAAGTACATTTCATAGAAAAAAAATAGTTAAAAGAAACTTACCCGAAGACTGTATTTCCAGGAGTCGCCTCCTGTTTCTTCAACAGCTAAAGGAACAATGAGAAAGTTCCAGTATACATTACTTCAGGTTATGAAAGGTCAAGATGATTAGCAATTATAAATTCAGTAGCATGAGTGAAAGATTACTGAAAAAACTTTTATTTAAACAAAAAAAAAAAGAAAAAAGTGAGTTGGGGAGATAGGGCAGAACAAGTTATGTTAAAAATCCCTTCGTTCCTGGACACTTATTAAAGAATAAATTGCAAAAATGAAGCACCACAAAATGACAAACTGCCTGGTTGGTTAGTGATCAAAACAAACCCAAAACCTATTTTGTACACTTGCTCTCCAGTAACATTTGGAGCATTTTCATACATAGATTAACTGACAGTTTAGTTTGTTAGACTTGGCTTTTTTCCAGTTTATACGTTTTTTGTAAAACAAACGGTAAACTATTAAGCAGACAGCAAACTGGAACTAGACTCAGTTGAACTAAACAACTTAACAGTGCTTTACATTTCATGGTGCACCTTTTATTTTTGTGTATTGTTGTCTTATTAAAAATAATGTGCATGGTGCGTGTTTCTATCTAAACACAGGAAAGTTTCTCACAGTTGAACTATTGGGGTTGTGCTTATTCGACTAAAGAAAGCTAGTGTGCTAGCATAAGCACATATCCCCCTAAAATGTATTATCCTCTATAAGATTTTACTTTTAGACAGAACACTGCAATTATTTTTTTCCAGCTGAGGTCACCTAAAGTAAATGTGGTCGCAAATTTCAGTGTATCCGACTAAGCTTCAAATCCCATTAAAACGCCTGATACTAAAAAACTGAAACGCTGCATTATACCGTGGATTATGTCCAGGTAGCTCTGTGGTCATCCCAGGTGTTCCACTACATTAAAAGCTTACAGATGAATCAATTTAAATGTGCTGCAAATGATCCTATATAATGACATTCAACTAAATCAACATTCAATTTCAAGAGCATCTTTCCTACAATCAGAATAAAACATCTAGATTCAGCTACAGTATGAGGGCGTGCACAAGTTACCAAAGCTCTCAGGGTCCTCTTCCCACATTGTCAACTCCTCCTCCGTCAAAAGAAAGTAATGTGACACAAGGCGGCGTCCGATCTCTGTCAGTGTGGGGTGAGTGAAGAATGCTGTCTTGATCTTGTGAGCCTCAAGACTTTCTGGTTTACTGTCTGAAGGACAAAGTGACAAAATAACAGAACACAGAAAATATTACATTTACAGCTTAAAAAAAGAATGATCCTTTGGTGTATTGTCATGTGCCATTATTAGTGTATATTATTTATTTTTTCTGCTCAAAGTCACCACTCCAACTATATTTTTTATCGTAAAATTGTTCAAAGTGGTCTTTTAATTTTAATTATGTCGTTTTTGTCCAAAATCAAAAGGCCTGTGTCATTTTTTGAGACATATTTTCTGCAGCGTGGCAGGAATTCCTTAGAAATGATCGTCTGGATTGTGGATTGGACTGTTAGCGTGGACGCTCACTCCCTTAATTTTCCCATCAGACCTTTGTTTACACGCTCTCCCGCTAGCTAAATAGCACCTCACAAGTCCAAGCTAAAAAAAAAAAAAAAGCGAACGATTTCAGAGCTATTCAGCCAAAAATTTTGAGCCTGATGCCAGCTCAGACAATGAAAATGAAGATGTTAATGGATGTATTTGTCTGCAAGTGGATGCGTCAGAATTGGAGTGGAGGAGGGCGGCTTTGGCCTGCCCATAGCAGTTGCTGCATCATAAACCCAAGCTTTTTCAAACTGATGATTTTCGTCTGTTCCAGATCCAACGAGATTTGAATAAAGAAACACTCAGAAATGCAGTTTTAATCTCAAATTATTTTATACATGTCCACCATTATAAGAAAAATGCTGCAAAGACAGGCTAAAAACAAAGCTTTTTGGTTTTAAATCTTCCTGTTACTCATAATTATCCAATTTCTTTTACCATTCTCCTAAAGTACTCTTCTTTGAATTTTCTTTTTTAAACATCACTCTCTGCCAACGTTGTCATGTCTCACCTTCAATGTTCTTGGCTGGTTTGTAGGCTTCATTCTTTACAATCATCTTGATGAGGTTCATGCACTGAACAATGAAGCGCTCAAAGGCCACGCCCTCTCCAGCGGGTGTGAATACGTAGCTAACTGCAAACTCAAGAGAGCGCTGGATGAGGGGTATAAATGCACACGGATGATATTCTAGGAAATCTAACAACTGCATGAAAGGGAAAGAAAAAAGGGGGGAAAAAAGAGGTGTTTTAGAAAAAAATGTAGATATTAGATTTAAAAACTAGAATTGGTAACTCAATCTTTTGTACTAAATAAATCAAATATTTTTTTTGAGATCAGCTGTGTGGAACATAACAGTTCTTTCTTTCCTTGACAAAAAGGCCAGGCCAGGCATTACTAATGAATGGAGTGACTGAACTTACAACTTTAGTGTAGAGGATGATGGTCTTTTCCAGCTTTTCTCGGCATGTGCAATCTGGACCAACCTGACGGCCTAAAAACAACACAGCTCCATTTGACATGTAAAAAAAATATGCAAACATGCATTCAAGTGAAGAACAACTGCATCTGGCTGTTTGAAGTCACCTTAAAGTTAGTTCAGTAAAATAACAAATGCTACGTTCACATTGGACTTGGAAACATGCATTCCAGCAACTGCTTCCAATGAAAAGTCTACGTAAAAGCGCCCATATGCCTGTTTCGGACTTCCGCATCCAAAATCCTCTCAGTCCGTTTTCGAACTCTACGCACAAAATGCATGGCAACTGAACACCCGCTAAAGGTTAAACCAGTTGAATTTTGACCAATCAGGGACTCGGATTTGATAGTGATGCTTGGGTAGTGTCTTTTTCAAAGAACTGAAGTGCTTTTTTTTTGACAGTCTTTGTTTCGTTTGTATTGTCGGGATTCAGGGGTTTGTTACCCTTTGTGTTTGCCTGTTCTTGCTTATGTCTATTTCCATGTACTGTCTTGCTGTTTATGTGGTAATTGCAAAAATTGCAAAAAAAAGTAAACAAAAAAACAAAAACAAAAAAAAAACGGAAGTGCCATCTGTTTGAAAGTTGATCATGAAGGAGTAATTAATAATTGTGGTTTGTGCCCAGCCAGAATTATATGACACCAAGTTGCTCATAATCAGAACAGAGCTGCGAAAGAATAAACATGGAGCAAGATTCATGAGATTTGCACCTCTTCCACATTTCCCAGTAACCCTCTTCTAACTGTGACTAATGCGCTAGTGTCAGGTAGCAACAGAGCTATGCTAGAAGCGTGTAAAAAAAATAAAAAAGGCAAACCCCATGTTCAGCACATTCTTGAACACGCCACACATGCCCAGTGTGCACACAGCATGAGAATAAGACAAGTGCTGTGTGTCAGGCATTAGTTAGGCATTAGGCAATACAAAAAACCTTTTCAACTCTGTTATTTCCATATCCTGCGTGAATTGCACAACAAAAAGACACCCCACTTTACCCCCTTTTCTCTGTCAGCTTGAGCAAGAGTAAGAAAGGCAAACAAGAGCTGTTTGAATAGGTGAGCCAGAACAGTAGGAAAAACACATTGGATCTTAATGAGGTCGCTGTCACTCAACTGATCACAAGGAGCCGTGTGAAAGCACACACATTGATGAGGCACTAAACCTTTGCATTTACTCTGTGTGAACAGCTCAAGGCAAAAGCAAAGGTTAAACAGAAATGTCTTTTTTTGCCAATAGCATGGAACTTATGGGTAAAAAAAGGCTGTAACTTGCCAAAATTACCAAAATTCCTGCTAATTTATTGTTTGACTTTATATATTTAGGTTAAGGTAATAAAAAAAAAGAGTAAATGCTTCTTAATCCATACATTTGTCAATTTAAATATATCACTTAGCTTAGTTTTGATGGCACAAAATAATATTTAATAAACATTATTGGTTTTTTTTAAGTGTTTATAAGTTTATAAGTGAAATGTTACTGTACACTGTGGGGCAAAAAGTATTGGTCATCAAGTCTGCAAGTTGTCCCACATAAAATTTGAAAGAGTTCTGTAATATTCATCATAGATACACTTTAACTGTAAGAGACAAAATTAATTTAAAAAATTCCGGAAATCACATTGTGTGACTTTTAAATAATGTATTTGTATAATGGTGCAGAAACCAACACCGCATTTCCGGTATTGACTTTTATTTTGAAATGTGAGTCACATTCGCTTCTATACACTGTCTGCGTCCTTGTTAAAAAACTAAGGTAATCATTTATTTGTCCCCCAGAATAAATCCTGAAAACATTACAGGTGGAAGCAGGTGGAATTTGCAAAGAAAAGTTAAGAAATAAACTTTGTCAGTTTATATTAGTCATGAACACGTGTCCTTATGTGCGACATGCAGATATATTTGTCTCAACATCAAGATAGACCAACTCTTTTAGTTGAATTCTTTGTTAAACCTTTTTGCAGTAACCTGTAACTACTGCTTCTTAAATGTTCTTTAGTTTAGCTTGTTTAACTTTGTCACTATCCTCCACTAAAGAGATTTTCCTAAAAATAAGTTATTAAGAATTGTTTAACTTGCAGTAAAAATACATCATGTTAATACGCATTTCTAGCAAGTTTTTCTGGATTTAATCTGACGGTAGAAGTCTAAACCCTTGAATATTTTTAAGAGGAGAAACAGGTCAGAAAATGTCTTATTTAACAAAATGTTAGGAAACAAAGAAAGTTGTGCATTCAGTAAAGTTAATTTTTTCCTCTACAACAGTTGCTATGACATATATGGAGGAAAAGTTATAAGACAAAGCACACAGTCAGCAGGAAGGCATCAAATGGATTTGTTTAACTCCCTGTTCTTGGGTTAAATGCCCAATTCCCCTTGCTGTTTCATCTTGTTACTATGTGCTCAATGGTGTACATAGAGTCCAGAGACAGAACTCAACAATAAATAAATGAGTCAAAGGCTCTGAAATAAAATTTGATTCCATGAACCCACTTGCAAAGCTAGAACCAATAAAGATGTCCCATGTGCTTTGTTTTCTTTAAAATCTGACTGATGAAATCAGCAGACCTTAAAGTCCACAAAGCCTCTGCTTTTTGAGAACAGGCCAATTCATCGGTCTCTTTTACATTATACACAATCTCATTTCAGTCAGCGAATTCTGATTCGAAGTTGGAATTTAGTCATCAGACCTAAAACTCCTTGCCTCACTCATTTTGTACAGACCAAGCATTAAGCAAATCTATACACAACTACATTTTATTGACAATGTGTCCATGCAGTTGTGTCTTTGATTGCAAGTGTGTGACATCCAACAATGTTAACAAACCTTGTACAAAGTTATCAAAGTCATTACGATCAAATGTCCAGATCAACCAAACCTTCAACGGACACAAATAAACTGATGACAAAATAACTGAAAAAAATTAATTTCTTATTCCTGAAAGATGCATGATTTTGCAAATAAAAGTTGGTTTCATCAATATAACTGATATAAATAGAAAGGTGACCCCAGCTGGCAAGAGCACATCAAACAGAAAGACTCAGATGTGAATGAGCCACAAAAGGTTGTTCGAAACCATATACTTATACAGCTTATCAGGCTCTGCAGAGCTGATATGTCCCCGGTCCAGCTATGAGCTCCTTGATGGTTTCCTCCCTCTTTCAGCAGCAAATATCAACAGGGCCCTGATCCTGTCTTCACTGCCATCACCAGAGTGAATATTGGAACTGATGGTAGTAGCTGATACTTTATATCATATTTTTTAATAACATAAGCTGCAATGGCAGCTCAAGGAGTTACCATCTCGCGTATATTCTGAACTGCAATGATCATGTTGACTAAAAAAAAGGAAAAAAAAAAATGTTTATATCTACAGATATAAATATATATAAAATGTAAAAAAGTACAATTAAATAGTAAACATGGGTTTAAGAATCAGAACCACAAGCCATTCAGTAAGGTATAACAAAAGTAAAATAATTTCCCTCTGCAGCAATGTTTCAATGGCATGCTCCCATGCTATCGTGACATGCGATGAATCATCTTAAAGCTGGAAAGATTTGGACTGCTAAAATTTGGACAGAGCTGAAACTGCTCATTACTTTCATGCTATTGTCTAACAAACTAAAATCCTCAAACTCAGACCATCATCGATCCTTGATGTGCTGTGCTAATTAATCTTCTGCGGTTCTTGTTAAAAGCCTTAGTGAGATCAATACAGCTCTTGTTGTGCTCCATAATCCTACAAATCCACATATCTTGAAACTACAACCCAGTACTTCTGGATATATTTTAACAGGACTTTCATGTGGGTGACTTCCTGAATTCTAAACTTTAAAAAATTACACTTTTGATTATCCAACTAAATTTTTTTTTTAAATCAAAAAGATAAAAAAATTAATTTGCATTTAGTTAGAAGGTGAAAATATTACTGCTAACTAAAGCAATAAGGGATGGATCAGAAAACGTTTTCAAAAAGTTTATCATCAGGACTTGTCTAAGTTAAAGATATTTTGTCTCAAAAATATCTCTCAATTCGAAATTAAACTGGAAAGATAACTTTTAAACTCCTCCCTCCGAGGAGCTTATAAAAAAAAGTTCTTTTACCAGTTTTATTTGGAATAAAGAAAGTCTTTTAGATAAAAGGTGAATAGTCTTTAACTTAAAAATAAAAGTCCAGATCAATTTTGTAAAAACTTTTACCACTATAGAACCCTCTGCTGAACGTGGGTTCAGATATATTCAGATATGTAAAGAAAAAGCATTTCACAAGTTTTTATATTTTCTTAAAGATTTTATAAAAATCTAAATCATAAAAGTTGCACCCGGTGAAAGGCTTTACCCAATTATTGCTTGTTACAAGGCTTCTATTAAAAACTATTGCTGTCAATCAATAAAAAAAAATTAATCAGATTAATCACAATGTTTTACTTGGTAAATTTTTTATGACAATATGCGGCTTTTGAACAAAAAAAAGATTCTATGTCACTGCGCAGGCTTCTTTAAAACAAAGTTTTTGCTTTATTTTCTGGACAAAAACAAGCGGTAAGGTGAATTTTATCTCTGAACTTTATTGAACCTATTGTGACGATCAGTCGAGGTCTGCCGGTCTAGCAATGCGTTCTCGTGAAAAACAGTGACAACGGGCCGCATTACGTATCAAATAGTCCACCTTTTGTGAAAAAGCGATCTAAACTCCAAAAATAACAAGAACAAAGTACTAAAAATCGATTGAATATTTATTTCTTTGTAGGTGTCCATGGTATAAGTGGGATAATACCTGGCAAAGAGTGCATTTTCAGAAATGAACGCACGATGTAGAAGCCTGAACCGTTTTTCCGCTTCTGAAGTGTATTTAATTAGCGTCAATAAATATTAACGCATTCTTTTTTTTTCATAAATCGTGTGCATTAACGTGTTAACGTTGACAGCCCTATTAAAAACGTAAAAGACTTTAAGGGATTTAATTTAAAGACACTGGATTTCTTTTATGATTACAGTGATAGCTTTACTTATGAGATTTCTTTTATTTGTTTTGCTACATAAAACTAAAAATGAACTTTTCATGAACATAAAATCCATATAACAAGTTCTTGTTATATCTTTTGCTACTCACAACACTACATTTACAGCATTTAAATTTAAGATTGAGTCCGTGATTGAAAGGAAAAAAAAAAAAAACTGTTAAGATTTTCCTTGTCACATATTAAAATCAGCAACTAGCTTTGCATTCATTCTGGAATGTTGCACAGTTATACAGATTAACATTTTTTCAACACTTTAAAGCTCTGATTGCAGTGTAGCTTGCAGCAGAAAGTCTTTACTTCAAAGATTAGATAAGCTAAAAAAAATAAAATAAATAAGATGAAATGTCCTCCTTTTTTTTCTATTTTTTGCACATTTTTCAGTCTGAATGATAAACAATATTTGTGTTGTACAAAAGTTGGAGAAACTCCATCTTTTAGATAGAAATACACAGAACTGTTATTCTTTGCAGACTTTTTTTGGCAAATACAAATGGTTTTGATTCTGTATCTATGCAATGACGGTTGAATAAAAGACACTTCATCGATTTGTTTTTATGTATATATATTAGCGCTGTCAATTAAAATATAATTAGATTAAACACACTTTTGGGTTGTGATTAATCACAATGTTTTACTAGTAAAATTTTATTCGACAATATGCAGCTTTTAAACAAAAGAAAGGCCAGGGAGAACATTTTTCCTTCATTTTTATTGTCTGAAATGTTTACATTTATAAAGTGTTAACTCAGAAATTTAATTAGTGTGCACAAAACACATCAACAGTAAGATAAGCAGAACTCTAAAGAATTGTAAAGATTATAATGTCTGCAGTATTACTGCAAGAAAACAAAGATGCTGATATACAGCCATAAGAAACAAACAGTATTTATCTGCACTAATGGGCTGCTGGGTGTTCCGGAAGAAGTTCCAGTCTCAATGTTCTATATGCGTAGGCTTCTTCAAAACAAATGTTTCCTTCATGATCTGGACAAAAACAAGTGATAAGAGGTGAACTTTCTCTCTGAACTGATGCTTTATTGAACATATCATGACAATCGGCACATATATCGCTTTCCTTTGAGCTGCAGTCGAGGTCTGCTGAATCAGCGATGAATTGTGTTACCATTACAACGAACCTTATTAGGTATCAAATAGTCCATCTTTTGCAGAAAAAGCCATCTAAATCTAAAAAAATAACAAGAATGAAGTATTAAAAATTATTTCTTTTGTAAGGCACCATGTTATAAGTGGGATTATGCCCGACAAAGTGTACATTCAGAATTTGATGCATGACGCGAAAGCCTGTAACCACGGAAGACGGATGCTTCGTGGAGTGTAATTAATCAGGGTTCATATATATTAACACGTTAATTTTTTTTATTAATTGCGTATGTTAACAAATTATTGGGCCCTAATATACACACACACATATATATTTATAACATTAGGAGATTATTTCCAAAGTAGAGTTGCAGAGCTGCACTTCACACCTGTAGTGTTGCCCATAAAAACATTTTTTTTTGAGTCAAGTAGCTGTCACACACTTTGCACTTCAGATGTGTGGTCGCAATAGTTTTGTGAGAAGACTTTTAACAGCAAAAAAAAAATCAAATGCAGGAATAAATGTATACCATAAGGGCGTTTATGCACTTATCAAGTACACTTTGTAAACTAGAAAAAAATAATTGATTTGCATGCAGAGCTGTAAAAACCAAATAATGCATTCAAGTGTTGTTATAAACGGTTAGATCAAAAGAATTTTTTTTTTTTTTTTTGGAAAACTAAATCTTTTATTTCTATCACAACAAGAAAAACAACAATGAGAAGCTTTTTTTGCATCTTTTTGTCATATTTTGTTGCTGTTTTTAAGCTTGTTACCTGTTACTATGTCATCATCAACATTAAGGAATTAGTTACCAGTTTAAACCCCAAAGAGCACAAGTCTTTTAATGAAAAAAAGAAAACAAAAAAAATAGCAACAAAAGAATCCAATAATAATTTACAGTTTTGCAATAAAACTTTTGCACCTAATGAAAAGTGCAATTGGTGAAAACAGAACACTATAACAAAAAAACTAACTAAAACTTAGTTTTACTACCATCATCTACCTGTCAAAATTATTAAAGAAAAAAAATGAAACACTCAAACGCCTGATGGGCCAGTCTATAATTCATTACTTTTTGTTACCTAAGTGAGCAGTACTTCAATTAAAAAACAAAAAAAACATCAATGGTAGCACAAACACAAAAAAATTAACCGTCTTTTTTTTTTTTTTTTTTTTTTCAGAAACAGGAGCACAAACGGCAGATACAAAGTGCACACCATCTAATTGAGAGTTTGGCGGTTTGAATCTCCACATTAACAACCAGCCAATCAGTCAATGAAGGCCACAACCAACAATGCATTTATTAGATCAGAGCTGGAAAAGAGCTGGACCTTCACATTAATCTCTAAGACCATGGTCACATATTCCAAAATGCACGGTGACCTATCATGAAGATCTGACTAAATACATGTTTTTCAGCACTTTTGGCAGGTGGCTGTGCTGCGCCATTTGTAATCAGGAGGCAGCAGTCAAATGTTTACACGCAACGCAGTGGCCGCAGAGGTTTTAAGAAAAAGTTCGAACTTAAGGTCAACTGGACAATTTTTCTCTAAAAGTGGTCAGTGGTCGCATTTCGAGGTTGCGCAGTGGCAGTCTAATAACAGATGGGGATGACGCCATTACAAAATCGGGCGACAGCCGGGTGGCCACAGGTCGGTGGCAGCCGGAATTGCCAGCCAGCAGCAACTCTGATTGGACGATGTGTAAATGTCTCCGGAAAGCTGTCCATATCAAGTGCTGGGGTTTTTTAAAATCGGGCCATTCTGCATGACTGATAGCAGCCTAACCGTCAAAGTCTACATTCATGACTACGCCAACAATTTAAAAAAATAAAATAAAATAATCGGTCGGCGGCATGAAATCTTGAAGATTCTGCCGATGCCTCCCCATCGCACAGTGGCAGTTGTATTTGTGACCTTAGCATTAAGTTACGACCATCTTAAAGAAATAAATACTTAAGTTTACTCCATAAAAACATCTTAACTTCATCTAAACTTTTAATTTGACAGCAACATTATGCAGAGATCTAAAAGGCTGCTACTGGGTGTCATATAGTACCTTTGACTTGTAAGTATGCACCCTCTGAAGACATTAGATAAACACTGATGGGTGTATTTGTTTGCAGAGATCAAAGCAGAGATTCAGGATAGAGGAGCAGGTACTCACAGCACTCCAAAAACTCTTTCAGTCTTTCAAACACTGCATTCAGGAAACCCTAAAAAGACAGAGATAAAGAAAAGATGAAATTAAGTTTAATCTTTTTCTCAATTTCTGTACCTTCAATCACTCAAGACAGCTTCACGGGGATTTCAGAGGAGCTTATACACTGTAACATAAATTGTGCTCATGTGAGCGTGGGCATTCTTGCCACTGGGATTATAAATAAAACTGGCTGGCTACACAGTATAAAAGAGAATCAATTTGCTGTAGCCGGGTGTAGTAGTGGCTTAGAATGAGAAATTAGATGATAGATGGAGACGCTATTTAATTCGGCATTAATGTTATCCATGAGGTCAATAGGAGCATCATTAATCACAAGACCAGCAACCACATTTCAGACAGCAGCTACAGCTCCTAGCAAAGTAAGGGCGGAAAGAGGAGTGGCACAAGAATGAGAAGAAAGAGTGGGTAAGTGATGATGGAAAACAGTTCACGACAGGCATTTGTGAAGCGACTGGAAACATTTTTGATAAATGGCAGAGGAGGAGCAAATGAGATCAAAATGAATCTGTCACAATGAAGGTCTAACAAAGTAAGGCCAGTGAGGCCTTTGACACTCCAAACGAATGCAAAAGAATGATGTGACAAGTTGAAAAAACAAACAGAAGAAACATAAAAAGTACATACACAGATTTCTATTACAAGTGTAAACTCTGCATGCAAATATTTTAGGGTATCTGGTATTTTCTTGGTGCAAATATAACAACAGAAGGGTACTCCATGATAAAAAACAAAAAATTTCCCGATTTATAAAGATGTTACTACCGCTTGCAAATGCCCTGTATTAAGAAAGCCTTTTTCTGCTTCAGAAGGCCAAACCATTTTTACTCAACAAACCACATTTTCCCAAACATCTTAAAACTGTGCTTTCTTAGTCCAGTTTTGTCATTCACACACCCCCATACTTTTTATACACTCCCACACTTCATTGATAAATAGTAAATGGTATATAGCGCTTTCCTGCCTTCTTGGAAAGCCCAAAGAGCTTTACAGTCTCAGTCCCATTCACCTGTGCACACACATTTGCATACTGAAGGTGGCTCCGCTGTCTAACACTGGCGCCAACCTACAACTATCAGGAGCAATTTGGAATTCAGTGTTTTTCCCAAGGACACTTTATCACATAGGCAGGCTGTGCGAGAACCAAACCCACAATCGCCCGATCAGAGGTTACCCGCACTACCTCTGCACCACAGCCATCTGTAGATGAACAGCTGGAGAAACACTAACCTGTAAAGTCTTGGTCTTGAAGATATGCCTTACCATTTTCTTTTTTAAATCCACTTCATAACTGCTAATAATTACCTGGAACAGGTTTGTTGAGTTAATCAAAACCTTGAATCACCTGATCCAGTGAGTGGAGCTGAGATGAACTGGAAAACATGCAGGGTAGTAGATCTTAATGACCAGAGTTAAAAACCATTGCTGTAAAGGAACCTGTAAAGCCAAGCGCCAACTTTTTAAACAGCTGACATCTCATCTTCCTATGGAGTAACTATGGTTCTCTGTAGTAGATCTCTGGATGCAGTTTAATAAAATCAACCCAACAAAGAAAATGTACTTCTACTGGTTACTTGCTCATAGTGTCAAAAACTTTTGACTAAGTACTTGTAGCAGAATGCATTTCCAACAATTTCTCTTGTGGTGATGACACTAAAACCATTTGTGCACTACAATGGTCCAGGCTGCAATTGTGCAAAAAAAAAAGCAAAGAAATTAAAACTTTCATTTTTTTTGTGTTGTCGCACCATCTGGGACGCAACTGCACCAATCTACCAAGTAACAACACTATTAACCTACCTGAAATATAAAAAATGATTATCTTGCTTCATTAACATTATACTAAAAAAAGGGCAAACCAAAATTTTCACTTTCACAATGTTTTATCTAACTTCCAGGGATTTAATTTAATGTACTTAAGATTGCTTTTTGAGCACTTTGGAATTCATTTATTTAGAAATGTATTTAACAATAACAACAACAGCCCAAAAAAGTGGGAGTGGGAGTAAGGGGAAAATAATCCAGTCCTTACACATTCACAAATGAATAAAGCATTGAAGTTGGTGGCTATTAATATGTAAAATCAATCTACTTGAATGTACTACTATCATTCAATGTATATTTTTCATTCATAACATGAACCATTATTACACAATTATAACTATAACAAAACTATATCTATATCTATAACTTCACAAATTAGGTGCCAAAATTCTTTATACTTAGATTCATCATTTTCATTTTGTTGAATGACTTAAGGGAAATAAAAATTTACTTCCTTACATTCTTATGTCACAAAAACATATAAAAATGGTAAACCTTATTACAGGAACTTGAGTAAAAGTTCTTTGTTTACAATAGGAAAAAAAATACCATTCACACATTGTCCATTTACAAATTAGATAATATAAGGACATTATATATTAAACAAAATCTGTGTATTTGAATCTCTATCATGCAGAGTGGTAAAAGTCTATTAAGAAAAACAAAGGTAATTAGCTGCAAAATAGGTGTGAAAAAGTAATACTGTGAGAGTCTGTGTGAAACTTGGCACATTCAGTTTTAGCTACAGTCTTGTGTTGTAATGTTGCCCGTGTGTACATTTCCCCAAGCATGAAACTGCTTGTTACACATTTCCACACAGAAGATGAATGCCAGAAACTGTTGCCACAGGGCTGGGACACAGCCACAGTTGAGTACAATTAAAACACTTTAGAAAAGAAAAACCTCAATGTCCCATGCTCAAGAGACATGTTTCTTAACATGAAATCATTAATATGGAGGATTAGTAGTGTACAAAGCACAAGATGAATGTCAGAAACTGTTGCCACTGGGCTTGGACACAGTCACAGTTCAGTACAACTAAAACAGATGTTTGTCGTTAAAAAAAAAATATATATACATATATATATATATATATGTATATATATATATATTCAAGCTTCTGCCCAAAAAATTACCAGTAAACACACAAATTCCAAAACTGTATGAGAGGAAGAAAAATGATCACCTGAAAAAATTAAAACCCAACAAATCAAGCCCAAAACTGAAAACACCTGTGATGTGAGAATCCACATCTGCTTGGATTATGACCTGGGAGGATACTGAGTCCAAAGCTTAAATCTGGTATCAGCAAAGCCAAGCTGCTTTGGACAGAAAAAAGCAGTTACCTTGAATGTCAAAGTGAGAGTAGAAACTTTACAAAAGAAAAACTTCAATGTCACCTGCTCAAGAGACATGTTTATTAACATGAAATCATTCAAGATGGAGGATTGGTGTGGTAAAAAGCAGTGGAGTCTAATGGCTCACCAAAATTCTCATTTAAATCTTAGTTAGTGCATTTCTGCTTTAATTAAATTTTAGCTTTTTCTTGGTTCAGTTTCAGACTGTGCAGTTGTAGATAAGCTACTGTAGCTTCATCCCCAAGGAAGGGATTGAGAGAGTATTACCTACTGGTGTGAGTTTGCACTGCTAGCCCTGAATCACCCCTTGAGGTGAGCTGTTGGAGTGGTGACCTGTCCATGATGTATAACACTCTTCCCCAAGAAAAACTACCCAGCCACACTGCTCCATCTGTGTTACAGCAGTACTGGTGTCTCTGAAGAGACCAGGCAGGGAGTGACAGAAGGAATATCTGTCATGATGAGGTACATTCACTTCGAGTTTTAACAGGGATTTTTTTAAAGCATTTATTAAAAGCTAGTTTGACTGAATTAAACATTTCTCGTTTAAATTTAAAGACTCACTCAAATAGCCTTTGAGCTATTTTAAAAGTGGTCTTTTAATCATGATTTTGCCGTGTTTAGGCAAAATAAAAAAAACTGTCATATTATGGGACATAGTTTCTGCAGAGCAGCAGTATTCAAACTCACCTCTGAGTTGTGGGTGGAACCGGTGGCGTGGAGCAAACACCATCACCACCCTTTCCCCGTTGCTTGGAGCTTTTATGTCACAAATAAGCTTTTTCAAAGAGCCTCTTTTTTTGGTCTGATCCTGATTCACAACGATTTAAACAAAGAAATATTCAGAAATACAAATTTAAGCTTTAGTATTTTCCTAATATAGGTCCTCCAACAAAAAACAAAAAAATAATACAAAAATACCATTTTCATCAGAGTGGGTCTTTCACTCTTTATTTCACTATAATCTTGAGTTCATGCGATATTAATGGGAATTCTTCATAATAAGAGCCCTTAAAAGAGTTTCTATACCAGCACATTTGGCGTTGGTACCTGAGTAGTACATAAAATATTAATTTTGAAAGGTGCTAGACTGCTCTTTAGCATTTATGCACCTTCATGTGACAGAAAACGGGATGTAGGAGACATCCGAGATGGCTGACGCTCTACCTGACGCTCTACCTGGCCGGGATTCCAGAGCTCCTGTTTGCAGAAACTGCAGCTCAGATCATTGCCAACTTCAGGTCATCATTCAAAAACTAAGATCTGAGCTTAAGGAGAAATACCAACTAATTGATAAAATACTATCAGTTACATGTTCCCAGTCGAATTACATTACTACCTCCAGAAGTCAGCCATCCAGCAAACGCAGATCGAAGATCAGGCCAGTCGCTCCATGACACAGACCCTTCCATGGTCTGGAGGAAAGGCTACTGAAGCTGAAGTTCACTCTACTAGCTCCGACAGCAATGTTGCTCAGCTTCGTGGTGGCGTTTTGGACGGATTAGAGCTGACTGACGAGTTCCGGGCACCAGCCAACTCCAGTCCTGGGGAGTCTGCTCGGTTTCCACCTGACCTCCAAGAAAACCAGAGGGACCCGACTCTCAGCTCAACACCGAAGCTGTCCTGGGCAGAGGTGACACGCCGCAACCGGAGGAGCCATGGGCCAGAACGCCGTGCTAGTAAAACGACTTTGGCTCTAGCCAACCGCTATGCCCCGCTAGCTGAAGACCCAGGAATCGTCCCGACGGCGCCTCCTGCTTTCGCCTCCTCGGCTACGGTCAGAGCACTGGATCCATCAGCGGCGTCCACTGCTGCCTCCGGACCCGCTTCGAGGGAGCCTGATCGTGTCGCAGCCTCCGGACACTCTTTGCGGGAGCCAGGCCGGAGCTCACCTGTTCCCGGAGCTGCGGCACTGTCTCCACCTCCTGACACCGCTTTCCCTCCGGTCTCCACCACAAGAATGAAGTGCCGCCGGCTGCTTCGTGAAGCGGTAACCCGACGCGCAGGCAAGCCTTCCGGGGGTTTGGAGAACATCTTGCCCGATGCTCTGGGGGTCCCACCTGCGAAGCTTCACCCGGGATCGCTGTCTGTCCAGCGGCGTCATTCTGGTGCCTCACGAGCCCCAGCTTTCCATGCTGGGAGCCCCAAACTGACCTCTGGATTGGCGCGCAACCCAATCCTCATCCTGGGAGACTCCATTGTCCGGCACGGAAACATCAAGAGGTGCTACACTCACTCCATCTCAGGAGCATCAGTAAAGGACATTCATAACTATGCCCACCAGCTCACCACTAAACACCCCTCAGCTACATCTGTTATAATACATGCAGGTACCAATGACATTAAGTTCCAGCAGTCTGAGACGTTGAAAACGGACTTCATCCACTACATTCGCCACATCCAACAGTTGAACTTGCAATGCATCATATCTGGACCACTACCTGCACCACGCTACCGTGACATAAAATTCTCTCCAATCCGTCAGCTCCATATCTGGTTAAAAAGGTACTGCCACTCCATAAACGTTCACTACATTGACAACTTCACCACATTTTACAATAGACCGAACCTTTTCAAACCAGATGGCTTACATCCAAACCATACAGGCTCTCATCTCCTCAGGATGAACATTGAACTCACTCTCCAATCCTGCACTGTTCCTTCCAGCTGACGGTTCGACCACAACACACACACTTCCTCCATATCAACATATTTTATTCCAGTACGCATCACTAGCAGGCATCCGAAATATCCAAATTCAAAGTCACACATTCCTACTGTCATATCTCTCCA
Organism: Adrianichthys oophorus; assembly: GCA_036245035.1. Lineage (NCBI taxonomy): Eukaryota > Metazoa > Chordata > Actinopteri > Beloniformes > Adrianichthyidae > Adrianichthys > Adrianichthys oophorus. The sequence goes on along the minus strand of BSAI01000189.1, from coordinate 17,890,557 downwards.
CCACACATACAAACAACACCAAATACGGAAAGGAAATTAAATACAAAATCATCTTTGGATTCACCTGCTACACTGAACATGGCTCTTTTAAACATCAGGTCTCTGTCAAACAAGTCTTTTATAATGAATGATCTGATTGTTGACCATAATTTGAACTGTCTGTTTTTAACTGAAACCTGGCTTGGTACTGATGCACCAGCTATTCTCACTGAGGCTTCTCCACCTAATTTTAACTTTTTATTTTCAATCAGGGGAGGTAAGAGAGGTGGTGGAACAGCATCAATTGCTCAACAAGGTTTTAAAACTGAAGTTTTTGCTTCAACTGTTTATTCTTCATTTGAGCATTATTCATTCTTGTTCTGTAACCCATCTATTTTAGCAGTCACTGTTTACAGACCACCAAATCCTCCCTCCGGTTTCCTACAAGAATTTTCTGAGTTTTTATCCATCATTCTCTTAAGGCATAATAGGATTTTAATTACTGGAGATTTTAATCTTCATGTTGACAACTTGACAGACCCTTTTGTCTTTGAGTTTCTAAATATTTTAAATTGTATGGATTTTACCCAGCATGTGGCACAGCCTACTCACAACCGAGGACACACCCTGGACTTGGTCATTACCTACGGCCTGTCTGCTGGTGTGTCTTCTGTTGTTGACTTGGCTGTGTCAGACCATTACTGTGTGTTTTTTAAGGTGACTGGTTTTATCCAGCAGGAGGCCTCAGTGAGAACTGTGACTAAACGATATATAAATCCTGAAGTGGCTGCAAATTGTATTGACATTTTAAAACAAACTCCTGCTCAGATTTTACCTCAATCCTGCGATTCCTTAACTGACAACTTTAACGACAGACTGAAGTCTGCCATCGATCTAGTTGCCCCATTGAAAACAAAAATCCTGAATCCGAATCCAAAGACACCTTGGAGAAATGGGGCTACTCTAACTCTTAAGAGAATTTGCAGACGAGCAGAGAGAAAGTTTAGAAAAACCAATTTAACAGTCGACTCTGACTTTTTTAAAGATCAACTGAAAATTTACAACCATGCTGTCAAACAGGCAAGGACACTTTATTTTTCCAATCTCATCACAGACAATAAACACAACCCCCAGTTACTTTTTAAAACAATAGATTTTTTATTAAACAAAAATTTTAATAAATCTATAACGCCTCACTCAGACTACATGTGAGGACTTTGCAGACCACTTCAGGAGTAAAGTCACTGCTATCAGATCTAACCTTCAACCGGTTCATAGCACTAATTGTAATAGATCCGTGGCGTTGGCTTTACCTGAGGAAACACTGGAGAGTTTTGACCTGGTTGATGAGATGATGCTTGGTCGAGTTTTTTCCCAAGCAAACACTACAACCTGCCTTTTAGACCCCATTCCCACTTCTCTTTTAAAAACCTGTTATGGATTCTTCATGCCGGAACTTTTAGCCATAATAAACTGCTCTCTTCAGACGGGTGTCTTCCCCACTGCTTGTAAGACGGCAGTGGTGAGGCCCCTTCTGAAGAAGAACAACTTGGATCCACATATTATGGATAATTATAGACCTGTATCCAACTTACCATTTTTAGGTAAAATTATTGAAAAAATAGTTTTTACTCAGTTGCATGATTTTTTAAATAAACATAATATTTTAGAAAAATGTCAATCTGGTTTTAGGACAAATCACAGTACTGAGACGGCCCTTTTAAAGATTTTAACTGACCTCAGAAATAATTCTGACATGCAGAAACTTTCTATTCTGGTGCTGCTGGATCTTAGTGCCGCCTTCGATACAGTAGATCACCAGATTTTATTAAGCAGACTTAGAAGTCGGGTTGGCCTCTCAGGAACTGTTCTTAACTGGTCCCGTTCTTATCTAACAGATCGACATTTTTATGTAAGTATGGATACATGCTCCTCTAGAATCCACAAAATAAGTTGTGGGGTTCCCCAAGGGTCAATCTTAGCTCCAATACTCTTTAATTTATACATGTTGCCTCTTGGGGATGTCATCAGGAGAAACGGGGTTAACTTTCACAGCTACGCTGATGATACACAGCTTTACATCGCCGTGTCTCCTGATGACCTTGAACCTATAAACACTCTTTTAAATTGTATTTTAGATATAAAGTTGTGGATGGCAGAAAACTTCTTACAGCTCAACCAGGACAAAACAGAAGTTTTAATTATTGGTCCTGAAGACAAGAGAGAGATGATTTTACCCAAACTCACAAACTTTAAACCTTCTCACTCTGTGAGAAATCTGGGCGTACTTTTTGACTCTGAGCTGAATTTTATCCCGCATATCAGAAATGTTGTGAAGACAGGATTTTATCATCTTAAAAACATTGCCAGAGTCCGTTCATTCCTCTCTCTTGCCAGCACAGAGGTGCTGATGCATGCTTTTATTTTTAGTCGTTTAGATTATTGTAATGCCCTGCTCTCTGGGTTACCCAAAAAGTCTCTTTCAAATTTACAATTATTACAGAACTCAGCGGCACGAGTTCTGATGAGGACCAGGGGGCGGGAACACATTACACCCATTTTAAAATCGCTGCGTTGGCTCCCTGTGCGTTTCAGGATTGATTTTAAAGTTCTTTTAATGGTTTATAAATGTTTTAATGGTCTTGGGCCTTCTTATTTAAGTGACCTACAGTTAAGATATGAACCCTCGCGGACCCTGAGGTCCTCTGGCACAGGCCTCTTAGTTGTCCCTAAGGTGAGGACCAAAACCCATGGGGAGAACTCCTTCCACCATTATGGTCCTCGCCTCTGGAATGGCCTGCCAAAGAGCCTCAGGGCCGCAGAGACCATAGAGGTTTTTAAGAAGAGGCTCAAGACCCACCTTTTTAATTTGGCTTTTTTATGATTTTTAGAATTATTTAATTTGATCTTTTCCTTTTTTTTTTAAATGTAATTATTAACTTTAAATATATATATATAAATAAAATCATTTTTTTGCTTTTTATTCATTTATTCTTTAACTCCAGTGTTTCCTCACGGGAATCTGCTGTTCTGGGGTCCTCCTGCCTATGGGTGAGCTGGTGCTGCGGTGCTCATTCTCATTGAGGCAGCTGGGGTACCTCCATGTAGAGGGGGCTCTGGTCTGCCCTGTGTTGGGTGGGCCCTGCGGTAATGACCCCTGTGGTTGGGCTGGGCCTTGGAATAAACGGATCCCCGTAATATCGTTTCTCCGCAGCAGTACTGAGCCAGACATTTCCATTTGAGCTGCAGTTTTTAGTCTTTGTTCAGTTTTCCTGTGGGGGGTGTCATGTATTGTGGGGGCTGGGTGGATGTAGGGAGGAGCTGGGGAGGGAAGGGTGGTTGTAATTGTAATTGTATTTTTTTTGGTTATTTTATTTTTATCATTATTTTATCTTATTATTATATTTTTATTTTATTTATTTATTTATTTTTAATGTAAAGCGCCTTGGGTTTTTGCAAGAAGGAAAGGCGCTGTACAAATAAATAAAGTTTGAAGTTTGAAGCATTAGATGTTATAAACCACTGCTCAGCTCTGACTGGTTTTGGACAACTAAGTGCTGTTTAACTCCAGGGCAAATCTACTAGTATTTAGAAAAATAAAGTTTCTTGAAATGATTTTCTAAAGATCTTTAAAAAAAAAAAAAAAAGCAGGGAGCCAACACATCTCAGTGTCTTTATGTTCTGCTCTCCGGTCACAGCCAAACTCTCTCAAACGTATTCTACTATATATAATCTGAATGAATCAAATGTTATCGTGTGTATATAAGGTAACACAAGGCTTACAAAGACAATACTGTGAGACTACAGAGACTTACAAAGCTTCAACTCTACAGAACAGGCTGTCCCCTGGATCTAAGCAGCTGAAACTTTACATTAGTAAACATGCAACATGACAAGGCTCATTATTACAAAAGCAGGTCTGCAGTAATTAGCTTACAACAAAGTTAGCAGTTGTGTAGTCCGTTTGCTTGATGCATTAAAAGTATCCCACAGAATAAGTGAGGTGGCAGCAATAGCTTTGTAAAGAAAACAATCCACCATTCTAATTAACATTTTATAAAACACTGCATATTTAGCACTTTTCTATCCTTTATTAAGGCCCAATGCACTTTATAACCACATTTCACTTATATTCATGCATACACATTCACGCACACTGATGGAGGCAGAACTGCCATGCAAGGCACTAACCAGATCACCAAGAGGAACTTGGGTTTCAGTGTGCTGCCCAAGGACGCTTCAAGAAAAATGGGCAAACCTGCAATCTTCCAAGCAGAGGTCAACGTGCACCACAGCCACAAAGAGCTGTCAGCAGGTTGATCCCATCTGAAAGACTTCACTCCAGCATAGTGGAATCCATCAAAGCGTGTTGCCATCAATACCGAACAGCTAAAACGTAAAGCCCCACTCCAATACTCTTTTGATATGTTGTAAAAGTGTTCCCAGTGTTCTTTTAATTATGATTATGCCATTAAGCAAAATCAAAAAACCTGTGTTGTTATCTAGGAGAAAATTTGTGCAGAGTGGTAGGAGGGAGTTCATCAGAAATTTGCCAATGGGTAGGCAGAACTAATGGCAGGCAAGTTATGGTGCCTACGCACCGAACGTGATTCGCATGGCAGAGGCAGCCAGTTTCAATGTAAAATCGATTGTTTAGACACGAATTGAGGTTCTGCAGCGCAAATTGAGCGGCCAACACGGCGCAAAAGTCTGGAAACAGCGCAAATTCAGCTGCGAGCGCGGCAAGCCAGAGTAAAAAACTCTAAACTCTGGGGAGGTCGCCACGTCTGTCAACCAATCAACTTTGGACACGTGACGGTTTCAGTGACAGCAGGTAGAATGCACATCCAATATGGTGGATCACATCTCCTGAACTTCCATTCATTTTCTTAACTAGATGTATCCCTTTCGGGACAGCGGGGTTTCCTTAACCCTTCCCACTACTGTTGGGTGACAGTCTACTTCAAACACGGTCAGAGAGAGACAGAAACACCACAGAAGCGGCCGTCATCAAGACACAGTGGAACTGAAGCTTGCTATACCACGAGAACCTCTAAATCAGGGGTGCTCACACTTTTTTGGCATGTGAGCTACTTAAAACATATCCAATAATGTGAAGTTTTCATTTTAAGTGCTCAAACATACAACCAACATGCTGTTACAACAGAAACACATGGTTCCTGTTTAAAAACAATGAAAAATCCATGGATGAACAAATCCTTTCATGACAATCCGAGCAAGCCCTTCACTCAAGACTTTGTGGTAGCTGTCTTTATAAAAAGTGACAAACCCGATGGCGGTCAGCTGCTCTCGTGGCAACTGTGATTAGTCCACATGCATTGTAAGTTTTGTTTGTCAAAAGAACCCCGGATTCGAATCCTGCACCCGGCTTTTGAAGTTCGTGGAATCTTTTTTCCTTTTTTCTGCTAAATTACTTAACACACATTACTATAAATATAAGTTAAAGACATCAGGATAATTCTTGGAATCAAAAACATTAGCTGGTAGCTCCTCCCACACGCGAACGAGAGGGTGAACTTAGGGAACACATTTTTGGCCAAGCGGCAAGCAGCAAATTTGTGGCGCAGCGAGAGAGGGGCGAGAAACGGGAATTCACCGCACAAATCACATTCGGTATGAATGCACCTTAGGTCTCCACAAATATTCCATCATATATTGTTCACACTTTCTCCCGCTAGCTTATAGCCCCTCACAACCCCAACCTAGCATTAGCAGTCCAACAAAGAGGGCAAGCAATACCGGAGCTATCCAGCCGTAGAGTTTTAAGCTAAATGCCAGCTCAGATGAATTAAATAAAGATGTCAATGGATCTATTTGTCCTAAAGTGTATCCATCAAAATAGAGCAGGGGGGAGCTTGTGGTTGCCCATTTCAGTTTCTACGCCAAAAATGAGAGTTTTTTTTTCAAACTGCACTTTTTCATCTGCTCCTGATTCATCCCAATTTGAATAAAGAAATACTAAGAAATAAACTTTTGATCTTAAATCATTTTGTATATATTTTTATACTTTTTTAATATTTTATAAGTGATGAAAATTTCAACCTCAAAAGAATAACAAGCAGTTGGGGTAGAACCCATCTGAGTGTCAGCTCACTTCAACAGACCAGAGCATATGAAAAATTAAACAAAGCTACTGCAGAGGTCAGCATATTAAAAAAAAACAAAGAAGAGCCTCAGGTTCAGCTTACACAATTATTTCACATATAATGCTCACTAGATTTTTGCCCAAAGGGATTCATAACAAAAGAGCAAAGATGTGTCATTGCTGAAATTGTAGATAGTCATTTCTGTGAACATCATATGCCGAAGTTCATGACTGCCCTAAAACAGAACAACGGAACAATACCATTAAGAAAATTAAAAGAAAAGATTACATCAAATAAAGGTCTGTTTCCATCCACAGTTAGAAGTAAACAAGCACCTAAACTCCAAATATGCAGACAAACTGTACAGTATATCATCAGAGCATAATTTCAGTGAGTGAGTCAAGGCCAATTATTTTATGTTAAGATGCCTGAAATCTAAATATGCTGGAATCTGGAACAAGACTTCAAAGGAACGAGACATTTTGGTACAAATGACTCAATTAACTTTGAGCTGCTGGGGAACTAAAGCACATGCTTCTCCTCTTCCCCCCCCCCCCCTTTTTGAACCCAGATGAAGTTTTAGGCGCATTTTTCCCTTTCGGGCATCCACATTTTGGAAAAACAGAAACACATTTGACATTTGATAATGAACAATATTAAATCTGTCAATGCTTACCATTACTTCCATATTCTGTTGGGGCTCTTGAAATCCATGGACTGTTAATTTACGAAGCACTGAAGGACAGAAACACAACCAACCAGGATTCTTACTAGTGATGAAATTGGTCTTTTTTTAATAACAAGTAGCAGATTTACAGTGAGGATCTAAAGTTTGTGCACTCCAGGTTAAATGTTTTATTATTGTGCATAAAAAAACCAAGGAAAGATTGAAAAATCTCCTAAAGGCATCAGTTTATAGATGAGACATACTTTTAATATTTTTTGACATATTAAAAGGATCTCATCTGTAAACTGATGCCATTAGAAGATTTATCAATCTTTTCCTGGGTTCTTTATGCACAATAATGTAACATTTTACCTGAGATGCCCAAACTTTCGATCTCCACTGTATGCAAGAGTAAATAGTAAATGAAAACATTAAAATAAATAACTTTTTAAAATCTCCTTCTGTATATGTTCATATAAGACTTGTAAATATTGTGGCTACCTTTAAGAGAGAGAAGCGTCCTCTCCAATGAGCTGAGTGCCGCTGGCTCATCTCTGGCATAGATTTGCTGGAGGAAGCAGTCTGTGTGATGACTCCATAGGGAGCATGCAAAGCTGTAGATGCCTGACGCCAGCTGCAAACACATATAAAGTACAATAAGAATAAAGCCACACTATTCTGGATATGAACAAGCTTCTGGGCACGTTTTGCTGAACAAGAACTTCAACACGATTGTATAAACACTGCAGATTCAATGTCCCACTATTTGATGCACTGTATTACTTTACACTCAGCATTGCGGAATATTGAGCTCAGATTGGGTTACGGGAACAAATACATACATTTTGAATACAGAAAAAAATAAAACTCTGTCAGAGGAACTGTGTGCACAAATTGACACTGGTTATACTGAGGAATAATGAGTCACATCTCAGAGCCAGTATGACTGAAAGCTAAAAGACAAATCCCTGCTTTTACAGTACAGCAAAAGCTTCAACAGAATATTCACTGAAACTGCAAGATGGACAAGTTTTCTCAGAGAAATTTCACTTCAGCTTGCCTAAGATCTCAAGTTAACCCTATTTGTGGAAGCT
>BSAI01000189.1:17831768-17882310 GCA_036245035.1 Adrianichthys oophorus | reverse complement strand
AGCAAAATTAAGCTTAAAACTGCGTTGGTGAGTATTTCTATCTTCAGATAATTGTGAATCAAGAACAGACAGAAAAATGCTGTTTAAAAATGATTGCATTTGTGACGTAAAAAATATAGTGGACCGACCACAAGATCCCGGCTCTGGTACATTCCAACGTATCTACTTGTAAAAATCTAGATTCTTGATTCATATGAAATTGTTTTCTGATCAATGAGCATTGCAAATCTGTTACATGATGTGTGATTCATGTTACTGTTTTCTAAAATCATGAAATTTTGAGAATTTTTGAGTTTTCTGAGAATAATCAATAAGCACTCGATTTTGTTACTTGAAAAATTTGATCAAAATCTTGATCTGATCAATTCATTATGAAAAGTATGCAAATCTATAAAATTAAGTAACTAAGTAGGGATAGGATTATAAAAATTTGCTTATTCCCACTCCTTTTCAAGCAATGAATCAAGCTCTACTTGACTTTGGTTAATAATCACTATATTTAATGAATCATATGACTCAAGTGTATCTTTGTTTAGGACTTTAATGAGAATCTGTGATTTTTTTTTGTCATGTATTGTTCATAATCTTTGTTTGAAATAACCCAGATTATTCAATCAGTCAATCAAACAAAAACATCTGTGTACATCTTAGTTTTCCTTGTCTGAGCTGGAATCTGGTTAAAAACTGTACAGCCATATTATGGGCACTGTAGTCTACCTCAGGAAATCACATTAACCTTTGAAAAAGCCTCACCTTTTAACCTTACAATGGCTCTTCCAATATTGCTCACCCTTTTTGTTGCACCGGTAATGTTAGATTAGAGGTGTGAGGAGGTCTAAACTAGCAGGACAGCATGGAAACAGATGGCTCGCAGTTATGGGTGACAGGAAAGGGGGGCGGGGTTGCCCCACACCAATGGTCCCGTCCACAACTCAGAGACAACTTTCTAATGAACAATTGCAGCTCTGCAGAACCTATTTTCTAGAAAAAGACAGGTTATATTATTTTATTTTGGCTAAAAACGTCAATCATAAATGAAAGACCACCGGGAACATTTTTACAAAAGCTCAAACTATGATTGGTGGGATTTTAAAATGTTGAATGTTGCAACAATCTGTGTGGTTATTTGCCTCTTTCACCAATGAGAGCTTACCTGCAGCGCTAACATTTAATAAAACTTCCTGGCAAACTGCTTTTTAAAAAGGAGACACCCCCCCCCAAGACTAATGGGTGGAGTGAAGAGCTGCTCAGTTCAACGAAGAGGACTATGGTGGGAGAGACCTTGTCAAAACCCAGATCAGATTCCACGTTTTGATAGACTGGATTGGCAAACAGTAAAATACATGTTTGAGGAGGTTTATTACCCTCCTAAATATTTTTTTAATGAACAGCAGTAAAATAAAAAGAACTTAAAGATTTAAATGTATTAAATGGAGCTTATTTGGAATTAAACTGCTTTCTTGTTTTACTTCGTGCACATTTGGTTTTTGGTAAAAACCAAAGTTTTAACTCAGTGACCTTGAGAAATTGGAAAAAATTTGTTTTATCATCGACATTGGCCTACGTGTCTCTGAAAAATATTGATACATTTGCAAAAATTCAATATGGTGCCTCCCTATCAACAATACATGGGTTTTAAGTGTCACAATATTGTCTCTTCAACAGATTGAGTGAAGAAAAAGGAATTTACTGACTTATAGTCCTATAAATTCCATGACATGTATTATCTAAAAGCTCCTTATATGCTGCAACACGCATGCAAGAGAAAGAAATGGATGATTTGGAGTTTGCAGTAAATGAACCATGCAGCCTCAAAGGCCGTTTACTACCAAGCCTGATAATTGCTCGATATGCTTTTTCACATTCATAAAAAGAGCCATCGGTAAGGCTAAAAGGTGAGGCTTTTTCGAAGGTTAATGCAATTTCGTCCGGTAGACTACAGTGCCCATCAAAAAACCAGGATGCACACGGCTCTGATAAACATTGCGATACAAGAATGGCTGGGGAAGAAAAGGGTCTAGTCGGAAACAAAATTTGTCCAAACATTATGGGTTCCATAATTTCCGACTAAAATGAAACTTCATTGCAATTCGGTGATGGATTCCAACAATCATATCCAAAATGACATCTGGTTGTTTACATAGCTGGAAACCACAGACTGAGGCATCATTAGTAAGATTGAATTTGGAGAAATTTTCACAAACCTACAAGAAGGAATTGTAGTGTTTCACAAATACAACACTTCTCCCCTTCTGGGCAAATTATTGGGTTTAACACCTGAGATGACACAAAAAATCTGCACAGCAAAGGTGTGTGGATTATTCAAGAAAAGATATGCAACAAATTTGTTTCTTCTAAAGATGATTTTATTATTAGTGCACAAAATCATCATCCAGGGAAAATGCTGTTTATTTCTTGAATATCACACATTCTAAGAGACATTGCCACACCAGTCCTAATCAGAGACACATTTTATCTTGCAGAGCAGAGTGGAAAACAAAAGCCGCTGTAGACCATGAACTATGTGTAGACACACAACTTTGTGATGAGACACGACACAGAGGAATGACTGGATTGTTTGGAGCTGACACTGTAGTAAGTCAAATGATCAATCCCTACAGCAGGTGGACAGGAGGGCTTTTCGAGATGTTTGTCACGCCTCACTAAGGCTGGGCCGTATTGATCCATAACAAATTCCTGCATTTTAATGATAAAGTTTAAAAAAATAAAGTTGTTAAAAAAACAAACAGTAAAAGACACATCAGATGTCAAAGTTAATTAAGAAAAAAATGCAGACTTTTCTGTGCTGCTTTAGGATATGCCATATCTTGCCATGTGGCAGAAGTACTGCCAAAGCTTGCTGTACTGATGTCATATGCTAATTAGCACTCCCCTCCCCTTTCCACACTGCATCTCATTTGCATTTTGCTGCGCCTCAGCTGCTGCCAGCCCTTTACATCTGGCTGTTTCCAACTTTCCGGCACTGCCATTCTGCATTTTAAAACTGCTGCGTTCTTGACAAACCTCTTTGAATCTAAAACTTTTTTTAAAATATTTTTAATTCTTGTTTCTAAGATAAGAAAGCCAAAAAAATCAGCAGCCAATTACAGACAGAACCCTTTCTAAATAACTTCTAAGATCATGTTTAGTACTGCAAATTTGGTATTTGTAACACCCTTAGGGTTTGTGATTCTTTTACCAAAACTGGGAAATAACTAAAGTTAAAGTAAAATTATTTATTTTTTTCTATTGTAAGATCATTCCGAGTGTTTTTTTTTTTAAATGATCATGTAGTTTTTAGCCACAATCAAAAAGCCTGTGTCATTTTTAGGACACGTTTTCTGCAGAGTAGCAGGAGTTCGTTACAAATTTGCCTCAGAGTTATGGGCGGAAATGTGGGCACGGAAGTTAGCCTCCGCTAATTTCCCATCAACCATTTATTTACACTCCCACTCACTACCTCATAACATCACACAAGCCCAAGCTAACATTCGCGTAGCAAAAAAATGGAAAGCGACATTAGAGGTATCCAGGGGGAAACGAAGACGTTAATGGATCCATTTGTCTGCATGTGGATGCATCCGAATTGGAGAGGAAATGGAAACTTTAGCCCAGCCATCACAATCACAAACTTTTTCAAACTGTGGGTTCACATCTACTGCTGATCCATCAATTTGAAGGAAGAAATACTCAGAAATTTAATTTTAATCTTAATTTTAACCTTAATTAATCTTTATTTGATAAATTATTTTATATTTGTCCTCCATCATGAGAAAAGTGCTACACAAACATGTTCAAAACACCAAAAACATGATTTTCATTCAAGAAGGTGGTCTTCATACGAGCGCCACCATTTAAAAAAAGTTGACAGTGATTGGTCCGAGTCGGTCTGAGTCACGATTTTAGGGGGACTGCAGTCGCCAATCATGAGTGAGCTTGTTCAAAGTCCCCCACACCTTCCATCAAACGATGGAAATGAATCTGTCCATCAAACGTTTAAGGTTGGGCCAGCGGGCACCACATGCTTTTACTGAAGAATCTGATTGGTCACTTTATAACTTGAATAACTTGTGATAAAGAAAAATATTTTTGAAAAAACAATTAATACTAGAAAGTAGATTTTAAGAAAAATGTATCAAAGCAAGAATGGTTATTCTGACAAATAAAACGACTGAGTAATAACTGTCTATTTCTCAATAGAAGTCTATAGGATTTTGACTTCCTGAAACCAGCATGTACTTTCTATTTGGGATCACCAGAGGGGAGGGGTTGAGCTGTCAATTGTTTATATACATTCCAAAAATTAAATATACTTCAAATTCTTTAAAGAAATTCTGATTTTTTAAGACTTTTTATATGATAATAATACAATTTAGTGATTAAAATTTTAATTTTAACTTGTTAGGCATATCTGCAGCTATGAAGTGTTAAATCTGCTCTAAAGCTAAACTTTTCTGTGGACTTCAAAATCTATTAATCTAACTGTGCAGTTGTGTCAGGGAAGCTGTAGAAATATATATATATATATATATATATATATGAAATGTCCAGATTTTGTTTTTTTTCACTACTGATGTTACTGTAAAATATGTCTAAAATGAAAAGAATCAGTTTCTCTGTTTGCCTAACTGCTGCACAGGTCAAAAACAAATCAGGAAAAAGTCTCAGTTAAAGACTCACTCCGGAAATCATGATTTTGGTGTTATTAAAGAGTTCTTGCAGCATTTTTCTCATGATAGATAACATGTATAAAAATGTTCAGCTAAAAATGTATTGATGGGCAGGCGGCAATCTTCCTGCTCTGAGCTCTCAGCAACAGGGAGGGGAGAAGGTGCTGGGAATGTTCCGCACAACAGTCCTGCCCACAACTCGAAGGTGAATTTTCTAATGAACTACTGCCACTCTGCAGAAACTGTCTTAGAAAACGTCAATGACAGGGGTTGTTTGATTTTGGCTAAAAAAAAAAGCATTAACATAAACAACCACTGGTAATGACTTTAAAAAAAGCTCAAAATATGATCGAAGTCTGTCTTTAAATCAAATCAAACTTTATTTATAAAAAGCGCTTCTCATACCATAATCAGAAGTCAGAAATGTGCAATAAAACAGTATTTACAAATGTAAACTTTTTCTTTGCTTTCAGGTATCCTTTTGTTTTGTTGGTTAATTTCTCTTTTCTTTTCTAATTTCTTCCTTTTTTATTTTGTACATACATAGAACACTTTCCCCCCATTTCCAAATTCTATGGAGATCTATCAATACAATAGATGGCAACAATAAATTCAAGACACGTGAACTCAACCACTGAATGCACAGCTGAGCTGAAGTCTTTCATACGTGCAAAGGGGGCTATGTTATGACAGAGCAGAGTGCTGCAGAGGCTATTTAATGTCAAAGTCGTCAGTGGATCATCTAAATGGTGCCCAGCTTAATGGGGCTTGGACTCACTTTGATTCAAGCTGTGCCTAAAGGCACACATTCTGGCAGGAAGTCTCGGGATGACAGCTTGTCTCAATCAAAGCTTTACAAGCCCAGTGATCCATCGCTTTTACCCCATTTTTGCATCTGTGAGGCTCCACCTTCAACTTTTTTGATTAGTTGGGTCATGGAGTTACTCTGCAGCCCCCTAAAACTTTAGTTTACTTCAATATGTGTTCTATAAAAACTGAAATTGCAAAAATATGCTTTTACATACAGTATACCTCTTTAGCATAACCCTACCTGGAACAAAAAGCATCCAACACAGAATTTCCCATTATTCTCTTTAGATCCGAGCTCTTGTTTGATATGCATTTTTATTTTTGACAGGGCCTCAGGTCAAGTGATTAGGACACCTGATTCTTTTGGATAGGTGAACACATACTTTTGGTAATATAGTGTATCTTGAGTCCAGGAATGTCATTAGTGTTGTTTTCATAAATAGGTCTCAATGGGCAAATGTCTTGATGAGATGTGTGTGTGTTTAGAAGTACTTTAGATATGTTCTAATAAATACATATGTTGTGAAGCTTTTCAAACAATAAATTATAATTATAAAGATAAAACAAACAAAACATTTGCTGTCAGTTTTAAATTTTTTAAGAGTTATTAAGAGTTATTGAGCCCGGAACTTGCCGGAGGTCCAAATCTGTGAATAACGCGCCAACTTTACTGAACTGTTTTAGTGTGCCTACTGGTCAAAATAGAGACGTATTTTGCTGTGTTTTACAGCAATAAAATGTTGTGATCTATTCATGAAATGCAGACTTTTAGTAGATTATTTATCTGTAATAATATTAAAATGGAAATATATAGTGCTGATCATAATGACAACAAAATAAATGTCCAATCCCTGATCAGGATGCAACATTTGATTTTGATCGAGTCTAAAACTACTGGCCCAATTTCCAAATTTGTGATCAGATCAGGACATCCCTAATAAAAACCAGTATGAGATTGAAAATAAGTACTAAATTAGAAAACTGCTGTGAAAATAAAAATAAAAAACTGAGAAGGCGCTGATATGACAGACTTACATCTTGGAAAAGACGCTTGTCCTGTGCAAGGCGTTTGGACGCCAAGGTTTTGGTGACATGATAGAAAGTAAGCAGGGCTCTGTGCTGCTGCAGGCCATCTTGACCCTTCACAGATTCGAGCAGAACAGGTATCAGCTCTGGCCATTGCTTCGGGCAGTCCAAGCGAGCCACCTTTGCTATCAGCACAGCAATCTGGGTTGCTATCTGTTGGAAAACCGCAGGGAGAAAAACATCACCATAGGTGAGCATCAGTCCAGCAGAAGTCATCAACGAACAAAAAAAAAAAATCTTAGGGGTACAAAAGTTATAACCTTTTCTTTATTCTGAAAAAAATGTGCTTTTTGTTTTACTTTTACTAAACATTGGACATTACCACTATTGGAGGTGAGAAGGGAGTTAATTTTTAATATATAAATTAAAATAAGAAAAAGACCAGAAAAAAATGACAAAGTGATTCTAAATCAGACCAAAAAAAAAGAGCAAAGTGAAATATTACAGCTAAGAAAACTCTTGGTATTATTGTGACGAGACAATTTAATATAAAACAAAGGCCTCAGGAGAGGTGCAATGATGTACTGCGCAGTCACACAGGTATAAATATGACATCTGGAAGAAACTGTCAGAAACGTCTTTTTGTTATCTATTGCCTAAATAAAAGCCAGTCATTTGTAGATTCAGATTCCTCAAGATCCAAAGCTAACATTCACTCACATTCACTCGTTTTGACATCAGAATCCCCTGACAGGTCTAATGAAATAACTCAATCTGACACCTTCTTGAATTTACTTTACAGGCAAAGGTAATTGTTGTGATTTCAATATAATATGGTAGCATTTTTTTCATTAATTTTCTTATTCAATAATTAGGAAGAAAATATCTTTCTGTTGTTTAAGATACCAACATTTGTATATTTTACTAAAAATACATGGTTTATTATTAAATACTTTAAGCTAGTTAAGCACCGGTTTCTAAGGCACATCAATTCTTCAGTTCCACAACTCCTAAATACACAGTTCATTGAAACTTTCACCCTGAAACCCCCCGCACAAATCCTTGTGGAGTTTCAATTTGGCACAGAGAGGCTGTGACTGGTCAGACATATGGTGCTTAAATCGTATTCATTGCTTGCCACATGGACCCCATCATTTCTAACGGTAAAGAACAGCCTCTCAGGAGTATAAAGTCCACAAAAGCCTGGATAGATGGCCATCATCTGGAGCCACCTTCTCACACAAATTTATTACACCCAGCATGACTCCAGAGTTGCTTACTGCAGAAAAACTAAGACAGAAGTCAAATTATTCATCAAGAAACTTTGTAGAATAAAATTCCCGCGTGAATTATGACTTATTAATTTTAAGAAATGGATGCTCCTCGCAGACGAGCGTAGCAGAAAGACTTCAGATGCATCTCACTCTTCTTTTAAATTAGTTTTTTGTCATCTTGATGTAAATCTTGGTTGCTGTAAACCCTCTTCCCCACTGACCTGATTGACAGGCTCATTGAAGTTTGTGATGAGACCAGCTCGCAGTGACGTCTTCTCCTCTTCTGATAATGCACTGTGAACAAAGCAATCAAGATACTCAGAACAAGTGACAAGCCCAGGGAAGAAAAGCAATGTGCACATAGTCGAAGAGATTTTTGGAATGCACCAACATGAGGGCAGACACACACACGGTAAGAATTTAAATCTGGGATGTCCCCGGTGAAGGTGGAAACCTTCTGATTGAGATATTATGACTAGCTGAATGCAGAACGTTCTAAGAGATCTTCTGCAATCTTGTCCTTTTCCAAGGTTAAACACTGTGTTTTGATAAGCAAAAGACAGTAAAAAAAAAACTGCTTGCCAACTTGACATGAAACAGATTAAATAACGTGTAAAATTCCACAATAAAAGCTGCAGGATTCAATTATTAAACTTTAAACGACATCTGGAGTATATAGATTCAAACAAAACCAAAGTTGTCCATTTCAACAGCTGCCGATGCCCGACAGATGACATCTTTCCCATAAAAAAACAGAACATGAATCTAAAAGAGATGAGCATTTGTAAGAATGAAAATAGAAAAGATAGGTTGGAAAAAACTAAAAATATTTTTACTTTAAAGACAGCAGAGAAGCTGGAAATAGGGGGGGAAAGTAAACTGACTTCTTTCAGTTTATGCCAATTATTTTCCAATCAATTTATGATCAATTCTAGTTATGATAGATATATCAAAGGTTGTTTTTTTCTTTTTTATTTGTTTTGATTGGTTAAAATGAACTATTCCAATTTTGATGGTCTGAACTACGACCCAAAGCAAGTCCAAGTAATGAATCTTTTTTTAAAGAGAATTTTAATAAAATATCAAACTCATAACATCTAATTTATCGATTTGGACAATATTCCTTTCAGAGTAAAAGTGTTTCATCACAGGAAACATAAGTTTGGCTACAGCTGACTCTTTCGAAAAATTGCTCAAAACTAAAATGTCAAAAATCAACAGTCAAAATTTTGTGCGTTTGTTTACCTCGCATGCAGACGATGGAGGAGAAGAGGACAGAAAAAATTCACCAGAAGAAGAACTCATAAGGATGACTACTAAGTTTACACAAACATTTACTCTATGTGGTGACTTACCCTCTAACCTTTACTCGCCAAAGAGGAGAAAATGCTTACGACTGGCGAGGGGTAAATTTTGAGTTTTAATTTTTTATTGCCCAGCCCTATTTGAAACTTTAAAAATCCCAAAAAAGAATCAGGAGAAAAGCAGCAATTTGGAGGATTCAAAGATTGAATTGAGGCAGAATCCTCCCAACACCGCCAACCATCATCCTGTGATTTTAAACATCTCAAAGGCAAATAGCGAAACATGATCATACCTAAAGCCAATCATCATCAAAAACTTCCAAAAAAATTAAATATATATAGAGAAGAA
Organism: Adrianichthys oophorus; assembly: GCA_036245035.1. Taxonomy (NCBI): domain Eukaryota; kingdom Metazoa; phylum Chordata; class Actinopteri; order Beloniformes; family Adrianichthyidae; genus Adrianichthys; species Adrianichthys oophorus. The sequence continues at coordinate 17,872,877 of BSAI01000189.1, read as the reverse complement.
CAAAGGTTAGGACAATCAAGAGAAGAAAATGAAAAATAATGGTGGCGAGGAAAGTATTGCAGGTGTATAAATAGATAAACAAAAAAAAAAAAAAAGAGATAAAATGTGAATTAAACCCAGAACGGTTTAGCCTTAAAGTAGGATAGATTGATGAGTCCTGACAAAGGCCATGAATGAAATTAACCAGACAAACTACAAAAAAAGGAATAGCTTCCATGAAAATATGAGAATAGAGGGCTACCTGAAGTAGAAAACAGGACAGACGTGCAGGTACTTACTGAGGTGCTACTCTCCTCCAGTATCTGTCAATGCCATTTTTGAAGTACAGCACAGCCAGCCACCTGACATTCACATCCAACATGTGGTTATTGAAGATATTCTGCAATACAAAAAGTGCTGCTTTAGTTCATTTGTTAGATCAAATGGCTAAATTCAAGAGTTATAAAATAATTAGAAAACAGTATTTACACTGAAGGATAACAGTCTGTATTATATCATTCTGTTGAGGAAGCACAGCAAACATCGACATTATTAGCAAGGGTTTTGGATCTGTTCAGACTTTTAATTTTTGCATAAAAAGTTTTAAAATGTAAATATTACCCAATGAAATAAGACAGAGATTATTCAGTGTGTTAAGATTTATTATCCTTCTTACAACCAGAGCAGTGTCTCCATGAAGAGCACAGTGATCCAGAATGGAACCTGGGCTCCCTTTTTTTCAGACTCAGGAGCGGCACAGTTTATGACGCTCTGCTTTTATAAGGTTATAAAGCCTCCACCTGAACAGCACAGGCCATTAGCTGAGCTCCACGCTGTACCAGCTTCTAATGTGCTGGTACAAATCAGCCCACTGACACCTGCTTTTATTAGATCAGTCAATGAAATAGCATTTTGATGATTCTAGCTGTCACTTGATCAGTTGGCTGGCCCAGTCTTTTCTCTACGCTCTCTGCAGCGGCACAGGATTCACAAGTCACAAGCAACCGTACAGGTGCTGTGGGTTTTTGGGTTGTCAAGGCCCTTGGAGGGTTTTAGACAGTAGTGGCATCTTAACGGGAAGGCAAGTGTGTCGCAGTTTCCTTGAGGCTCATTCGGCCACCACAAAGAATGTCATGAAATTTAACACACCATTGTCGTGCTTTTGGTAAATGTTTTGTAAAATATTTGTAAGAATAATGTAAGTTGTACAAACTTATGATGTATGAGTGATGCCGTCCAACATTGCCCTTACACATTACTCTGGCCATTAGTAATTTGCACACACTGGCACTAAATGACCATGGGCAAATATCGTAAGCAACAAGGTGTGCACGTGATACTTGTAGAATGCGTACACAAACTATGCTCTGATTGTCAAATTTCCTAAATTATAGCACTCAGGTTAAGGGCAAAGAGTGCGCAGTTTTCACTTAAACAGCATTAACGGGCCGCTTGCGCAGTGCACAGGAGTCAGGGTGGTTGAAATAATGAAAAAATCCATACGACATGCCTGCGTCTCACCTTCTTCACCTTTATTTACGCTTCCTTACTTGTTGTTTCGCTGTGACCTGCAACCCACAGCAAGTCCATAGAAAAAAAAAAAAGGTGCATCAAAAAATGTACATGAACATTTTCAATCTATGGGCTCACCGAGCAATTTACGACCTTGTTATTTTGTGTAGGACACCTGCATTTGATGCACAGCTTTGCCCATTTTTTGCCCACAGTATCGACCCTTAAGGGCAGTTGTGTCTACGGCTTAAAGTACCATAGAATCTCAAATAGCTGCAGAAATATGGTACAGAGCAAAATGGTGTGCAGAATAAATTTTCAAATATAGTAAAAACAGAAAGTGATGAAACCTGACATGTTTGGAGATTGGCTCAAAAAATGGACAAGAATTTGGGCTCCCTGTGGCTTGTAGTGGCTTTTCTTTACACATACAAAATACAACCAAGAAGTTCTTCAAATGTTTCTCCTCAACCAGAAATCCTCAAGAAAGGCAGCTGAGCAGCGCGCACTAGAGGCATGCCGAACATATGGTGCAGAAACTGTAGTGTTGTTAACAAGTATGAGGCTCCTAACTTAAGTCACAGTGACGTTTATGTACAGTGCATGTTGACAAGCCTGAAACATCTGAAAACAACAAGAAAACAAGACGCAGACAAGGAGTATGACAGTGTGAAAAGTACTTTTGGAAGCGACTGGAATGTGATGTACTATCTATACATACAGCATAGATGCAAAGGCTTGCTAACAGACTGAGTTACATTGACAAAAAAGCTCTTGTGTTTTTTTACCTGGGGTTTTGTACATGCAGCACAAGGAAATTTCTCTTAAGTGAACAAATGAGAGTGCCAGCAACAATGTTTGTTTTTCAGAGATCAAATAGTATCAATTATCAAGTCAAAGATGGTATCAAGTTACTTTTATTTCAATACAGCAAATTAAAAAAGAACCAACTTTATAACTAACATTTCAAGGTGCCAAAAAACAGCAAACCAAGAAAAACTTTTTAAAAATTGTTTTGATTCCTTTTGAATAATTCAAGCCTGGTACCACCATCATCTAGTTCGGTTCAGATTTTTCTAGTCTTTATAGCAAATTTTCCCTCTGGTCTATATATGTATATATAGGTGACCAATCATTTCTTGAATCATCCATACAGATGATATATTTGGTGGAGTGACGGTGGAAATGACTGGGGGAATGGATAAATTGGAAACAGCAGCAAAATCAGAACACAACATATTGTGTGTAGACCTCCTCTTTAATAGTCTGTTTGACTCACTCAACTATACAAAGGGAGATCGTTTTGCCTCTGATTTCTGTAAATTATTGAGAAGATAGTAGTGCAGAGCAAAGCAAGTCCTACTTTGAAAAAACTGGCTGGTCCCAAATTACCATTTTGATGGTGCAGAGCCACAAAACATTTTCTTTTCCATTGCTGCCCTCAAAGAGAGCACCACAATCCTAAACACCATAAATGCATGAACTTATAAACAGGACTGATGGGTTTGTGATCATTTGCTTTTTTTTTTTTTTTTTTTTTTTCTTTTTAAAAGGTGGAGCAATGTAAAGAAATGATAAGTATGCAGTTTTTAAGAAGCTACCTGCAACTTTATTAAGTAAAATAAAACTAAAAAACTGGTCCTGAAAAGCTTGTGTGTGTGTGTTTATATGCACAATTTAATGATTGTTTTCTGCTTTCCTAAAACATTCTTACATTTGATGTTTTTCCTTTTATAGGCACAAAGTTAAAGTTTCTGTACATTCATGCCTCAACACAGAAACACATCGACCCAAAAACGCACGTCCACATGTCAAACAGCTGTTCCTGTGTGAAGATTAAGCAATTAGCCAGACAAATGATACACTGCAGCAGCAACTGATCTCCTTTCCAAGAACTGAAGCCTGGAAATGTGCCATTAATATGTACTTTCACTCAAGCAAGGTGACAAGAATTAGTGTTCCAGATTTTTCACTCAAAGTAGCACTACACATGTTTTTACAGACTAAATGTATTTCATTTAAGACCCACTCCAGTGAAAATTGTGTTTTAACATGTTCTTGTAGCATTTTTCTCATAATGGAGGACACATATAGAGAAAATTAAGATTGAAGCTGTGTTTCTTTATTCAAATTGTGGTAAATCCTATCCTGACCATACCATATGCCGATAGAGTTCTGCATACAGATTGGGTAGTGACTGTTAGCTTGTGGTTGTGAGGAGCTGTTAGCTAGCGGGAAAGAGTATAAAAGGAAGAAATTAGCACACGCTCACTCTAATGAACTACTGCCACTCTGCAGAACTTTGTTCTAAAAAATTACAGTTATTTTTTAATTATGGTTAAAAATTGCATAATCATAATTAAGACCAATGATGATTGGAATGGGACTTCAAGTGATGTCAGTAAACAAGTATTAGAGCTCAAATGTCCAAGTAATGAGTCTTGTGGTTTGCCTGTCAATATTTTACTTGTATAATAAAAAAAATAAATAAAAAAAACAATAGAACAAAATTCTGCAAACTGCTCTATGTAAAATGATGAAATAAGATGACCCCCCCCAACATTTTCTTTTAGCGTTTAAAACTTGACTAGCTTTTATGATACATTTATTTAATGACATTAAAATAATATATAAACATATAAAAGATAATTGAAATCGTGGGATCTGTCATTTTTTTTCTGCATAATTTGGACTTTAACAAAAAAAAATTCAATTTAAAGTCCCATTCTGATCATCTTTTGGTCTATTGTAAAAATGTTCCCAGTGGTCTTTTAAATATGATCATGCTGCATTTAGCTGAAAAAAAAAAAGAAAAATCCTGTGTTGTTTACTAGGACTTAGTTTCTGCAGAGCAGCAGCAGTTCATTACAAATTTGCCTCCGAGTTGTGGGTGTAAACGTTGGTACAGAGAAAGCCCACTTCCCATTTCTCATTTCTCATCACCCATCTGGCTCTCTCGCCAGATCCCAGATCCCAGCTCAAAGGAGGAAAATGGAGGATCTACAGGGATTTATTTGTCTACAAGTGAATGCATCAGAAAGGAGCAGAGCAGGGAGTTTGTGGCCTGACCATTGTAGCTTGTATGTAGGTTTTTCCAATGACATTTTTATCTGCTCTTGATACACAATGATTTAAATGTAGAAATACTCAAATGAGCAATTTTAAGCTGAATTTTCTTTATACACACATTTTCCCCATCATCCAAAAATTGCACAAGAACATGTTAAAACATTAAAAACATTTTTTTAAGCTGAAGTGGGATTCTAAAAAGTCAGTATTTAACTTTATTTCCAAGTACCATATTAATCAAAGTCTGCATTTAGGGGATTTTAAACACCCACCCCCCTAAAGTTATGACTTTGACTGATGTTTCTTTCGTTTCCCTCCTTACCAGAAGGACTGAATAGAAGCCCGGCTGAGTCTCCCACTGCCGAAGCTGCTCCTCTGCGGGCTTCAGCACAGCTGTGTCCTGACTGGTAGCCTGGGTTAAGGCCTGCAGCACCACTGAACTGGCACTGTCTATATCCATGGCTGGATATATCTACAGTGACATGCACGATGAGTAGGAGACAAGAAAAAAAAAAAAGAAACAGCATATTATTTTTCCATCTGAGAAAAGTTCTTGTTAAAAAACAAACCCAGAAGAGTTCTGGCATATGCAAAAAGTACTGCAGAAAAAACATCAAGAAGACCCTGAAGGAGTAAATCTACAAACAAACGAGAGAGGAAAATAACTATATCACCTGAATGCATCATTTCTAAGACTCTGTATTACAGATCAGGCAAAGATGAAATCGCAGTTCAATGCAGTACGAAAGAATCCGGGGTTGTGGGTAAAGGAAGCATGTCTTATATAAACACTTGAAGTAATCCCTGCCTTGCAAAAAGCTGCTCCCCGTCCCAGATATTCACATATGCCAACTTCACTCAAAGGTGCTTTTCAATCTCAAAGGACAGCACTGACAAATCACAAGAAGCATCCACCAAAAGTGTTTCACTTACAAAGATGAAGCCAGTGTCAAAGTAAAACTCTGATCATAATTGTTCATCTCCAGGGGGAAAATGATTTGGGTTTCTTTTCCTACGCATATGAATATAAATATAGATTAATACACATAGGAAATGATGCTGCTAATGGTTCTGTGCTTATGGAAATAATATTAAGCAACACTGCCATCTAGAGTCCAAAAACAGTATTTCAGCACCACAAAATGCAGACTCCTTTTAATAAAATGTCTTATAAAGCCCCCTTAACCATGACACAGAAACATTTTTGAGCCAGGAAATTTATGAATCATTAATTTAACAACGATCACCTTATTATCCTCCCTGGATCAATAAAGAAAAGCAGTTTCCAGATAGCTGTAGTGAACGATCATTCTACAAGGAGAAGTTATTAACGTGTAAAAAAAAGTTTAGGTCAGAACCCGGCAGTAAATATTCCAGCATGTTCTTCTCAAGGTCAGAACAAGGAAAACCCTGGGGCTGTCACTGTGATTATTTTAGTAGTCAGATAGTCATCGATTATTTTTTAGATAAGTCAATTGGTCAACAATTATTGTTTACGTAAGCAGATGTGCTTTTTTTTTTTTTTTTTTTTTTTTTTAACAAAATGTGAACGTGACGGCGCTCAAAGTAAAGTAATCAAAGTAAAGGAAAAATATTCACCATGGAGGGAATGCTTCAATGTGTTTTCTCTACAGCAGGAATAGAAAACAGCAATATGGCAAAATATTGTCTGTCTGTGTGCATCATCAACACACTGGCAATGAAAATATGATTTCAGCTAGAAAATATTTAGATTACATTTCTGTAAAACCTACATGATCACTCAATAGGGACAATGAAGACACAAATGACAAAACTTCAGTGCAAGGATGCATTGCTTTTTAAAGTTGATCAATTGAAAAAGTGTTTCCAATGGTCTTTTGATTATGATTATGGCGTTTTTAGGCAAAAAAAAAAAAACGTGTGCCCTTTTCTAGGGCTTAGTTTCTGTAGAGCGAAAGGAATTCATTAGAAATGTAACCTTTGAGTTGTTAGAGTTTTAATGTTGAGTAAGCCTTTGCTTATTTCCCATTATACATTTGTTTACACTCTCTCCTGCTAACTTACAGCTACAAAAAAAAGACCAGACAACATTTTTCCTTCATGTTTTAATTTGTAAAGTTTTAACTCAGGTATTCCAGGAATGTAATTTGTGTGCACAAAACACATCAAAAGTAAGATAAGCGGAACTGTAAAGAACTGCAAAGACTTATGTCTGCAGTATTACTCCAAGAAAACAAAGATGCTGATTTACAGCCATAAGAAACAAACATTGAGTTCCTGCACTTTTAATAGTCTGGAGGAAAACTCAAATCTGATTGGCTGCTGGGTGTTGATGTGCCCCTTAAAAAGTAGTTCCGGACACATAGCCTAAATGTTCTATATCACTGCGCAAGCTTCTTTAAAACAAACTTTTTGCTTTATCTTCTTGACAAAAACAAGCGGTAAGATGAACTTTTTCTCTAAACTAGGGCTGGGCAATAAAACGATAGCTATCGAGATAGTCCTTTTTCTTGATAGTAAAATATGACTATCGCGATAGACTTATTTTAAAGGGTCCGAAATTAACACTTGCCAGTCGCAAGCATTTTCTCCTCTTTGGCGAGTAAAAGTTAGTGGGTTAGTCACCACATGGGGAGTAAATGTTTGTGTAAACTTAGTCATGTCCATTAGCTCTTCTTCTGGAGAATTTCTTTAGTGCTCTTTTTTTTCTACCGTCTGCACGCGAGGTAAACAAACACACGCGAGACACACTCCATCCCCACAGTCACTTCACCTGTATAGCGTTTAGTTTGGCTGATGAAACAGCGAAACGTGGCGAATTATAACAAAATCCAGTCAAAACCGAAGGATAAAGCTGCTTCACTTAAAGCAACAACAGATCAATAGAATGTGTTGATTTGGAGACAGACCTGTTGTTAGACACTGATGCTTTGACCGGTTTAAAGACGGACAATATTTTCAAAGACCGGCCTGTCAGACGAGGCGGATAAATACAACAAGATGAATTCATAGGACATTCATACAAATGGTATTTTCAAAATAATAACAGAATTGAATCCACTGTTTTAGCAGCGTCCGTGTAGCATTACAGTCTGTGTAACACTGAAAACTGTGACCTGTCAGATGTGCTTAATCCTCCCGCCTCATTAAAGCTGCAGCATTAATTTCAATAATGAAATATAATGACAATAACCTAAAACATTATACTGTTTCAGGGCTTTTTTTGTTATTATTAGATATTAAATGTGATCACCTGGAGGCAGAATTAGGAGATCTATAATAAATCTGTCCTTGTTTTCCCAGCATGCTTTAATTTCAGTTTACAGTTGTAAAATAGTGTTAGAGTTTGGTGGATAAATATACGTTTGGCTGGTAGATTTTTTTTTTTTTTAAATCAACCAGCCAATAGAATAACGTGCACAGCAAATTGTGCAAAAGGCATGTTCCTTCTAAAACTGGAAATACCACCAACCTTTTTATCACCTGAAGCAGTGCCACCAAGCGTGCTCAATCTCAGGCTGAAATAAACAATAATTATCCAGCAAAAACAACAGAGTTAAGACCTTCACAGCAGCAAAAGTCTAAACTAACAGAAGGAATTTAGAGAATTTGCTTTTTGTCCCTAGCTTAGTCACAGGATTTTGACAAAAATGTTTGTCAATGTTATGTTTGTTCTGTAAAACTTGAAAATATTAGAATCTATTTGTAGAATTAATGCTTTGTTTTTAAATGGAACTGATCAAGCAGTTCAGTCTTCTGTTTCATTGATATTCTCTCTTGAAACCTGAAAGCTTTTGCTTTAATTTTCAGTTTAGTTTGTAATATTTATGCATTTTTAGTTTTCTGGGGAAAAATACTTGCATCATGTTCCTTCGGTGCATCTGTTATGTTTAAAGTATGGTAAGAAATAAATATTTAAATCTAAACAATCTGCTGATGATTACACATTTCTCCTATGAGCCACAGAGCTTTCAAATTTGACAGATATAGTTATTTGGTTTATATTGTGATATATATCGTTATAGTCTGATATGAAATAACATTATCTTGATATAAAGAAATTCACTATTGCCCAGCCCTAATCTGCGTTAATAAATAATACGCATAGTATTTTTTATTAATCACGTGCGTTAGCGCGTTGTTGACAGTCATATTACATACAAAAATTTATATACTTCTCTAAGTTAAATACCTACTTTAATTTGAGTGGTATCTTTGCACCGTAGTACTAAAAGAGGGACTTTGACACAAGTAAAAAATCCACAATAGGAAGGTGAAAATGTTTTACCACTAAAAGAAATACTCTCAGAAAAAGCAAAAATTAGCTTCTACTCACAAATGTTATAATGTGACGTTTTGCAAAGAAAAAAAAATTAAGGCATTCATTTTATGATCTCCAAACGTTAAATATTTTTCTCCCCTCAACAGAGATTGTCGAGGAGATTTTATAGTGATTTTATATCCACAATACAGGTTGATTTTTTTGCAACTGAACCTGGCCTTTGGTAAGACTGACCATTCAAAACATGCTTACAAAATTTTCAGCAGTGCAACTCCAGAGTGCACAGAAACTGAAATATGTGGGTAGATTTGCTGTGTTTTAATCAGCAAAGGCAAACATAGGAATGAGGCAAAAGACTGGGGGTGGTGGATTACTTGTATCATGTTGCTGTAACACCTGAAGAGACTAACTTGGTGTAAGAAGATGTTATCCAGCTGTTTCGGTTTGATATTACTAGAGTAACCTTGTAAACAATGAGCTCAAGAAAACCATCTAAGGTGTAATCATAACATGTGTATTGAAGCATAAGTGCCTCTGTTAACTTTAAGTTGTGAGTATGCTTTTTCTGTGAAGGTGAGAAGCATTATTATTGACTTTAACATTTAATTTGCCTCAAGTAGAAGTTACATGGCATCAGGGCAACAGGAGTAAAGAATCAAGTTTTTTGCTTTTCTTTTTTGTTTTTGTTTTTTTCCCCAGCAGCATAAATGATTATTCTTTTACTGACGTATTGAGATGAAGACAGGGAAAAGCTAACATCAGAGGGGAAAAGCAGCACTACGGTTTGGGGAGCAACAGCCACATTTGCACTGTTTATAATCCAAAAGAACTTGATCACCTTATGCAGACAGTTATCTTGGATGCATCAACACTGAATCCTAACAGCTGCAGCTTTCGGTTCAGACACGCTACCAAATGCCCGTCTTCTTTATACTGATTAAGATACTTTTAACTTCCATGTTATAAACTAAAGAGGATATTAGTAACAATATATAATTTTAAAGTGTTACAAGTGTGAAGGCATAACATCCTCACGCAATAAGTCAGACTGGGGCATCAATTTTCAACAGCTCTCAAATCACAGCAAACAGGTTTTTTTTAACTCCAGCTAAATTCTATTATATATCGGTAGCGTTTTCTGTGTATACTGTAATCCATGCACTTATAATTTAAAGAGGAAAACTATGTTTTACACCTAATATTACAATAAACATCACAGCTAACTTTGGGCTAGCCAACAAGCTAAACTTCTTCCATCCCTAACCAAAGGCCAACAACGTCGCTGATAAGAAATCCTATTAGCTCTGCTACGACAAACAGAAATGTTGGGAAACTGCTCAAATTAAAACTCACCGAAACAAAATGCAGAGAGGAACAAAGTATGAGCCCGGGACAGCGGCTGCTGAAGCTCTGCCAAAGGTAAAGTAATAGGAGACAGAAACACACGCTGATAGGAATGGCGCGTGCAACACAGAAAACGCATAATGATGACATAAGCGCTTGTGACGGATTGCGCCAGTAATGAATGAAGCTGTATCACACTAAAATGAATATCTTTAAAAACGGTAGATGAGTAAGTCATTTTGATGATACTATTTAAGATAACAGTAAATGTGAATATTTGTAAATAAATATCACATCCATTGTTCTTTAAGCTAACAAACAGAGGTTTGTCGTCATGCTTGTGCCCCCTCTCCCCTGCTTTAGGGAGAGACCAAAGGTTGCTAAATAGGGGAGGTCGTGGGAGTGCTTCTGGAGGATACCACCTTTCAGGTTAAAATCTGTGGAAATAATATTTTACACAAGAGAACGACAAATTCTCATTAGAGATCTTTGAATGATTATTCAGTATCTCTTTCTCACTTTTAGTATCCTATCGGAACAAAAAAAATAACTTTTTTATGCAACAATTTTAAGTTTAGTTTAAAAAAATATGAAAATTTGCCTTTTTTAATTGCTGTATTGCTTTAACTTGATTTATTGGTTTATTTCAAGGATTATTGTTGCCACTACAACAAGAAATCACACAGATATTTTACTAAATTCAGAATTGAAGAAATGCATTGATTAAAAAAGAAATACTAATGAAAATGGAAGAAGAATATGTCATCTTATTAACAGTGTTATTACTCATAATTACATATAGCAATTTTTGCAGTGGTGCATACAATACAGACTTAGGTCGCATTAATACAGTGGCCCTGAAGTGCAGATCACATCAACCAACCACTCGTTGCAAAGTCATTTTAAAGATCACAAAGACAATTTAAAAAGGAAAAAAAAAAATTTTTTTAAGGATTACATTTTAGAAGACATAAAGCAATACCGCCTGTCATCATCCAATCAGCGATGTCTCATAAGACAGAAGATTACAGTTTCCCTTTGTGTTTCGTTTTTTTAACATTTAATTATGTTTTAAGGAAATTACTCCTGAACGGTACTTTTGCTTTTTTTTCTTGCTTTGTACATTTTGGTTTCTGGAGTTATATGTTGTTCTCTAAAATGTAATACTGTTTTTTGTTTGTTTTTTTTCCTAAATTTGTTTTGCTTTTTAATTGTCTTTATGATCTTGAAATGTTTTTGCGTCGAGTGATTTGTTGATGTGATTTGCACTTCAGGGCCACTGTAAATCAGATTAATTAAATACAGTGACTTTTAACTAAAGTCAGTTTGTTTTTGTGCTTAAAGAGGAATTTACAAGAAGCAAATAAATATAATACCACCCCTGTTGAGTTATTTCATTTTATACTTTTGCACAGTTGTCATAATTCGGTTCTTATCAGATCTAGTGCTGATTTTTTTGTGACACCTGCAGAAGCACAGGAAAAATTATTTTATAAGGGTTTCACCCCACTGCCTAGGACAAGTGTGATGTAGTCCTAATCTTGTTCTGGGCACTCACAGGTATTAAAAAGAGATTTATGTAACATATCAATACTGAAAAGAAACCTAAGGGTTTGCAACACCTGGCTCATTGTGCAATCCTAAATCATGCAATGCATATCTCAGGAGGCTTGTGAATACAAGTTTGAACACTATCTATGAGTTATTAAAAAGATTGCTTGAACATAAGCTTTTAAAAGTAATTTAAACACCTTCCAGTCAAAGCTTAAACAAGCAGTTCTTATAATTTCCTTAAACGTGTGCCAGATAGAAAACATTGTTTGGTGATTGTTCAGTCGCACCTAATTCCAAGGGAAAAAAAGCAAGATATATAAAAACGCTTGCGGGAAAGTTAAATGTTGTAGGATCAACATGGAGCCTGGAGCAATAAAATTGCATAAAGTACAACAGCAACAAGATATTTACTGCCTGAGGCAGATGCATGCTTGGGCAAGCTGGAGGTTGAATGGGCCAAGTTGGTAGAAATCAAAGCCAATCTGAAGTTTAAAGTTTTGTACTTTTGTACTTTTTGTACTTTGCTATAATGCACCATTTCCCCCCCTCCACCCCCCAACTCTCTCCTTTTTCCCCTTTCCTTTTCCGTCCGGTCCAACAAAAAAGACACAAATAAAAAATATATATATATTAATAAAGTTTGGTTTAAATTACAAAAGGGGCTTATACCAACATACATTTTGTGTTCGCTATGATTTATAACCCCTGATTGTAAGAGTAAAATCTGTCTAATACAAGAGGTTCTCAGCTCATATCTGTTTGCTCAGCTGTTGGACAGGACAAGTGAAAAAAAAAAATAATAAAAAAAAAAAAAAAAAAAAGTTTTGTACTTTGGAAGTAAAATTTCAATGGAATCTGAAAACTAACATGATGAAATGATGGTTTTTGTTTCACATTACATAACTAAAGGTGGTGTAACAATGCCAACAAAAAAGCCACAGTATCCAAGGTCACCTCCACAACTGCTCTAACATGTTAGAAAAATGCAAATGGTTTCCTTTCCTCTGACCTGAATTGGGAACACTAACAGGGATTTCTTAAGTTTTTTGTCAGCATCATTTACTGGATTTTAACTCAGGCCGGAATTTTCCTTGACTTTAGCATGCTTTAATTTTTTGACAGAGATTATTCAACAGCATTTTTATTATTTTGGCAGATTAAATCCAGATTCCTGTCTTATTTCCTTCAACTGGGATTTATGGTCTAACAAGACAGTTTACAAAAATTAAGGTGAAGGTGGAAAGAAAAAAATGGGGCAGGTGATAGATTAAAAAAAACAAACATGTTGAATTGTTGTAACGGTCCAGAGATTTCAACAAACATCTAAATCTATTGAGTATGAGTCACTGAATTGGAGTTAAATAAGTACATGATTTTGTGTGTGTGAGGTTTTATATATATTTTCAACTGGGAAACAATTTATTTTAATGATTATGACGCTTATAAGGACCAGAATGACATTTTTGTACAAATTAAATATTTCTAATGGAGTGAAACTCAATTTCCAACTTTGATAATCAACACAATGTCTGTCTGAGTGTGAATGTGTCTGCAAAAGGTCTCTGAGAGAGTGTGCACAGATAAAATCTTCAGATTTTTAATATTTTATTATTGGATAGTTTTGTACAGAATTAAACACAATAATGCTGTTTTTTAAATAAGTTGGACTAATACAATAATATTTATGTGGGTCCCTCAAAATTCTGCTGGATCACTATTTCCAGAACAGTCTAGATGTCACCATATTATAGCACAGGGTCAGATGGGGTAACCACAAGATCCTCCAGGGCCTTAATCCAAGTAGCCAGCAAACCAAAGGAAGAAGGATCTCCACCTGGACATAGAATGGACCACCCATCTGATAAAGACCCATTACAGAGACCTGGAAGTTCAAAACCTGACCCAGACCTCAAAGTCATGCACAGCCCATGCCACCGACAGACCTCAGGCAACACAGACAACCTGACGCCAGCGGGGTCAGAGAGAAAGGCAGGCACCTCCCAGTGGGAGGAAAAGGGCACAACAAGATGGTAAAAAAAAGCTCTTTTGGAACCCCAAATGCTTCATCTTTGTAAAAACAAAACTCTGATTTTTAATCTTGATTATTCCATCCCATTGTAAAGAATGCTGGTGGCAACACTTTCAGGGTTACCGGCAGCTGCAGTGAAAGTAGGACAGGTTGCAGCTGGAGAAAGAATGCAACGAGACAACCTGCTGCTGAGGGTGCAGTGAAGTGAAACAAATTCCCATCATAGTGAAAACAAGCTACATAGTTACAGCAAACGTTTCTTTAGGTGATCTATTAATGAGTTAGACAGAAAAACGTGAAACCATATTTTAATTATTTGAAGAAAGTTCTCATCAGAAAAAGATCAGTACAAGAGTTAATGCTTGAAGTGAAATCCTGGTGTATGTATGTGTGCAATGAAATGCTCCTGCAATGGGAGTGTTCACTGGTTCGGTAACTCCTCCTCTGTGTCACTACCTTCAAACATCCAGAGTAGAGAGAGACAGGCTTCTTTGTCCCAGACACTGAAATGGATTTCACTGAACAGTTTTTCATCTCTCTCGGTGCAGCAGTTGTTCTATACTATGGAGTTAAACTTTTATTATTTAGCCGGATGCTCTTCCCAAAAGTTTGCTTTCCGACCACAGATTCCTTCTTCACCTCTATGGGTGAATGGGCAGGTAAGATCTGAGTGTTTGATTTGCTACTGTCAGTTGCTTTCAATGCACGTCAGAGAATGGCACCATGGACTTGATGATTTTTAAGATGCTGTCATAAAACAATGGCTAATTTTACAAGTATAGTGAATAAATGACTGTACATGATACACAAACCACACATTTTTTACAGTTTATTGCTTCGTAAGATGAATCTGACAGAAGAAATCCAAGACAAAATTCGAGCTCAGACTTGTTTTCATGCCAATTGCATAGCTGTTTTTTACAATCTTTAGATGCAAGTAGTGACTTTATTGCACTATCTGTTTTTTTTTAAACCTATTGAACAATCCTTCATTGCCACAAACAAACTGTGACACCATTCATTCTGAGTGAGGACCGTTTCATTGCTTAAGATGTGGAGAAGTAAGCATTTTCTGAGGAATTGCTTTCAAAGTGAGAGTTCAGAAGTCATTATAATCAGTGGCACACCCCAGCCAGCACAACAAGTCTTCCTTTAACTTTTCAATAAACTTGAGTGCAATGTCACTTTAACGCAGCTGATGACACACAGTAAATCTCTGGCTAGCTGCCTTGCCTACAAAATTCCCTCGGCTGGTCTCAGAACAGCCTCTGCAGCTCAAGAGGTTTTCTTTGGCATCATCTGAAGAGGTTACAACGTCTTCCACCAAGCTAAAATAAACATTCTGCAAACAAAGAAGACCCGCTTGATCTGTCTTTCAAACACCCTCTCTCAGTACGTTCTGCCACAGAAGAAAAAAATCAGAACAGTGTGTTCTCAGCTGCAAAAAGTTCAGTCCTGGCCTTTCATTTTACTCTTGACAGCTCAAACCACATTTCCATGATTTTGTTTCCCTATTTCTCTTAAGTTCACGTGAATGTGGATGCACTGTATGGTACACTGTGTCAGTGTTTACAGTGTGCATGTGCATTTGGTAATGCAGGACTTGAGATCAGTATGTGAGTCTGCACGGCATAATTTTCTCAGAGGAAAAAATCTTATGAGCCTAAAACAACTCAATTACCCAAGTTACTTTCACTCCAGAGTTGAGTGTAAGAAAATACACTTCTTTAAAGGATCTTAAACTCCTTTTTTTAGTTGAGAAAAATCATTTTCTTTAGGTGTTGAAGTTCTTAAGCGGTTCATATAACAAGAAAAATGAATTAGTTAAATACTCCTTCTTACACAACTGGACTGCGATGGGCTCAAACTCACAATCTGGTTGTGTCCAGGGAAGGGCAGGGCCCACAGCACCACAGCATCACAGCACAGATGAACAATGGAAACACAGCAGCAGGAAGGAAAGCTTGTTGACTTTTTTCCAGTTGAAGTTCTCAAAAAAATGCAGGAGCAGACACGTTTTTCCTAAGATAAGGTTTTTTTTCAGAGTTTTTCCCCTTTTGTTTTCACAGGTATTTACTACATTCTACAATAGTATTTCCAGTTATTCACTTGTATTCACAGGCTCAGTTTGCAATGCTTGGTAAACAATAATGAAATTGTTTAGTCAAATAGTTGCTGCAGTTTTCTCCTGAACACCCTAGAAACTTTAAAACAAAACTTTCACAGTTAGCCTCCCTCCATCCAAACCACTGGCGGTAAAAGAGAACTGGACAGAGTGACCCACTTTTTTTAACATGTTCTTGCATGTTTCTGTAGTGGAACGTATTCAAGTTAGAAACTGGCCAATCAAATGCCTCAATAAGTGGTGCTCGCTGTCCCCTATGTAGAACATTCAAAATGTGTGATTGACATGTAGCCTGCTTTCAAGTGGGGTGTGGCCTTCCAACAAGCTCACCCCTGACTGGCTAGAGAGCTTGCCATAGAAATGTTGACTCAGACTCAATTGGACCAATTGCTGTTTACTTAAGATTTCTGGTTCTAATGTGTCTATGTTACAAAAAAAACTGACTTCTGAACTGACTTTATTTCACTGGAGCAAGAAGTAAGCCATTTTCTATAGTGACCTAATGCTCACTCAGTCCAGTTCTAATATACAGTCAGTGATCCAAACCAGAGATAGTTTGGGAATGAACTCCAAAAAATGTAACAAATTTAACAAGTTTTTTTCACCTAAATTTCACATTTTTTAAACTCAATATACTGCCGTGAAGTCAAGTAAACCTTCAAGCCATGTGCACCAATCTGATTTTTTATCATATCCTGTGATTTAACATCACATCACAGTCATTTGGAAAACTCTCAATACTCCAACTGTTTTCCTTTCATTTGTTCCCTTTTTAATAAGAATGAGCTCTGCATACAAGCTTCAGCAAATAGAGGACAATCAAATTATTGTTAGGGCACACACAACTGTGGGAAAATCTTTGCAGAACCAGTGAACACTGGACAGACTTGGCTTGGAGCAACACTCTTGTAGTATAAAAAAGCCTCTGCTCCCATAAATTGCTTTTTGCGATCCCTTCATTGTGTGCATGAGCTTTGACCTCTGTGCTTTCAAAGCAACAGGCAGCCCATTACACCATGAAAACACTGACGTGAAAATGAGAAAAATCGGGGACACAAACAATGTGAAGCCTTCCATCAAGGTTAAATGAACTTGCAAAAGATATGATTGCCCTGCATGAGCAACACAACCTCATGTTAAACCATATTTTTCACTGAACACCATCTCACTGTGACCTTTCAAGCTTGCCTCCAGGGGCCTGGAAAGTTCAGAGAACCCATTTTAGTGAAGAAAAACATAAAATTAAAAAGATTCAAAGGCAGATTAGGTATATTAAGAGTGGGATGTTGAACACATGCCCAAATAATACAGTTCATCCTCTGTTGGGAAGCTTGTGATCAAAACTATAATTACAATAAAGTTATGAAGATTCAATATTTTCTGTACTTTGAAACTTGAGGACAAACTGAATCAGAGATGCTATATGGTTTGCTAAATTTAAATTAAACTCACTGGCTACTTCATTAGACACACCCGTCCAATTGCTCATTAATGCAATTTTGTAATCAGCATATCACATGGCCTTGTATCATGGTTCAGGCTGGTGGTGGTGGTGTCACTTTGGGCCCCTTAATACCAACTAAGTATGGTTACAACACCACAGCCTACCTGAGTATCGTTGCTGACCATGTCCACCCTTTTATGACCACAGTGTACCCATCTTCTGATGCTACTTTCAGCAGGATCACACCATGTCATAAAGCTGGAATCATCTCAGACTGGTTTCTTGAAAGTGGCAATGAGTTCACTGGACTCAAATGGCCTCCACAGTCACCAGATCTTAACCCAATAGAGAACGTTTGGAATATGGTGGAACGGGAGATTGGCATCATGGATGTGCAGCCAACAAATCTGCTTCAACTGCTTGATGCTATCATGTCAATATGGATCAAAGTCTCTGAGGAATGTTTCCACTACCTTGTTGAATCTGTGCCAACAAAAATTAAGACAGATCTAACTCGGTACTAGCAAGGTGTACCAAATAAAGTGGCCAGTGAGTGTCTTTCATGCATTTCAGGCCTGTTAACTAATCTCAGGACTGATCTGGTGTAGTTACCACATCTTCACATTTTATGGTTAGAATTGAGGTATTATTATTTACTGTATTCATGTTTTATTCTGTGAGGTTAAACAATCACTGGTGACAATGGGAAACTCTGCAGAAATTATATGATGCACGTGTACCTTTCACTGTCAAACTCTGGTTAAAGCTTAGGTCCAGATGTTGCTCACGATAAATTCAACTTCTGTTGTTAAGGATCTGTTTTGTTGTCGGTATTTCCTGATAGTTTCTAAAGAATAAGAAGTACATGTAGGCTCAAAGAAGGATTTGTAATCAAAGAATACCATTTGCTCTAAAGCAAAGTTTTAGATGTTGGACTTTGAAAGCTTAAACAATGGAGTTCTGCATGTGTTTCCTCTTCAAGGTGGAGCTAGATCACTTTTCGACCAGGGTTGCTGAGCACAGATCTGAATGGCAAGCCCTCATTGTTAACTTGTCTGTGTGTTGTTTCCACTTCAGTGTAAAACTTTTATGTCTTCCTTTGCACAGATATTCATTGGATCTCTCCACAAAGCCCTTCAGGCGTTTTTTTTAATTTTTTTTATTATTTTGTTGTCATTTGTTGGTTTAAAGACTGCAGTGCATCTAATTTGTGTGCTCACGAAATTTGACCGTAATCTTCTGAGATGTATGGTGGTTATTTATTATGTAAATAAAACAAATTATGTGGGCTTTATGACCCAGCGATCTGACAAAATTTTGTATGAATGAAGTATCTTATGACACAAAAAATGAACTCCATTTATTTGCAATTTTGCAGCATTTTTCTCTTTCTGGAGGGTCCATGTGCATCATGTGTTAAGAGTTTATTTGCAGTACTTTACTGTAATTCAAGTGTCAGATCTCACTTTATAAATATGTTCTTCTTTTCAATTTTCAGAATATGTTTGTAAAAGTTTGGGAATGGTTTTTTTGGCTCTATGCCTTGCTTGTATAATTCCTCTTTTTTGTTACTTTTAGCATAAATTTACCAGTAATCAAAAACAACAAATATGATGCCCTGCTTTATGCTAATACACAGAAAACAAACCATTTTCTCTGAATTGGGGAAATGTAGATTCTAGATTAAGGTTTTATATTTAAGTCGTATTTTATTAAAATCGAGTGACTGTATCACAGTGACATTATTCATGCTGGGAGCCCAGCAATGTCAAGACTCATGAGTACAAAGCTTGTATAATCTGTTTTCCCAATGAATCTTTATCATATAAAAAGGCAATCAACTAGACAAATAAAAAAGACAAAAACTATACAGACATTTTAACAAGTAAATAGATGTATGTAAAACAGATGCTAAGGAACACATTTTGAATACATTCTTAGAAGTGAGACTTTTAGCATTCTGGCTAAATGTTGCACAAATATTTACAACAAAATAAAATTTGTAAAACTCAAACAAATGCACCTATCAAGGGTCAAAAGATTTGTTTCTCAGCAATTTTGTAGTTTCAAACAGAAATTTGAAACTAATTGAAATTTAGAAAAAAACATGATTTCACATATGTGAAATAAACAATGTTTAAGTTCTGCTGCGTGCAGCACAATGCCCCTGGTATTTATGGATGACTTCTTTTACACCCCAAAAAAACTGCAGCTGTAAAAATATAGAATAATTCCCAGACAAAAAAAAAATGTGCATAGAAACCCAAATTTTTTTGTAAAAATGGAAAGAAAAATAATGTTTTCCTTTGAGGAGTGTGGGTCTTTTACCCTTTTCTTATTTAGCTTAAAACTGGTACTGTGTGCACATCTGCAAGAAGTGTTCAATTTGTTCTTGGGTACGTAAAAAACTCTTTCTTCTTAAATACATGTAGCTTTTTTTTTTTTTTATGAAACTGCTCCTAGCATGGAAATAAAATGGAAAAGAATGTAATCAGAATGAGGAGGGAAATTCTGAGAGCTCAGAAACAAGCTGTTTATATCAGTTATGAGGGAAAACAATCATTGTCAGCTCCAAGGAACATGATGTTTTTGTAAGAACAAAATGTGTTGTTAAGAAAACCAATACAAACAGTCTTATGACGATAGCACGTGGGGATGAATACAACTGTGGCTCACAGCGTCCCCAGTGTTTAAAACTGTAACTGCTGCAGACTGAGAACATGATTTCTGTTTCAGTGGTGACTGGAGCCTCAGAGGGAATTGGAAGAGCTTATGCATTTGAAGTAAGTGACAATTTCTGTATAAAAAAATAAATGATTCTGGACTAGGGATCTTTGTTTAAACATTCAATTTTTATTTGGTCTCTTGTTGCTGAAATTATATTTAAAAATCTCTTTTTTGTGCTTGTACACGATTGCTTCAGCTTGCTGAGAGAGGAATGAACGTCGTTATCATGAGTCGAACCAAATCTACACTAGATCAAGTGGCAAAAGAAATAAGTATAAAACGTGTTTGCATTGGTGTTTTATAAATGTCTACAAAAAAACTGTTTTTCAAATATAAAATTCCACAGCTTGCAGCAAATAGTTTCATCCATACCAGGCAATTCCACGGGCCAAAACGTGAAGGTGATCATGGCTGACTTCACTGATGAGAACGTCTTTGGTGAAATCGAGGAGCAGCTAAAAGACCTCTGCGTTGGAGTTTTAGGTTAAATATTTACAGAAATTATTTCTACAAGATAAGTTTTCACAGAAAAACATATGCAACAATAGTTTCCCCCCATTCTCTTTTCTGTCTTTTCTGTTTTCTTCCCAAGTCAACAACGTCGGCATTCTTCCCAGCTTCATCCCCTACAGGTTTCTGGAGTCTGAAGACCTGGACCAAGTCAGTAAAAGTCAGGAGGCCCTGTGAAGTTTGCTTGTGTTGTTTACTACATGCATTAGGGGACCAGATGCAACTAAGACATTGCTTATTTTTGCAAAGGTTATCATAAAGCAATTGCATTAATGAAAATATACTGCATGTAAATATAGGCTTTTGCAATTATTTTACTTTTTTCCATCACAAAAATTTGAATCCGAGGTTCAATTCTTTAGGCTGACCTTTGTTCATACCAATTTATTTTCTGCTAATCCTAAATAGAAGATTACTGAGATAAAGGAAAAGTGCAGTTATCCTCTGTGTGCTCTTGCAGATCAAAAATGATTTGATTAATGTTTATTTTTCTGTTTACAGACAATTACTAAGGTGATAAACTGCAATGTAAAAACCATGGTTAAGGTAAGATTGTGAATGTGGTGTTAATGTTGACACTCTAAAGTTTTAGCAGCAACATTTGGAATTTCTCTCTTTCTTGCTTCATTAACTGATCTCACTCACAATCTCCATATTGCATCAAAATGTAGTTTTGAAAAAGAGAAACCTTTTTCTTTTACTTTAATTATTTTTACTAAAGGTATAATAGGTCTCATGAATGCAGGTATGTGTTAAAAAAAAGTTATCACTTTCTGGCAAACCTTACAGTTATTTCCACAAGAACATTTTTTTTCCAGGATTAAAAATCACTGCAAACTAAAGCTAAAGATGAACAAAATCAGGTCAAGTTAAATAAAAAATAACATATTTGTAACTTTTCATTGAAAAATCAAATTTTAAGTCTGATTAAAATGCTGTGGTTTAAAAGAGGCTTACTAAACCAACAACAAAAAAATAATAAATCAAGTTCTCCATTACAACAGAATGTTCCTTCTTATTGGTGTTCAAGGTCACTCAGCTTGAAGAAATTAGGAAAAGATTAGAAATAAATTGTTATTTTCTTGGATGACTTTTTAACGTCATTTGATTTGATTTGACTTGATTTGATCTTTATAGGTTCTGCGTGTATTAGTATAGTGTTGTCAGAGACGCGTGTAAATAATATGAAATATATATTTCTTTTTAGATGAAACAAACTTGTTTTAATTCTTAAAATGTTTTGCAGATGTGCAGAATGATTCTTCCACACATGGAAAAGAGGTGTCTTTAACAGTTTTCTTAAAAATAAGAAGTGTCTTATAATATCAAGCT
This sequence comes from Adrianichthys oophorus, assembly GCA_036245035.1. Classification (NCBI taxonomy): domain Eukaryota; kingdom Metazoa; phylum Chordata; class Actinopteri; order Beloniformes; family Adrianichthyidae; genus Adrianichthys; species Adrianichthys oophorus. Next base: position 17,850,988 of record BSAI01000189.1, on the reverse strand, counting down.
ATGCATCAGTCTTGTGTCACAGAATTGACAGCCCTGTTTTTTTTTCTGCCATTAAAGGAGAAAAGGGGTGATTCTGAACATTTCATCTGGAATTGCTTCTATCCCATTTCCCCTCTACACTCTTTATGCAGCATCAAAAGTGAGCATGGTCAAAAAATCAAAATATATTAGTCTATTAGATTGTTTTTAAAGATACCTCAAAGTTATTATTGTTATTTTCATCTCTTACAGATATTTGTGGAGCGCTTTTCTCAAGGTCTACAAGCAGAATATGAAGATAGAGGCATTCTTATACAGGTACTCAATTTATTGCCTCAAGTTTCCCTCTAGCTGCGTTCACACCGGGTATTTGACACCCATTCAAGAATGTGCTAAAGACGGGATCTTGAACGTGCATTTAACCCATGGTGCTCCCACTGAACAAGTAGGAGGGACCACTTCCTCTTTTTTCTACAGCGGGAAGAGGCTTGGTGCGAAATGCCAAAGTGGTGTAAATCTTGCGATTCTTGCTCCAGGCTTTTTCTTTCACAGCTCTATTCTAATATGTGAAAGACTTGGTGTCAAATATGTCAGGCGCAAACAGCAAATTATTTATCTAGTTGGCACTTTTGGGAATTAAAATGGACGCCATCCATATGTCACTACTCAATCCAAGTCCCTGATTGGTCAAAGTTTGACCCGCTTTCATTATCAGCGCGTGTTCAGTGGCCATGCCTTTTGGACATAGAGGTCAAAAACGGTCGTAGCAACACATGAGAGTTTTGAACGGGGAAGCTCGAAGCACACATACTGTATAAGCGCTAGACTTTTCATTGGCAGTGGCCACTTGAACACACGTTACTAAGGTCAGTGTGAACGACTGCAGCTTCAGACTCCAATTTTATGCAGAAGACACAAATATTTTTCAATCAGAAATGTATTTTTATCATGTATATCTTGTCAAAACTTTTCTTTGAAGGCGGTGGCTCCATTTGGGATCTGCACGCGAATGGCAGGTTACCAGCAACCCAACAGTGTGACCTTTTTACCAGAAGAGTTTGTAAAGAAATCTCTGCAGTACCTCCGAGCAGGAAACAAAACACATGGCAGTATTTGTCACATAGTTCTAGTAAGTCTCACTCACGCATATTCCATGATTCAAACAAAAATTATTTGACTAGAAGGCAGAAAATTGACGTGAATCTGTGTTTTTAGGGTTGGTTACTGCAATGCATTCCCCTTTGGGCTCTCCACTCAGACTCTCTTCTGCAGGGCATACAAAACTATGTTAAGAAGACTGCATCAAGAGAGCCCAGCAAAGAAAGCAAGCCTTAATAGGAAATGCTAAGAAGCATAGTTTGACATTAGACTGAAAGAAGTCGTACTGGTGGATGACAAACAGTACACAGACTGGATCTTTGAAAGACGTTCCTACAAAATCCAGAGGAAAATTAAAAAAAGAAAGCATTTTATTGTGAAGGGAAGCTGATGGAAATGATGTGGGTTGTATTTTCAAAAGTATGCTTAATATGTTTGCGTATTTGTTTTGTAAAAGATGTTTGGAAGGATAATGTTTTCATGAAGCTGAAGGTACCAAGTGGATTTAAATTTTCTCTATATTCCAAATGTTTCGAGGAACAGCTCTCTGTGTTTTTGTTATTTTTGAGAATATCCAAATATTGTGCCTCACTTTTCTAATGGCAAATACGACCCAAATATACTTTTTCTTGGAATTAATCAAGATACATTATGGAGGCTGTTGTTAACTTTAAATTATATCTTTTCATAATCAAGCCTACCTTAGTATCAGCGATGACCTTTGAAAAGGTTCAAAAGGATCACATGTAATAACCCAACAGCCAGGATAAAAATAAACCTCATTGAATCATTTACATTCGAAAGTGAGATTCATCAAGGGTGATGCATCTCGCTACTTCTCTTTGTTTGTTTTTTAACCTCGAAGCCAGTGGATCAGACAGAGGAAAGAAATATCAGGAGTAAGAAGAAGAAGAAGAGGAGAGCAAAAATTGTCACTCTTTGCTGACAATTTACCATTGACTATCTCCTATCCCACTCAAGTTGTTCCTAAAATCAATAAATTACTAACTGATTATGGCTCTTTTTCAGGGTATCAGGTTGATGTAAATGAATCACAGGTATTAACATTGAACTACGATCCACCAGAAGAATTTTTGGATAGTTATAAATGGAAATGGGATCTGCTATTTAGAGGTGGTATTGCATTGAGACTCCACCAAAATTATCAACTGCTCCCTTAATATGGAGATAAAATCAGCTTTACAGAGATGGAATACCATCGCTTTTTAGGACTTGCACTCTAGGATTGATTTAATTAGAATGAATATTCTCCCCCAATTGCTTTACCTATTCCAGTGCTCACCAGTTCTCATACTTCAAAAACAATTCGTAGGGTGGAACAGAATGCTGTCACAATATATTTGGAAAGAAATCCAGAATCCAGTACAAGACATTACAACTGAAAAAAGTTAAGGGAGGTCGGGGTCTACCTTGTTTACGAGAATATTATTGTGCCGCACAGTTAGGACCCCTGATATTTTTGTGCTCATCCGATTACACTGCAGCATGGAAGGAAGTGGAGAGGACAACCGGTAAGGGAATACCAATCAAAGCTCTATTAGCAGACATCAAATTGCAGAATAAGATACATTTGATGGATGAACCCATTATCCATGTAATGATAGCAGCATGGGATGAAATAATTGAGATTTGTGGCCTGGAAGATTACTCCAAAAATTTAAGATGGTGCACAAATGATTCAGATTTTGTTCCTAACCAGCAGGATGAAAAATGTAAGAACTGGATCTCAAAAGGGTTATCTGGCTGTTACTATGTTGTCCACAGGGGGGCACTTGATTCCTTTGAAAATTTACAAAGAAAACATGGTCTTTGCTCTGTTGATTTCTTCAGGTATCTTCAGATCAGACACTATTTTCAGCAAGATCTAAAAGTTAACTTAAAAAAAACAGGATTTGTGGAAACTTTTATATCACTAATTACCAATTCAGGAACACACAACAAAGTTGTCTCCAGGTTTTAAAACAGCATCCAGAGGGCAGATCTTAATGGGATTCCCCACTGGACCATAACTGAAGAAGTCCTACCAATGGCTAGAGGGGCTGGCCTACAGGACAGTCAAGATAACCGTGATGCCAGTGGTAATTGGAGTGCTCGTGGCTGTAACCCCCAAACTGTAGGAGTGCCTACAGCAGATCCCTGGAAAGACCTCAGACATCTCAGTCCAGAAAAACACACTACTAGGAACAGCTAAGATACTGTGCAGGACCCTCAAGCTCCCAGGCCTCTGGTGGAGGACCCGAGCTTGCAGTGAGGTACCACTTAGGGATTGTGAGAGGGAACATTTATATATGTATATATTTTAAATTCCTTGGGCTACCATGTCTCTAATAGTTTTCCCTTTTGAAATTTTAATATTCAATGTGGCCACAAGAGGGAGCACAAAGCAAAGCTTTAACTGTGCTTCTGATAAGTACTTCAGAAGTCCAGCATAAATATGATCAATATTGCAAATTAAATTTCAATTTCTTGCAAAGAACGATAAACGCTGGAAAAATACTCACATAAAAGTGCTTTTAAATTTGCAAAAGTAGAACAACATATAACAGGAAGATATAACATTTTTCACTGTGTTTGTTGTTTAAAAAAATAATGATAAAAAAATAAAAACTAATAAGAAAGATAAACTATTTCAACAGTGGCATACTTATATGTCATTTGGAGAAAAATTTAAGAAAAACACAATAGCATTTGATTGAAAAAAACGGACAAACAATAAGTAGCAAAAAACCTATAATAAAAACTTCAAAAAACGTGTCAAGCTTTTCATTTTTCTATGCTGTGAACTTTTTCTTTTAGGCATTGGTTAAATCATTAAAATCATGAAGTAATCAAATCTAAGTTTTCTTTGCTTATTTGCCTGTCCCCCTGTAGGGGTCGCTACAGCAAATCATTTGCCTTCCCTTAACCCTATCCTTTGTTTCCCTCTAATTCACACCAACCACCCTCATATCCTCCACTACATCCATGAACTTCCTCCTAGGTCTTCCTCTTTTCTGGCTGCATGTGGATGAAGGTTCTCGTTCATCCAGGTGACGTCTACTTAACGTTTTCTTTTTTTGAAATGCTTCACCACTCATCAAAGTAGCTTGATCTGTTGGAGTGATGAAGGTAAAGTGGTTGAGTGCTGAAAATGCCATCATTCTACTTCAACACATCAATTCTGGTACATCCAACCACAGCATCCTTCTACTGCTCCACTTAAGTTCCACTCATTTACTCACGGATACTCTGTCTTTCTGTGTCGAACCTTCATTTCCCTCGTTATACAGTGGGTATGAAAAGTATCCAGACCCCTTAAATTTGTTATATTGCAGCCATTTGCTAAAATCATTTAAGTTCATTTTTTTCCTCATTAATGTACACACAGCACCCCATTTTGTCCAAAAAAAACCCCACAGAATTTGTTGACATTTTTTCAGATTAATTAAAAAAGAAAAATTGAAATATCACGTGGTCCTAAGTATTCTGACCCTTTGCTGCAACACTCATATATTTAACTCAGGTCCTGTCCATTTCTTCTGACCATCCTTGAGATGGTTCTACACCTTCATTTGAGTCCAGCTGTGTTTGATTACACTGACTGGACTTGATTAGGAAAACCACACCTGTCTTTTTGAGACCTTACAGCTCACAGTGCATGTCAGAGCAAATGGGAATAATGCATAGCGTCACTCACTTTCGCCGCCATCAACATGGCATCAATTCAGTTGCTACTTTTTTGCAATATGGACGCCTCCATGTTGGAGCCAGATGTCAGTAAGCAGTGCTTTGTCCGAGTTAGTCAGAGTCAACATTAATATAGTAACCACTATCTTCATGTAGGAGTGAGCTTGTTGGAAGTTAATACCCCTACCTCTTCAAAGCGGGCTACACAAAATCTGTCAAAGAACGTTCGACATGAGACCACATACTTTTATTGAGGCAACAGATTGGTGACTTGAATAACTTGCGCTAAAGACAAAATATCCTGAAAAATAGGATTATCAAGAACACATTAGCAGAGCAAGAATGGTTATTCTGACCAACAGAATGAACAAATAATAGCTGTTTATTTCTCAATATAAGTCTATGGCATTTGGACTTTTTGGAACCAGCGGGTACTTCCTGGTTGGAACATGAGAGGGAAGGGGTTTCCCAGTCCAGTTCTCACATTTAGTCAATGTTTAAATCACAGTAAGCAGTGTGTCTGTTTTCCTTTTCTTCATGCAACTCTAGCTTGTGTGTTTGTTTGTATATCCTTGTGGGGACCATCATCTGACAAGAGCTCTTCAGGGACTTCAGTTAATGAAAAAAGTTGAGGTTAGAATTTGAACTCCTTAAAGTTCATGTTAGTCCTTTGTGTTAGTGTTTGGTTTAGACACTCCAGGCAGTCGATTTGTGCTATGGACCTCTGACTGGAGGGTTACTGGTGCAACTCTTGATACCTAAGGAATTAAACCTGAGTGGCACCAGTGTCGAGCAGTGTTTACTCCACGCTTGTTGCCCTTCCATGGTGTCCTTGAGCAAGGTCCTTGACCCTAATAGTTCCAGTGCAGCTACTCAGTGGGCACAGACGCATCTATGGTTATACTGGACAACAGACAGACCTCTCCTGTCTAAATAAAAAGTAAAACATCAACTAAAAAGGTCAAGGTGAGAGGCTGTGCAATGTAACGAGTCATTTGATCAGCTTTAGCTTAAATCAAAATGTGATGGATGACATGTTTTAGGAAAACAACAGGACAAAGATCTGCATGTGGGGAGCACAAAAAGGGGAGGATGCTCCCTGCATGACTCCGCTCTTCTCCATGGACACTGCTTGTGTGTTGTTTGAGAAAACAGAGGGGTCCACAGACGATACAAGACAAGCACATCGCCACTGCAGCCCACCCAGTAGACAAGGTCAGGACAGCTAACCTTCACCTAACACACACAAACTTGAGTTGCCACACAAGAATTTTTCCAGACTGACCTAAAGAGTTTAGGACTAAACCTCTTTCACCTCAATGGATGATGTCTGACATGTTAGATGAAGGTTGTGGTATCCTTCAGCAACAAAAATGTGTATTTTTTCAGGAATAATAAAACATCTGGATGACTCTGACCCACTCTAATAATTTTTTGATCTGTTTTAAAAGCATTTCCAGTGTTTTTTTTATAGTTATGATTATGCTGTTTTGTTTTTTTTTTAAATGTGTCCTTTTGTAAGAAACAGTTTTTGCAGCGCAGCAGGAGTTCATAAGAAATTTGCCTCTGAGTTGTTGGTGGGACTGTTGACGGAAAGTAAGCCTTCCCACACTTCCCATCATCCCTTTGTTTACACTCTTTCCTGCTAGCATCCAGCCTCTAACAACCCCAACCTAACATTACCGGTGCAATAAAAATGGCGAGAAATAATGGACCTATCAAGCAATACAGTTTTAGCCAGATGTCAGCTCGGATGAGGAAAACAAGGATGTATATTTATCTATTTGTCTACAAGTTGGAATGAAGCAGAGCAGGGAGCTTGTGACCCGCCCATTGTATTCTCTACGTAACAAATGCGCGCTTTTTTCAATGGCATTTTTATTTTGTCTGATTCACAATGATTTAAATAAAGAAGTACTCAAAAATTGATTTTTAATCTTAATTTTCTTCATACACTTCCTCCTTCATGAAAAAATGATACAAGAAAATGTTAAAAGCACAAAAAAAAAACACAATTTTTATTGGAGTTGGTTTTTACAAACCTAAAATCAATATTTTTGATTCCATTATATTGATCTTATTCCTTACAAGTCAGACTTAGAATATTAACACTCTTGCAGGGACATATTAGGGTTATCTATGCGTCATTGCAATAATAATACAATGTATCTCCCACCAGAATATGTCTGTAAAACTAAAAGGAATAAGTCCTGTCTTTGACTTCTCGACCCGAATGCCTGCAAGGAAAAGAAAACAAGGCAAAGCGAGAAGGACAAAGGAGAATGGAAAGTCTAGAAGTGCAAAAACTTTAGAGATGGATGGATTGAATAAGAAAAGGCCAGTGACTTCTCTGAGGGTTGTGCTCTCACATATGGCTAAGCTTTGCTTGCATAGCCTCACTTCAAGGCGAAGGGCCTTGCAAACATAAACAGTGGAGAGACTGCAGCTGGAGCAGGGAGGCAGCCGCCTGCTTACCAAGACCTCTCTACACTAAACAGTGGATCAAGTGACGTACAGGCCTTTGGCAGGCCAACAGAGACCCAGGCGGCTCCGAAAAGCCTTTCTTCCGTACGTTTATAACTCCACTCTATCAATATTTACACCATGAGAAAACACGCAATTTTCCACATCTTTTGTCCAAGGCATCTAGAGAGTGGTCCTCCCCTCTGCGCCTGTGTGTTGTGCCTTCAGAGCAGAAGAAAGAATACATTATTTATGAAAATATAATATTGTAATGCTTTTGGGGTCAGGCTACATGGGTGCTGAGATTAAAAAGTCTATGCCGTCAAAAGAGTTGAAAACAATGCAAGTCGGTGCATCAGAAACTTGATTTGTGGAAATGTGTTTGTCATGCCGCATCTCTTTTATGATGGGGCACAATGCGAAACGGAAAGGCCCAGGAGCCAGTGAATTAAACCAAATTACAGCCAACAGTTGCCTGGGTAACTGCACTGGAGTGAGGGGTAAATGTTGTGTAATTTCCTAATGGCGGCGGCAGTGGTGGGGTGATTTTATTCTTTTTCACATTTAGAGACCTCCGCTGCCTGTTACCGTAACAACAGGGGGGCTCTGGGCCCCTCCAGTGTAGTTGTTTGCAGGCTGAGTCACCAAGAAAGTTTTACCTAATAAGCATCGGATACAAACTGTTGTTTTTCCCCACAACAGCATCTGTGAATGTAGGTGAAAAGTTCCTGTTGTTCTATTGTTTTACTTTACTAAGTGGATGTTTTCATTGATTTGTTGATGTGAATGTCGGGAGCCAATTATCTCAAAGTCAAATTAGTAAATTCTTTTTTTTTTTTAATCTGATACTCAATTCTCGCCCCAAAGCATGAGATCCTCCTAACAGAAACTAAGGTTTTATCTAAGCTTTGACAAAGTGCTGGCAGATAAAATGACTCAACCAGCATCTATCACAAGTTATTAGCAGATCAAATTTAGTAGGAATTTGAAAGAAAACCCTGTCCATGAAAACTACTGCTTTGCTCGATTTCATGATTCACTCAACAGTTCTGTGTTTCTTTTCCACAAACAAATATAAACAGCTTTTGTACCATGAGCTGGTTCCTAATCAGTGACAGTGCGTAAACCTTCACAGCAGAACCAATGTTTAGAAACCTGAGCTAAAGGTGACGGGGGTCCGGGTCAGCACGGATCAACACACATTCACAGCTTTTCGCAAACCGAATCCAACTGGGTGTCACAGCCTGACATCTGCAAACAAACTCGTGCATCCTGGATGCGTCTTTGATTCTTCACAAAGCTGTCCAACAAACAACAGACTCACAGACATAAAGATTCTTGAGGCAGGACGGAGAAATATTGATTCTCTAAAGGAGGAAGAACCCCTCACTTAGCTCCTCCTTGCTACAAAATAACTGCACATTGTAAAATAAAATTATCAGATACACTTGTGACATTCTTCTTTCAATATTAATAATGCAAATAAAGAAATCAGTCTGGTCCAGAGCCAAACTGTTCTGGACCAATGTCGTCTTGCGTGAACTCAGACCATCGACAAATAAACCCCAATGCCTGGACGCTACACTGCAAAAACAGCCCTCATTTAGAAATTAGTCAAAATTCTTACCCCACTGGCAGATTTTCATTTAACTAAGCAAAAAAATCTACCAATGGGGTTAGAAAATGGTCTTAAAATTTCTAGTCACTAAGATATGTTTGTGCCAAAGCTTATCTTGTCACTTACAGTATTAGACATCTTAATCTGTCACTTTTTAATCTGACAAATAACCTCAAAAAAAGTGGTGTTTGCATCAGAGCCACCTTAGTTCACCTGCATGACTTCCTATCAGCTGCCAGTCATCTGCCAAGCCCCAATGAACTGTCAGTAAAATGCATAACTCATCTGCAATCTCACCTAAATCAGACAACTGAAAAAGGACAAAGAAATCAGAGCGGAATCTGCAGATGAAACGCAGAACAAAGCAATCAAAGGAAAGCGGTTTGGCATTTCGGAAAACAAAGGCTTCTTTATTCGTCAGCGTGGGATTTCAACAGGTGTGACAAATGTGCGGCCTTACCAAACACTTGTGAGCAGTGTGCCACCCAGAAGGTGCATGCACGCTCACGCACACACTAGTTGCTGACCTGCATGCTCTGTTGAGACATGTAGTCACCTGTTTACTGATTTCTATCAGCACTTTCTCATCTCTGCAAAACCAAGCAGGCGTCGTTGCAGCTCTTTGCTGTTCTGTTTACAGCAGTGCAACAACCAGGGGAGGTCAAACACAAGAGGCTATCTTCAGGGTTCACACTGCAAAGTTATTCGTTTATTTTCTATAAACAAAAACAATCATTCCAGCATCATTTGATGTAAACAAACAAAAGGCCAGAGTGCATGCATGTAGGCTGTGATCCCTCTCAACCTTCATTCCACTTGTAGCTCCACAAAATCCTCAATTGCTCATTGTCATTTCACTAATAGCAGAGCGGCTTTCACTCTGAGGGGCCTCTGAGGCAACTGAGCAGAGCCACAGACACAGACACTGCTGGGGGAATTATGCCATCTACACTTTGTGAGCCCTCTCTGGGAATGCGAGCCAGCGAGAGGTGCAGAGCGATTGAGACATAATAACCATTGCGGAGTCTTAAGTGATATCACTGCAGGGTCAGCAGCAGTTAGGCTTTTGTCTGATGACAACATTGTGACAACAGACGGCTTTTCCTTTCCAAAGCGCCAAGTTAGCCAACAATTAACAGTTACCCAGCATCATAACGAGAACTTACAATAATATGGAATAGATTTGCATTTGGGCTTCCGTTCTCAGTGTTGGAAAAAGCAAGGTTTGTTATTATAATGGATTTCGGCTTAACGAAAAAAAAAATTCTTAAAGATCCATGAAAAATACTGTTCATGACAGTTAAAACCATTCTGGTTTAGTTGATAAATGTAGCGTGAAAATCTGTCATTTATTCAAATGCAAAAGTCAGCATGATGACAAATGTAAGAACTGGAAAAGTGGGTTTCGTGCCAACAGTACCAAAGCAGATGCTTGGGAGATTTTAACAGCTTTTTTTTTTTTTTTACACCTTTTTTAGTTTCTTAAGGAACATTTTAGAATTAATTCATAAAGTCTCTTGAACTAAGACCAGCTATCTTAAAGTGTGTTGCTTTAGTGGCGGCTGCTTCATTTTTTTTTTATGTACACAGTAAACTTTTTGTTTTATATCCTCGTATAAAAAATGAAAACTTGCCTGAAGAAGACTTTTTTTTGGGAAAAATACTTTTCCTAGAGGTAGTAAAAAAGTACATTAGATATAAAACTTTTACCTCAAGAATCTAAAGCAGGAGATAATAATCGGACAAACAAGTCCTTTAAAAAATGTTAACGTTCCAGAGACTCAGCCAAGGTAAATCCTTAAATCTAGTGTTAAACACAAGGTTTTATTGGATCGATAATGATCTCTTTCCTCATAATCTCAAACTAAGCAAATACTAAAATTAAATGTTTTAAAAAGTAAAATGTTTTTTCAGTGAATAAAAAACTAAAACAATAAATAAATACATTTTTGAAAATCTAAAATGTTTCTTGAAAAATGTGGGGTTTTTTTTCAATTTTGAGAACAGAGAAAGACAAAAGCCTCTTGGTAAAAAATTAAAGATCTCCTTTTTTCCACAGGAACTTCTCATTTGTCTTCCAGAAACTCTTGCTCACATTCTCTCCATACTTCCTTCTGGCTGCTAAGTTGGTGTTGATGCAAACTCGCTGGACTTCTTCTGGGTCTGTTAACCTGTTGATGCTCTCCTCATTGCCTTCATTCAGAATGTCCCATATGTCTCTGCGGGCCCCCTTTGTCACATGCAGAGCAGTGTGGGGGCTTGAATCAGGACTGCATGCTTCTCTTCCACCTGGAGGAGTTTTGTTCGTCTGCTGTTCTGCCTTGGGTTTTGGTTTCAGTAATTCATCCAGAATAGATGTATCTCCTACGAGGTCGGTCAAAAAGGAGAACTTACTGAAAGTTGGGGTGGGTTTCTGTTTCAGCTCGTCTCGCTGTGCCGCAGGTTTGGATGATACGACAGAGCTGAGGTCGAAAGAAGACGCTGAATATCTGTCTGTGTGGTTCAGTAGGGCAGCAGCCTCCACAGACCTCAGACCACTCCTGATGGCCTGATCCATGCCAAGACCACCCCCAGATATGTGGGCTCCAGAGCTGGAAACATTAGCTCTCTTTGTCCTCTTGGGTTCTCTGGCGGTGCAGACCTCCTGCTCGGCTACGTTGGGACTTGAAATGTTCCCCACAGTTTCTGGTGCTTTCTTTAGTCCTTTCTTTTGCTTTCTGGGAGGTTCAAGGACATCGTCTTCCTGGACGTCAGATCTATTTTGCGGCACAGAGACAGTATTTTGTAAACTTTGAGGTTTACCTCTGTCATTCTCGATCCTTTTCCTGCTCCTCAAAGAGTCATTTTGTGGATCTTCTGCGTGACCCTTTGCAGCAGCTTTGGAGAATGATGAAGAGGTAGCAGATGAGGAGGAGGAGATGTTTTCTGTTATAATATCAGTCAGTTCAGGGTGGTTGAATGATGTGTAATACTGTCGCAGCCATGCCAGTCTGTCAGCTGAACTTCTTTTAAGGATTTCTTTAGCAAACTGATGAACTGAGGGGAACTTGAACTTTTGTGCCATTTCCATCAGCTGCACCCTGGAGGCAGAGGACAGACACACAGCAAAGACTGAATTTTCAAAAAAGACCTAGTTTCAAGAAAAATTGTCTTATTTTTGTCTTTCAAAGAAAACTATTCTTATCAGAAAGGTTATTCAATTGCAAAAAAGAAAAAATCTTAGTTTAAAAAGCATGTTTTAATGACAAGAATTTTTTTCTTAAAACCAGAATTCTTGGTAAGATTGTTTTTCTGACCCTATTGGCAGCTTTTCTTTACTTATTTAAAGACCCACTCCAATGAAAATAGTGTTTTTAACCTGTTCTTGTGCCATTTTTCTAATGATGGAGAAACATTTATGTCCGCTTTAATGCAGCTGCAAAAAGTTTGTTGCCGTGACATAAGGGCTCCAGTCGGCAGGCCACAAGCTCCCTGCTCCGCTCCATTCCGATGCCTCCACTTGTAGACAAATAGATCCATTAACTTCATTTTCCTTGTCCGAGGTGCCATCTGGCTCAAAACGATACATACGATTGGATATTTCCGATTTTGCTCGCCATTTTTTTGGTATGCTAATGTTAGCTTGGGCTTGTGAGGTGCTATAAGCTAGCAGAAAGAGTGTAAACAAAGGACTGATGGGAAATTAGCAGTGGCTAACTTCCGCACCAACAGCTTCCCCCCACAACTCAGAGGGAATTTTCTAATGAGCTTCAAAGGACTCACTTTCTTCCCCTGATGTCGAACTGTCACTTTAACCTTTATCGACGAGGGCAACACAAGCACAGAATGAATTAAAAGAGTCATTAATAAGCAGCATTTTTGAAACCCCACATAGTGATATTCTGACGTTCTGTACAGAGCCTAAGTCGAATAGCTCAGGCTCGTTTCCAGACAGCAGTGTAGCATGAGGTGTTATTCCTGGACAGTCATCAAAACGCTGCTCTAACCAGACAAAGGAACCCAAATACTTAAAAGTCACTGGTGCTGCTGCAGCATGCTCAGGTTATTACCATTTGTGGCTTTCTCTGGAAAAACAATAAATAAAAGTAATGGTAGTAAAAAGCTGATGTGCATGTGGATTCAAGTCATTAAACAGCAAGGTTAATTGAGGCGATATCGATGTAACTGGAGTGTGTGTTTTCACTGCCTCTGGGCAGAGACCGGGTGAGACTGGAGCCATAAAGGTGTCTACGAGTCTGCGTACGAGTTCTGGGAGGGTAACAGCCGGAGGTGATGCAGTGGTTATGTATAAATACTAAGTGTTTGTGTGTGTCCGTGTGGGTTTGGATGTCCTGAGGCGTTCGTTTCTGCTCAGTCCCTGGAGGCCTGCGGTTGTGCAGGGGAAAACTCCTGCACTGATGAGCCTCATCATAACCGGATAATCTTTGGCACGATGCTGGGAAATAGGTGGAAGGGAAAGCTCCGAGGTGGTCCATCATAGAAACCCACAGTAAAAACACGCAGCTTTAAAGGCCCAGGTGGGGGCGCTAAACACTGCGGCTTTGGTGCGTTTTGGCCTACGGCCCAACACTGCCTGGAATTCCTGCAAATTAGCCAAACTCTGCAGTCCTTTTTCCTGCTCTCATTATCTTTACTAATTTATTTTTGTAAGGTTATGGCTTTCTGCTTCTCAGTACCTCTGCATGGCTTTGGGAGTCTCTCCCATGATGACAGTGACATGTCCTTTGCGGTGTGTACTCTTGCTGGAGAAGAGGACGGGATGGTCCACGTTGGGTCTCTGCTTTGTGACATAAGCAGGGCAAGGCGGACTTTCTGGGAGGCTCGTAGACAGACTCTGGTACAGTCAAAAAAAGAATCATCAACAAGCTCGGGTGATAATCAGTCAACCTTTAGGCGTTTCAAACCGATTTTTAGCAAGAATTCATGGTTTTGACCACCTAAAACCAACAGTTGGGCTCTGGCAGACAGACTAGCAGCCTGAATGTTAGCCGCAATTCATTAGCATTAACTGCACTTACCTCCTGGGTATCAACTAAGTTATTGGCTGGAAGCTGCGAGTACATTTTGCGTTCAAACACATCCCGAACAGCTGCTCTACTTATTAGCTCTTCAGCTCTGCTTCCACCCACGACACGCTGATTTGAATGAGAAAACACCACCTCCTGTACTCCACCTTTAAAAGAAAAAACGGGTCATTCATGCTGGAGTTGATTTTGTTCCAATTTATTTCCTATAAAAGTTTTAAATCAAACCTAGCACACATTCAATGGTTCTATTTCTCTCTTTAGATGCTGGAGACGTCTGGTTTCTCAGACTTGTAAATGAAACGGCCTTTGACCTCGATGCTCCTTTTGCAGGTCCATCAGTCGCTTCATCCTCTGAAGACGTGAATTCCTCTATTTCTGCTGTGTATTTAGATCTTGTTTTGTTCCTCACACTTACACTTCTTTTCCTTTTGTCGTGGTTATGCTTGCCCCTCCCACTTTCTCCTCTACTGCTTGAATTGTAAGCCTCCTTTGAAGATTGTGTCTTTGCATTCAAGTCCAAATCATCAGACTCATCTGAGTAATCCTGAAAATGGTGGGATTTAGGAACTGGTTCTTTGTATTTGTTGCCTTGCTCCCTTTCTAGTGAAGAGTTTTTATCGCTTTCCTCAACCACTTCCACTCTTTTTTCTCTCACTCCAACAGTTTCTTCCTTTTCCTGAAAAATCTCATCTCTGCGGATTTCAGATTTTCTCTCTGTGCTCCAATTTTTTGGTCCAGACTCTAGAGCATTCTTTGTCTTTTGATCTTCAGCATCCTCTTCAGATGAAGTGTCTTCAGTTGCTGAGCTGCTGCTCTTGTCTGGTCTTTCTTTGACCATTTCGAGAAGCCTGGAGAAACCGTGTTGAAGGAGACTCATATGACCAGAAGCTGACGTAGTTTTCCCCACATTGCTGACAGAACTCAGGTTTGAAACTTTTCTTTTGCGTCCTTGTTTCTCCTCCTTCGTTTCTTCTGATTCACTCCCACTGCTGAAGTCCAGCACATCTTTGAAGGCCTTTAAGGCTTCATTTCCCTTGGCTGCTTCACCATTAGACCCTACAGGACCAGGCAGTACATCACAAGGTTCCTAAAAGAAAGTGAAACAAAAGAACTTCTAAATAAATCCACAGACCCACAAAAACAAAAAGTTGCACAACAGGAAAAAATGCAGGAAAAGGCTTAAAACTGTATGGCTGGATACATCTAATATTGCTTGCTATTTCTGTACCATTAATGTTGGGTTAGATGAGTTGTACAGTACTTAAGTAAATGGACTTTGTTACTTTACTTAAATATGATTTTTGGCTACTTTGTACTTGTACTAAGTATCAAAAATATAAGCAATTTTTACTCTCTTCTCGACTACGTTTTGATTGAATATTTGTGCTCTTTACTGCATTTACAGACTTACAGTTACTCAAGTAAATTACTCAAGTAAACGTAATGAGTAAATGTGAGTCTCCATTTAAATGTAGTGGATTTCTAGTAATGTAGATGTTCTAAATTTCTAGTAACTCCTACAGCTATGAAGAAAATATTCCAAGAAAACAACCCAGATTTTTTAAATTTAGGCTAAAAATTGAATAATTATAACTAAACAACCACTGGGAATGCTTTTAAAATAGTTTAAAAGATGATTGAAAAGAGACTTCAAGAACCAAAAGATTCTAGTTTCACAAACTGTAAAATCTGAGATTCCTTAGAGGTTTTGCATGTGCGCTCTAAAGTCTCTTTCAGCACATTTACAGCATTTGTCTAGGAAGACACTGAATGGGCACTGTAGAGCCAGCTATAAAAATAATTTTAAGTTGCAAAACACCCCTGCGACAGACTGGCGACCAGTCCAGGGGTGTCCCCTGCCTTCGCCCACGAGGAGCCGGGTTAGGCTCCGGCAACCCCGTGACCCCAAAAGGGAAAAAGCAGTTTGGAAAATGAATGAATGAAAGTTGCAAAACAGATGATGGGTGATTTAAAAAAAAAAAACATAGGTATGTTTATGGCACCAAATGCTGTTTTGGACCCTTGCACCTTTTTGTGGGATATAATCCTAAAATCAGCACACTTGTTTTGAGCTTACTTTTGGAACATCCTTACTCCTCGAAGAGGAACTCAGCTACAAGAAGAGAGGCTGCAGTGTGATCTGGGCCTTCCATTAGATCAACTAACAATGTTTAACTGCCTGGGTCAATCAGAAGATTGTTATGACAAAACAATGTGAAATATTCTTTGTCATTTTCATTATAAGGTTTCCGCTTGATGGAAGTCCTTATTTAAACGGGAACTTTTGAATGATTTTCACTTGTGAGACGAGTTGTGAAAAAGTGATGGAAAAAGGGGAGAAATTCTGGATCTTTAATATCTGGACAGATACTCACGTCACTTCCCTCTTTCTCCTCATCACCACTGTGAGTTTTTGCTGTCATCACGCCAGCCTCCACTAGTCCTTCCCTCTATTGGGACAAGCACATTCAACAAAAGTTAAGCACCTCAATAAGGAATATCAACTGTCGGAACAATGCATAAATGTATAGGCAACACCAACTCTGTAATGTTAGATATTGTTAATAAAGTTTCATTCAAAGGGTAATCATGCCTGTTTTGGTATTTAGAAAATAGTTTTTATGAATGTCGCATTAATTCAATTTGTTATATTTATCTGCCACGTCTTAAAGTCCGCTCCGTGGAAATATTATTTGACCTTAAATCAGTTTGTGGTTGCAAACTGGCAGCAAACGGCACAGCTCATTAGCACAACACTGGTCGTAGCATGATAGCATCAGTGCGTAACAACATTGCTGTCTCCAAATCAACCTTTTTAGTTAAACTCCCTGTTGCTGCTGATAGTCCATCCGGCTTATCCTCCATTTATGTTCACATCCAGTTGCTCCATCAGCCTAAGCTAAAGGATACACAGAGAAGTGTACCCAAGTTGGGGGTGGGATTGTAATATTGCGTAAAACGCTTTTAGTTTTTCTCGACCTCAGAAGAAGGAAGAAGCTCCACTGCTTGCTGTCGCTTTCATGTCTGCTCGTTGCGAGAGACAGGCGGGCTGACTTTACTCCGAACAACGGAAGTCCAACAAAGCAGTAAGATAGGAAAATAAAATCTCAATTTTTCCAAAAATAAATTGTCTAAAACAACAAATTCGAGTTAATCGATTAAATTGATTAATCGCCCAGCCCTAGCATGAATGTTCCAGGTAATACCCAGATGTTGCAGTCTCTACGTTTAGATTCTAGGCATGTAAACAATTATCCATGCACACATGCAGAGTGGAGCAACAGAAAACATCGTCAGTGGAATAGTAAAAGCCATGTTGGATATCTAACCTCTAGAATCCTGCGGGTGAGGCAGGTCCCCTGGGTTTGCAGCCTGAAGAGGTTTTTGATCCCAAACAGTTCCCCTTTATAGACACCGTGGCCTTGCACTGCTTCAAAATACCGCCTGGCGCTCTGCTCGCCAACCACCGAACACTGAAGTTGCTGTTGGAAAATCAAAAATTCCAAACTCATTCAACACAGAAATGTTTGCATTTTTAGACTGATACATTCCACATCATTACACCCAGTTATTAACAAGGAAATAATTTATTAGCTTTCATAATTATACCAAAAAAATGCAGAATTACAAACTATGGCTTGTAAAGTTAAAGAAAAAAAATACTTTTTATGTGAAAAGTACGATTTTAAAAAGTTACTAAGTGAGTTGAGACATAATTTTTTGAGCATAAATTGTACAATCTAAAAAACTGATATACGCTGAACTACAGCTACTGTCTGCTCTAATTTTTTTTCTAAATATTATTTTTACTTTTATTCAATTCTTATACTCAGTCTGAAACTTGCATTTTCATTTACAATGTTAACAAACAATAAACTGCTACTAAACATCAGAACTAAAGAAGTATGATTTTTTTTTTTACTTTAAAAGAAAAACTTTATTTCTCTCTGATGGTGTCATACAACATTGCTCCTAAACAAAAAAACAAAAACAAAAAACTTTTTTTTTAATGTTTATATGTTTTTACCTTTTATATAAAATGGAGTTAGATTTTTTTTACACTCAAATGTAGAGTTTCACCAACCCTGATCTTCTTGAACACTGTCCTGCATTTTTTTAATCCAAACCTGATCAAACACACCTGTTCGAACTACTGCCATCAGGGAAGAGATAGATCCCACAAAGCCAGGACCAACAAACTCAAAAACGGTTATTACCCATGGTCCACCAGACTCCTAAATTAATGCATTACAAACACCCAAAAATGTGTACATATATACATAATTATACAGCTTTTGAGATTGTAATTCTCAATGCACCTTAGCATGATGGCTGCCTTAAATTTTGTTTTGCTCCTTGTACAATAGCAATAAAACATTTTGTTCTATTCTATTCCTTTGATGGCTTCCTTGATTAGCTGAATCAGATGCACTTCAGCAGAGCAACATGGAAACATGCAGGACAGTGTCCAGCGTTCGCCGGGAAACACACTGATCTAATCAAAGTAAGACTGTTGCTCTTATTATGTCTCATTAAGAAATAACCTTTCTTTACCTGTTTGTAAAATTGTCTGAGGTACATAATCTCTTCTACAGTCCCCAGTGAGATCAGTCGAAAAACAGTAACATCTCTGCACTGACCAATACGATACGCCCTGAAAACACAATGGAATTCTTTAGTCACTCTTGCACTGTACCGTGACGACAAGCATTTACACAATGCACAGAAAAATGAATAATTACTGAATACTTCTTGGCTAGCACAGATATTTATGATACAAAGTTGGTTTATTAAAAAGGGCAAATATTGAAAGTGCACCAGTATTTACCTGTCAATAGCTTGTAGATCATTGGCAGGATTCCAGGTGGGATCAAAAAGCACCACTACATTGGCACCGACAAAGTTAAGCCCAAGACCACCTGCCCTAAATAGGGGGGTATAGAAATGAAATATCTTTTTTTTTGTTTGAAATAAACACCCATATTTGATTATTTGTCACATACTGGTTTTCCCAGATTATTTAAAACATCGACTGTTTAACAAAATACTTTTGAGCTTTTCCTTTTTTGAATGATTTCAAACTTACATAGTTGACACCAGGCATAGATTTAAATGAGAGGAGCTGTTGAAGTCTTTCACTATCTGGACTCTTTCTTTGGATTTGGTAGTTCCATCCAATCTGCTGTAGTCCAGTCCCTCTGCCTTGCAGTAGCTTTCCAGCACATCTAACAGCTGACATGTCAGATACATAAAATTAGCATTTTAATAAACAAACACAATATTGGTTTGTGATCCAGTAAAGCTGGCACCCAATAAGTGCACTTAAAAATCAAAAAACATTTTATAAC
>BSAI01000189.1:17766238-17831758 GCA_036245035.1 Adrianichthys oophorus | reverse complement strand
TAGATTCAAAATAACTTCAAAAACAGTCTCCTAAGAAACTCACAATTGAAGAAACCTCACCTTTGTTGACAGAGAAAAGATGAGCATTTTGCTTCTTTTTTGCAAATAGTAATTAAGTAATTTCTGCAGCACCTAAAAGAAAATGCAGAAACGTTAACCGTCCTTGATTACAAAAATAAAATAAAATAAAACAGAAAATTAGTTACCTTCATTTTTCCACTGTATGTTGGGTCTGAAAGAGCTTCAAAAGCTTCATTTCTGCATCGCTGCACAAAGTCTGGGAAATTCTGAAAAACTTTTGCACAAATAGAACTCACATACTTCTCCTGTAAAACACAATAAACTTGCATTATTAAGTAAAACTCAGGGAAAACTAGTGACCATCATAATATAACCAAAACAAAGCTGAGGTTACAGAAAAGAATAAATAACTTCTGACCTGTTTTTTGCTAGTGCCAGGAGTAAACTGAAGCAGAGCAGCGTGGTTTGCAACTTTTCTCAGGATGGCCAAGTAACTGAAATAAAGTTCCTTTATTTGAGCCCCTTCGGAATTTTTCTGGAACCGAATAATTTTATCATTAGGAGTTAATTTTATAAAAAGTAAAAATAATTCATTATAAAATATTTTACTTTAAAAATTTCTGCAAAAAACAGTTGAACTTAAAAAGATTACAAAAACATATTATTTTTGAAAGAGAACTAAAAATAAATAGCAAATGTTTTTCCAATTTCAAAAACCAAAAAAAGAAAAACATATTACACAGCTTCCCAAAAAGCAAATTAAAAAAGAATGCATTAATGAAAAACATTTTTTATTTTTTTTATTAAAATTCGACACAAGAAAAGATCAAGTGTACCATGATATCAACTAACTTTATAGCAGCAGCTTCTGCGGGTTCGGTCGCTTTGACAATCACATTTCTCTGAAGATCTAAGCAGCAGAGTCACATCCTCTGTGTCCAACACAGCTTGATACACAGTCTGCTGAAAGTCTGTTAGAGAGCAGTACACCACCTGTGACCAAACACCACATGGTAACACTTTAGTTTAACTGAAAGGTGTTCCATTTGGCACAGTAAAAACATTTTAAAATATACTTTAAAAGGGCTTTTTAGATAAACCCTCTTTCATCTCATTTACTTCATTATTACTAATGGTGTCAGCAGGATTCTAAGCTCTGTCTCCCTCTCTGGTCTCATGGCGGGAGCCATCTCCTGAATATTGACACTACAACTCCCAGCTTCCACAGCGCACAGATCCCGGATACCGCACACCAGACGCTCATCTACAATCATCAACAGGACACATAAGCAGCACACAGAGCCTGGCTCAGTGTGACGTACTGCTTGTGCAATTCAGCCAGCATACCGAGCGATTTATCCTGATCTGATCACCTGTTTACATCACCCTGCTTTGTATCTGACTCTGCCTCTTTGCTGCCTGCCCTGACCTTTGTCTGGACTCTTGACCCTGATTTAGCTTTGTGGACTTTTAGCTGAGCTTTGCTCCTCTCTGACTCAAGAAACTTGTTGCACGTGGAACCAGTCCTCTGCCAGTTTGGGACAAATGGATACTTTTATTTAATTCTATTGGGTTCAATTTCAAAGATTAGAACATTTACATTAAAAACTTGACATTTTTAAGTGCCAACAGGTTGGCATGAGGATCTTATGAGGAAACATTTGAGTTATGACAATTCTTTAACATACTTTTGCAAAAACCTGGACGGTTTACAAATGGAGCAGATTTTTGTTGTTGTTTCCTGCAAATTATTTGATACTTTCAAAGATTTAAAACCTTGTTTTAAGACATTCAAGATATTTTACCAGGTTTTAAGTTGTTTTAACTTATCTTTGCCCTGCACCTTTAAAATATTTTTCACAAAATCAGTCAAGTTGAGATTTTTTTTTGTCTAATTAAGAGCTAGAATATAAAAATAGAAAGTTAAATAAATGTTGACAAGTTAGACTGGTGTTTATTGTCCTTATTTTAGAATACAAAATGTAGATTATGTTCTAAAAATAGGTGCTAGTTCTAGATTTTATGTGGCTTTCTTAAGATAGACCAACTAAGATAATGTCATTTTGTTCACATTTTGCTGTAAAATGAGTCATTTTCAGTTATTACACTAGTTTGTCACTATAATCAAAATGAATTTCAACTAGGTTCATAAAAACTCAAAAATGCAAACTATTTGCTCAGGACTACAAAAACAATATTATTGGGCTGCACAACATTTAATTTGAAGTAATCTATCTCACAGCTTTTTTATCTTATTTTTCCCTTTTTTAAATGCTTGTGTGGAATTCCTTGTTTCTAGATATTTATATTTTATTATAATATTTCTTAAATAAAAAAATACTTGCTGCATGAATAGATTCTACTACTTTCTAGTGATTTTCTTCTTAAGATTAGTGTTCTTTTCTTATTTTTAGGCTACCTCTTTTGCAGTGTATACCTTTAGGTTCAGGATATTAGCATCTCAATCCAAAAATGTCAAAGTTGTAAAACTGATTCAGTGAGAAACATTTCTCCATTTTCTTCCTTACACCAACTGCCCATTTTACTACAAAATACACTTTTAACTTTCTTCACAAATAAGTTTTGTTGTGGACTCCTGAAGTAGTGAATAAAAAGAACTTTAATTTCAAAGAAAGACAAGTGTTTTTTTCCCCCCAGGTATGAGGTTCTAGTACTATTTGTGCTGCTGGGAAGCAACAAGGATTCCACAAGACAGAAGATTGGACATGTTCTGTTTGATAAAGCTTCTAAGGAATACTTTAGAGTCCCCATCCCTGTAATTATTGTGCTAAAGTCGTGAAGTTGAGTCATGACATCTGGACTTAAAGTCTTCTACGTTGAAACGTTTCCCCACTCATCCAACTGGCTTCATCCCTCCGATGAACCATCAGTCTGATAAAGCCACTGAATGAAATGTTTCAAAGACAGAGGACTTTAACTACAGATACCATGACTTAACTCAAAACAATGTCACCTGGATAAAGGAGAACCCTCATCGTCATTTTGTGCTAAAGGCAAAGACAGCTGGGGGGCATCTTATGATGTAATAATACCCTCTATTTATTTTGCTGACTATATAAACGCATAAGAAAAATATTAGGGTTGGAGTTGATTGATGAGTTGGGAGTTTCTATGAAACGGAGACCCATTAAAGTTCACGTTCAATTTTTTCATCTTACCCTGTCATGCTTCTTAGGCAGCTGTTCTTTGATTAAAGCTTTAGTTCTCCTAAAAAAACAGGGAGAAATTTTCTTCACCAGAGCTTTAACAGTCTTTCTCCCTGTAGCAAGGGCCCGTTTGGTTGCACTGTGCCTCTGGCCTTGCTCAACTGGGTCGGAGAATTTGTTCTTGAAATGTCCCAAGTTGCCAAGACAACCTGGTGCAGCCCTAGTTAAAGACAAAACAATAAAAATAAAGAACTAATTTAGACATACACAACTATTGCAACACATAAATACAGTTTTATAAATTCTGATTTTAGTGCCAAGTTTGTTGTTGAACCCACCAATCCATGACACACCAAAGCTCCTCGAGATTATTCTGTAAAATGGTCCCTGTGAGTCCGACTCTGACCTGATAAGAAACAAAGAGAAAGGAATAACAACCAAAAACTACAATGGCAATGGTATTACTTACCGTAATTATAGCTTGTGTTTGAACTGTATTTCATCATTTTCTGATTATTCTACGTACTAAATAAACTAGAAAAGTTGCATTACTTACGATAATGCAGAAGAATTTCCTAAAAAAATGCATAAATTGCATTTAATTTAAAAATGTGTAAAATGTATGAATACCAAGAGCATAAGCATGAATGTCCTGAACATGCTGAACCTTTTCATACTAGTATTGCATGTTTCAAAAGTGCACAAAGAATATGACAAATTTCTTGAAAAATTGCAAAACTTCATGAAATTTTTAAAACCGTAAGATTTATTAATACCAAAAGTACAAGTACGATGTCCTGCATGTGCTGAATGTTTTGATACAAACTTGCATTTTTTGCAGAAAGTTCACAAAAATTTGGAAGATTTGTTTTTTGAAAAATTGCAAAAATTGTGTAAAATTTTTAAATTTGTAAAAGAAAAGGTGTGAATACCAAAAGTACAAGCATGAATGCCCTGAAGTTGCTGAACTTTTTGATACCAGTATTGCATAGGTTTTAAAAGTGCAAAAAGAATTTGGAGAATTTATTTTTAAAAAATCTCAAAAATTGTGTAAAATTTCAAAAACCATAAAAAAAACATGTATTGGATTTACAGAATAAAAAGATGCATCATTAAATGCTTCAAAGGCCCCCCGGAATTACCTAAAGCATGTATTTTGCTCAATATTTCAAAAACTATAAAGTATATGAACACCAAAAGTACAAGCAGTAATGTCCTCAACGAGCTGAACGTTTTGATACCAAGATAGCTGAAATCACTGAAAGTATGAAGGAGTTTTTACGTGACGAAAAACGTACGGAAGAGAGCAGAAGAATCACTACTAACAAACCTCAGTGGATTGTGAGGGTTGTCAAATTAGCGCATTAATTGGGGTTCTTTAAATAGAGATAGCTTAGTCATTTTTAAAAATTGCAATAATCTTATTGCATTAGTCTTAAATACAAAACAAGGATCCAACTTTTTACTGGAATGAACATTTTATTTGAACTCAGCTGAAAACATGTCTTACATCGCTCTCAGTGCATGCATGTCTTGGTACATGTCATTACTGTGATGTTTTCAGTGTGTGGCGTTGTAGTTCTTAACAGAACTACCCCCCCTCCAAAAAAAAAAAAAGCACTAACGCCACAACTTTTGTCTAATATGTTAGGGATAAAGCTCAACGTGTTCGCTATCATAAATTAATGGAGTACGCGGAGGGCTGATAGCGTCAGACAGTAAACTATATAATAAGGTATGTCAACATATGTATTATGGTATTACGAATAAGTCTGTGGTCAATGTTTTTTGATTGCTCAGAAAAGTGTTCCTTCTTTTTTTAAGTGTTAAATTAGAGCGCTCTGTGTTTTTGCCTTTTTTCTGTTTTTTTTTTTTTTTTTTTCTGTTCGAGATAGAAAAATATACCCCTCGGTGGTGTAAAACTAAAAGTTGGAAGTCTGTTAAAATAAGAAAACTTCATAAAGCCACTTTTTTTTTGTTGCATTTTAATCTTTTACTGTGCCACAATTTCACAAATGTAAATGAAAATACCTCAAAATGAGTTTGTTTGATGTTTGATTAAAAATTGACTATTAGATTCATTAATAACAGGTCAGGATTAATTAATCACAAAAAATTAATCGCATGACAGCACAATAGATTTCTATTCTATACATAATCCAAATGGCAATGCTTTCAGACAATGCCGTTCTGTTAAAACAACAAAACCAAAATCTGCTCACCTTACATCTCAGGCCCTTCATGGCCTGAGTAATTTGAGAGTTTGGATTTTTTATCTTGTGAGCCTCATCAACAAACACAGCTGACCAATTGATCCTGCAGGGAGGACAGACATTTTTCTGAGTTTAAGTTAAAAGTCAAGCAGACACACTTCTATGAAGTCAGTTTTTATATGTTACTCTCTTTTGACAGAACACCTGTGCAGCTAAAAACATAAATGACATTACAAAACCCCACTAAAATAAGATCTTCTCTGCTCCCAAAACTAAAAAATAAATGTAACTACCGCTGGAAAATAAGAAATTAGACTTTTGTGGTATAATTAAACTACCTGTGCAAAGAACTTTTTAATAAAATCCTTACATATTAAATTGGTCCAAACAGAGTCGAAGAGTCTCATAGGTGGTAAGAGCAATCTCAATGCGACCATTGCTGATCCGTGCCAGCTCCACCTCTTTCCTCAGGCCATGGACCACAACACACTGGAAGTAACCCCACATGTCCAGTTCATCTTTCCAGTTATAAAGCACTGACAGCGGAGCCACAATGAGAAACACCTGGACAAGATCATTTAAAAGGCATGTAAGAAAAAAAAGATAATAATGGAGCAAAACTGATCAATAAATGTCGACCAAGCACTACTTTTTTCAGACAACAGTAATACTTTATTTGGATTAGACTCCTTTGAGGGCATCTGACTTTGCAGAAACACAGGCCGGTTGTTCTTTACATCCTCCCATGTGCCTGTTTTGTGCAGCACAGCAGCAAGAAAACCAATGACCTGAGGCAAAGAGGTGAAGGAAATCGTCATGCGTCGCCACATTAAGATTCAACGCTTACATGTTTATAAATCTTGTTGATAGTTTTACAGCATATTCTGCTTTACCTGTACAGTTTTTCCAAGGCCCATATCATCACCGAGGATACAACCAGAGGAGTGGATGTAGTTATTGTAAATGAATTTGATACCTTCTCTCTGGTAGTCTCTCAGGTATCTGTTGATAGTGTAGGGAACTCTGTCTTCATCACTTAACTTGAGGGGGAAGGAGCAACTGGGGTCAGTGACACCACCGGGAAACACAGGTTTCTCCTGCGTGAGATGGTTGAACTCTGGCTTCATGCTTCTTCTGGAGACAGATGTGTCATTTTCTGCATCTTTAGTGAGCCCATCTTTTGCCAGACAACAGTCAACTTCATGGTTGGCTAAAACACAGGAGAGCAGAAACCATACCTTACTTGATAAACACCACAACAACTATTCTCTTTACATTTACTTTTATACCAAACAAAACAACTAAATCACAGATTATTTAATCACTTAATAACAATGCTAAACCAATAATCTAGGAAAAGGCTGAGATATAAACTACTGAAATTCGTAATAAACTCGCCTTACAAACCTTCGTCTACAGCTGAAGTTAGAGCCATCAGGATTCCTCTTGGTCTGCGAACAGGAGATCGGTTTACTGGCTAGCTAGCTAACTTAGCTTAGCAAGTATTTACGGCATAACTGATGTCGTGAAACTTTAGGAAAACTATTTTAGGCGAACACTAAAATATTTTAAACTAAATTACTTATAGACGGCCCTACGTTTCATTATATTCGATCAAACATAAAAACACAAGCATACGGTAAAACCAACCGTGTCTCTGATTATGTAGTTGAGCAACCGGGTCGGCACTTTCGACAGATTTTTGTTGTTTTAAATAAAAGCTAGAAAAATACAAACCAAATTAAAAAAAATATATATATATATATATATATATATATATATATATATATATAAATCACCCAAAATATATGATTTACTTAAAATATATCAATTAAGCTGGTAGCGAAAGTGCTGTGTACAATCGACTGTTCAGTGTTATTTATGAGAAGCAAAGTATTCGCAAAAAATATATAATTCAAGTGATGCATTTAAAGCAATTTTTAAATATTTTATTTATTTATTATTAATTTTCTAAAAAGTTAAGTTAAGCTTAGCTGGCAAATACTTTTTCCTCAGAACTAAATCTTAAAGGGTTTTTTTTACTCTTTGCAACCCCTTTAGGCTACTTGTCTTTGCTTTTTTAAAAATCATGATCATAAATATAAAGTTTTGTAATTTCTGTATTACACATTATTCACACTTTCAAATTGAATTGTGTATGCTGTTGTGATATGGTGCAGAAGCTGAAAGTGGTATAGGCTAGTGATAAAAGTATTTTAATTAGTGCCATCATCATTATATTAGCAAACAGTTGTAGACCTACACACAAAAAGACAAATTAAATGTAAGTCTCGCCTTAAAATCTCATCTTAAGCTGTAAAAAATGACCTAATTTGCTCTGTTTGGCTAACATTAATGCTCTGTTTCCATGTTGGACTAGTGAACACAAATCAACATCTCACTTTCAGATCCCTGATTTGATTTTCTCTAAACTGCACAGCGCTACAGATGAAAAACAACGAGGTCCGCTTTTTGCCATGGTACACTGCCATACAAAAATCGAAGCTTTTATTCCTTCCCTCCCATCCCTGGAAATTTATAGGGCAGCTGCTGCAGATGTTCTCATAAAGAAAGCCCAAACACTGCTGTCAAATGGTTTACATATTCCACTAGATAGATCTGTCACACACTTGTTCTCTCACTGAACCACGATTGCCGAATTGGCTCCATTTACAATAAAACATTCTCACTGGAGCCGTGACTGTGGAGATGAATAGATCATTGGCTACAGATAAGAAGTTCTCATAATCAAACATTTTCACAGATGACCATTTGGTCAAAGAACTGAGGATTTGGCTGCTGCGAGTTTAACTTTTCAATTTCTAATATTTGTGACATTTTTTTTTTTTGAATCAAGAACATTTCTTGTTCTGTTGCTAATTTGTCAAGCAGTGAATGATTAAATAGCAATAACTCTAAAGATGGCTGTGAAAACCAGCTAAACTTAATTCTTTAAATTTCCTTTTCTTTGTGGTTCTAAGGATTTACAATAATTTTTATTGCTTTTATTGATGAGTTCTGTGTACGAAATTTGACTTTAAATCCCCATATGGAGGAAAATGGCAGTATTTCTTTGTAAAAGTGTTTTTTCCTGCACTTACGGTCATTTTGTGATTACATTAGAACATTATATGGATCTAAAGGTTCTCCAAAAATATAGTATTTTTCATTTTATGACACTTTTATCTGATTTATTAATGTCTGCACCAAGTAATGTGAGTTTCCTTGTACATTTGCTTCATTTTAATAATGTAAGTAAGCAATTTTCATAGTTTTAAAATATTTTAAAATTGTAGAGAACTTCTTTCGGGAATGTTAGGCCTAGCTTGATCCAACCAAACAGTAAAAAAAAAAAAAATCCTTTAAAGCAAGGATAAAAGGATTTTGTTACAAAATATTTGACTCCAATAAATCCTGACCAAGCTTTGTATGTGAAAAGTTGGGTGTGAGAAAACTTGAGAGACAAAAGGGCTGCAATTCTTTTTAATAAACTTGTATAAACACTGAATCTCTTTCAAGCATCTTTGAACATTGTCCAGTTTGTCATACATCCAAACCCCTTTCACACGTGCACTCTGTCCCTGCAATATTGATAATTAAGTTCTCTTTAAACGTTACGTCTACCTACGTAGAAGCCTCAGATGACAATTTTATTGACTTGTTCCTTTTGTTTTCCCAGTGCAAAGAAAAACTCTGCAAGGCACCGTGTTTCAAACTTCCTCTCATTACACTCAAACCTGGTGGAAAAGCCTGATTTGGTCACCCCAAGCATAATAATGGCAGGGTTTTATGCACACAAATATTCAATAAATACTTACCTGATTGTGTGGAGTTTTTGTTCTTGCTATCAAAAGCTCTCTAGGCCTAGTCTAACCTAGACCTAGACCTAGTCTCTAGGTCTAACCCTAACCCTAACCCTAGTTCTCCCTCTTCTACTCTTCTGAGCCACCTCTTACCCAATGTGACCGGGGCTCTCGGAGAACTGCATAACTGCACGTCTTCACAAAGAGGCCACACAAAAAGCTCCAATTCAGCAGAATGTTCATTTCTCAGGCATGCAATTATATTCCCTTGTATTTAGCAATTCATAGTTACAATCAGGGAGTAAGTAGCACATGATGTTGTAAGTTGCACATTTTAGGAGATATTTGCAAAAGAAAAAGTACTATTCGAATTTTGTTTCTATTCCTATTATTTTAGCTAAATGTTAGGAAATTACCCTACAGCCATATGCATGTGTTTTCATATGGGCTAGGAAAAACACAACCTAAATGGCAACTTAAAGTAGAAATGCGATGAGAAATGATTCCACATTATATGTAGTTTAGTTTCATTTTGCTTAGTTTGGAAAACCTTTCTGTGAATGTTTTTGCATATTTGTCTCAGTGTTTTATGGGATGTTACCCGGAAGGGAGCAGTCCTGCAGGGAGTCAGGCCATGCGTCCATGCGTGTAGTGCACACTCGTTCACCATATGGGGTCCGGAGGGGCTTCCAGGGCCAGGCTAGTCCATGCCCATGGACCATTTAGCGCACATTTCATTTTGCTTCATGGCTTTGCTGCACTCCTTCTCATACACCAGTTCTGGAAAACTTTATGGTGAATCACAGAAAGGCCCCTCAGGGCACATTAAATCTACCAAGAAGGATTTACGGTTTTGTATTTATTAGCATATTTTTGTGCCGTTATGTTGTTTCTTCAAAACAATGTGACATTGTTTGTTTAAATCTATTAGTGTCACTGCACCGTTTAGCCTCATCTGTCATTGCACACTGTTGTAAAAAAGATCAACTTTTTCACTGAATGACATGAAAAAAGAAAAATATGTTTCTTTTACAATCATACTGTTTTGCAAACTTTTTAGAAGTCAATGAGTTGTTTCAGGTTGTATTGGGCTGTCTGGCCCCAACCAAAAATTGTATTTTTCATTTTAGATCAGAATGTGTTTTCTTGCAGCTTTACTAAGAGATGAGGGATATTTTTTTGCAGTTTCACAATAATGTAAAAGCCTAATCTATCACATTACAGCTGTACCAATCACTGCAAATGTTTTTTTCTGCATAATTCTATAAACAAAGTTGTTTTCTGATTTTACTTTCTTTTTACTCTCAGTTTATTTTTGCTTGTTTATGTTACTTTATTTATGTTGTACACCCAATTGAGCAACTAAAAGTTACATTATATGACAAAATGGCAAATAAAAAAATCGCAAAGCATTTATGTAAATGCATGAATTTATTTTCAATTGCGTAAAGATTATATTCTTCAGTGTTTTTCCCATTCAGGGTGATGCTTAATTAAGCCGAGTTCTGAATGAAATGCTGTGTTGCAAATAGGCAACACACAGCGTGAAGGGGTAAAGAATCTTTTTCTCATTTTTTTTCTTTTAATGTTCAGTAGTTGCTTCTAAAAATATTTCCCCAAGTGATTTTTGTGCTTAACCTTTTTTTTGGCATGTTATTGTGTTTAAATGTCCTTTTTCTGGTTTCCTGCTGCCCACATGTGATGTCAACTTCAAATTCTTTGAGATTTCATTTACTAATATCCTGTATTTATGTCTTTAAAACACCCCTGCATGCTAGAAAATAAGCTTTATTATTTACATTTCTCATCCAATTAAATCAAACAATTCTGACTAAAACAATTGCTTAACTCAGTCTCTAAGAGAGCAACTGGATTAAAAATAACTCCTTCATTTCATGAAGTGCATGATAAATCAAATAGCTTCTATATTGCAGAGAGCATACATTGCATCCTTCTGGCTTCTGTTTCTTATCAGTCATGTAGAGAAGCTTCGAGAACCACTTGACAACCCGTTTTACATTTAAATTGATACTCCGAGGTTGTTTTGTATTCTCAAATCATTTGGTCAACTCCAAAATGTGTCAGAAAAGATGAGGAGCCAGAAGAAAAAAATGGGCAAAAACTTAGACATAAACTAGCACACTTTGTTGATAGTTTTAGCAGCTATTGGGGCAGTGGCAAATATTTTTTCCAGTATGACTATGAATTGGCAAAGGATTGATGAAAAGCTCCAAAACCAGTTCCTGCCTCAGACATTCTGCCAGAACTCAACCAGCTGGATGCAAACACTACTGTTTGTGTATTTTATCATGTGTATTGTTCTTTATGTCTGTTCTTTTCCTGCTGGGCCTTCTTGCCATGTCATCATTGTAAATGAGAAGTGGATCAGAATGGAGCAGAGCAGAGAACTTCTGGTCTGCCGACTGTAGCACTTACGTCACTGCTACAGGTTTTTTCCATTGCATTTTTTGTCTGCTCTTGATTCACCACAACTTGAATCATAGAATTCTCAGAAATTTAATTTTACATTTATTTCTCATCATCATGAGAAAAATGCCACAAGAACATGTTAAAAACACAATTTTCATCAGATGGATGATCGGAGTGATATAGAATATACTGTAACAGACTGTTCTGACTCTTCAGTTTATCCCTAAGTACCTTATCTACTCATTTTCCGCCCATGTTTCCTATCTCATTTCTTCTGCCATTCACCTTTCCTCTCTCATTGGGTCTGTGTGTGGTCTGGAGACACTGTAAATCCTCAAGTCCCAAATTGTGCCACCCAATGTTATACTTATCCACGGTATCAGCTACCACGCCAGACCAAGCAGGGCAAGGCCTTTTATGCCTTTATGCTTCCTACAAGAAACCCTTTATGAACTCTTTCCACTAACATGAAAAGATAACTACTTTCATATGCAGCAATCAGTACATTTTGCGTGCTTACTCATTGTGAATCAGTGTCTTCTTGGACAATTAATTCTACTTTTGTGAAACAAAATAAAAATAAATAATCAAACTGGTGGTCTAACCTTTTCTTGGTGTTGCAAGTTCATCCAAATATACTGCATTCCAAGAGAATAGCTCAAGTTTTTTTTGTCTTTTTCCATACAGAAATGCCACCATTAGAACATGTCTGACTTTTTGTTTTTCTTTCTTTTTAACATCAACTTCTTTTTAGCATGAAATGCCTTTTTAATTTAAAAAACAAGTAAGAATTTACAGCAACCATTTACAAACAGGGCAGAAAATCTCTTTGAAAATAAACATTTGGGACTTAACTCTTTGTCTCAGAATATAAAACACACTTTGCTTTTTCAGCATGCCTTTGAGCAGGATGTTCCAAGACTCATCTAGACAGTGTCATAACCACACATGCTGGCGACAGAGCAGGATTAATCTTATTCAGCTCTAAGCTGTGGGAACAGCGGAGGCGTTGGGGGGGGAGTCTAAACTTTTTGCTTGCTGGCTGGGTGGTCTCACAGGCCCAAATATCTTGGTAAGTGACCATCGTCTCAGTAGTTCACATCAGCTTTTCAAATAAACAAAAGGTCAGAACTTACTGCCAGAGTGGAGATAGAGGTGCACAAGGGTGGCCACACCAACTCTACCCTGTTCGGTCCAGATGGGTTTGCAAAAGGAAACTAAATGTAGGGAGAAAGTGTGAGAACTGTGTGCAATAAGTAAGGAGTGATACTGAATGAATGATAAAACAGAGACCAGTAGCACAAAGGAAAGGAAAGGAAAGGAAAGGAAAGGAAAGGATAGAGGAAACAAAGAAGGCAAGTGGCAAGAACCCGGTATTACTCTGTGTGTGGTCTGGAGACCTCCAAGCTTGCTTCATGGCGACTGCATCCTTCCTGTGCTCAGAGAAAAAGAAAAAGAAACAATAATGTCTGCACAATAAAGAAAATGTTTACCTTTTCTGGTGTATGAGCAACACCCAGTAAACTTTTATTCTGATGAAAGCAAAGCAAATGTGGTCACGTTTTACTCGCCAAAGGAAAATTACAGTTCTGTGTGTAAATGTGTCAGCCATCCTCTTAACCCTTATATTATGTTAAGGGTCAATTTGACCCATTTTGATTTTTGTGTTGACCAAAATACTGGTTAATCTTTTTTTTTTTTAAATAAAATGTTGTGACTTTTCTTCATTTGGGCTCCTCAAAAGTGTGTAAAATCTGGACACTTTGACATTTAGAGTTTGCAGAGTTTGCATAGAAAAATGATGTAGAAGGTCATTTTGACCTGGACACTTTAAATGGGTAAGTAGCTCTACTGATCCAAAATAAATATGTCTCATTGATGTATTTTCAAAGAGTACTGTACTCTGATGGACAGTCAATTTTGTTTTGACTGCCAGAGATCCAGCTGTGAGTGGAGGAGGGACTTTATTTTCTCGTTTCTTGTCACTTTTCTCACACCCGCTCCATGACCAACACGCCAAAAATGAGCTCCAGAAGGTTTAGAGAAGTTTTATAACGCATTTTGAACTCGCATTCTGATGCAGAGGAAGAGAGTCCAGAGATAGATGATCTTTTTGCAATTTGAGGATAGTGTAATAAGTGATCCAGATTGTCAATTTTCCAAGTGTGAAGTGATTTCAGAAGGTGAGCTTGTCTTTGTTTCTACATAGGTTGGAAGCCAAGGAATGCTGCAATTATCACGCAGTGAGGGGACGTGGGCATCTCAAGACTGTAAAATACAACGATCAACATCACCAAACCATGGCCAATGTGAACTGTCATCTTCCAATGTCATCAAAATGACTCCCAGTCCTACACGTTTTGCTCACATGAATTGAGTATGTCAAATCAGCATGTCAGCTCAGCTCTTCATATTCACACCAATGAAGAAGTTTATCCTGGAATAGATGAGCTGGGAGGAGAGGCATACATTTCAGGAGAAATGGAAGCTATTAGATCAGATTGACTTGCCTGCCTACATTGAAATTCTGGCATTCGCTGGAATGCACAGGTCAAAGGGGGAAGCAACTAAAAATCTATGGGATGGCGAGTTTAGAGGGTCAAGCTCTTGAACACCAATTGTCTCTGGAAACATCTCACATAATTTCTTATACAATCTGATTTGACAACCAGTAAACCAGAGCTAGTCAATGTGAAAGAGACAAACTAGCAGCTATTTAAGATTTATGAGAGAAATGGGTTGAATTTCTACTTTTGTTGTACAATCCTGGACCACATGTTACTGTAGATGAACATCTTGTTCTATTTAGTGGGCGGTGTCCTTTCAGACAGTACATGCCCAACAAGCCTGCCAAGTATGGCATCAAAATGTGGGTTGCCTGTGATGCAAAATCCAGCTTTGCTTGGAATATGCAAGTGTATACTGGAAAGCTACTTGGAGGAGGAATGAAAAATTACAGTTTTGCCTCTTTTCTAAACGTTTTGTTGTTGGTTTAAAGTGTTTTTTGACTGTTTTGAGTGGATTTTCAAAGTACAGGACAAAATCACCAACATTACAAAAACCAGGAAAAAATGTTAATTTCTTTACTTTATTTAACTTTCTGAAAAGTCAGTATTCAACACACATGCATAAATTACTTACCAGTATTAAAAGGAATTGGCATCGATCTGTACAAGTGCCTAACACAGACAATGACTTTCATCATAGTTTTTTATAAATTCTTTGACGGTTTGTCTTATCTTTTCCAATGCAAAAACATCCATCATTCCCAAAAAAGCTGACATATGGGCTTCCCAGAACACAATCTGGTGATTTTTTTTTATTTCTAAGATTGATTGAATAGGAAGAGCTCAGTTATTTCAAACAAATATAAAAGAAGATTTCATTTCCCCTTAATACTGTTGCTGGTTTAGTTTATAGATGAGTAAGTAGATTATGTAGCGCAATAATAGTTTTTTAAGGTATTCAGGCATTTTAGCATGAGGCCTTACAGTGCCCATAGCATCTCATTGGTAAGTTGGCTTCTCAAAACATGCTACCTGTAGGAGGATAGAAGTGAGGTTTCTCAAGAATCCAACAACTGGCTCCAAATTTGGCTCTTGGGAAGACTTGTAAATTTAAAATACCCTAAAATTTGTTTCAACGTCACAAAAGTTAAGTGTTACTTCTGTGTCATTACATATTTTCACCATTTATCAATTTAAAATTTTATTTGCATGTTTTTTTTATGTAATTCATCAATACAATTTGGCATAAATTAGAATTTATTGCTAACAAATTAGATTTTTCTTTGCACAAATTAGCATTTTGTGTGCACTAATTAATATTTTGTGTTCACTAATTAGTATTTTGTGTGAACAAATTAACACTTTGTGTGTACACATTTGTATTTTAGTATTTGCCATTCTTTTAATTATTTTGTGGCCACAAAATACTAATCTGTGCACAAAAGGCTAACTTTTGCCCACAAAATGCAAATAAAATGCTAATTTGTGCCCACGAAAGACTAAATTTTGGCCACAAAATACTAATTTGTGGCCACAAGTTATTTGTTTGAAGACAATTTGTTTTTTTGTTGTTTTACATATTCTGTCCAGGGCTCCATATAGTACTCTCCTAGGATGATTGGGCTTCTCTCAGGTGAAATGAGGGTTGTGTCTAAGTCATGACCAGAGACTGCAAACAAGACATGCAACATGCAAGACAAAACATGCAAGAGACTTTCAGCTATAAACTGGTTGACCCTGTCAGTGTAATGCCTCAAGTACAGTGCACCGTATGTCCGTCGAAAAAGAAATTTAAATTTGACTCCAACTGAGATTGAACTGCTAATTTCTCTACCTTAAACTTGTAGGAGAACAGATTGTCATCATGCAATAGTTTGCACATAAAAATATTGTCAAAGTTAAAATGAAGACTTTTGCGCCAACTTCTGGTCATTTGAAAAATATTTTAACACATAAAACAATTTATGTATTTTCTTTTTGCTTAATTTAGGTAAAACCAGTTTCGAAATCATTATTGAAATATGATGGAAAACAACAAATCTGAGCAAATATTTTGTAAAATTAAAGCAGGCAAACGAAGAATCTACATATGGAAAAATGTGATAAAAGAGTTTTTGTTTTTAGAAAATTAGAATTTCACACTAGTGTTGGTGACTGTTGTTCAAAATACTCTTAAAGTCTTCAGAGAAATAATCTAGTTTTACATCCAAGTCACCTGAAGTCCCAACACTGGTAACACATTTTTATTTTTCAATTATCTTAGCACATTTTAGAAACATACATGTATCATTTTGGACCAGGGCATCTGCAGCCAAATGCAGATTCATGCACGGACTGATTATTACCTCACCATTGGTTCTCAGAATTCTAGCATGTGTTGAGGTCATTAAATGCAGCCTCACATGGTTCTTGGTGCACAGGATGTTTTGTGTCTGACAGCCAGAAACAATCATCATCAGTCAAGCTGCCTCTGTGACACACACTGCAGGCAAAAACCTCTTGGCAAAACCTCGCAAGAAAGCACACACAAAGCCTATCAACACACTGAGTATGGAGACACTTAAGTTCATTGACAGTTTATTGTGTGACAAACATGCAGATAAGTTAGTGAGTCACCACCAGGCTGCACTTTTAAACACTGCAGGATTAAAAATGATGGTGCCTGTCAGACCCAGATATACCAAATATACAATAAATGTTTGTTTCCTGTAAATGAAATTTAATAAGTTTACACGCAGGCATGTGCATCTTGTTTGCAGAAGATTTTGGGTAACAGCTCAGATGTACCAGTTTATTGGGTACACCTGTACAGACTAATGGAATGCAGTAAAATGAGTGTTGCTCTCAGTTCTGTTCACGGTTTTCAAAACTTTTCCAGAGAGGTTTTGATTCAGCCCTGCTTTGTGTTCTAGTAGTTTGGCTTAAATGATGGGTAGGGCTTTTGGTGCATTTTGTTGAAATAAAGCATCTCCACAACAGAAACATTCATTCATTCATTTTCCAATCCGCCTTATCCCTTTCGGGGTCACGGGGTTGCCGGAGCCTAACCCGGCTACTCATGGGCGAAGGCAGGGTACACCCCTGGACTGGTCACCAGTCTGTCGCAGGGGCCACAAGCACACACCCATGCACACACACATTCACACTTACGGACAATTTACAGTGACCAATTAACCTATGAAGCATGTTTTTGGACGGTGGGAGGAAGCCGGAGTACCCGGAGAAAACCCACGCATGCACGGGCGGAACATGCAAACTCCACACAGAAAGGTCCACCAGCCAGGACTTGAACCGGGAGCCTTCTTGCTGTGAGGCAGGAGCGCTAACCACTGCGCCACCGTGCAGCACAACAGAAACATGTGCTTGAATACTCAGCAGCACCCTGAGTCTTACTAAAGTATTGTGGGCTCGCGCTGAACATTGAGATGATGGGAAACCAAATGTGTGAACACCAGAAAACTGAGAATGTGAATCCCATCAATCACATGTTAACAAGAAATTGTTTCGTTCTTTTCCTGTAGGAGCAAAACTGAACATTTACATTTTGTCCTACGGGTGTCGGTAGCTTAAAGATTTTTCAAACACTGTCGCTGTGACTAATGGAGGGAAGTGTATTATAGATCAGTTCTGTAATACATTTGTATTTATCTGTGGAAATACATTCATTTTAAGCTGTTTTTTTGGAAAATAACAGTTAGTTAGAGCATCAGCGAGAATATTCTGGTGACAACTGAGAGTAACTGGTAACCTGAACCTAGTGTGACTGACAGGGGAAAAACGTGAACATTACAAGAACCAAGGGAAAAAAACTGGTAAAAGGCACAATCCTTTCAGTATCTTACTTTATCGTGACATATTAAAAGTAAAAAATAATCTTTAATTTCAATCTGACTTTGTTGTGTTCTTCAGTTTGACTTTAAAACAGCTTCACTCCTTCTAATCCTTCAAAATCACATCGTTTTCCATTTATACATCTTTTGAACCCACTCAATCCCTTTTAGGTCATGAGGTTGCTGGAGCCTGTCCCAGCTACTGCTGGCTGAAAGTAGGGTACACCCTGAACAAGTCACCAGCATTGACTGTATAAGGGAACTGGACTGAGCAAGTTTGATGTCACCCATGGAAAATACCCTACTTCCGCTCCAGCAAAACAAAGCCAATTCTGTTGCCATTTTTCCGCAAAGTGGACGTGGCCAGTAAATGGTCTGAGTCGGCTGAGTCAACGCTTCTCGGGAAACTATTGTCGACAATCAAGAGTAAGCTTGTTCAAAGTCCACACCCCCTCCACTAAAAGTGGTGCTTAGAAAAATTTGTCTATCAAACATTTTGAGCATTCAAGGTGGGGGCCGGTGGGCACCACATGCTTTTGTTGAGGCATTTGATTGGCCAGTTTATAACTGGAATAACTTGTGATAAAAAAAAATATGTTGAAAAAAAAATAGGATTAGCAAGAATATGTAAAGAAAAATATTCAGAGCAAGAATGGTCATTGACTGAGTAGTAGCTATTTATTTCTTTTAAGAGGTCTATGGGATTTAGTCTTATTGGAGCCCGCAGGTACATCCTATTTGGAATGCGAGGGGGAGGGATCACTCAGTCCAGTTCTCGTATACAGTCAATGGTTGGGATTTAAACTGTGGACTTCTCATTGTGAGGCAGGAGTTCTAACCTCCATACCATCATGCAGCCCTTCACATTATTTTGATTTGGATAAAGATCTGCACAGATACCTGCACACTGATAGGCAACAAGAGCTGCAGTGAAATTGTTTGAACAGAAACTGTCAAACCATCCACTTTCCAATCTCCCCATAGACCCAAAGCAATTAGCTGTTCAACAGAAAACACCCTGTCTCAGTGAGGTTGAGTAAGTATGAGCTTACTAAACCAATGCCATAACTACTGATGTTTAAGATTGGCTTGCCTTAATACAGCATGTTATGGCATCTATAATTCACCACACATCTCTGTAAATTCTGTATTGGTATAGTAAAATACCATTTTGTTTCCCATTTCAGACCATGTAAAAGCAAGGATGAATGTTTCCAAGAGAGAGCTTACAATGCAGCAACAAGATACAAACAATGAAAGCACTGCGAGAATATGTTTTAAACAATCTATATTCTTCCAGAGTCAAGAAGTTGTTTAATGTTGACCACAAATACACAAGACTCCACTTTCTGGTCCAACGCAAATGAAGAAGCGGAACACTGACCAGCCTACAGGTTGTAGCACACATTAACCAAAAAGATTTTCACAATAATGTGCCATCAAATTTAGCCATTCCCAGCATTTTGTTTTTTAAAACAGCATGCAACAGATATTCAGTCAATCAAAGTTGTCTGTTTTAGAGTGGAGATGAAAAACAAACACTAAAACAATTTTTTCTCATTAAATTGTATATAATGCACAGTATTTATGTCAATGAAGCTTCTAGTGCAGACACTGTTTTCTTTTGTCTCTAGATTTATGAAGAAAGCATTGGTTCTTGTATGATTTTTATTTGAAACCTTGGGCTCCAGTTTCAGTGTGTATATAAAGTGTGTAAACTATGTAGAGCTTGTATACAATATGGAAAGCATTTTCTTTCAGTTGCACATTTATGAATACTGTGGTGAAAATGTGTGGCTCTGTGTCTTTCTATGGAAAAAAACCACAGAAAAAGACCAGTCTACCAACTAAAACAAGGATGTCTCCACATTAGTCACTTGTCATAAAACAAGATGTGCAATAAACCAGATGAAACTAGTATTTTTCAAAACTTAAATTACATTATGTTCTAACAATTATGTTCACAATGTGAGAAACTTGTGAATTTAGTCCTTCACACACTTATAGGGGGTTTGGGCCCTGAAGACACAATCATTTTGCGTCATCTCTGCACTTCTCTGAGCTTCTATCCATGCCTCCATTTTCTTCCACCCACCAAAAACATTTATCTAAGCTCAAAATGGAAATAAAGTGGAACTGTTTTGGTCACCAGTTAAAATAAAACATTTTGAGTGACATGGGGGGACCTACATTAATGTCTGCAGCCAGTTCCTCTTTTTTTTTTTTTTTTTGTCTGTTCCTAATTCACAAAAATTTGATAAAAAAATAGAAACACAATGTAAGAGTGAGAGAAAAGAGTAAATTTCTGTATATATTTGTCCTTCATTGTGAAAATAATGCGCATTAACATGTTAAAAACACAAAAAATAAAATGTATTTTGAAGTGGACACTATAATATTGTATAATATCTTATAAATAATCGTATAAATAAAACTTTTAATATTATAATGTTTTGGGGATCTTGTGGTGAATAATGCAATTTTGTAAGTGGCTTTACTTCATTTGTGTATTTGAATGCGTGCTTGTATGTCTGTGTGTGCGTTCACCTACCAAAACAGATTTGCTTTTTCCATCCAGCATGCAGGCATGTTTATGATGCTCCGTTAAATATAATAATGCCTTGTTACTTTCTCTATGAATTAAGGCTTTTACTATAAAAAGAAGAAAAGGAGGTTCCCCTGGGGCACGTTTGAGGCTCTTTCCTCGCAGCATAATAGTTTTTACACAAAGTTCTGGGGAGCTATAACTGTGATTGGTACATACACCATGACTTCACAATGTCTGCTAAACACAAACCAGAAACCCAATGTGATATTTTCTTTGTTCTAAGACCTTTAACTGAGGTCCTGTTCGGCCTCATTTCACTTTACAAGGAGCTGCAGGCTATCTTTAGGCAGCCATACATTTGAAATTTGAGGGAAGTGCCCCACAGAAATGACTTTGTTTTGAATGAGTTGTGGTACAGACAAGTCACAACATGAATTCATGAAATTGTGCTTGCTCCTATTATTGGACAAATCAATTTCACAGTTGTCCCTAATCGATCACCAAAAAAAACAACATTTGTGTACAGGAGTTTGCAGGGGTAATCAAAAGTGCAAAATAAACACATGTTTGTTTTGGAAATCCGAAAATGGAAGACATCGTTTAAATGCTGGGTCTTGCTCTGACTGAGTGAGAATAATCAGTTTACGCTATCATGTTCAAAGAAATTATGAAAAGTTTTAGAATAAATGAGCTAGAGAAGGTTAAAGACTTTTAGGCAGGGCAAGTTCAACTATACATCGCAGGAAAGAAAGAGAACTGACACGATTTGGCAAATGTCAAATATGAACTGGCAGTTTTGTTAAGCTTTAGTCATATTCACCGGTGTGGAGGTTGTGGGTGGTCCTGCCCGTGTAGGGCCGAAGACAGGAGCAGCCGCATTTTACGGGGAATGCAGGTGTGTCTTTCAGTTCCCTTGAGGGTTGTGAGACCATCTTAAGGGGCGTCATGGAACGCCCCATTGTCGTGCGTGTGGTAAATGAACTCATGAATTATTTATGAGTATATCTGAAGTTAAATGCACTTATGATGTACGGGTGATGCTGTTGCACGGTCACCCTTAAGTGCGCTTCTGTTGTTAGTAAGGTGGACGTACCAGCTCCTAACCAGCTGCAAATACTGCGTGGTCAGGGTGTGTAGTAGGATGCTCGTAGGATGTCCACACAAATTACACTTTTCTCATTTCTAACAGCCAGCCTGGGTGGAAGGTGTGCCCAAGGAGCACACACGTTTCACTTGAACAGTACTAACAAGAAAGGAGATTGAAAAACATGAAAAATCTCTACAACTCGCCCTACTTTACCCTTACTCACCCTTGCGTGTTCTTGTTTTAGTGTGGCTACGACATCCTATCAATAGAAAAAATGTGCATGAACATTATCGGGCTACGGGTTCACAGAGCGATCTACAAACTTTAAATGTTGTCTGGGCCACCTAACCCACACACACGGCCCGTATCCACCTGTAGGAGCAGTTATGAATAAGACATTAAAATACTGTCCTCTCAAGCACTTCCTCAATGTGCTCCCATGAATGTTCCTTAAACAAATGTCTGGTTTCTATCAAGTCATGATTGACGTTTACAATATTGGTGGCTTGACTTGAAAGATTTCTGAGAGAAGCGCAAAAATGAAGCCAGTGTGTTTTTCTGCTGGGGTTTGTTTCCTATTTTAAAGTTGATGCTCTGCTGGTTTAGTCTTGTGGACAAACCACATTATAACATCCTCAGCTGCAGAAGAACAGACTCCATGTTTGCCCAAAGCCTTGACAATCTTTTGAACACTTTTTTTCAGCTTTTGTTCAAAAATTGACAATATTTATTGAAATGTTGAAATGAAATCTGTTTTTTTCTTTTGACATTCCATAAAACAACTGACCCTGGCAGGTCCCTCAATCAGAGACCAAGGCCAGCTCGACTAGACCCAGATGTGATTTGTGTGTTGCTGATTATGTTTGTCTTGTTTACAAATGCTGCTAAGAGCAGGATTTTGTATTTTCAGAGCTTTTCCTCTCTCTCCATCTTTGTACACACTCATTTGGACATAAAATGCTAACATAAAAAGATTGGAAGTAGAAAAACACTTTGAATCATGAAGAATATTGCTCATAGCTATGGTTTTTGGCACATTAACAGCAGCACTGGTCTTTGCGTCAGTGGGATTCTTTCAAACCAATCCAAACCAATTCCAATTGTTTACACTGAAATAAGAAAGTGGTAATATATGAGCAACCAAAATGTGTCATTTTTGAGGGGTTTTTATTATTAAAAAAAAGACAAATTACTTTATTATCCATTGCAAGAACAGGCAGTGTTGTTGCTGCTAAGGGTTATGGACCTCACCTCATCAGCTCTCCACTGTACTCTGATGTGTAGTCAGCCAATTCATCCTTTTGGGGTTTTTATTGTCATCCAGGCAGGAAATGAACTCACACTCTAAGAATGAACCCACACCATAAGACAAAAGCCCTTTTCACCTAAGGTCAAAGGTCAGTGGAGTCATGGAGAAGTCAGAAGTTGGTTTAAATGCATGAGAGGGTTTCCTCTGACCTGCTAGCATTTACAGCCATGTTAGCCATTGGGTAGAGCGTAAACCTAACATGCAAGATGCCCAAAGAAGCTCAGAGTCTATAATCTAATAATATAAATAATAACTTTTTTTTTAAACAAACATAACCTTTTTCAACCTCAATGTACAATTCCCTGATGTCATATCTGATTATTCCTAAAAAATTTGGGAAAAAGCAGAAAACCAGAGTTCAGATTAGAAGAAGAAATTAAGTAACTTCATAGTGACGCAAATGATTCGACAAAGTGCTGGCGGAACATTATTGGATCATACATTTCTTAAAATCTATTGAGTAAATGCCGTTTACTCAATTCAGAGCAAAAAAAAGGAAATGAGAGCAGAGTGGCTTAAAATTGGATGGAGGTCACATACCAATAAAGATGTTTCACAAGAAACATGAAATGATCTTTATAATAATCAACATACCAGCAGTAATTTTTAAAGAAAACATCATCTTTTCTCCAAACGTGTGTTTTCTCTGGACATTCCATCTCCCAAAATCATGTCTTCAGGGTTCACTGGAGAAGCAAACAAGACTTTTGGAGTAAATGTGACTGCTTGTTTGTCTACATGTGACCCTGCGATTGACCGACGACCAACCTCCATCCAAAGTCAGCAAGAATAGGCCCCAGCAGACCACCATGGCTCTGGGTGCATATAGAAAATAGATGGATATGGTTCTGCCTACTGTGATGTGTACATCTCCAAACATGTGCAAGGTTAGGTTTGTGAAATATAACAGCAGACTCATTCATTCTTCTATTTTCCATAGCTTGTGGTAACAATGTTGCTGTTTCCACATCATTTTTCTGTTATGCTGTATC
Source organism: Adrianichthys oophorus (assembly GCA_036245035.1). NCBI lineage: Eukaryota > Metazoa > Chordata > Actinopteri > Beloniformes > Adrianichthyidae > Adrianichthys > Adrianichthys oophorus. The sequence goes on along the minus strand of BSAI01000189.1, from coordinate 17,807,851 downwards.
TCCAGATCAGTTTCAAATGACTTCTATTCTAAACAACATTACAGACAAGTTTTTCTCCACATTGTGGATGTTCTGTTTTGTGTCCATCTGCTCAAGGACAAACATATCTTTTTTTGCAAAACTTTTGCTTATTTACAGCCTGTTTACACACTGCAGTGCAGCTCGACTGGATGAAAGGGTGCTCATGGGGCTGCAATTAAAATGTTATGATGCACGGACAGAGATGAATGTAACAGCATTTATAGTTTGTATGAAGAAACTAAAGTTCCTAAACTTTATTTCCCCACTGTTTGAGTCCAGGCTCTCTCTGTCATCGTGTTCATTGCTAAACCAAAAACACTCTCAGTTTGGTATTCGTCCAACAGCAAGATTTTTTTTAATACAACTCTCTTGTGTTAGGTTTTGTTTGACTTTTCAGTACTGCAAGCAGTGTGGCGTTGAGTAGACGGATGACTGTGCGTACATGTGATGTACTAGAAACCAAACCTGCAAACACTGAGATAGTCCACTGAAACTCCAAAAAGGTGATACCAAGAAGTTTGCTTGGGTGATCAAGGACCAATACAAGACAATACCTGCATCCACACAATAATTACTACAGTTATAACCCTGTAATAAGGAAATCTGGAGTTTTAACTGCAAGATACGAGTTTAGGTAGTAATAACTTCCCCCACCCTCCTCAGGGTGGACCTCACAGGAAGTCTTAACACAGATTTATCCACAACAGTCCAGGTTTTCTCAAATATGATACACGACAACACAAGAATGCATGAGTGATGTTGACATGAGAAGGATACAAATGTTCAACAACCACAAGTGCCTCTCTTTGTCCTGCTCTTGCTTTCCTAGATGCCACAGCATTAACTGTGTTGTGGTTAATTGGCCTCTTAAGCAATGACTTCATTATAATTTGTCAAAAAACAAGCAGATGATGGCTGCAATGGTATTTTGATGAGCCAGGAAAAAGCTCATGCAGGCGCAATACTTTGGCTACATGAGGTGTAAGTGTGAAAATCCAGGGATTTTATGAAACCATAGAGGCGATGCAGCTGGATAGCTCCAGCTCACCATTGTTGTTGCACTGGTGATGTTAGCTTGGGGTTGTGAGGGGCTGTAAGCTAGTGGGAGACCATATAAACAAAGGAATGATGAGAAATATGTGTAGGCTTACTCCCTGCCAACAGTCCTGCTCACAACTCAGAGGTGTAATGATCTCCTGCCACTCTGCAGAAACTATGTCCTAGAAAACAACACAGGTTTTATTTATTTTGGCTAAAACTGGCATAATCATAGTAAAAAAGACCACTGGGAATGCTTTTACAATAGATCAAAAGATGATTTGAGTGGAACTTCAAGCTATTTCTATGATTTCACTGTTTAACTCTGTCGAAGCTCCAAACATAAAATTAATGCGGCAACCTTTTTGTGCTAAAAACATTTCCAGCTTCCTTTGGTGTGGTTTTACCATGGAAATATTTTTTTTTCTTTGAGTTCAAAGTATGTTCTAATTCTTCTCTGATAAAAAGAAGCAAATGGTTAATGATGTATACTTGTAGCACTCTTCTACCTTCCATGAAGGCCCAAAGCGCTTCACAGTGCCGTTCACTCAGTCACACACAGTCACACACTGATGGCGGCTCCACTGCCGATCGCTGGCGCCAACCTTCCACCAGAGGCAATGTAGGGTTCAGTTTCTTGCCCAAGGACACTTCGACACATGGGCGGGTAAGGTAGAAATCAAATCTGCAATCTTCTAATAGGAGGTCGGCTGCCCCCCAAACCAAAGTCTCTTTACAATGTTAAACAAAAAAAATCAAAACTAAACACCATAAAACGTTAAATGTCAAATCAGTACAATCTCCTATTATTCCTTTCATAACTCCCTTTATTCCTAACCTCCCCAAAGCAAAAGTTGAGATCATTTACAAGGTGAATCTATAATATGGAGATTTTCTGGGGATTGTTTAAAAGATTAGATTGGTAAAACAAGGGTAAAGGTGGTACCTGACTTGTGTTGGTGTTAGAAATCCTCATCCTGAGGGCGGATGATTCTCGTTTAGAGAGTGAGAATTCCATCGGGGAAGGCAACAGTGTCTGCTGTTGTTGAAACTCCACTGAACAGGAGGTCTATGAGTAAACAAAAGTCTCGACAGCTTATTAAGTTTGTACTTTTAAATGTGTCACTTTTTCCAGGAGGCCTCCCACAGAGATCCACAGCAGTTCTAACAGAAGGGAGCAAACCTGTGAAACTAAAGACACAGAAGAAGCAGAATCCCTGATGACTGATCTATGTGCTCTTCTGCAGGCAGTCTGTGTGAATCAAATGATCTTTTAGTAAATATTTTGGAGAAGAAAACTCAACCTTTTGCCTTTTTCTGGACATCTTTTGGTCAAAGCAGAATTTTTGGCTTCCTTTTTTCTTCTGTAAGCTACCTCGTCCCTCTATGGAGCCACAGAGTTGATATTGTACTTTACTGCTTATTTGTTGAGAGGCCATGTGTATACGTTCAGGGCAGCGCACACTTCCTGTTAACATTGGAGGCTGAACTTGTTTCCAAAAATTACAGCTTCTCTGTCCAGTTCTGCAGAACAGAACGCTGCCTTGTCTAAACACCTGCCAGCATCAACACTGTCCATCCCAGATCTTCATTGCGAAGGTATTGAACAATTCACCGCACTTCCCCTTAAAGTCCAAGTGTGCCTTTTAGGATTTAAAGGTGGACGCATAAAGAGCAGACCGGTTCTTTAAAAGTGACTGTTTAGTCAGATTAAACTTTTCAGAAACAACTATGTATCTTGAAGTAGATCTGGTTTTTCCATCCGAGAGTTTACCTTCTCTGATTAAACCAGTCAAACATGAGCATTTCTGTATATATGGCGTACATCTCTGTGTTTTTGCTTAATGGGGAATGGTGGAATTGCCCCCTCTGGATCCTCTCAGGGCTGCTCTGATTGCCCATACAAAGTCTTTCAAAAAATTTGAAGAGGTAAACAGAGGCCAGGAAGTGCTGCAACCTGTCAAACAGCTTCGTATGATTGAAGACAATCATGAACTCAAATATAAACATTCTCGCAGGCTTGCATGCACTCAGGCTCTACCGCCTCACATGCAGCCAAGATGGACCAAGGGGAGTCAGTTGCTGAGCTGGCTGAGTAGGAGTGGATAGTTTTCAAACTGGGCAGAGCTGTTGGTTGTAGAATTTCTGGAACTTCCATGTGGACGAGAACTTCCAAGAATATCTTTAGTGAATGCTAATTGCACATAAACAGAGAGAAAAAAGGAACCACAACTTGTGCTGTGTTTGCATGACTTTGTTTAAAAAAAAAACATAATTTTTTCTGCAGGAAAAAATTGAAACAGTTGGCAAAGTCTAGGGACTATATTTCTGCTCGAAACAGTCTTTAACTCTGGTAGATCCAGCAGTCTTATAGAGTTATTTGAGGCTACTGAGGTTCTGGTGAATACGATAAGCTGTGTAGTCTTTACTTAACGTTTTCTTTTTACTTTGACCTCTGTTTTTTGTTTGTTAGCTCAGCTTAGTCCAGAACGACAAGACTTGGATGCTTAGAACATTTGCTCATCATCTGTGTTTCGTAGTGTTTGGCTGGATTTGGAACTCATTAACTCCACCCACAATTGCTGACTTAAAATCTTGGTGAACACACACGATTTTAAGGTATAAATTGGACAACTTGATTGTCAAACACTCTGATGTGAGCAGTATTCCCATACCGTGTGCCTGAGCATCACGAGCGACACATACCTCTGGTTAGAAATGACTGTTTTAACTGTCCACACCAAGGGAAACAGTTTCCTGCCACACGATTCCATGTTTCTAAGACTGAACTGTAGCCTGAAGGCAGAGCAGCTGTGGGCTTGGAGATAGGAGGGTTTGATTTCTGAATACCCCAGTCACGTTCCGAAGTGAACATGGGTGGGTTGGCCAGCCACTCCTCCATCAGAGTGTTAATCTGCGTGAGCAGGTGGGGAGATGAGAAGTCGTGTTAAAGCAGTACTAAGAGTTAGAAAGTGCTACAACTGGTAAATGTTTACTATAAATCAAAAGATGATCTGAGTGGGTCTTCAATGAACTACACAAAGACCATGCTGTTCTCATTGTGGAAGAATGGATCTGTGTCATTCATAAACATATATGCACTGAAATCATACATAACTCATGATCTCTGATGTGAGAAACATTTTAAAAAGTGTTTGACATCAGGCAAATACGATTCTTTACCATAAAGTTAGACTTTTTAACATAAAAGTCAAAGGGGAATATGCTCCCTTTCTGAAACTAACCTTCAGTGGTCATTTGAGGAACTACAGCATTTATACTTCCAGGTTTGCTTTAAATTCTGTGATAAAATTTAGGGGTTTTGTCTTAACAGGTAAAATGTAAACATATAAAAGGACAATAGCTTATTTTTTTATGTGTATTCAATTGGAGAGCAGATTCTTCGTTATCCTCCACAGGTAAAATTTGCTTGGTTGAGGATAAACTAATGCATACAGGTAGTTTAACTGAGTACAGTCTCTGTGCTGGTGTGATTCGTTTTTATATTAACATCATGCTTTTAAAACCATATGGGCTGTGCATAAACAGACTCTTTCACTTCATAAAGTGAAAATAACACATAACAACCGACCTCTCTTTTTTCCTCTTACGTACTCCTTTTTTTTTTTTTTTGGAGAAATTAAGGACAGATCAAAAGACAGAGACAGGACATTCTTCCTTAATTGGAATCCTGAGCACATTTGTTTTTAATAAAGAGGTGTGTTTTCTCTGCATTCTTATGCTCCCCTTAGCTTGTTTTTTAAGTTTTAAGGATTATATTTCAAAATAAAAGTCATTTTAAAATGAAACCAATGCCAAAATAAAAGTAAAAGCTTAATTACTCCTCAGCAGCAGTCTTTTCAGCAAACAGAGATTTCATCTGTATTGTTTGAAAGACAGAGCTTCATATTCATAATCTTTTAACATCCCTGTAAAGCCGCTTACAAATGATTTGAATCCAAAACAATAAAAGGAAGATATTATTTAAATGATAAATGAGACCCAAGGGTGTTTGTTCAGGACGCAAAAACGCATTTTTATGGAATCAGATTTAAAAGGACATTTGAGTTTTTGAGGTAAGGATAGTAATGACTTTGCGAACTTCAGCTTTTGAACTGTAATCCACCTGCAAATCATAAATAGCCAAATGCGCTCAGTAAGAAATTTTCCGCTTTTCCCCATGGCTGCAAGCCAGCGATCAGGCTGGAAGGGTGTAAATGGCCCTGCCAGAGGTCAAAAAAGGTGATAGGCAGATGAAGTCATTCAGGGATCAGAGCCCAAATTGCCTAATTCCAGAAATATATAACAAAAACTCAATATCCTGTTCACATTGAGAAACCTGTGTGTCTGCCATCGTAGAAAGGCAACTTATTTGTAAGTTTGGGAACAAAAAATTCTGAAAAAAAAAACTGACAATGAAAATGATCAGAAAAACTGTTTCTTTTTCTACTGTCAACAGTTTTTTTCTTTTAAAATCCGTTTACAAAAACTTAGTGGATACATTTTTTAAGAGCTGCAAATAAACAACAGTTGTTTTCACATTTAGTCTGAAATGTGGTGAATCAGTCTGCCAGGTAAAAAAAAAAAAAACAACTCAAAAAATGTCTTTTACAGCTAACAATTTACATCAAAAATACATGCCATCATCATAGCAGAAAAGAAGGGTCGAAGGGTGCCCTCAAAACCAGAAAAAATATTTTTGAAGTGTAGTAAACTTTGTTCTTACATTATGTCCTATTAACTAGACATTCAATTTCTATCTCTGGGTTTAACTGCAAAACAATGAACTGAAGAGTCCATCAAAGGGAAAAGAAAAAAAAACTCTGAATGCGTGCATTTGATGGAAAAAGATTTGTTGCAAAATGATTTTACCATAATGCTTTCAGGTAATACCAGTAAAAATGATCAACTCTGGTTGTTTGGTCAAAAGCTTTAGCAGCATAAAGGTATATAAAGGATTCAAATGTTTGGCGGACTTGATGTATTCCAAGTTCTTATGGTCCGTTAGAACCAGGAATGGCTGAGACGCCCTCTCCAGCCAGTGCCTCCACTCTGATAACACCTCCATCATGGTGAGCAGCTCTGGGTCGCCCGCGTTGTAGTTTTTTTCTGTGTCATTGAATAGTAAGCAAATGGGAACATCTTGTGCGACTGAGCATGGCGTTGCAACAATACGGCTCCAACCCCTGTGCTGGAAGCATCCACCTCCACGGTAAATTGAACGGAGGGATCCGGATGGTGGAGGATGGGCGCCATGAATAACCGTTGCTTGAGGGACCGGAATGCTGTGGTGGCCTCCGGAGTCTAAAGGAGTCATTTGGGAGCTCCTTTCAGGAGGAAGGTGAGAGGAGCTGCCACAGTGCTGAAGCCCCGGATAAAGCATTGATAGAAATTGGCGAGGCCTTGGAACCGCTGCAGTTCCTTCACAGTGGTTGGTTGAAACCACGGCAGCACTGCTGCCACCTTTCCCTGGTCCATAGATACCCCATGTGCGCTGATGATGAAGCCAAGGAAGGAAATAGAGGTCTGGTGAAACTCAGATTTCTCACTCATGGAATACAGGTTGAAGTCAACAAGGTGTTGGAGAACTTGGCGGACTTTCACCACTTTCGACATGCTGCTCGAAAGTGGTGGAATAAATAACAATGTTATCTATGTACACTATGACGTGATGATCTTGGAAGACATTTTTAAAAGACTTGGAACATGGAAGGGGCATTGTTTGACAAGATACTCATAATGACCTGTTGTGGTTGAGAACACGGTTTTCCACTCGTCACCTTCATGGGAGAGACACGGAAACATGGATACACGTAGAGACAGCAGTAGAAACGCTCAGACTGTATGCAATGGCAAAACAGGACTTTGCATCTAGCAGAGCTAGGTGCTGGAATATAAACACTTGTTGATGATGATGGGGAACATCTGGCGAAGACTGGAGTCAGAGGGCATTGCCTGATGGGAGTTGTAATGGGGAAGACAGCCAGAGAATGTCAATACTCAGGAGAGGGCTCCCTCTGGTGGTCGGAGGGGGAGCTCGCGCTCTGATAGGGTCGATTCTCACATTTAGTAGCTAATCATATCCGTTTTGATAAATTAAGGAACACAAGCGTGACCTTTTTTTTGAATATTACTCATGAATGTTGAGAATAAAATTCTCTCCTGCAAAATGAAACACTTTCTATAATTAACTCTTATTCCCCCTGTTAGCACATATGGTGAATTAAAGAAGCGGATATTTATGTTGTTCAAGGGCATTTGGCATCATATATTGCATATGAGTTTCATTAGTTCACCCAGATGCTTGCAATATATTCTCCCACAGCATTTTTTTAACTGGCACATCTTTACCTCTCGATGCTCCAGTGGTTTGAAAGGAGGGGGCTATTTTCCATGATGACCCACAACAGTTCAACGTAGCTCTATAGTGGGACTGACATGACAACAACATTAGCATGTTCAGTACACATATGCTGCAAGAGCTGTGCCACAAGCTCAAATCTTTTCAGAGGCATTGGGGACATTTGTTCCCCCATATGACGCCTTTTTTTTTATTTAGATAGCTGGAGAAATCCTATTATGTTGGTTGCCCCAGTTGTAGTTTTAATATCTAGATCTCACTTAAAAAAAAGATAAACGTTGAAAGAAAATGTAAAAAAAAAACGTTTGCATTTATGAAAAAAAAAGCTATACGTAGACGAAAAGAATGGATCACTAGGTAATATGTTGAGTGGCACACTAGTATATTGAAGCAAGCTGGAAAGTCAGTCATAAGCAATATTTGCAATGCTTGTAGCTTATAGTAACTTATAGTAACTTATGATAGATTTTGGGCATGGAACTATCAACTGCTTGTGTACAACAGGTTTGTTTATGTCATAACCTGAGTCATAGAAATCTGCTAGGCAAGAACTGATGAGCTACAATCTACAACCTTGAGCTTTGTTGTCAAAATGAATGGGAATCCCCATTTTGTGCAAAAAAAAAAAAAAACTGCCACTTGGATGCAAGTGGCAGTTTTTTTCATCCAAGTGAAACATGACTCCAATCAAAAGGGATTATGTGTAATCCTTTCACTTGAGAGCCCTGATTCATCTATTCCCAGGATAAGTGTTGGTTTCAGCCCAACACATTATGTGTGAGTGTCATTTCCTCTGAAATCTTTCAGGGGATGCTACATCCAAACCATCAGTTCATTTTAGTTTAGAGGTCTGTATGTACACAGGTGTATTGACACTTATTCTAGAAAAGTAAAAAGAGCTGTGTCTAATAGTTGCATGTTTAGCCATGAAACATAGTATGGATTGTAGTGCAGACATGGTGACATTGGCTGAACTTTGTTTAGTACTGACTTAGTCAATTTGTATTTCTTTGCATATCTGAGTTTTTGGATCTGTTTAGTGACACTTTTCATTAATTAAAGTAACCCACAAGAGGCTACATGAACTAGATGTTATTTTACTTAATAGGCATACCATGTATGGTCAGTGTTTTTTGTCAGTCGAAGAGGGTAATTTCTAGAACAGTTTACCACCAATTCTAAAAGATTTCTTAAGAAATACTAATATTAAAGCTGACTGAGATCAAATCAAGACTGTTCAAATCTTTACCTCCATATATATAGCCGTTCTGAGTTGATGAGTTATGGCTGCACACTGACTGAGGGATAGCTTTAGAGATAAGACTCTAAAAAATAACTGAAAAAGCATAGGAAAACCTAAATCCTAAGTACAGGATTTGCCAATTTGCAAGTTTATTAGTAAAACCTAAGAGAAAAGGAAAATCAGTCTTCCTTATCACTAAATGTAATCCGCTAATTACGAAGTCACAGCTCCTATTAAACAGACTAATATAAAACTGTGATGACTAAGAAGGACCGGTTGAGCGTTTAGGTTGGTAGTTGGGGCCTATCTCTATTAGTATTTATACACGTTGACCACAAAAACATACATACATGTAAGGAAACAACATTTGAATAATGCCTATAATTACCATGTTAATGTTAGTGAATTGGAAATAAAAAACATACAATGCCTATATATGCAACAAAAGAAAAAAGAAACACCAGCTCAGATTAGTAAACTGTCAATACTTATGATCTAGGGTAGTAACAATTAATCGATTAATCAATTAATTGATTTATTTTTCCTACGATCAAACCAGATCGATAAGTCTTAGGCAAGTTGTTAATTTATAGGGTGAAGTGTACGCTATTGCTAAAAAGACAATGGTACATTATAAACATTGTGATTTAGACTTCCTCTTCTATGATGATGTTTTAATGTGAAAGGAATAAAGGGAAAGTGGAAAAACTCAACTTTAAGTATTCGTCAAACTTGAATAAACACACTCAGACCTTGGTCTCTCACAAGAAACGTATAGTTTTATGATCATTGTTCTGTTGAAACCAAATGTTTTTTACTTCTTATAAGGTGTTCATTTACCTGTGCTGTTCCTCAAAAGAAACAACTAAATTGCAAACTAAAATATTAGTAATTTAAGACACTTTTGAGCTTTTTTGCTTTCTATACTTTCTCCCACTCGTGGGTGTGTGTGTGTGTGTGTGTGTGTGTGGACACTGATCATGAGTATGTTTATTCAGCTCTAAAATGCTGGAGTTGTTAAAAAACCACATTTAGTCTTTACATATTTTTCCTACTCATATGTGTATACCATTGACGGTATAAGAGAGAACTGGACAGAGTGAGTGTGACGTCACCTCTAGAAAATGCCTTACTTTCTTCCAGTTTGAATGAAATTAAATCAATTCAGTGGTTATTTTTCTGGGATACGGACTTTGGCGTGTTGGAATGTAACTACATTACTAAGCAGTGATTGGTCCGAGTCGGTCTGAGTCAACATTTCTATGGCAACCACTCTCACCAATCAGGAGTGAGCTTGTTGGGAAGCCACACCCATTTCACTGAAAGCAGGCTCAAGTAAATCTGTCACACACCATAAATAACATTTTTGTGCTAATTTGGCTTTCCATACAGTGTTTTATACTTTTTATTAAATGATCATGGGTGTGTTTTCTTTAAAGATAAAAATAATAATCGCAAATTAAATTATTAGTCATTTAAGAAACACTGTTGTGCCACTTTGGCTTTTCAGGGAGTATGTTTTTCAGCCTTAATGATCTAACTATTAAAAAAAACACCACAATCAACTTTATTGTGTTATTTTGGCTTTCCATACAGTGTTTTATGCTTGTTATTGAATGTCGATTAATATGCTTCCTTTAAAGAAATTAATAAACCGCAAATTGAAATGTTAGTCATTTAAGAAACACTTTTTTACCACTTTGACTTTCCATAGATCATCATTTATTTATGTAGACACGATTAAGAGTTTGTTCTTCCGTCTTAATGTGCTCTACTGTTAAAAAAACCGCTGAATTTAATATGTTTGTGCCACTTTGACTTTCCATACTTTTCCCACTAGTACGTCCGTACACTGATCAGAAGTTTGTTAATGTTCTCATACAGTTCAAAACACCGCAGCGTGGTGTAGGATCTACTCTGGAACCACTGTAACTTGAGGTGCAACCTCCATAAAGGTGCGGAGACGTGAAAGAACGGAATAAAAAAGTTTGACTTCACTTCAGACATTCCTCGGGCGTCGACGACGAACAGACGCCTAACGTTTGCCTCGGACATGAGGTCCGATCTGAGAAATGCCTTGTTTTATCGACCCGAGCGTGTGGAGCGGTTCGGCTCCGCTCGAGCCTCCCCTGAAGTCGGAGATGCACACATGAGGTCCGCCCGCCTGGGTGGTCTCTCTACTTTAGTGAGCTGTTGCTAAGCAGCTAATAATAGTCGTGTTTGCTGAGTAATTTTTGCCCTTCTGGAACCAATCAGATCCAAGAAAGTCCTGCAATCTGACAGCCCCAGAGGCGGGATGTGGAGTATTTTTTTCCCGACTCCCCTCCTCCTTCTCTGCCTCCAAATGGAGAGAGGTCTTTTTCTCCCCTTCTATTGAATCTCAGAGCTGGCCGTGACGCGCGGCCCAGGGGAAGACTGCAGAGATCTCATCAGAATGCTGCGACCATCGATCCCTCCAAGCCGAAGACTCGTGTATGGGAATCCCATTTGTGCGCGCCGCGCTTTCTGAGAGAAACCTTCAGCTTTTCCCAGAGAATCGGTGAATGCGGTGAGCGCGCTGGAGACCTCCGGATCACGCAATGTTGGGATGGAAGGCGCAGACTTTGACTCGCCGTCTCCAACTGGAGTATGAAGTCCTCCTTCACGGGTGTGAGAGTGAATCTCCGTTGCCTTGGGAAATCGCTACACGCTTTCGGGGATCTACTATAAAGTGGGAAACGGTAACCACCTCGCAGTCCCCGCAACATGGCCTCGGCTGCTAATGCGCCCTCCGAACAGGAAAACAGAGACCCTGATCGGCCGAGGATAACGCGGAGGAACAGGGGTGACTATACCCGCAACACACCGCTGGATTTGGAGTATTTACAGCGACCGAGTTACTGCGATGCGGGCTTTGCGCTGGAGCAGATCTCAGAGGTGCTCTTTTCTCATCTTTCCTCTCGCCGTGTGAGACCTCCTTATTGTGCCGGTTTCGGTTTTTTTTTTTTGCTTTTCAAAGTGGTCAGTCTGCGCGTAAGCGCCGTGGAGGGTGGGGACGGCTGGCGGTGGGTTGAAGTTTTCGCCAATTTCCTGCCATTCCCAGCGCGTTGGTGCGCCATGGCTTCTGCGTTAACCTGCCCCCCCCCCCAATCCAGCCTGTGAGCTCACGCACTCCCGCCCGCAGCTCACCACATCCCCGCACTGTTTCGTAAACCCCCCCACGTGAGGGGGTTTGACAGTCAGGAGATGGGTAAGATCCACGCGGCTGCCCTCTTCCGTTCACTGATATCGTAGGACCCCCCCACACACCCACCGCGCGCCTCCCCACGCTGGCCGGAACACACGAGCAGCTGGACGCGCTCAGGCGCGTGTGCGTGCTTGCGCGCGCGTGTGTGGCATTTGTGGGTTAGACCACATTCAAGATACTTGATATCTACAGTAGATGAGCTGAGTAAGAGCCACCTCAGGGGACGAGACACAATCTTTTTTTTTTACTCCCAAACACAAATGGAGACATGTGACCAATCATCTTCATACCACAACAAAAAGTAGCTCAACTGATAGCTTTAACTTATTATTATTGTTCTTATTTAATCTCCTTTCATCCATTTTTGAGGTACAGATGGAACCAGTGTTGGTTGGTCCCTTTTTCTTGAAGGCTGTCCAAGGCTGTGTGGGCGATCTGTTACTCCTACAGTATAAAGTTGTGGTTTATATGTTACTGATCTGCAACGGTTACTCCGGGGAGCCCTCAGTGGTTTCCACCACAGCAGATCTTCAGGTTAGCACAGTCCATCTGTGTTCCACCAAGACCTCCTTGTCTGCTTTCATCCGAATCACCACTGGGATTGAAGTAAAACTTACAGATGTGTTTGTTTTTGTCACCTGTTCAGGTAAGTGTAGTGGGGTTTGAATGACAGTAACATCAGGATTCTTGTCTTGCAGGGGAAGGCGACTGGGAGGAAGGCCCCTCTGTGGCTCAGAGCGAAGTTCCAGAGACTTTTATTCAGGCTGGGCTGTTACATCCAAAAGAACTGCGGAAAGTTTTTGGTTGTGGGGCTCATGATTTTTGGAGCCTTCGCTGTGGGCTTAAAAACAGCAAATTTGGAAACAGATGTGGAGAAACTTTGGGTGGAAGGTAAGACACCAATATTTATCTTCTTCATTATAAGTTTGCTGTTTTGCATAAAGATGGAAAAGTTTGTTAGCAACCACCAATAAAAAAAGAGGGTTATTTGTTGTCAAATCCCATAAGGAGAATTTGAAACTTTTTGCAGCTTCTCAAACAGTGCAAGAAGCAACTGTAACTTCCTCATGAAGAAGGTTGTAATTAAGCCCATAAGCATCCTTTGGGTTAAAAAAAGAGTTTGGTCAGAGCCGCCATTTTGTAAGAGTGTGTGTGTGTGTGTGTGCGCGCGCGTGTGTCGGCCCCCAGCAGTTCAAGGCTCAGAGGCTGTGTGTGGTCCTGTTTTGGACAGCTCTCAACTTTCCAAAAAGACTTGTCTCCGGTTGCAGAGAAAAAAGCCGAATCAGGACAGAAGCTGCTGTTTGTGGGCTGGATGTCCCACATATTATTTATCCTTTTTTTGCTGTTAATGAAGGGAAAAAAAACAATTAAACGGTGGAAAAAAGCTGTGTGGACGGGTTGTTCTTCGGCAGAGAGGGGGTGAGGGCAAAGAGGCTGTGCTTTTCTGCCTTCCTTTGATCTGCATTCCTCTGCTTATGGCTGAAGTCAGCTATAGGAGTCATGAAAGGAGGAACAGATTTTGAGAAATTAAACGGAAAAGAAGAAGCAAGGCTTTCCCCCCTAAGATTTGTTTGTGAATGTGATTTTTGCTTCATTTAGTTTCTAACATCACATTATTTTATTTATAAAGTAGCTGCTGAGGAAAAGCAGGTGTTACTCCTGGAAGTTTCTTGCAGCCCACCTCTTCCTCAGGTTGGCTGTTAGCTCAATACTGCGGCAATGTGACAGACAGCTTATTCTTCTTTTAATTTTTTGGCAGAATCTCAGACTGAACACACTGGATTCTCACCAAAAACATTTAACTAAAAACTAGCGAAACATTCACAGTACAAACTAGGGTTGTACGATATGAGGAAAACTTGCAAAGTGCGATATTAGTGATCAATACTGCAGTAACGAAATGACTTACGATACATGAACAAATAGCGAAAGAAAATGAAACATCATGTCCATTTCACTGCAACAATCTTATTTGAATAAAAGTCAACACAAATAAAATTATACTTCAGATGACCCTCGCCTACATAGGAGCTGGGCATAAACTAGTTAACAACAGGAAGGACTCCATCCAACTGAAACACTTCAAGCTGGTTCAAAATTGTTTAAGTGTAACCATTCATGGCAGTTTGTGATGTTATTTGTAATAAGCATACCGCATAAGGTGATATCGCGATAGGTAAGGTAAAAAAATTATAGTTGTAAAATGTTAGTTCTACCAAAGCTTTTAATAAACGTTTGTACCTATTTTCGGATTTTTTTAGAAAAGTACTTTAGTGGATGATTTAGTTTGGTTTCGGCATCTAAAATACACGCTGTAGGTACACCTCTTTTAAGTAGGGCCCCCCAGAATCATGCCAATGCACAGTTATTCTATCCTCCTAACTGTAGGTGGCAGTGTGTAATATTTTGTATAATTTACCAACAGCTAACCAATGGAAAGAAAAAGGACTGTTGCCGTACTTGTCTAACCAGAGTGCAAATTCAAGCAATTATGTTATATTTTCATGATTTTGGTTGATTACAATGCATCATAGTTTAGCCGTCTTGCTTGTAACATGACTTTTTGTGGTATTCCATATAATAGAAAAGCATTCAAGTGAGCACTAGCTAAAGTTTTTGTGTCTGTTTACCCAAAGGTCACATGAGTCATGTGTCTGTTTACTTTTGATGTGGGTTTCTTAGATGTTTTTTCTCAGATTCTTGTCGTCTGATGAGCAGCTCTGCTCAAATACTTTGTGAGTTTTTGTTTCTTGTCTGATCATTTAGTGTCTGATGTGACACCGTTGTGTTGCATTGACTGAAAGCTGACTGACACTTGTTGTGTAGTGACCTATTGGAGACATCTGCAAAATGCTTTCATTCTGGCTCAAAGTGATAAACACAAAGCCACTCACACACTCACAGACGCTGTTAAGGAGGCTGTGCTGTGATGGTTTCTTAGGTCCCGGTACATGAGGGGTTCCAGATGCTGGCAGGGAGTGATCTGTTTGTTTAGATTAGACTGCACAGCTGAGGGATAGATTAGTTCTGCCTGGGCCATGGAACTGTGCGCCGGGCTGTACTGGCTCTCTGGCCCACCATCCATGAGGAAAAAGAGGAGCGAAAGTGGAGAGGACAGAACGGCTGTTTATGTTTCATGTGGATTGGCGCTCTGCAGCGACCTG
This sequence comes from Adrianichthys oophorus, assembly GCA_036245035.1. Taxonomy (NCBI): domain Eukaryota; kingdom Metazoa; phylum Chordata; class Actinopteri; order Beloniformes; family Adrianichthyidae; genus Adrianichthys; species Adrianichthys oophorus. The sequence goes on along the minus strand of BSAI01000189.1, from coordinate 17,792,798 downwards.
CACGCGACCCCGCCTGGAAGCTATGCGCTCGTGGACTCGACTACACTTCATGCTGCATCTGTCAGTCCCTTTGACTGGACCTTCTGCTGTGAGCTCGTCACCTGCTCTCCGGTTGTGCCACGTTGAGGCTTACTGCAGAGCGCAATTACTTGCATACCCGAGCCGCCTAATGTGTTTATTTGACATGCCGTTCCGTGCAACAGCTTTGGCAGGAATTGTCATCTCACTTGCTTAGCACTGTTTATAAATACTCAGACACAGGAAGTTCTGTTTATAAGTCAAAGTGACAAAGACCAATTGGAAGTGAAACCTTGTACCCCCCAAGGCATGGAAGGAAGTATAGGGCTTTCTCAGCTGGAAATGTGTTGATGTATATGGCATGTTCACTCTGCAGAAATACCCTTGTGTTTATATCTCCTTGATGTCCACAGGAAATGATTTGCTCAACCAGAAAGACGTAGTAGTGCATGTGGTTGATCTTGATCTCACCACACACAAACACGGCTTTGGGTCTTTTTGCACGCTTTGCTTAAACATCCTCGGTTTGGAAATACAGATGATTACATCTACGGCACATTCAAGGAGCCAGAGGCGAGTTTGTAAGGTATGAGAGGCCTTCACAGTCCCTCCTGGCTTCAGATCATAAATGGAGCCATCCCCTGGCATCCCGGGTTAAGGCAAACACGGGCCAAATTGTAAAGAAAATAAGAGCACTGGCTGCCTCTAATTAAAACAGTATCACATAAACACTGGCCTTCCTGTAGGACAGCCCCTCTCTCATTTGCTGAAGATTGTATGTCGAAACTCATGGGAAGAGAAGGTGCAGAGAGGATGAAGTTAAAATTTTTGGGCAAGATTTGAATCTTAGGATAGCAGATTATCCTGGATAAATCTTGGCTAAACCGTGGTTTGGTAGCAAAGGAAAGAGAATAAGACTTTTTTTTTTCAGGATGCAGTCTTGAACATCTACTCTACAGAGTTATTTATGAACAGATCAAGAATCAAGATTGAAGAACTCAAAAAAGTTCATGGTCTCCAGATATGTAAAGGGTTGCATCTGGACCAAAGTTCCTGGGATATAGACTGAGGCCATGGGTCCTGTAGGATTTTCTTGGGGTGCAGAGTCCAAGGGCCACAGGCGGGGGACCCCTGGGACCCTGAGGTCATCCTACAGAGGCTCCACTATTTAAAACCTCACCTGATACTCACCCTGTGGCCTGGGTGTAGAGTGAAGACTTGCAGCAGAGGGGAGGGGTATTTGTGTGTGAATGTGTGCGCGCCTCGTGGGGGGGTGGTAAATGGAAGAAATGCAGCAGAAGGCGCAGCTGTCACCAGTCGCCGTTTGTGTCCTGCGTAAATGTGCATTTGTATTACCACTGTAAGACCGTCTCAGGATCCAGATGCTGAAAGCAGAGAGAGTTTTATCTTTGGACTGGGGTATTTTCATGCTATTTGTCTAGAACCTGTTAAGAATGTTTCTCCAGCAGAGGGCAGTAAATCAGATTTTTAAACAACTAAATGTTAATTTCTAACCAAATTGTATGTAGTTGCTGCCAGTTTTCTGTTTTAAGTTTTCATCTTATATCTAAGATGAAAGGTGGTAGAATTGTATATTTTTAAACGCCTTTATTCTACCAAGTAAAACTCTAGAAGAGCTCAAATCTGACATTTTCCTTAAATTTTTCCTGCAAAACTTTAGATATGGTTTTTGTTTTTTTTCCCACAGTAACATTTTCACTTTCTTGCCTGTTTAGTATTTCTCACGTGTTGGGATCTAGAGCCGAACAGAGAAAGCTGTTTCTCTGTCCGGGGCTTTTCCAGCTTATGAAAGCATGAAAAACGCACGTAGAAAGTCATCTAAGATGATTGGGGGAAAAAAAGAAGAAGCTTGAAGCCCTTTTGTGATGTTGTTTTCAATATTTTCTGTCACTTTTTAGGTTGCTGAAACTGAATTGGAAAAGGACACAGATTTGACTAATGTAAAGACCCACTACAATGAAAATTGTGCTTTTGGTGTTTTTAACATGTTGTTGTAGCATTTGTCTCATGACGAAGGACATATTTAAAAGACAGTTGAGCTTAAAATTGCATTTCGGAGTATTTCTTTATTCAAGTCGTTGTGAATCAGGAGCAGATAGAAAATATGCAATTGCGAAAAGCTTATAGCAGTAACGTAACTGCTGTAGTCGGTGGGCCACAAGACAAATAGATTTATGTGCATCTTCGTTTTCCTTGGCTGAGCTGGCATCTGGCTCAAAACTGTACGGCGGGATAGCTCCAATATTGCTCGTCATTTTTGTTGCACCGGTAATGCTAGCTTGGGGTTGTGAGGGGCTGTAAGCGAGTAGGAGAGAGTGTAAACAAAAGGGAGGATGGGAAGTGGGGGCAGGCTTACTTCATGCCAACAGTCCCGCCCACAACTCAGATGCGAATTTCTGATGAACTAATTTTTACACTGCGGCTCAAAAGTGTCTAATCATATTTATAATGAAAACAGGATTACATTTCTAAATAAATGAATTTCATATTCCGTTTATTTCTGTAACCTTTGCAAATAAATGACTGATCTGTAAATATGAGGTAAGATAGCTGTGAACAAGAAACGTATAAAATACAACCTTTAGTGTTACGTTTAACATGTATGTTTTGAATACTATTTGTCTTTGTTTTGAATACGACTTTTCTTTGTCTTGAAAACAAATTTCTCCTGTTAAAGCACTGTCAAAAATATGTCACGGGGTCACAGGCCTCAACATCGAGTTCCGGAGAATCGATTCTTCAAACTGCGCATGTGTGTTAAAGTTTATTCATTAAAATAAAATAAAACAGAACTTTTAGGAATGTTATTGATCCCATAATGAGAAAATGATCTCAATAAAAATAGCTCTGTTGAAAATGGGATAAAATAGATCCAAAAACAGCGACCTCTGGCCGCATTTTATGGTTTTCATGCTGGTGACAGGTGATTGTGTAAACAATGCTGTAGAGGGTCGTTTTAGAACCTGAAGTGTTGGAAAACAGCCTAGAAAGACGTAGCAGACGTGTGACTCCACTCATTAAGAGTAAAATAAAAACATGTTTGCTGAAATTAGTTGATAATAAGAAGATAACGAAACCAAAATGGCTAAGCTAACTTGGAGCTAAAGTATGCTAACTGGCAGCCGAATGTTGCGGCAGTAACAACAAACAAAAAAAGAAAATTCAAAAAGTCAGGATCAGAACACCCAACTGTCTTTCTGTTTCAATTTTTTTAAACTATTGTTTTGGTTGGCTGCCAGTTAGCCTATTTTAGCTCTAAGTTAGCTTAGCTGTTTTTGTTATTTCCTTCCATTTTCGTAATTCGCTATCCCCACAGTGCTGCCAGAGCCTGTCCCGGGTTGCTGCCCGGCTAAGCGGGGATACCCCACGCTAATGTGCCACTGCTGGCTGGTGTTGTGCCAAGGTATGTTCCCCCTGCCAGAACGATGTCTGAGACTGAGGGGAAACGCATCAAGGCACAACACCGGCACGGCAGGCAGAGAGACAGGGATCCCTCTGCCGCCTGCTCGGGTGTTTTTATTTTCTTTAATCATTCTCTTATTAACACCTATTTTTTTGCCACCATTTCTGGGTCTGTTACATTGTTTTTACACTCCACTGATGTCGCCTGGCATAAAAAAAATCAGCAACATTCTAAAAAGTTTATTTCTATCATGCTCATTCAGTTGAATTGACGTTCCGGGACTCGATGCTTATGCCTGTGACCCCATGACATATTTTTGACAGTGCTTTAACAGGAGAAATTCGTATTCAAGACAAAGAAAAATCGTATTCAAAACAGACATGTTAAACGTAAATGTTGTATTCATATTTTTTCTGCAAAGATGTGCACAAAATATAAATTTGTGCACAACTTTGTCTTGATAACTACAACTTTTTCTTTATGAATACGCATCTTATTGACAGCTATCTTACCCCATATATAAACAACAAACACCTGGTTTCTGGGCCAAACTGTGTCCCAAAGAGATTGATCCTTTAAAAAGTACGAGTAATTCTTCATTTTAAAGTTTTTAAACTACCTGTGTCTGTAAGTGTGTGTGTGTGTTGAGTGCACTCCCATTCAAAAACAACTTCCTGAGATGCCTCCGAGGTCTCTGTTTACATTTTGCATTCTTTTGGGCGCTCTTATTCAAAAACCAGAGCCCTCCGAATGACCGACCACAGGAGACTGTGGAGTGGTTTATCCTCCCCCTTCTACCTCCCTCTTCCTCTCTTCTATCCTTCTTTTTTCCCCTTCTTTCAAAAAGGTTTCTCTCTCTCTCTCTTTTTAACTGAGCGTCTCCCCCCCTCTCCCTGAACCTCCTCCCGCCTCCTCGCCACCTCTTTTCCCCCGCCCCTAGCTGGAGAGAGTTGCCTCAGAATGCCAGATGTATTACAGAGCGAGCCACGGCAATGTAAACACTCAGCCCTGCCATAAGAGCAGGGTGGTCTGGCCTCCCTCCTTCCCTGCCCTCCTTCCCCTTTCCTCTCCTCCCTCCTTCACCGCACTGGCTGCCAAAAGGGTGGAGAAAGTACAAAACAGCAAAGGGAGACTGTGTGTGTGTGTGTTGGAGTGGAGACAGAGCCAGTGAAGAAGCTGGAGTATAGTAGCGATAGTGTGCTTGTGTTTTGGCTGCTGCATCTACCGTACACCAGGAGAAATCGGGGTGTGGATTGATGCTTCTCAGGCTGCAGTTCAGAGAATTTTTATAGCAAACATTTCCAACCCTTAGTAAAAAAAAAAATATATCTATATACATATATATATATAGATATATCCCCTCTGGTTTACAGCTTACAGACGTAGCTGTATAGTTCATTGCAATTCCTGCGGCGCATGGTCATAGAATCTGGCAGTAACAGCAAGTACCACATGTGCATATGCAAGGCATACACAGCAGGAAGATAACTTTCTGTATCGCAGATGATTGAAAGTTTGAAGCTTTTGCTTAAAGCATTAGGGAGTATTGTCACCAGTTTATGGGGGGTAGAAGTTAGATTGTAGATTGCAGAATAGCAAAGGTTTTTCGGACATTGTTTAGACCTTCCTTTTGCCAGATTACCTCAGGTGCCTAAATATTCTGGTCATTGGATAGATTTACTTTGATTTTATAGAGAAATATGGAGAAATTTCACATTTTCACTTGGATTTTCATGTTGTTACACTAATACTAGGTTCACACTCGGAGACTTTCGTTCAAGTGACCACTCTAATGAAAAGTTTATGTAAATGCGTGTTGTGCATTCCTGGCTTCTGCATTCAAAACTCTCACTTCATGCGAGAGTTTGCGGGCTCTGTGTATGAAACATGCAGCAACTGAACACAACCTGATAGTTAAATTAGTTGAACTTTATCCAATCAGTGACTCTGATTTGGTAGTGATGTATTGGTAGAATCTTTTTCAAAACATGGAAGTGCCAACTGCTGAAATTGGATCATGGAAAAGAAATTAATAATTGTGGTTTGTGCCCAACCAGAATTTTATGAAACAGAGTCTATTATATGTCGTAATTGAGCAGTGAAAGTAAAAGCCTGGAGCAAGACTTGTGAGATTTGCACTTCCTCATCATTTCATTCCAAGTCTCTCCAGACTGTAAGTACATGTGCTAGTTTGGATAGCGATAGTCCAGTGTGAACGCCATATGTCAAAAGCCCGTTCAAGAACCCATGTTCACCGCTTTCTTGAACGTGCTACACGTAGCAGTGCAGTTGAGAACAAGCCAAACTGCCTCATGGTTACAACAGTTGTAACTTTGGGGACAGTGTACCCTTAAAGACCACTGATGAGAAAAAAACTAAGATTTAAAAAAAAAAAAACTAGCTGTACTAGTTAATGATCATCTTTCAGTGTCTGCACCTTTTTACTGCTCTGTGTTGACCCTGTGGTGTAAATGGTGAATGGCGTATCCTTATAAAACGCTCCTTGAAGTCCCAAAGCGCTTTACAGTCAGAGTACCATTCACACACTGATGGTGACTCGGCTGCTGAACACTGGTGTCAACCTCCCACCAGAGGCAATAAGGGGTTCAGTGTCTTGCCCACGGACACTTCAACGGACAAGGTGGAAATCGAACCCGCAATCTTCCATCAGAGGTCGACCGCCCTACTGCTGCACCACAGCAGTCCCACGCAACATGTAGACTTTCTTTTTCCAATTAAAATGTAATTCATTCTTTTTGTGTTCACTTTTACTTGTGAAATCACTTGATAGTTCATCTGCATTACACTGTAGGCGAATCATATCAGAGTTCACTTGCAATTGAACAGGAACCCTTGTTCTTGGACAAACCTGAGTTTACTTCTTTTGTTGGAATGAGGGTTCAGAGGATCTTTCACAGCAACTTTAACAAGAAAGCAGGAAACAGGGTTCGACCAAACACCCTTGGTATTACATTTCTTTAAAGGGCCCATGTCATGCTACTGTTAAGCCTTTAGAGTAAACTATACCTATATATATATATATATATAGTAATATATTACATTTGAGACACTAAAGAACAAATTATTTATGAAATATGAGTTATTTTGTGAGCTCTTTTCCTACCCGTAAATAAGAAGCCTCGATCTCTTACGCATCGCCTTTCGCTCTTTGTTCATTTCAGGACGTCATCCTAGAGCCGGCCTAGGCAGTGTGTCTGCACCCACGAAAACAAACAACATCTGAAGTTTTGCAAAAATAGATGTGCATATTGTGCATACCAGACAAAATGAAAGCGTTTTGCCGATCACCGCAGAGAAAGTGTGTGTGTATTAGCCTGAGGGCGGTGCTGGCAGCGCAGACTCTTCCTGGAAGTGGCTGTTCTTACTTTTCTTACTTGTCACAATGTGAGGACGCGCTCATTTTTGTGGATTGGGAGGAGCTGGTGCTCAGAGCGCAGGGTTTTAGTGCTCAGAGATGCGTGAATGGATCAAAATACAGCTTTGGGGATGTTTGTCATGAGGGATTGACATAATTCCCTTAAAAGCGCAAAAAAGTTAATTTTGCATGAAATAGGCCCTTTAAGTGCTGTTTCTTATGTTGCAGCTAATTCTACAGATTTTTTCAACCTACCTCTTATTGTACCTCTAACTGAAAACAATTTATCACTTTGATGTAATTGTTATTTAAAGGGATGTAGCGTTATACAGCTAAACTAGTGAAACCCCGTTATTTCTACTCCACAAAATGTGATAGTCCGATGACCATCACTCTTCAATTTAATTGTTTTGATTTTTATTTACATCTAGTCTAGAAGATCCAGACCATTGGGAACTCTCAAGCATAAATGCTCTCACGGATCTCTTTTTTTGTTTACTCTGAAAACTGTTGAACTAAAGAAAAAGTTGCATCTTTGTCATTCTTTAATTGGGCATTCCATAATTTGTATACCAAAATTGACAAACCCAACCACCACCAACTGTGACGTGTTCTGTATTGAATTTAAAAGCTGGGCCTTTTATTTTGGTGAAATCCTTAGAAAAAAAAAAGTTTTTGGAATTGTAAACCAAATTGTGCACCTTTACACAAAGGCCCTTGCATTTGTATGTTGGTGTTGTAGGTGAGGCTTGTTGCAGTTATGCTGCTCCCAGCAGTAAAAACATGTTTTTTTTTTCTTTTTTACATGCACTGCTTGGACTCATTTCTTGGTAACAACAAATGATTTTTCTGCTTGTGCGCTCTTTGGTTTTGTGTTTTCTGATCCACACAAAGGAATGTGTGATTTTGGGATACCTAGAATCATTGGCCATCTTTACAGGAAATGACAAGAAGATGGCTGGCTGAGATTGGATGCTCAGGCTCATGTCACGGTCTGTTATGACTGGGCACTGGGCCAATCAGAAGGCTGTAAATCCAACAACACAGGGTAGACCTCACCTGGCTTCAGATGATGTAAAAGACTATTAGAAAATGCACATTTTTAGTTTAGTTTTGGAATTTGTTTTCCACTGTGGGAGGTTATTTATGTTTTCATCTGAATTATATTGACAGAACCACTTTTTCGGTGTCATCTGGGCTGCATGCATATACCAGCATATGCACGATCATGCTACAAACAAACTTTTTCTGTCAGTGTTTTCTTCTCCAACCACTCTTTTCTCTGCTCTGTGAATCCATTGGCACTGAATAGGATTTTTTTTCGTGATAGAGGTGGGAGGATGGTGGTGTGGGGTGGGGTGATGGGGAGAGAGGAATCTGAATGAAGGCAGCAACGTGGAAGAATCTGCCCATTGATGCCTGTGTGAATGTACACCTCGGGCTCTAAGGAAGCTGCATTGGGAGCCAGCCGACTGCTAAATACACCCATTTTAAGAGCTGCAGGGGTAGGACAGGTGATTAGCATAATCAGGGGCAAGGGGAGCCATACATATGTTAATGCTGTAGTTGTGAAGGGTGGTGAAGGTTGGCGTTATGGGTGGGGATTCAGGGGTGCAGCGGTGGGCAGCTGGGGAAAACTCAGAAGAGAACTCACAGCACACCACACGTCAGGCCATGTGGTGCCGACAGCACCACAGAGAGTTGATTACTCACAATTAATGGCTCCACTTTTTGTATCGTCAGTGCCAAAACACGGCTAACGTGTACTCCGATACAGCAGGGGGCAGTGTTTACTCCTTCTGTTGACCTCAGCATCTGTCAACAAATTTTTATCCTGTTCACCTCATGGTTCTCCTCTAAAAAGGGGGGCAGTTCCTTGTCACCAGAACAATCACAGATATAAAAAAATCTGTAATATTGGTGCCAAATGGATTCTACTGGTATACTGTGAGTAGACTAGCTACTACTGTGCATCAGAACACTTTACACTCCTTTTTTTATTTCTGTGCCTTACTTTCTTGTCATTCTTAATTAATTTTCTCTACTGTTTAAAATACTTTTTCTATTCCCCCATCTGTGTGGCAGCCCCCCTATGAAAGCTGTCAGGAAAGTAAAAGGGAGAGCATGAGGGGGAGAGAGCCTGAGAGTGAGGGGGGACTCATCATGGGTCAGATAGGGTCTCGGCTCTCAGTAAGGCCTTTCATCACATATTTGTGGCTGTGTGCACACCTGCACTGCAGAGTCCACATTTGCAAATGTTGTGTACGCTGCCGCCATAGTGCTACTTCAGCAATTTCTGCTCACATGCCTTTCACTTCTGCAAAGATAGAATAAGACTGCAAATTTCTGTAAACATCGTCAGTGGTGGTAAGTTATTTTTTGTGGGACAGCTCTAGTGTCCACATTTGCTGAGAATTTATTTTTTAGTTTGTTTAGTTTTAGTCTTCTCAAAAGAAAAAAAAATATTTAGGTTGTGTTCGTCACTACTCACTTCTCATAAGTCCACTATATACTGGGTTTCCTGTTAAAAGTTTACCAGAAACTCGCAAAGTAACAAAAATGTTTTTAAGACACTTTTAGACATGTCATTCCAAAGGGAACCATATTGACCATTAATGGGTCGTATCAATATTTTAGGTGTGATGTTTTAATTAATTAATTAATCAATATTTCTAGTTTGCTGCATTTTCAAGCGTCTACTCTGGTAAACTCTGAAGGTCAATATTACCACAGTCTGGTGGAATGTGCGTGCATTTAAGGGATCTTTGTTACCTGAACAGACTGCTCTGTCTGTTTTTGTCAAGTGTCTGCACAAGAAAGACCACTCTAGCATCTTACCCAGGTTAACCTAATTGCAGTTTTTTGCAGCTTTTTTGATAAAAAGTTTGGATCAGTGGTGTTTTTGACGTCCACCCACATCCTTTTAGTCTTGGACTATGTCAGAATTTTTAATTATTACTTAATTACTCAAAAACTGTATAAGTGCGGGACTATCTAATGCCCTGGATTTGTAAAATAATTTGTACATATGCTCACTAGTTTTATTTTAAACCGCAAACATAACACCACCAATTTCTCAAAGTAAAAACTTTATAAATATGAACATTTTCTGAAGACTATTTATAAATCCACTGTGTTTTTTTTCTTCAAATGACAAATCAGTCAAACACAATGCATTGTGGTCTATATTGGTGGGCATCAACACTGTTTTTTGCAGAGAGTTCTGGGAAATTTCTAGGGTTCTGAATTTTTTATTTTATATTCAGACAGCTCTAGAAAATGGCAAACACTCAATATAGTGCACTAAGTAGTGAGGGAATTCAGACACAACCTTGGTGACGTTCAGAAGGGGGCAGTTCCCTATACATCAGTCCCATTTGGGCTCCATAAATAGACCTCTTGGATGTACCACATCCTTCTGACTTGTCTTTGTTCGTTTGCCATTAGTTACTGATACCCTGAAGAAGGAGGTGTTTATTTTTCTTCTGATGTACCTAATACACTCTCAATTACCTGTATCAGGTGTGCTTCACCAATGGGAGGCATCAAGGGCAGGATAGATAGAAAAGTAGTGGTACACTATAAGACATGCATTTGTCTAAAAAGTAAAAGGCTAGTTTTTCTGGTCTATCATGCACAATTTGCCGTTGAATTCAACCACTTTCAATGTGTGTAAATTAAGATTATAGTAAAACACTTCAAGTCTACCCACAGCACATGGAAAGTTTTCGCCTTTGAGGGGTGGCTGTTTTTGCGTTGCTCCGGTGACGCTGGGGGTTCAGCATATTGGTGGTTGTATTTGTGGCAGAGAGGTGGTATTTAGTGGGGGCTTCCTCCTCACAGTAGGGGTTCCTTTTTTAAATGGAGCCTAATCCAGCTAATCCATTCTGTGAACACCTTGGCACACACAAAGCTATTTTTACACAGCTGTTTGTCCATAGAGTGCAGTCATGCATCCACAAATCAGGGTTTTTGAGATGATGGAGAGAGTTTGAGCAACTTCAAATTAGTTCTTGATCAGGGGGATCACATTTTGCACAACATGATATGCCGTCATATTTTTTTGTGAATGCTGAAAATGGTTCCACAAGTGTGTCATGCACAGGAGGAGGACCGATTGCTTCCTGCCGGCGGTGCATGTTTTCCTTGAAGGTGCGGGTTGTTTCCGTTTTCAAACACAACAGATGTGTGTTGGGGTGGGGCCTCGTTTTATGTGTGCTGCAAGACCAAGAGAAAGGGGGCTGGGCTGGCTTTGCCAGAGGGGGCTGGGCTGATTGCCATCATGATCTGGCCAATCACCGGGTAGAGCTGAATAGGGCAAAGAAAGAGAAACGAGAGAATGAAAAGGGGAGTTTGAAGCTTAAAGGAGGACAGGGGTGATGTCAGTTCCTTTCTCTCCCATCTTGCACACCTCCTCCACCCACCTCTCAATTCCCTCACTTTGAGAAAAGGGAGGATCAGGGGTTAATGTTATGCAACATACGGAATGCCCACACTGAGGGCTCTTCTTCAGTGACATTAACAGGTCTCTTCACTTTTCTATCTTTTCTGTTTAGCCAAAAGATATTTTTTTTAAAAAATCATTCATTAACAATGCATCGAGGGGATAGCTGGCAGTTTATAGTTTAAATCCTTATTCAAACAAAAGTCAAATCATAAAATCCATCTTTTAATTTCTTTTCCTGATTGCCATGTGGATGGGTTAGGGAGGTGTAGCTCAGCAGGCACGCCAGTCATTCACGTAACTGCAAGATTTTCAACCCCAGACTGCCGCCTTTCTGCCTAAAGTTAGAAAAAGTTTCCTTTATTAATAATATTCAGTAAAATGTCTTCTTTCTTTTACGGTTTTATCCAGATTCATTAAACCACTTGTCTCCTATTAACAACTGATGTTTTTTTTAAATTTAGTTTAGATGAATATATTTGCAATGTTGAGTGACGACAACTTATTTTTGTTTGTTTTTAGTTAAAAAAAATATTTTTTTTTGGTTGCATGTATGCTGACCTATGCTGCATTTGTTGTTCTACAGTAAAAGTAGATCCTGCTTCTATTTTGTCTCTTGTTTTACAGCACATTTTCTGAAAAATTGTAACAAATAAGCCCTAGTTCTCACGCTCTCCTGCATAACCTTGAAATGATGTATTAAAGTGTTGAGGTCACTCACAACTGTACACGTCTGTATTTGTTTAAACTGTCAATATGAGTAATATCGTTAATGGATTCGGAATAAAAAATAGAATAAGAAATGCTGCAGATCAAATCTTTTTAGTATCATTTTCAGAAGATTTCATCAATTATTACACTCCCTGGAAATGAATGGGGTTTTCAAGTTGTGATATTTTTTGGTAACATGGTTCATCGACAAGAATTTGACAAGACACACCAACTGATCTGCTGTTTACATGAGGGCACGAGGTTATAAACCTTACATGTTTTGAGCTTGAAACCACAGCATTGTGTTACATGGCAGAAAAAAGTGTAAATATCTGTCCGGTCCAACAAGATATGCATGCAAATACAACTGATAAAGCTTAGCCTCAAATACAAAAGGGGTTTATACAAATATGTGCCTTGTGTGTTCAAATATTCATATTGTACCAATTACATCTTTATAACACAAGAGCCCTTCAGCATCTGTTTGCTCCACTGTTAGTGTACATACTAAAAGTGTTAGAAAACAAATTTGAAAAACTGGTTAAATAAAGACGCCTCCATTACTTTAGCTTTGCAGTCCTTTCGCTGGCAAAGGATAGAGATGGGCACACTGGGAAAAAGGCTATAGGTTTCAGAAATATGGTAAAGTGAAGTTCCCATATGGGTATTGGGCAGTACTTTAAGGTCCGTTTGTGACACTTCTGTTTTGATCACAGCCGCTGCACTTGAAACGGGACGACTTCAAGTTATCAACACATGCTGGGGTCAGCCAGTTTTCTAAGGAGTAATATATGGATGTGTCACTGAGGAAACACAGCTGTGTGTACATGCTTTCAAACGCACATGCTTGCACGTAGACAGAAGTGAGCGCACTCCCGCACATTTTCTTGGTCCAGCTGGGGTGTTAATTTCACCCCAAGGCTGTATGAGTGTTGACCCGCAAATGTTGTAACCTCGTGAAGTGAGGAATTCTCTATGCTCAAGGCTGTAATGTGCCGTTTCCTGCAGTGGGAGAGTGCATTCCTTCGACTTTCTCGTACCTCAATGCAAACTCCACGTCTTTGGGTGGCAGTCCTCAGCTAGGTGAGCTCTTTTGCGTGGATGATGCTCCCATCTTTTTTCAATCAGATTTCACTCCACACGCGTGTAGACACAAGCTAAAAAATGTAAGTGCTGCTTTTTCTCTCCTCCTTCTCTTTCTCTTTGAGGCGCACTTAAGCCAAGCCTCAGGTTAGGTAGGGCGGACAGGTCAACTTGTTTGTGCACTGTCAGTGTGCAGCAGGTCTTAATCAGTTACATGAAGGTAATACTAGTGTAATATAGCTGTTTAGTTGGCCTAGCGATAGGAAGCATGTCGCTTGAGTCTGCCATGGGCTGCTATTAATGTTGAATATTATAAACATGCCTTCAGACATGATCAGATGGGAATGCTGTTTGGGTCCAGAAAAAAAGAAATCAAGTGTTTTTTCCTAATGCCTCAAGACATGGCCCCCCTTCCTCCCTGTTCCATTGGTCTGACTGGGTGGTCCGCCTCGCAGAACAGCCATGCTTATGTTCAACTTTAATGTCATTACAATGGAGTAAAAACATTCAGTTCGTGGCCACAGTTGCAAGAATTGAGCTGAATTGTTAAATTGGATTAAGGCATAATAAAATGTTACAGATTTTTCACACAGTCAGCTCTCTCACAGGTTATCTTTCACGTTTAGCGTATGTGTGTGGTGTGTGTGTGTATTAGAGACCAAGTGAAAGAAAATGACTATAAATTGCTTGAGCTTTCACTGAGCGTTTAGTCTCTGATGATGGAAGGGCTCAAATCCTCTGCTTGTAAATCAGACACACTCAACCGAAGGACACACACACACCCCGCTCCAAACATACCCCCCAAAAAGAAGTCACAATTCAGAAAGCCATACATTTTGTGAGCATTTTGGTTTCTTTTCTGCAAATGTAAGAATTTGTCAAGCTTGCATTCGCATGCATTTGTTGGTGCCAGACTAGCTTCACTGGGGTGGAATCCTTGCACATAAATGCAACGGTTTTCAATTTAGCTCAGTCTAACGCACAGGGCTTAAGCTCAACACAACACTGGCAGCAGAGCCTACAGTGCTCCTTTATGTAAAACATACACATGGGCCTAATTTCACATATGCAGACAGTGTGCCTTGGCTCTGTTGTTGCAAATGTATGTGTAAACACTAAGAGCGTTTTGAAATCAGGATTATTAGCAATATATCATTATTTCACTGAGAGAGGCTTTTAATCTACTCACAACAACACTAACAATGTGCTGGCATGGTGAAGTGATATAGGGTGTGCTCTGCAGAAGAAACGAGGGTCCTGTTTTGGGTAGTAATTGGAAAATTTTAACCCATGGACTTTGCTATCTTGGTTTGACTTTCACAGAAAAGCACAAATCTGACATTTTTTGTGCTTGCCTAAAGAGTGTAGTATAGGTCATCTGTAACAAACGAAGACCAAAGCCCTTTTGTAAATGATAAGTTGTGTATACTTACCGTATTTAGAGCTTTAATACCTTCCTAGAAGGCCCAAAGCTCTCAATTGGATGTTCACACCGGTCACGTGACGCGCATTTGCCGTACGGTGTTCACACTGGGCTGTCGCTACCCAATACTAACACATGTCCGCCACCTTCAGTTGGAAGAGGCTTGGTGCAAAATGTCGAAGCGCTCCAAATTTCATACATTTTGCTTTTTCTTTCACAAATATATGAAAGACTTGGAGTTATGAACTGTAATTCTTGCCAGGCACAAACCGCAATTGTTAAGCTTTCCTCCATGATCTGTCTTGGCCCTTCCAGGATTTAAAAGGGACGCCATCCATATGTTAGAGTCCCTGATTGGTCAAAGTTTGACCAAGTTTTAAATTTAACGCGCATTCAAGGGACAAACATTTTGTATATAGAACCAGAGTCTACTAAGCAAGAATGTGCTTAGTGACTCATGAAAGTTTTTAACGCGGGAGCCCGAAACGCTCATTTAGAAAGACTTTTCTTTGAAACTGGTCACTTGAAGGTGCATTGCTGAGGGTAGTGTGAGCATAGCTGCACAGCCACAGTCGCATTCACACACACATTCACACACTGATGGCGGCTCTGTGACTGTTCTAAGCATATTCCCATACAGTTAACGTTTATGCTTGTTCTAGCTGGAATCTAAGTTCTAAGTATGTTTAATTTATTGTAAAGTTGAACCATTTCAGATTGGAAGGATTACAAACAAACTAGTTTATGGAACAAGCTACCTAGTGGTCACTGAGAAAACTGCCAGGGTCCTTTTCACCGTACTTTTATTAGGAAGTCAAACTGTTAGAGTCAACAGATCACAGTCATTGTGAGAATGCACTTTATTGACAGACTTTCGACATAAAATTTTGAGGGGAAATTTTGAACTTTTTGTAGCCATAACCATAATGTTTTTGTTGTTTTGTGGCATGGTGATGAATATAAATCATTAGTTTGCTCCAAAGGGTTACACTTTTCATTTGTCTTTTTTTTTTTTTGTCCAGTTGGCGGGCGAGTAAACCAAGAACTGAATTACACACGGCAGAAGATGGGCGAGGAGGCCATGTTTAACCCCCAGCTGATGATCCAGACGCCACGCGAGGAGGGAGCCAACGTTTTGACAGTGGAGGCCCTCCTACAGCACCTGGAGTCAGCTATGCGAGCCAGTAGAGTTCATGTTTACCTCTATAACAGGTAGCTCCCATTTTCAGCTGCCTCTGTAGAACATCAGCATTGGAACGTCAAATTCTATAGTTCTTTGGAGTTGAAATAACTATTTTTGCTTAATTTAACAATACCATTATTTTAGCATCCTATGATCAGTGTAGACTCTGATGCCATAGAACAGCTTAAAATACAATTATATTTAATTTTTTTCAGACAATGGAACTTGGAACATTTATGCTACAAATCAGGAGAATTAATCACAGAAAATGCTATGGTGGATCAGGTGAGAACTCCCAATTTGTTGACTCCTTGCACCAGAATGATATATAAATCTATTAAAAGAGTATTTTTTGCTGTGCTTAAACACTTCTTTGTCCTCCTTCAATTAGTTGATCGAAAATCTTCATCCCTGCCTAATCATTACCCCTTTGGACTGTTTCTGGGAAGGAGCTAAACTCCAGTCTGGAATGTTCTATCTCTCGTAAGTCAAAGGGACAACCCTCTTTACTGCACGGTCTAGGTTTTTAAGATTCACTGTAATTCCATGTGAGAGCAGTAAGTTATTAGACCAATTTCTTTCAAGCACTCTGGTTGCTGACCAAATGCTTAAAAAATTCTAATTGGGCACACATAATGGCTCTTGTGTTTGCCAGGCCAGTTGAAAAACCGGTTCAAGTGATGCTTGTGGGCTGCAGTGAATGCTGAGACCAGCAGTACTGGTCATGGGGTTAGGGTCCTCCGATTGTTTTTTAAGACGGAAGCGAGAAGCAGGTTACATACATGAGTCTTCATTTTTATTTATACCCGTTTAACTCCATCACATTCAGTCCGTCCAAAGGGAAACCACATAGGAGCAAGTGGGTGTGATTGTGTGTGTCCTGAACTCGTCCCCTCTGAAGGCTCTATTGTAGTGGTTGCTGGCATGCGTATCACTGGCGATAGTTTCTCTCCAGCCATGGGCCTCACGCCATTGTCTGGCCGTTCTGTTGCTAATGGCCTGCTGCAGTAATCCTCAGCAGACCTTCACCTCTGCACGGGTTTGTGCATGCGGATAAATGATTGCCCTTGCTGGCGATGTTATATGATGCATGTGTTCTGTGGACGTCTGAAAGCACACGGGCTCTTAAAATGCTGTCAGCATACTACTTTGGACATGTGTGTCTGTGTTTCGCCTGTTGGTTTAAGATGGCAAATAACGTATTTTACTATGTTCTGGTTGGGAGGCTGGGAATAATAATCCAAGCCTGGTTAAGTACATACAATGTAGTCTGAATGACACAGAGAAAGAAAGATTCAGAGAAAGAGAGACTGGAATGTGTGAGGAAAAGAGAGCAAAGAGAGTTGTGGTCTGTGATGGAGTAGGAATTTGGCAGCTGCATGATGGGTAATAGTAACCTAGCCTACAGACATTAGTTGCTACTCTAAGAAGTTCTTCTGTGGGATGAAGGAACTTGCAAGCTACAATCAATTTTTTTGTTGACAATGAGAGGTCTGGACTGTTGAATAAAGTTTCAAAAGTCTTCCTAATGGTAAACCTCAACTTCTTTAGCTGAAGGAACCCCAGATCATAATACCACCCCCACAGATGCCCAGGTGCCCACTATGGGCACTTTATGGATTCCAATACTTTAACTACAGTTTTGTTTTTTGTTTTTACTGTAATGTGAACTTTTCTCAGGAGCATAGATCAATTCAGTTGATCTGTAATCACTGCTTCAGGTTCAGTCTTTGAGATTTTTTGTCAAAATAAAAGTAACTTTTGATTGAACATAAATCAGGTGTAAAACTCACAACTTATTTGTATTTTATCGATAATGGTGTTAATTTGCTGTTTTATTGTCAATTTCTTTTACCTAATTCTTACTCAAAAGTGATGCATTTTCATTGTCTTTTTGCATAAAAGCATCCTACGCACCACATTAGTTGTTGCTAGACATAAAACAACTCATTTTCTGATGGCAAGATCTCAAGTTTATGTAATGGGTTGTTTATATTGCTGGGCAGTCATATGTGACTAGGGTCATCATTAAATTAAAATGTGGTTGTGCAAATAAACCCATATAATGTGCTGTTTTATTATTAATGAGGACTGAGGACTGAATGTAACTACTGCCTATCCATATGAAACTCTGCTAATACTTGTATTTAACTTAGCAGAGGTAAGGGGTATTTTCAGTGGACCAACTTGGACCCTAAGCAGTTTCTTGCGGAGTCAGACTTTCCCGTGGAAAGCTTTGAGAGCATGCTGGAAAAGGCAGACATTGGACATGGCTACATGGATAGACCGTGTCTGAACCCCGCTGATCCCGATTGCCCCCTCACTGCACCCAATAGGAACTCAACAAAGGTAGGAACACAACTGGCCGGAAAAACCCTCTTCACCTTTTGATGGGTTATTCTAAAAGTTGAAACTGAGGTTTTAATAGATTTTTGTTTTCTTATGTCAGCCTTTCAATGTGGCACGGGCCCTGAGCGGCGGCTGCCACGGTCTGTCCAGAAGGTACATGCACTGGCAGGAGGAACTGATTGTAGGAGGGACCACCAAGAACGGCAGCGGACCCCTGCTCAGGTAACACACCCAGTCTCTTACACCTACACCTTTCTAAACACTGAAGAGATCAGGACAGGGCTTATTCTGGAGACACCAAGTGTTTTCTGTTCTCCTTCACTCTCTGAAGCGGCGCATGGATGTGTGCCGTGTGCTATAAATCTTGCAGTCATTAGCAGATTCCATTGAAATCTTAAGAGCTCCAGCTGTTCCTGCTCAGCTTTGGCTGTTCAGCTCGGACAATGCCCACATACACACTAACTCAAACATGCACACGTGCACCAAGTGATCTATTGCCTGACTAGTTTGTTCAAATATACAGTGATCTGAAGTACATGGACCTAATTCTAACACAAGTACCAGGTCAGAGCTCATAGAACCTGTGATATACTCACAGGCGTACGATGGAAAGTTTTATGTGTTACAATTGGAAGCATACATTTAGGTTGAAGTTAAACGTTTTCTTTTGTAACTACAAGTTTTCTTCCTCACGTCTGACTTTGGCGGCAAATTTGCGAAAATGCGTTTTTGGCACATGGACACAAAAGCACAGTCACAGAGTACAGTGGGGTGCGTTGTTTGTGTTTTTTGGTTGTGTGTTTTCCTGGCAAGGTTGGGTCATTAGAGTGTCTGTGCTTGCCTTCCCGCCTGCGTGCATGTGCTGTGTGTTGTGTGTGTGTGTGTATGTGTGTGCGTGCGTCAGCCTCTCTTCACTGGGCTGTTGCCGCTGGCACAGAGTTCCAACATCTTGTTTGCTAACTGCCACCATAATAGTGATTATCACCATATTACAAAGATCACATTCATAAGCAGCATGACAGATGAATGTCCCGTCCTTTGCTTTGTAAGACTGTGATGGTGTGAAGACTCACTGATGTCAGTGGTGTTTGTCAGTTGCTCTCTACTCCAAACTCATTAGTTAATGATCAATAATTTTTATTAATTTATTGCCTTGCTTATTAGGAATGTGTAATGCTGGTGCTTGATATCATGACCTTTATGATCAGGTATCTTGTTGAAGGAGACCAGGAGAAACTGATGTGGCTGATAGACTCTTAAATTAGTCAAGCACACTTTCCTCTTGTCTTTATTAGTTGATCTGTATATTTATAGACCCTGATCATCTTTTGATCTATCCTAAAAACATTCCCAGTGATCTTTTAATTATCATTATGTAATTTTTTGCCTAAATGTAAAAAACCTGTGTCGTTTTCTCGACATAGTTTCTGCAGAGCAGCAGGAGTCATAAATTTGCCTCTGAGCTGTGGGTGAGACCATTGGCACGGAGCAACCCAACACCCCACCTGCCAGCACCCATAACTGAAAACTATCTGTTTGCACTCTCTCCCGTTAGCTTACAGCCCCTCATAACCCCAGTCTAACATTACCAATGCAACAAAAATGGCAAGCAATATTGGAGCTATCCAGTTGTACAGTTTTGAGCCAGATGCCAGCTCAGACGAGGAAAACGAAGACCTTCATGAATCTAATTTGTCTGCAAGTGGATGCATCAGAATGGAGCAGAGCAGCTTGTGGCCCACTCAGCGTATTTTCTACGTAACAAATACAATCTTTTTTAAACTCCTTTTTTTGTCTCTTCCTGAATTACATAAGAAATCATTTTTAAAAAATACTCAGAAATACAATTTTGAGCTGAATTTTCTTTATATATGACCTCCATTCTGAGAAAAATGTCACAAGAACATGTTAATAAGGCCAATAACACAATTTTCATTGGAGTGACTCTTTAAGTTGATGCCAATGACAAAGTCAATGACAGTTTACTAATTATAATAATGAAATGAAGTCTTTGCATTTAATAAAGTAGGATTTGTTCTCTCTGCTTGTTTTACTGATAGATGAAGTCTCATAATAACTAAAAAGGAGGAGATCTGAGCTGTTGTGGGAAGCATCATGGGATACTTTCTTTGCGAGTGAGATGAGAAAGTTGAAATGGTGTACGAGCCTCACAGAGTGGCAGACGAGTGCAAACCGAACTGTAATTTCTCTGTTGCCTATTAGTGCCATAAATCCTGGGCTTACATTTTTTTTGTTTATTTTATGTTGCCAACTCTTTCTTGATTTTTACAGTCTTTTTTTCCGCTGTTTCAGTTTTGGTTTTGTGCTTTCAATTAGGCAACAATTCATCATACAGCTGCGTCTTTCTATCAGAAATGGTAAAGTTATATAGTAGATTGTTTCACTAATGATGGAAATGTTTCTTTTCACTTTGTACAAGTTAAACATTTTTCTTAAAAATATTTATACACTTAAAATACAGCAAAGTTAAAAGGAAAACAGTGAAAATTTTCAACAACAAAACTTTTTTTCTTGTAGAATATTTCTTTGGGGATACCTCCACTTAATTTCAACGTATTCCATCTTCTTCAATCTTTCCTAACACCATTTACATTTCCTTTTTTTTTAGCAGTGTGAAATCAGTAAACTGTTTCTTTTTTTTTTTTGCACAACTAAAAATGATTTGAATGGTGCTGATCCCCCACTAAACGCTTGACCTCCCTCCTTTTGTTTTTTCTCTGTCTCATTTTTCCCTCCAGCGCTCAGGCCTTGCAGACCATGTTCCAGCTGATGACTCCCAAGCAAATGTTTGAGCACTTTCGTGGCTACGCGGAGGTGGCCCACATCAACTGGAACGAAGAAAAGGCTGCTGCTATACTGGAGGCCTGGCAGAGAAGATACTCTGAGGTAAGAGCCAAGTTAAAAACGTAAATGCACGATGATAGACACCAGCCGGATGCAGACAGAGCCTTATCGAGACTGGACTGCTGATAGCTGATGCTCTGTTGATGTGTGCTGAGTGGCAGAAGTTTATCTTTCTCTGCTCCATGGAGAGAATTGATGGAGCGAACCTGTCTGGAAGACATTAGGAGAGTGCTGGACGTCTCTCCTTTTTTTTTTTGTCCATCTCACACTCTCTCTGTCTTCACACAATCACTTTCCCAGCTGTGGCTCCATTGGTGGCTCAAGTGTGACATCATCTGGTCTTTGTTTTTGGGGCCCCAACCTCTGTTCCACATGGTGTGGACCCTGCGTGTCTGCATAAATGTGCATGTTGCTGTGTGTCTGAAATCTCACATATAAAAGAAAATCTTCATAAAGAGGCCTTTTTTTTTTTTTACATTTTGTTGTACACCTCAGGATTTGCAAAATGTTTCCGGATGAATACGCGTTATTATGCGACTTACGCATATGCCATTTTACTTGTGTGACAGAAATTTGTGTCAACCAGTGTTACTTTCCACTGGTCTGTCATGACAAATCACTGTTCCAGCCATCTGTCTGCACAGAAATAGTGAGAGAAAGAGGGACAATAGTTCAAGGAACTTTCTGCAAACTTTCCTGCAACTTTGTTTTTCAAACATTCATAATTAATTTCTTTGATTCTTTTTAATTGAGGTGCTTTAATTAGCTTAAATGACTCAGTGAACTTTTCTCTTTCAGTAAATCTGGGTTTGGTCTGTCAATTGAAATTGCTTAGATTACAAAGCGATCATCCAATGTCCACCGGCTGAAGATATTTGCCTCATTTTCTTGTTTATGACGACCCCTTGATGCCTGTTGATACAAATTTCTATCAAACCCCCTCTGTTCTAAGCTTACCTTACCTCACCAAGTCTGTGTGCTGAGAGTTTGGGGTGTCAAATCCCTCCAAGCCCCTAAAATGCACAGAAAACCATGCAATCATTTATATTAGTTCTTTAATCTATTTGTCTTATAAGTTTTATGTTGACCGTTTTCCTCACACTGGGTTTACCAGGCTTGGGACAGGTAAAAGCAGGACACTGGTTTGTTCCCTGTTAAGGCTGCGTTTATCTTTATTTCTTTATCTGGCTGTCTGCCCATCCTTATATTTTTTTTTGTCTTTTATTTTATTTTTTTGTTGTTGTTTTTGTTATTTGTGGGCTTTTTTGTCATTTTTATTTCTTTGGTTTTGTGGATTTTTGTCGGCCATCACATTTGGGGAGGGACTGTCACAGCATTTAGGGGGGCATTGTCCCCCTTGCCCTTGTCTATATCTGCCCTTGCATTCAGCTTTTTTATGGTTGAAGCTGATCTGATTGGGTCTGTGTTCTCTCTTTAGGCAGTGCTGCAGAGTGTGGCAGCAAACTCGTCTCAGAAGGTCTTGTCTTTCACCACCACAACTCTGGAAGATATCCTCAAGTCTTTTTCTGAAATCAGCGTTATCCGTGTGGCCAGTGGATACCTGCTGATGGTACAAACACGCCAACAAAAGGACTTTTTTTTGTTTGTGTGAAAATCAAAGACTGACCGCTTCCATGTGCTTACTGTTTGTGCATAGCTTGCTTATGCGTGTCTGACCATGCTGCGGTGGGACTGTGCCAAGTCTCAGGGTGCCGTGGGGCTGGCGGGGGTCCTGCTGGTGACGCTGTCTGTGGCAGCTGGTCTGGGCCTCTGCTCCCTCCTGGGTATCTCCTTCAATGCAGCTACCACACAGGTAATGAACACACGCAACAGCTTTTAGCTGTCAAACCCAACCTGGAGACGGACACTAAAATCATACAGCCATTTAGTCCAAACCTCAAATCTTTTTCACGTGCTGCTTCACAGATCTTTTCTTTGCATTTTTCTTTGTCTTTTCGTGATAATAACTTCTCCATTCAAAGTGCAATTTTTTCAAATTTTTTTACACAATGTAAAGTTCTAAACCACTCATGTAGAAGTTCAGGTAATGTGGATGTGGTGGTTTTAGTTCAGAGTGCAGAATGGGGTGAGTAGAAAGCAACAAAACCAACAAGGGTCAGGACCAGTCCAAGAGGATGTAAGGGACATCTTAGCTAAATTCCCTGAAGTTTTGTCTTTCTATTTCATTCAAATAGGATAAAATAAAACATTTAAAAATATTTGTAAAAATCAGTTTTTGTGTTTTTAAAAAAAATGCATCCAAATTTTATTTTTGTCAATTAAAAAAAAAAGCTGTGTACTTTTTTATGGTATTACTTTAATGTTTTATGACTGCACATTTTCTTGTTTTTTATATATTCTCTGACATCAAAGTGCAAAGCCATGAGAGAGGACCCCAGCAAGCTTTCGCCGTTATCTCATTTCAGGTTTGTTGTTTTTTTGTGTGTGTGTTGTGCAGGTTCTCCCCTTCTTGGCTCTGGGAGTTGGAGTGGATGATGTCTTTCTTCTGGCTCATGCCTTCAGTGAGACTGGACAGAACAAGAGGATCCCATTCGAGGTGAGGAAAACATCAACAAGAACTTCGTTTGATCTCTTATCTTTTTTATGGAGGAATGTGTGAAAGCCTGTCTGTGCCTGTGATGTAGCACCACAATTCCTGTACCACACAGTCAGCCCACTTATTTAAGGACTGATTAAACATTTTAAAAAGCACACCTTTTTTATCAGTTTTCTTTTTATGTGTTTTCATGACTTTTTCAATAAAGTTTATTTTTAAACAATCCATGACCTATAAACATGCCTGTTTTTAGTTTGTCTTGCATATGCTTAGCATTTAAAAATCAGATTGTAACAACAAAGAAACAGGAACTTGATTTCATCTGAATAAATGTAAACAAAAATATGAAAACAAAGCTCAATCATTTGACAAACTTCAAATGGGTTCCATATTTGTGTGTGCATGTGCAAGGTAACATATCTAGAGTAGAGGTGGGGGGGGTAACCCAGGCATGTATTTGCTTGTTTTTGTTTTCCACTGCTTCCCTCTCCCTCCAGCTCTTATCTCTCCGTCTCCCTCATCCCCCAGCTTCCTTTGTGTGGCTGAGATGAAAACTAAACAGAGCTGAACTTGATCTCTCCTGTCTGACACCTAAACACACACTCGCACACACACACGTGCACTAGCCTGCAGACGCTCCCTGTGTGGTCCTGCACGTCCTTCAAACATACACACAGGTACCAAAAAACCTTTCAGGAATTTGTGCACGCTTATCGCTGTGTATTTACTATAAGAAATAATAGCTGTGAGGCAGAACTGAAAGCATCCTGCTGCGTCTGCTTTTACCCCTTCATGCCTCAAAGGGAAGCAGACAGGCCCAGGTGGATTATCTGAGCACTTGAGGCCTTAAAAATGCTGCAATCACTGTCACTCACATCAGCATTATGATAACTGTTCATCATCTCTCAAGTATTACACACATGCCAGAGGCTTCTAAATGGATCATTTGCTTTCCCCTTGTCTCTGTTAGGACCGTACTGGAGAGTGCCTAAAGAGGACGGGGGCCAGCGTGGCTCTCACCTCCATCAGTAACGTCACAGCTTTCTTCATGGCCGCCCTCATCCCTATCCCGGCACTCAGAGCCTTTTCTCTACAGGTATGCGGTGCTCTGAACGAAAATGAGTTTGTCTGACAGGAAATTGGCTCCAGATTTATGCAGACGACTGTGGACTTATTGATTTCATTTAGCAAAATAAGGTGAAAAGGGGTGTGTGATGTTTTGAATCTGCCCGCCCTCTCTTCCTTCGTTGTTCAGGCTGTTTTGCGGCGGGTCAAGTGTCTGTCCAGATTGTGGCTGAGCTCCATGTAACAGAATCCAACTGCATGTGCGCACTCTTCGATATGACGCTCGTGTGTGTTTGCGAGAGTAGAGAGTTGCGGTGTCCGTGTGGGAGGCTGTGACAGCAGTGGTGTGTCTGCACGTGTGCACACAAAGGTTTTGGGGGGTGGGGGGTCAGTCTTCTCCAACATCTGTCATTGATTTTGGACGTCACCAGAACAGTGTCTGACAAAATGCCTCCAATAATCAGTGAATTGTGAATTCATTTAAACACTCTCTCAGTTGGAGTGATTCATACTGTAATGAGAGGAGAAGGTCAGGTTAAACTTTTCATGACTCTTAAACAAAGTCTGAATCTTTGCAACGGTATAGTAAAGTACAAAAAGTGAAATATAAATATAAAGCCTAACATAAACCTTCAGCAAAATTATATGTGCACGTTAAACCATACTGATGGTCTGGTGAGCTTTGGATTAAGGCTATTCAATATAACATGATGCTATTATTTCCAGATGGAAAAGAGTAGATTTTACTGGAAAACTGCCTTAAGGGCAACATTATTTTAAAAATACTCTTGTGATTTTTTTATTTATAAAACTGTTATCATATATATTTTGTATGTCTTTGTACGTGATTTTTTTCATTTGTTTTTATTAGACTTTCTCTTAAGAAGAAATAAAACATCTTACTTAAATCAAGTGGTTTATGGTTAAAAATTAAGTTGGGAAAATTCCCACCATCTGCTTAGTGGATTGACTTAAATATCCTAAATAGTAGGATTTTAGACATGGCCCTGATCACTTGCTGAAGTTACAAACTATCATCAGAATCGGAAAGAAAGATGTTTCAAGTCACCTTGAATTTCTTTTAGACAAATTGATCTACCATAGTCTGCATGAACAACAAAATCTTGGGTTTTACGGTCATTTGAACACACACACACAACACTTTTTGTTTAATGGTGGCAAAAGTCACTTGTCAACAAAAACAATATGCCTGTTTGTGCAAAGTTTAAAGGGTAAAGACATACTCATATGGGTGGATAGCTCCAATATTGCTCACCTGTTTTTGCTTCACCAGTTGTGTTAGTTTGGGGGTGTGAGGGGTTGTAAGCTGGCAGGAGATAGTGTAGAGAGAGCTCGGTTATGGGTGACAGGAAAGGGGGGGCGGGGTTGCTCCATGCCGACGGTCCCTCACAAAACTCAGAAGTGAATTTTTAATGAACTTCTGCCGCTCAGCAGAAAATATGTCCCAAAAGACAAAAGTTATTTTTTTAATTGGCTAAAATTTGGCTAAAAACTGCATAATCATAATTAAAAGGCCACTGGGAGTGCTTTTCTTTTACAAGACATCAGAATATGATCGGAGTGGGACTTAAAATGTTACAAAAAGGCATGTAGAAAATAGACTAAAAACAAAAATACTTGAATAATTTTTGAGATTTTTCATTTTTAATTTACTGGTAATGTAAATTGTACATTGGAACAAATTCAGATTGACTTGTGTAACAGCCCCCTGGTGGCAACTTATGGAAATGACTTGGCTCCAGGTAGTTTTGTTCTCATGGAATCAAGTTATATTTAGTAATACTCAATGAAGAAATCCCTTCAGCAATAGAATAATAGAAGAAGTAAAGCATGTAAGATTAGTTTAAATTCCCTTTTGTTAAACCCTGACCTTCCCCCTTCACCTTCTCCTCCCTGACTACTACTCACTAAATGATCTAAGAAGTTGCCACTTTGAGTGCAATATTAGTATGTGTGGATAGATGGCTTTAGTACAGCAGGTCTGTCAAACATAAGCCTTTTTTACCCCCGTGTGTAATATTCAGCCTGCCCCATTTGATAC
>BSAI01000189.1:17660833-17766228 GCA_036245035.1 Adrianichthys oophorus | reverse complement strand
ACTTTCAGGCTCATCTCAGTGCATATGTTCATGTTTGTGTGCTTCATTCTTGTTTTTCTTGTGGACAGCTTATGCAACGTAGTTCTTCCCCGCTCTCTCATTCGTTTTGTTATTTTTTTCATGAAAAAAGAAGCTTGGCGCTCCTGCAAACAAAAACACAAGCAAGGGACTCTCATACAAAGAGGACAGATTTACAGATAGCTCTCTCTGTGGGGGTTATCCAGCGGTCACTGTGTGTAAAAGCGGATAAATAGCTGTCTAACTTACATGCAATTTCTGTCTTTAAAAAAATGATTTCTCTTTCATCTGAGGAGCAGAGGAATGAGAGAATGTTCATGTGGAAGAGGTGAGGGTGTGGTTTCTGTGCAGTCTTCCTAAAGCTGGCAGTAGATAAATGCGTTGTGCGATCGTTGTGTGAGGTGTGTGCGTTGTCTGTAGAGCCAAATCGCCTGCTCATCACCTCAGGCCCGCGGGTCTCTGGCTCCTTGGGTGGTCTGGCACACATGTTATTGTGCGTGTGTGTTTAGTGGTCTGGCAACTACGCAATATCCAGATTGTACTCTGGGCTGGGCCCCAACCTAACCCCAACTCCCACCATCCTCCACGACACCACCTTCAGAATTTCAACCACAACTCTGTTTTAGCTCCTATTGAGCCTCGCCTTTTCACTGCACGATTGTACGTTTCTGCTTAAGGCAGTTTTTTCAAATCATTATTTTTCCCAATATTCCAAATATTACAACCAAAGTTGAAACAAAGTTGTCTCAGTGGGCTACACACTGGTATTTGTACAGAAGTTTATGTCTTAAAACTCCACTTTGATGTGTTTTTGCTGTTTTCAACATGTTCTTGTGGCATTTTTCTCATGATGGAGGACATATATGAAGAAAATTTCTTGTTTCTTTATTCAAATGTATTCAAATTGTTGAAAACTAGACGAAAAAAATTCTGTTTGAAAAAAGAGCGTACGTTGGGCGAGCCACAAGCTCCCTGCTCCACTTCTTTCTGAGGCATTCACTTGTTGATGACTAACTCCATGTAGGTCTTTGTTTTCCTGGTCCGATAGCATATGATATCTGGCTCAAAACTGTATAGCTAAATATCTCCAATCTTGTTCAGCATTTTTTTTGCACCAGTAATGTTAGGTTTGGGGTTTGAAGGTCTGTAAGCTAGCAGGAGAGAGCGTAAACTGATGGATTTTGGGAAGTAGGGGAAGACTTACTCTCGGCCAATGTTACCGCCTACTGCCGCTCTGCAGAAACTCAGTTTTTTTTTTTAAATTCATTTTGCCTAAAAATACCATAATCACGGTAAAAAAAACACTGGGAACACTGTAAAAATAGATCAAAGGTGATTGGAGCGGGTCTTTAAGGACTTTTTTTTCCTATCAGTTTTCAGATAACCGGTATTAACATGTGTCTTGCAGGCTGCTGTTGTGGTGGTGTTCAACTTTGCCATGGTGCTGCTCATCTTTCCTGCCATCCTGAGCATGGACCTCTACCGCAGAGAAGACAGACGCTGTGATATTTTCTGCTGCTTCTACAGGTGCGTGCACCTGTAGAAATCAGTTCTTGTGTTTTTGACCATCTTGCTGTTGAAATAAATGGCTTCCCTCATGGAAGTACCCTCACGGTACCCCCTCCCTCCCCATCAAGAACCTAATTACTACTCAGGTTGTCTTTTTCTGCCTGGCTGCTGTGTTTTTATCGTTTCAGTCTTTATTAAGCTATACCAGTTTCCCTGCCAGCCTGAGCATTGGTTATTGGTTTCATATTGGTTGGCTTAGGCATACTACAGATGTGTACACGCACCAATAAATTCCATTCTTGGATCTTAGTTTAATGTTGCTGCCAAAAGATAGAGGGTTGAACAGTGATGGAATGCCTAAAAATCTGTTTTTATAGAACATTTTTATTTCACATTATCAGATGTTGCAGGAATATGTTAAAAGTCCCCAGAATAATATTGTGGTTTTTTTCCCCACTGTTTATTCCCGCAGCCCATGTGCCAACCGTGTGATACAGATTGAGCCTCAGGCGTACCTGGATGGGCCAGAGGCCAACCGCTTCAGCCCTCCGCCATCATATCACAGCCCCCCTCCCTCATGTCACACACCTCCCCCAGGCTACAGCAGCCCCCCTCCGTCCTACAGCAGTCACAGCTTTGCTCATCAGACCCAGATTACCATGCAGTCCACCGTGCAACTCAGGACAGAGTATGATCCACGCACCCAAGCCTTCTACACCACAGCGGAGCCCCGGTCACAGATCTCAGTGCAGCCCATGAACCCGCCCCCGACCAGGGTCAACAGTGACTACCACAATAACAACAACACCACCAGCAGCAACAGCAACCATGGCAGCATCAACAGCGGTAGCCGAGGCAATGGCGGATCTCGAGGCCCCGCCACGTTCCCCCAACATTTTTCGGCACCTTGTGCTGCGATGCCGGCTTCGGCCTGCTCTGCTCCTCAGGGCGATTCCGCCTCATCAGCTGGACACATTCCTGAGAACAACAGTTCCACACGGGATCTGCTGTCCCAGACTGGAGGGGCCTCTTTTGGCTTGCACTGCTGGGAGTCGCCCTGCTCTCGCTGGACGCTGGCCTCATTCGCTGAGAAGCACTACGCTCCATTCCTTCTACAGCCCACCACCAAGGTGAGCTTAGCTAGTAACTTTTTTTATAGAAGGGGGAAGCAGGGAACCAGGGTGGGGGGTGGGTTCTGTCTGTGGTGTAGGCACGGTTTGAATGGGTGAATTAGTCATCAGGGTGAACAAAGTAGGAAAGGAAATATCTGAGGTAGACATTTGTGGTCATATCTGAGTTACACTCACACAAACACACAGTCTTGTGGGTGGTCAGTCCTCTCAGTCTTCCAGAGCTGTAATCATCTGGTGAACTGTACTTGACATCGCAGTCTTTCTCAATTTCAGCATACTGATGAATATTATTTCATTCCTCCAAATGACTTCATGTGGTCTTCGCAATGCCTAGATTTAAACTTCTCTTTTCTACTAAACGCAACAGACTCCAGAAACTTTGACGAAGTCAATTCCTTCCAATTTTTAGTTTACAATTGATAATTGAAACGATTTGCTTCTCGTGCAGCTTTTCATGTTGATTATGAATGATTGATTTCTTCTATGTGCCTTTTGGAATATTGCTAAATTACATGTTCGGAATTGCGCCAATCGCTAATGTTTCTCCTCGTCTGCATCCCCCTGACTGCAGGTGGTTGTGATTGTGCTGTTTCTCTGCCTGCTTGGAGTCAGTTTGTACGGGACCACCCAGGTGAGGGACGGCCTGGAGCTGACGGACATCGTACCGAGGGAGACCAGCGAGTATGACTTCATCGGCGCCCAGTTCAAGTTCTTCTCCTTCTACAACATGTACGTGGTGACGCAGCGAGCCGATTATGCCAAGAACCAGCAGCTCCTGCACCAGCTTCACCAGAGGTTTCATACTGTTCGCTACGTGCTCAAAGAGGACAACGGCCAGCTACCGCGCATGTGGCTGCACCTTTTCAGGGACTGGCTTCAAGGTAGCATATAGCTTTACATCTCCAACAACAGTTTTGTCTGTCCGTACCTTACAATCAGATATGGCATTTGAATGTACACTTTTCAATAATTCAGTTCAGGTTTCATTAAGGAGTTTTGAGATCACGGTTGTCTTCTCAGTTTTGAAATGAATCTGAAGCAAACAAGATGTTAAGAATGACTAATGAACATCGACATGGGCTAATTAAAATCACACGTTTCTTCCACAAGCGGGTCTGCCGAACAGAGAGACATGAAAAGCTCGTTTATTCATTATTTTTTCTTCTTATCAAGAACTCCATCTTTCACATGTCAACCACGTCCTTGCACGGCTTAACTTTCAGCAAGGAAACAGTGACCGCTTTGCTCTTTTCAGCGATAAAAAACAAAAAAAAGCGCCTTTGTGTTAGCCGACTGGGAGCCACACAGAGAGCGTGCGTGTGGGTGAGGGAGGCAGAACAGTGTCTGATATTGCTTTCTGCAATGGTGGGACAAATTGGAGCCAGACAGGCCAAGGAACGAGACCCAAAACAACATCTCCCACAGACGGACCACAGCATGGGCCTTGGGGTAGGAGGTGGGAGGGCGAGAGGGGAGGGCTGTAATACACATATGGATTGGAGAGCATTACAGAGAAGGAAGCATATGTTACTGATAGAGGCTTGAACGCTTGATTTGAGTTTTAGGCTATGGAAGTCTTGCTTGTTGGTTATGAATGAAGTTACATTAAATGAATGGCACTTATTAAAAGGTTGAGAATAGTTTGCAGGTTTGTGTTATGTTCTTTTTTTACTGCTCTGAGTTAATACAAGTTGGGTTTTCCATTTATTGTTGTACCTCAAAGGAAAAAATAGGAGTTGATAGAACCACAACCTTTTTAACCACCAACACACCTTTCTGCTTGCGGTTTCTTACAGGACTCCAGGAAGCTTTTGACAAGGACCGGGAGGCCGGCCGCATCACCCAGAGTAGCTACAAGAATGGTTCTGAGGATGGCATCCTGGCGTATAAACTGTTGGTGCAAACGGGACGCAGAGACAAACCCATTAACTTTAATCAGGTATGCTTATTTTTTTTAACTCAAGAACGTTTGTAAGTCAAGATTTCATTTAGGTGTACGGACGGTTTGTTAAATACCAAGAAACTTGGGGCGCATTCACAGCTGGTGGTTCAGTTTGTTGTCTTTAAAAGTCTCCTTCATGTACCAGACCAAACAAGCAAATCCTAGTTTTCCTAAAAACAAGTCTCAAAACCTGGTAACAAAACTCTGAATGCAGACAACAAACCAAAGAGTAAGAAAAGGGACAGAAACATACCTACAAGTGAATCTAAATGAGCGTGACTCAATTAGACAATGGCTTGTTGGACTGAGTACTGAGGCGGTTCTAGTTTATTTTGCTCATGTGCTTCTTTCTTTCTAGTTGCTGCTCATTTTATGCTTTAGTCACTACAACCCTTTTGGATGGATACGGGCTGTCTGCAGGCAAAAAAAATGGAGCAAACCTATCCAAAATATCAAGGCTTTAGACTAGAGCGAAAATGATTGTGTCGTAGCGAACACGTAAAAGAACACTTAAAAGAACACGTAAGAATAAGTAAGGGTGACATTTTCTTTTCAACCCCCACCAAGTCCTGTGTACTGTGCAAGGAGCCCTTTCGGGTGGTAGGTGCACACTCACTGCACACAGCTTGACTGTTAGAAGCTAGACAATCAGTGTTAAATTTGTGCAGGCATCCTACAGGCATTCTATAGAAACTTAAGGGTTTTGTGCACACCGTGCATGCAGCTTTTGCCGGCAATAAGCAAGGGACCCAGTACTTACAACTTACTAATGGCTAGAGTGTGGCATAAAGGCATTGTACAACAACATCACCTGTACGTCATAAGTGCGACCAACTTACATTATCCTTACAAATATTTCATGATACACTTACTACACACATGACAATCGTATGTTGCATTTTTATGACGTTCCGTAAGGTGCCCATACGAGCCTCAAGGGAACTACAAAACACTCCTGTGCTCCCTTTAAGATGTGTCTGTTCGTGTCTACGACCCTCCACGGGCCTGGACAACCCAAAAACCTTCTGCACCTGTTCGGGTTAACCCCCCGTGACTTAGGCTCTTGGCATCGTCACACCCAAACAAGCTCCTTTTTTATTGTGCGAGATCCACTCTCAAAAGTGCAATGTGAAATTTAAGCAAATTTAAAACCTTTTTGCATTCCTTACCCGATCAAACCTCATCTTTTGAAATATTCTGCTCTAAATATGCGTGTGTGTGTGTGTGTGTTTGTGCTCTGGTGGTGCTTTACTCAGAAGTTTCTGCCATTCATGCTTTTCCTCTCTCCCAGCCTGGTTTCATCTGCCATTCGTTATGACTTTACTGACTCGAGGAATTTAAAGCTCTCACTGGAGCTTCATCCTGTCCTGAGAAACAGATCAGCTTTGCATTTACAACATTTAACTGGTTGTGTGTGTGTGTGTGTGTATATTGGAGTCGTTTTGACTGTGTAATGTTCCTTGCACAGGTGTTGCTTGTACAGTTGGCTCACTGTGGCTTGAAACTTTTTGCACACCAGTTGGATAGGGAGGCAACATTCTGGTGTTCAGTAGACTGAGTTCAGCCGTCTCCTTTCTGTCATTTTATCACGAGAGCTGGCAGAACCACAAGAAGTCCATTACAGTGCACCGCTGAAAGGTTCTGCCTACACAGCAGTTGGTTGGGTGTTGATATTTTCACCTCAACTTAAACCAAATGCAAAAAAAAGCATGCATCAAAGGTATGCAACAAAAGGATAATATCTTAATTATCAGACAGTTTCCAGTTTGGCTGTTGAAGGGAGTCATGACTCCAGTCTGGCACCATTTAAGATTCTGATATTCAATGACTCCAGTCAGAACAGCTTAGATCTCAGATGGAGGCCAAAAGAGGAAATTTGCAGAAGATCAAATCTAGTCTCTAGTATGTCAGCAGAAAGATACCAATGTGCTGATAATGAGACAGATTTGGGCGATAAAAGGAGGAAATGAGGGGAAAATGGTCCTGGTGAAACAATCCATCTCAAGGTTTTTCAGTGTGGTACCATTGCATTTCAAAAAGAAAAGACAGACAGAGATGCATGGTTGCATTCTTTGGCTGGGAAATGGGAAAACAGAAGATAAGAAAGTGAAGAAATATAAAAACAACATTCTTGGCCAGGACTCCCGCAAACCTCAAACACAACAGTCCATGTGCCTTTCTACACTGAGGTCATTTTCATCAAATTTAATCCGCTTAGCTGCATCTTTTGTTTATTTGTGTTAATAATTTGTCTACGAGTTTGCTCAAGTCATGCTTGTCTACAGATTAGAGTGAAGCTTTTTTTTAATTGTTGTGTTTATTTTAGACATTTGTCTTACCTAATAAACTCCACAGCCAACTATTCTGCTCCTTTCTTTCTCGGAATGACAGGAAGCAGAGTCGGGCCTTGTGTGCGGCCCTGTGACTTCACTTCCTCTGCCTGTGAGGGATGTGCGCCTGCCATGAGTTGTAGGGGCCGCCAGCAGAGTTGCCTGGGCTTCCCGTGACAGCTTAAAGACATACAGTTGTTGCATATCCCGCTGTTAAATTCAATCCAGATTGTCTGGAATCTGGCTCTCTGTCTCCAGCTCTCTTTGGCTAACTCCTGGCCTCCGCACTCCACTGCTGTGTCCGCTTTTATTGAGAGGGGTTTGAACACGTGCTTCCTTTGAGCCAGCTCTGTGTGGGCATTTGTATGCACCGGGTGTGTGTTCTGCTTTTACAGTAGCTGTTTTCTGTGTCTTTAAATGAAGACCAGATCTTGCCTGACCTTGGCAAATTGCAAAGCTAGATGTTTTATTTTGATATGCCATTCTTTGAGTCTGTGCTTTAGAGCTCTGACTCCGCTCACATATCTCTGCTCCCGGTGACTTATTCATTCCTTGTGTGGTTTGAAAACGAGGCGACGGAAAGGTGTAAATGTGGTGTGTGAAAAAATAGAGGAAAGGAGGTGCTGAGGAGAATTAGGAGTCCAAATAAAGGTCAAGCGAACACTATGAAGAGTTCTTTTGTTTTTAGGGACGGGTGGCTTTGTGGCGCCAGGCATTCTGGGTACCCATAGGAGTCAGGAGAACCAAGTGTTAGCAACATTTGTACAGATGTTGTGTTATTTTTATAGCTCTACTCCATTTGCTGGGTGGCATTTCCTTCGGTGTTAACAACCAGGTTAACTGCACACAGACGCGCCCAGGGACTCCAGCCAAATTTTTTATTGTTACGCTAACTCAAGTAATTTTTTTTCCACCGTCCCCACCGCACAAAAAAAAAACCTGCCCCTTTCTTCATGTACCTAGCCCCATGAGTCCAGCTTAACCCCCAAAAGCTCTCCCTGCCTCTGTGAAAGAGGAATTTATGGTTCCTAGAAGGGAGAGTGGCGGAGCAGTACAGTAATTGTTTTACCTCTCATGAAGTAGAACTGTGAGGCTTCCCCTTATGTTTTCACGTTTTTTTCAGGCTCCCTCTCTACTGTGAAAGAATCCAGATTTTTTGTGTGTGTGTGTGTGTGTGTGTGTGTGTGTGTGTAACAAATTCACATCAGTACAGCCCGGCGGTATTGCTGTGATTTCAGCTGTGTTTACATGCTAACAGCTACTTGGAAAGAAAATATAAAGCGATGAAAAGCCTTTCTTTATTCTCACACTTTGCATTGCCTCTTTCTTAGAAAACACCACAGACACACTGAAAACATAAGAGTCAACAAGTTGATATAAAAATTTAAAATAACAAAAAAAGTGATATTTTTTTAACAAATAATCCTTCCACCTAAAAATGTAGTTCCTTGGCCATGTTTAATGGTGTTAGTGGGTTGCCAAGAAACACAAATACACAGTAAAAAGCCTGTTTAGAGACTTGAATAACTACTATCCCATTTTTTATTGTGCTTGTGTCAAAATAGGAATCATTAGTTGTGTTGGCTTTGCACTCATCTTTTATCTGATACCTTTTAAAAGAGTTTGGTGATGGAAAAATTATGTTTTGCTTGTATCTTTCAACAAAGTGTTGCAATTAGGTCCAGCGCAGGAGCCAACATGAATGCAAAAATCACAGTATTCGCTTCAAACAGTGAACCGTGTGGATTTCACAAAACGTGATTTATTTTTAGTGTTCAGGTTTGTATCTATTGTTGTAAAAACATAATGTGACATTTTAGCATAGAAACAAAGTCATTTTAGCGTTCATTATTAATAACAAAAAGTATTTTTTTTTCTTTTATTTGGTGATTTCAAAGAGTATCAAGAACTGCTGAGGAAAAATGGCCCAACAAAGAAGGCATTTCTGTTAAAATATTCAAACTTCAAAATTGTCCTCAAACTTTATACCTTTTGATTTCCTCATAGCAATATTTGTTGGCAAGTAAGTCAGTATGAACAAGCCCAATTCCAAAAACAGTCTTTTTATTCACCTAACAACATGTCAAATAACAGAAATGTGATTATTTTTCCTCTTTTGAAACTAAGATGATTTATACTTATATATTTAGACGTATGAGGTTCTGGTTGCATAGTCATCAAGGCTTCTTTCAGAAATGTATTCAGAGTGGTCAGGACATCAGGCCTGAGGTTGTCCATCAATATCTTGTATGTATCTCTATATCTCTATGCGAGTGAGATGCTGATTTGACATTTTCGGTGTTTTAAATGTGTTGTGTTAATTCTAGGAAGTACAGGAATTTTCCGAAAGCAAGCCAGTGTTTGAACTGTCAATTTATTTTCCCCTTTGGTCAGAAAAGGAGCAGGGGCAAAATTTTGGCATGGTTTTGAAAGGTGCTTTGTTTACTTTCTGAAAAATATTGTCAAGTTTGCTTTACTTTCCAAGCACCGCTGTTCTACATGTTCTCAGATTTTTCATTAGTCCATTGCAAAATTGCATAAGTATGAAGGACCTAATGCATGTCAGTCATCAGAATTTTGCTGTCTGTGAAGGGTTAATGTGGCCATCAGTAACTCATCTCTGTTGCTTTTGCAGCTTACCCGTCAGAGGCTTGTAGATGCAGATGGGATTATCAACCCTGCAGCCTTTTATATCTACCTTACTGCCTGGGTCAGCAATGATCCTGTAGCATACGCTGCCTCGCAGGCCAACATCCGTCCACACCCTCCCGAGTGGCTCCATGACCATACGGACTCCATGCCCGAGACAAGCCTCAGCAGTAAGTCCTGTACTTCATCCAGTGTGAGACAAGAGTGCTAACCAGTAATCCACAGTGCAGCCCTAGCCCTATACTTGAAATCATCTGATTGAGAAAGTGCAAAGAATCACACTAATAATGCTTCTTTTGCAGCTCAACTCAGTATTTGGCATCATGAAATGGAAGTTCCTGTTTTTCTAAAATAAGTTTTTACGGAGCCACATCTGTTTATCTCTTGTTGTTTGCTCAAAGTGAAACATACATGCTGTTCTTCTACTGCGACTGCACATAAGTGTGATTAGGTTGAAGCTGAAAATCAAGACACAACTAAGTGCTGTGCTTGTGGTTTAATGCTATAGTCTTGGCTGCCATGGGGCCCCCGCATTACACACACATTACACACATGTTATTAAAACTCAGTGACCCTAAACACAACACGCAGTCTTGTTCTCATGTCTCTACCACAAACACACAAAAAGTAAGGTTTTAATGTTATTTGAGTCCAATAATTGATTTTGAGAGAGTCAGAGGTCGAGATTGGATAACAAAAAGAAAAGTGGATTCGGATGGGCTGAACAATTGGATAACAAGCAAGACGTGTGTGACACAGGGAAAAATTATTGGATCAGCAGTCTTGGAAAAAAAAAAGACAGGGATCTGTATGGTAACAAGGTTGCTGAGTGATCCTTTAAGGCTGCCATGTGCGGGCATAAACATTCTGAATGAAATCTGTCGGCTCAAAGTGTGACCTCACCGCTGAGTGACGGCAGGTATACGTGTCTGTGCATCTATGGTTCCGTGGTGCGAGGTTTAGGGTGTGGTAATGGCCGTGATTCTGACATTGTAATTGTCATGAATCACCGTTTGATTTGACAGGCTGCCGCGTCTGGAACTGATAGGCCCTCATTAGGGAATTTTGACCACAGACTGGTTAGGTTCAAGTCAATGGAGCTCTATTTCAACTGTCTCCCCACCCCCACCACGAGCTTATACATATACATTTACTTTTCGATATATCACTTCACCTGGAACAAGCCTTTTTGTTGAATAATCCTAAAATATTTCTGCTGATTTTAATACATTATATTAACTTATTCCAGTGGTTATCAAACAAAGATACCACCTAGGGATACTTGATGAAAACACTCAGGGATAGGCATGTCCAAAGCCTGGCCCACGGGCCAAATGCACCCTGCATTCAAATCCCTAGGAGCCCACAGGTTCCAATATGTGGCCCCCAACACTTTCTAAAAACTGTGATTTCTCGATTGGGATTGGCTAAATAATGTTATAAGCTGCTGTAAACCTGTGGCACGAATCTGTGACGACCTTCAGAGCCTTAAGGGCCAAACGATAGGAACTGATTGATTTCTGTGATCAAAACCACAATGGTTAGTACTTCTGAAAGATCACTATTGTGTTATTTTCCTGTTCCCATGATTTAAATGTAGATGTTTACTGTGAGCATTTAACAGCAAATAATATGTAACATTTCATAAGAATCCAATTATTTTATTTCTGGTCTTCAAATATGAAATTCACAGTAATTTCGGTATACATGTATTTAGGTCTAATTCTGTTCTATATGAAGAAATGAAAAGTATCCCATTGCAATAAAATTTTCATGAAATAGTTCATTTATGCTTTTATAAGGGTTTATAGACCCTATAGATAGGGTTTATAGGTCAGACCAGCTTGTTGGTCTTTGTACATTTTCACAAAAAAACTGTTTTTCTTTGCAAAAAAGTTTCAACATCCCTGCTTTAGGGGATGATTAAGATTTTGAATATAAAATAAAAATAACTTCAATAAAACTGAATCCCTTAACACCTGAATTTATTTCCAGTTCTGAAAAAAATTGTCACTTATGTTTTTGTTTTTAGGTAGATGCTACACTAAGCTAATTTTAGAGCCGAAGTGGTTCGTCACATATTTGCAACAACATGCACTCTGGGGGAAAATGCTAATATCACATTCAGGTTAATTTCAAACAATTGAATTTGCTAGTAAATTCAAAACTAGTTTTTCACTAAACTATTTTGTGTATTACATTTGAAAATCAAGGTCCTAGAGCCACAGAATCCAATTTGCTTAAACTCCAGTAGGATGTTTTTACAGTCAGTTATGATTTGAGGCACCATGTTATTTACAGTCTTAAATCCACAGTCAATGTATCATGCAGCCATCAGCTGACATACTGTATAAAGATGCTACATTTATTTTCCATCAGCACTTTCCACCTGCTCACATTAGCAAACGTACCAAAATCTGGTTTAGTGACCATGACGTTGCTGTGATTGATAGGTCAGGAAACGTATATTACTGTTAAATTCTATGAATCGTGTTGTGCCAAACAAATAAAGTTTGTCTCTGGCCAGGAGGCATTTGGTTTAAAAAATGTCTACAGTGGGTGCCACACTGAAAAATATTGAGAACCGCTGGTTTATTCCTTTAATTGAGAGGGGCCCGGCTGCATACAAGATGGCACCTGACATTGTTGGCTGGAGGCAAAAATGATACAACTTACCTAACCTTAACCCTAACCCAAAAGTGTTCAGAATTGTAGAAAAAACGTTATTAAAGCTTAAAACAGGGAAAAAAAACGTAACTGTTAGGGTCGGCAGTTAATAGAAAGTATTTTTTGAACAATATGGCGGTACTTCCGGTTCTGGTCGAGGACTTCTGGTTCTTGACGTTGATATTCTGTAACCAGGTCCTTTTGTTCATTTCTGTCTCATCAATCAGTGAAATGAATATAAAGTGTGTTCACCTCGCTGTCATTGCTTTCCCTTCCAGTTCCTGCTGCTGAGCCTATTGAATATGCACAGTTCCCCTTCTACCTCAACGGGCTCAGGGAGACGCCACAGTTCGTGGAGGCCATTGGGAGCGTCCGGGCGATCTGCAGCAACTACAGCAGACAAGGCCTGCCCTCCTACCCCAACGGCTACCCCTTCCTGTTTTGGGAGCAGTATGTTAGTCTGCGTCACTGGCTTCTCCTGTCCATCAGTGTTGTGCTCGCCTGCACCTTTCTGGTCTGTGCCCTTTTCCTGCTCAATCCATGGACCGCTGGCATTATTGTAAGTGTTCAAATCAACTCTCACATACATTTTACTAGCCTTGTTATGGCATAATAGAAGTCTCACTTTAATGGATTTTAAAAGTACATTGTGTCTATGTTAATGCTGATTATCATATATGTTTTTCTTGTATTTTTTATTCAATCTTTAGCCTTTCATTGGCTAAACATTAGTGGTTGGTTCGGTTGTTCAACCAATACATCTCCTCTCTTTTCTTTGCAAAATCTCTAATCTGTCCATTTTCCCAATGTTTTCCCATATTCCGATGATAACTATATTTCGGCGTCACGTCTGATTGACTTGTCTGATGTGTTTCGTGTCAGTTAAACAAGCAATGCAAAATAAACTTGAGCATCAAGCCGTGCACTACAAGTCCTGACGAATTCCTTAACAAGATCTAAAGGATCAGAGAGATTATGCCATCAAACGGACCAAAGCTTTTTTTATTTGTCTAAGCATTTGGGTTCACTTTGTCACTGTCTGAACGAGTCAATGAGAAAGAGTACATTTGTTTCCTGATCTAAAGCTTTTGTTCTCTTTTAGCTTTACATCAAAGTTTTCAGCTGCTTCCAATTACCTTCTTTTTGTTTTAAATGTAGTTTGAAAAGCTTATCATGGCAGTGGTAAAGAAAAAAACCCTCTAATTTCATTGGGTTGGGAAGAATACATTTACTTTAAAAACCCACTCCAGTCATCTTTTGATCTATTGTAAAAGCATTCCCATGGTCTTTTAATTATGATTTTTGCTTAATGGTTTTAGACAGATAAAAAAAAAACTGTCATTTTCTAGAACATCGTTTATGCAGAGCGGCAGTAGTTCATCACAAATTTGCCTCTTGAGTTGTGGGCGGGACTGTTAACGTGGGGCAACCCCGCCCCCTTCCCCTCTCTGTTGCTGATAACTCAGAGCGTGAATGCCCCACCCAGGGTTTTTTTTACATCACAAATAAGCTCTTTTCAAATGGCATTTTTTCCTCTGTCCCTGATTCACAACAACTTGATTCAATTAATACTTAGAAATTAGCTTAATTTTCCTTATATATGTCCTCCATCATGAGAAAAACACCAAAAACTCAATTTTCATCAAAGTGGCATTTTTGTAACTCCAGTTTTTATATTTTTATTTGGAAAGTTTCCATTACACGTGTAGCAGATTAAAGTAAATATGTGCACTGCAAGCTTCTAAAAATAATGTTATTTACTTAATTCCACATCTCCCAACTCTTTTTAAATGTTTGGAAATGTTAGATTTCCTGAGCATCGCGGTTTCCTATTTTCTTTGAGCTCAACTACACTTTTTTACAATTGGATTTATTGCAAACATAGACTTTCTGTACTTTTCACTGATTTAATTTCCTCGATTGTTTGGTGAGATGATAGATTGTGTGTCAAGCAAAACTTGAAAGTTTTGGTAAAAAATGCAACCGCTAAGGATTTAAAAGCCTTCTTCTGTTGTATTCTTCAGTCAAAAAGTAGGGTTTGACGTGTGTGTGTAGCCCAGGTCACCAGCATGTATTTTGTGCTGTGTTGTTAGAGCCAGTCTGTTTAGTCTAGTCCAACACTCCTACACAACACCATTGAAATATATGGGGATAGGAGGCAAAGTTGTCACAGCAACTAGCTCCAATTGTCAACCTATAAAAAGACAGATTTATATTTTTCTCCCCTCCCATCTCCTACTTTCTCACAAAGGGTTTCCACAGATACGTGAAAACACCCATTCACACACACAGTTCAGAGCATAAACACACTTCAGGAGCTCATGGACATGTTTATACTTGCGTACACGCTGTATGAACGTGTAAACGTGCAGGCTCATAATTCACTAAGAAACTCCTGCACAAAGAGCTCTGCTTTTTCTCCCTGGTAGGTTGTATTTGCTAACAGGCAGTAGCCGGGATACCTGAGCCCTTGAAACAAGGGAGGAGGGGGAAGTCATGTGCATCCTTCAGGCTACACCAGTGAGATCAAAAGGCCACTTCTGGAGAGGTGTCAAAGCTCAAAATGCTGCTTGAACTTCAAAAGCTTGTTGCTTTTTCTTTGTACTGGTCGCTTCCTATCTGCTTAAAATTGATTAAACTAAAATGTATTTTCATTTAAACCAGATGAAAATCTGTTATCAGTAAGGACGAATACGTTTTCCTATTTCTCAAAGCAAAAATTTGTTTTCTGAATCTAATCTGGAACAAAATCTACCCTCAAAAACTCGTTGAGCTCTGTGGTGTATTTGAGAAATAAAAGGTGGAGTTCTGGACATGCATCCATATCCACACAAGCTCCCAGCTGCCCTTCCTGCCCACATCAGGCCTCTCCAAAGGATCCGGGCCCCCGTGTAACTTGACACACGTCAGCTGATGATGGCATTTACGCTCCTGTCCCGCTCTGCTGTAGAGCTCCGACCCACACAACTTTTCACCCACACGTGGGTTTAACAAATCCATATGACAAAGATGCTCACACATTTTAGGATCAGAAGTTACTGTGCCCCAGGGCAGAAACACAAATATTGGTTAAAAAAATACTAAAAAAAACGTTTTTTGCAATGTTTGTCAGTGTAAAAAGGGTCACAACATGTCAGATTAAATCCTATTTTTAGGTTCAAGCAGCTTCTTTTCTGACGGAAATGTGATTTCTTCTCAGGTGTTGGTGCTCTCTCTCATGACGGTGGAGCTCTTTGGCTTCATGGGGTTGATGGGAATCAAGCTGAGTGCGGTTCCTGTTGTCATTCTCATCGCCTCCGTGGGCATTGGAGTTGAGTTCACAGTCCATGTGGCCCTGGTGGGGAAACTTTCTTGAATTATTACCTTTCTGTAAATGGCTGTGCCATAACCAGTGAAAGAAGTTTTATCAAACATTTGTGGATGTGTGTGTGTTGCAGGCGTTCCTGACAGCCATAGGGGATCGTCACAAGCGGGCAGTGCTGGCTTTGGAGCACATGTTTGCCCCAGTGCTGGATGGAGCTTTTTCCACTTTACTAGGTGTCTTAATGCTCGCAGGCTCTGAGTTTGACTTTATTGTCAGGTGAGTAAAAAAGTATGTCTAAGAAAAAGCCTCTAAGAGATTCCACTCAGAAAAGGTTATCGTGTTGCATCCATGTCCTGTCCA
The DNA here is from genome assembly GCA_036245035.1 of Adrianichthys oophorus. Classification (NCBI taxonomy): domain Eukaryota; kingdom Metazoa; phylum Chordata; class Actinopteri; order Beloniformes; family Adrianichthyidae; genus Adrianichthys; species Adrianichthys oophorus. Next base: position 17,750,316 of record BSAI01000189.1, on the reverse strand, counting down.
AAAGTTAGACCATGCCTCAACCTGCATGTCATAGGAATCTACTCGAGGCAGCAGCCATGCATGAAGACTTCTCTCTTCTTCTGTTTCCTTTCTCTGTCATGTCATATTCCACCTGCACCACCATTGCATTCCCTCTCTATAAACCTCATCCTTTTCCCAGTTTAACATACCTCTTTTTATGTCAGTTTGTGTGTGGTGGCGTCCAGTAACATTCTCTTTCATCTTTTGCTTTGCCTCTGTGTCCCTTTCCCCTCTTTAATGTCTGCCTTGCCTGATATTTTAGAGAAAAGTAGAGGAAGGAAGGTGACCTCAAGGTCAGGAAAGGTAAAGAGAAGAGGAGAGGTTACATCAGGGGTGATCAGAGATCAAGTTAATGGAAAGGGAGAAGGAAAAAGCCTGAAGGTTGTCTGGCTTTTGTTAACTCCTTCAACTAGTTTAACTGCCTTTACCAGACATTTATAAGCAAAGGAAGGGGTAACAGAGTGGGAGGCAAGAGGGCATTTGTGGAAAGGCAAGAGAAGTGGGAATTAGAGCTGACACTGTGAAAGCTGTGTTTAATTTTTGTTGGTGGGGGCCTTGTGCGCATCAGACACAAAGTTGGAGATCATACATGCAAAAAGGGGGTGAAAAAAAAACTCAGTTTTAAAATGACTGAATGCTGTTTGAGCTCGAAAAAGTTCAGCATTTGCTCTGAGGATGACTTTAAGTGTGAACATCTGTGCCATCAGTTGATTGCGTTTAGGTTTTAAAGTCCCACTCTGATCCTCTTTTGAGCTATTTGTAAAAGCGTTCCCAGTGGTATTTAAATTATGATTATGCCCTTTTTAGCCAAAATAATAACTTAAAAAAACTGCGTTGTTTTCTAGGACATAGCTTGTGCAGAGTGGCAGCAGTTCATTAGAAGTTTGGCTCTGTGTTGTGGGCGGGGCTGTTTGCGCCCCATTGTGGAGCAAGGCGCTTGTGGCCCGCCTAGCGTATTTTCTGTCAAAAATAAGCTCTTTTTTAAAATGCATGTTTTTGTCTGTCCCTGATTCTCAACAATTTGAATAAAGAAACACTTTGAAATGCAATTTGAGCTTCATTTTCTTTATGTAGGTCCTCAATAATGAGAAAAATGCCACAAAAACATGTTAGAAACACCATAAACAACATTTTCATTTAAGGACTCAATCCAAAGAAATTTGTGTTTTGGGTGTTGTTAACATGTTATTGTAGCATTTTTCTGTTGATGGAGGACCTATATAAAGAAAATTAGGCTCAAAAATGCATTTTGAGGAATTCGTTATTCATCATTATTGGGGATCAGGAGCAGCTTTTGAAAAAGCTTGTAGGTGCATATAAAATATGCTGGGGGAGCCACAAGCTCCCCACTGCGCTCCGCTCTGATGCAACTACTTGTGACAACGAGACCCATGTACGTCTTTGTTTACCTAGTCTGAGCTGGCATCTGGCTCAAAAATGTACTGGCTGGATAGCTCCAATACTAGTCTCCTTTTTTGTTGCCACTCTGCAGAAACCATGTCATAAAAACAACACGTTTTTTTTTTATTTTGGCTAAAAATGGCATAATCATAATTAAAAGACAACTGGGAATGCTTTTACAATGGATCAAAGATGATTGAAGTAAGTCTTTAAGTGAATGGGGAATATTGCACTACATATGAAATTCAGCTTGTGTCATGTGCGCACGCCTGTGCTCACATCTGCACAAGCAGACTGTTACACACAGTCCCCTGCATCTAGACAAACACATCAACCTGCTCCCTGACCCTGTAATCACTGGGGTCAACTGTGGCGTGCCTGGAAGTGAGCACACACATGCACTCAAACACACAAGCATGGCGCCCTAAAGACCTTCTCTCCTCACTTCCAGTGTTGTGCTCTGCTCTGGTTTCTGGTTCAGTCCAGGGCTTTCATTTAAAAGTTCTGCTGTTGTTTGAGCAAACAAAGCAGCGCCCCAAGACGGTGCAATAACAACGGCCCCAGCCCGTATTTTTCTGCTTGTGCCGAAAGAAATGTTTCCCTGACTTTTTCCAAGGGCCCTGTGAATGTTTTCACTGTAAACAGCACGGCAGGGCACTGGGCTCGGTATGTGGGCTGCACGCGTGCATGAGTGCAGTTGGTGTGTGTGCAAAGGTGACACAATATTTAATCATCCTGGTGTGAAAGTAAAGGCTAAGCGTGGTGATGACAGAATTTTACTTTGATTTAGTAAATCAGTTTGGAGAAATGACGGGCTACCAAAAGCACATGAGGGTCAGAAAAGCTTTAACAACCGTTAGAAAAATGTGTGTTCATGTGCCCTGAGTAGAAAAAGTTTTTAAGCAGTCAAAGGCAAGTCATGTACAATCTGTCAGCTCTCATTACTTTCAAGAAGCTGGTTTATTGGATATATTAAACCTTTTTGTTCACGTAATTATGACCGTATTTCAGCTTAAAGCCATTGAAATGTTCTCAGTTTTCTTTCTTGCCAGCAGTTGCTATTAAATTCTAATTACCTTACTTGTTTCTTTTTTTATTTAGGAAACACAATGAAAAAGCTTCACTGAGCAAAATGTTTACATTTTTTACTTCAAATTTAAAAATGAAATCAGGTCATGCAAAACCACACCACCAACAACCATAGGTGGCGCTGTGCCTGTTCTATTATTTACAGCTTTTTGACCAGAAGAAATAGTAATTATTATTTTTTAATTTAGTTTGGAGTAAAGGGATTGTAAACATCTATTTCATCTTAGTGTTACTTCGGTCAAGCATTGGATTTAAAAGATTATGCAAAATAGGTGAGAAAGGAGTGATTTATTGACAAAATGTAACAAAACTTTATTTAAAAAGCAATTATAATGCAAAAAAGTTTAAACTGCTTTAAAGTAGAGAAAAAAAAATCTCAAATACAATAAAAATGCTCATCAGGACACAAATTTGGTCTCCACCCTATCACCATTTTTGCACACATACCATCTGACTTCCAGTTTCTGTCTCTTTATTTGAAAATATCTCTAAAGATATACATGGAAAGAAATACAGCTAAAGATTTTAAAACCTAAATATCTCGCTGTGTGCTGAGGTAGGAAATCATTGGAAAACACACATGACCAACATGGAGCAGAAAAACTGATTCATTTTTGTATTCCTTGAAGACTTAAAACTGATTCTATTCAGGTTCAGATCAACGGCAGTACTGGTAGTGTGGGTCAATGAATGTATTCGCTTATTCAAAAAACGGAGGGTTTCGTAATAAGGAATAAGTTTGCAATTTTTGCTGTTTTGCTTCACAAAAGTGATGCTCTGATCACAAAAAGATCCAAAATGATGTGAAATATCAAGCAAAATAGTACAACAATGTAGATTGTTACCGCACCTGAAACACAGAACTGTAATTGAATCAAGGCACTGATAGGGTTTAGATGTGCAGGAGGTGTATTAATTTAAAACTAATAGTAGACTTGGGATGACTAAACAAAGAGTTCTGCAATTTCATTTATAGCCTTAAAACATTCTATTTTTGGTGATTTCTCTCTCCACACGGTTTAGCTGAATATCTGTGATTTTAAACCATAAATCAATTTACTGTTTAATCATAGAATACATTTATAGTCAAGAAATCATTTTATTAAACACAAGGGGATGTTCTGATGAACTTCAGCGCAATCAGATTTCAAAGTTTTAGAATAAAGTTCGGAGTCCTGCTTCCGCACCTCAGTCCATCCCTGTTTACACCCAAACATGCAATCAGAAACCACAGTGTGGGGTCAAGCAGAAGGGTGCATTGAGGTGTCCCTGATAACCTTGGAGCTTTCACAGGTAAAGTCAACGAGGAGGTGGGCCCTCCCTAATGAAGGAAGCAGGAGAGCAGAGGGGAAGATTAAGAGTGGAGATTGGTGGGCTTTTACCTTATACATCGGAGATTTAATTAGATGGAGGGGATTGTGGAGTGGCCGGGAATTTCACAGGAGCTTAGCTGGAATGGAGGGAGAGAAAAGTGAGGTGGAGAAGATAAAGAAAGGAAGAAAGAAAGAAAAAAAGACAGGGAGAGAGGCCAGGGAAGTCTTCTCTTCTTCCTAGACTAAATTGTTTAAATTCTATACCCTTCACTTCATTTGTTTGCGTCTAGCTCTTGCTTTTTTTTTTTTTTGAGCCAAAGACGAGTGAGGCCCCTGTGCTCTCGTACCCCCCCCCCAACGCCTCTTCCCTTATCCCCACCCTTCACATTCCTCCGCGCTTTGTTTTCCCCATGTTTGCTTACACACCACACACCCAAGAGAGTACCCTCACCCACAATCACCCCCGTCCTCTGGTCTTTTTTTTTTCCTTCCCCTCTTCTTTTCTTTCCTCCAGTGCCTTTGAATTAACCAGCTCTGGCTAATTATGCTTCCCCTTTTCTTCTCTCTCTGCGGCTTCTTTAAGACTAACCCTCTTTGGCAGGACTTAGAAACACACAAGGTAGCTTTCTTTTCTGCTCCTAAAAAAACCCCAGTGCCTGTGTGTTTGTGGAGGGTTCATACAAGTGTGTTTGTTTGGGGCAAAATGATTATTTGGGGCATGTGTGGTGCACATATCTCTTTATAGCTCTATATGGTATGGACAGGTATTTGATGTTTCCTCATGTCAGTCTTTGTTGGCCAAAGCAACAAAGGTTTCATTGGGGTTTTTACTAGTTTCATAAATATTTTATGCGTTTTGTCATAGAATAAGCTGTGCATGCGCTGTTAGTCAGCTGTTCCCTCAGAGTTTCATGATGATGTTGAATGGTCTCCCCAATGCTAAAATCTTTATGCGTTTCTGTTGTTTTTCCAGGTATTTCTTTGCAGTGTTAGCCATTCTAACAGTTCTGGGAGTACTGAATGGATTGGTCCTTCTTCCAGTATTATTATCGTACTTTGGACCCTATCCAGAGGTGAGACCTTTCAGAATAAAACTGTCTAACAAGTAGATGTAAAACTATTTGCTATTTATGTATTTTTGGGGGGGATTTTCCTGATCAAAAGTTTCAAACAATCCAAAATATATGCTCTATTATACATAAGAAGGGTTCAGGTGGAGAAAATTTGAAGTACTAAACACTCCATTGTTGTATGTAACGTGTATGTAGCACGTGCTCTTAATGCAGCATTGCATTACCAGTAGTTTCTCTTTAAAGACCCGCTCTGATCATCTTTTGAGCTCATTTAAAACCATTCCCAGTGGTCTTTTTACAATGATTATGCTGTTTTTAGCCAAAATTTTAAAAAACGGTGTCGTTTTCCAGGACAGTTTCTGCAGAGCAGCAGTAGTTCATTAGAAATTCACCATTAGCAACCCCGCCCTCCATTCCCCTCCCCATTAAGGAGCGGAGCAGGAAGCTTCTGGCACCCCCGGGATATTTTCTACATCACAAATAAGCTTTTTTTCAAAAGGCTTTTTTTCATCGTCTCCTGATTCACAGTTATAATAAAGAAATACACAGAAATGCAATTTTAAGTTTAATTTAACATGATGTAACATAGTTTTTCTGCTGCGGACATTTTAAACATGCTGATTGCTACACTAACATTAATAAATACAGAACCCTGTTTTATTTTGGCTTTGCTGCTAGTTGAAAAGAACACATGCAAAATCTATGTCTGTCTGCCTCCAAGCACCGTCAGTGCAAGGCTGAGAATAAATAGAATCTAGGGACCAATGAATATGGATCCTCTTGTCTGTGATTGGCTGTTTGGTGGCGCACGCTAAAGATGTGAGACAACGCATCTGAAAATATTTGTGTTGCAAACCCACATTTAATTTTTCATTTGCAGCTTTTAAAGTTTTGTTTTTAAAACTGAGCATTATGTTTGCAATTTAGGATTTTGACTTTGACTATTGTTCTAAATGTGGTGGGACAAATATAGTTTTATATACTTTCATCTGTGTGGATCTTAAAATCAACCAGGACTTAATTTAGGATTAAAATCAATTCTACAGCCTTGTTCTTAAGCCCTTCTCCTCCCCTCACTGTTCAGGTATCGCCAGCAGATGGCCGCAGTCGGTTACCTACTCCTTCCCCAGAAGCCCCGCCTCACATGGTCCACTTCTCAGTCCATCCTAATCGCGCAACTGCGGCCACCACCTCCTCAGGTGCAGCTTCAGACTCATCGGACTCGGAGTACAGCTTCAACACCACAGCCTCTGGAGTCAGCCAGGAGATGCAGAATTACAATCTTCCCTCCCAAAGAGGACAGACACGGGCCGTGGAGCAGCAGTACCACGTCCAGACCAGCAGGAGCAGGGCAGCCAGGACAGAGGAGGAAAGGAGATCAGGATCAGGGCATAGGCGCTCGACCAGAGAGTCTGATCCACCAGCCTATACTGTGTCTTCGGTGAGAGGATACCCATCAAAGAAAAATGCTTCTTTATGTTAAAAAAACAGTATCTTATTGTGTTTTCCTACAGTCTGTTTCCTCTCAGGATTGCTATTCTGGGCTCCAGCATGGGGGTACGTGGCGAAATAGCAGCAGGGACCCCAGGAGCCAGATGCACTGGAAAGCCCCGCCCCCATCCTGCCCGCGTATGGATGCTTTTGAAGCTGCTACTGAGGCCAGGAGCCATCATGGCTCCCACAGCCATAGAGAATGCTCAGCAGGCTACAGAGGCCGCTCGTCCCACAACCCTCAGTCCAATCACCACCCCCCACCACTCCACCCCAATCCCACCCCATTTTGCCAACCCATCACCACAGTAACAGCATCCGCCTCAGTCACTGTTGCTGTTCACCCGGGGCCCCTCTCCAGCCAGGACCCGGCTTCCTCTCACCTTGGCCACACTGCAACAGACAGTTACAGCTCGTCAGGGCCGGAGCAACCAGAGCCTGCATTCCAGGACCCGCATGTGCCACTGTACACCTACACAGGAGCCAGAGGAGTCCAGGAGGAGACTGTGGAGCTTCAAGATTTGGAGTTTGAGGCAGCTAAGAGCAACAATGGCAGGCAGCCTAGCTGAGGTGAGATTTTAGCTTCTTCAGCAGCAGGTTGTCCTCTCATTCTCTTTAAGGCAAGCCATTGACTGCAATCTCTGTTCCGTTTACAGTTCTGGACAACAGAAGCACTATGGCCAAAGACAGACTACTCTGTATTAATAAGCAGCTGACTCAGCTTGGCAGCCGGTCTTCGCTTCACCTCACAAGCTCCAGCCCTACGCAGCGAGAAGCTTGCCAGTGTTGCCATAACGGTGCTCATTGTTACTGTACCCCATCAAACCTTAGTCTTAGATATTTCTATGTATATTTAAAAGCTGTATACATATGTAAATATGAACAAAAAGTAGATATAATTTTAGGAGCTGTACAATTCCTCATGTTAGCTGGTGTGTCTGGTTGTGTGTGTGTTTTGTATGAGGGAGATCTCTGGTTACCTTTTTTCTGTCTGTGGATCTGTGCCATTTGAAAGCTTCATCACAAAAAAACCCCATCAGCATTCACTACTGCTGCTCAAAACATTTTCAACATTTATTACTCTATGCAAATGTCTCTTAAAGCAAAAGAGGTGTCTAAATATGTTTGTGTATGAGCAGCTCTGGGCTCTGTATGATGTGAAATCAACCTCCTCATTCTCTGCCTTATCCGTTGGATAAATCCTCAGATCAATCTACCATTAATATTCCTTGAAAAAATGAGGGAATTTTTACTTTTTCTAAGCAAAGTTTGTGAATGAGAGTGTGTGTTTTATTATGGTAAAAAGGTACGCTTGTAAAACTATTAAGTTTTTTTTTTTTTATCACAAACCTGTGGTAGATATGAAACAATTTTAACTTGACACGCCATGCGTGCTATTTAAGATGAGCTGATATGAAGAAATTTAAAAAGCTGTTTTGTTTCTTCTTTTTTTTGTTTTTAATGCCTTGGAACCTGTTTCTGCACTCAGCTTTGTATCACTGTCTGGTTGTACTTTACTGTAAAAGGTTATGAGTTGTTTTGACCCTGTCAGACTCCACGCAGGTTCTGCTCAGTTTACTGACCCAACGAGCTGTAAATGCACCTCCAAAATCCACGCTACCTTTACATGAACTGACACATCACTGGTTCTGGAAGAGGCTGTTCCAGAACAGCTTGTTGGATAAGCTAAAGCTCAGACCGTATACTGTACGACCCGGTTCAAAGGGGCACTTGACTACATCTCATTTACAGGAAAAACTTGCTTGAAGTAGCCGTTTCTGTCCATCCAATAAGCTAGCCCGCTGAGGGCTAATACGTGTATGTCCTAGCGACGTGCTTTTGCGTGCAAGGTTAATCATTTTTATGTAGCTCCTCACTCTGTAGCAAAAGTCCCAACTGGTCCTAGTTTGGTCACAGCTGTCGGTCACACTGACCTCAGCTCACAGAAATCCACAATTTACTGCCATGAAACTGATTGGATGTCTCCCTTCAGCTGCTAAATTGCACAGCGCTGAGCCCTGGGAGGTCAGTGTTTACTCCGTTTTAGTTGCCTGCCCTCCCTTCATTAGCTCCATATGTCAGTGCCGGCAGGCATACCTAGAACTCCGTTTTGCCCCCTTTGGCCTGCCAACACACACCTCCCCTCCAAACTTTCTAGACGCAGTTCTTTTCCACTCATTTACATCAGCTGCTTGCATGAAATAGGTTGTTCTTATTTTTATACGTTTTCTCCGGTTGTCATATTGGCAGTAGTGGAGAAAATCATAGCTGGCAACTATTTTATTCACTTTTTTTGTTTGATTGCGATATTTATATTTTTGTAATATATATTTTTTTCCATTATTGTGATGCCAGTGGATAAAAAATGCAGGGATTTTTATGTTTATTGAAAAAAAAACACTATTACATTTTAATGTTTTTTTTTTTTTTACATTAATGGAGTTTGATTTGTATAAAGTGCTTACTAATGTTAAATAGGAAAAAACAGAGTATATAACTTGTTACATTACAGGTCTCATCATAGCTCTTAGAGGATTTAAAAGGAAAAAAACCATTGTTTTTGCCAGGTTTTCACTCTGGTCTTGGTTGGTGTGGATTTATACTGTTTTCAGTTACAAAGATAAATGTATGCCATATAATTTATTTATATTAAATTTTATTTTTGTAGTGTACATAGTAGTTGTCAAGGTATTTGACAGAAGTATATTTCTAAAGAGTCTTTATGTAATGATATACCATAACAGAAAAAAGCCTTAAAGTGTACACTTTCATTGCTGACTGTTGTGAAAGACAACATTGACACCTCCCCTTCAGTATTATGTTCCGATCCGAGGAGAGATACAGCTGTTTCTATGGGTTTGTCAGAAGCTATCCATAAAAGTAGAAAGTTGTACTAGCTCTCTAATTATTAATGTTCAAACACTGATAGAATTCTAACAAATAAAAATATAACTTATTTGTCTCTTTGTTGATAACTTTTAATAAATGGAAACTCCAAAAGATTGCATCACTTCTGCCTCTTTGTTCGTACCAGGTAAACCCCCCCTCCCTCTGTGTAACACATCCACCATCTGGTGCAGAGGCCTGCAGCCCTCCCCTAAAGCCCACCCAGCTCCGCCCCTGCAGCCCGTATCACCACTCCGTATTCTGTATGATTTTGATTGACAGCTTTATAGACTGCAAGGAAATTGGTTGTAGTTACAATACAGCTGGCCTGTTCAAAGTAATGAAAGAGGGCATGTGGCCTTGAGCTTTGCTATGCCGATGGTAAAAGAGGGAGCGCACCTTGTCAGCTGCATGGGTGGCAGAGATACTCTCATACTCCAGGCTGGCAGGGAAAAAAAACTGGAGTCACCCCGCAGGAAAATTCAAATTTCAACAGTCCCTCCTGTTTTTCCTCATCGCAACTAAAATTTCAAAGCGACGGTCTCAACCTGAGCTCCAGAAAGGCCAGCAAACTCGCTGAACTTAGATCAGCAGTAAAAGGGAGTCAGTAGGCGTGTAATTATCTTTTAAAGCCAATTAAAGTACTGGGCTCTCCTGCTTGCTGTCCAACCAATGCAAAGAGACTAACATTTTACAATTTATCAGCAATGTAAAAACAGGCCCCTTAAAAACTTTTAGCCCCCCAAAAAAACCAAAACCTGTGTTTTATTCTAGGACATGGTTTCTGCAGACCTGTAGGCAGGACCATTGGCATGGAGTAAGCCGTCCTTCATTTCCCATAATCCATTTTTTTTACACTCTCTCTGCTAGTTTACAGCTTCTCACACCCCAAATCTAACAATTACTGGGGCCACAAAAATAGCAACATGAAGCAGAGTGGGGAGCTTGTGGCCTGCTGATTGTAGCTTCTACATCACAGCTACAAGTTTTTCTTTGAACAATTTGAAGAAAGAAATAATCAGAAATGCAGTTCTAAGCTGAATTTTCTTTATACATGTCCTCCATTATGAGAAAATGCTACATGAACATGTTAAAAACACCCAAAACACAGTCTTCATTGGAGTGGATCTTTACACTAAGATGATTGTTTTATATATAAAACTTTTTTGATAACAGTATTTGTCTTGCAAGACAGAAAATAATAATATTTTTTTTTAAACAAGACTTTTTACATTCCTAAGATTCAGTTTTTGCAGTGAGATGTGTTTCAAAGCTGTGGTTCAGCTTCCAAACTTCTAGGTTTTACTTGGTAAAAAAATAAATAAATAAATTGTGATCTGAAGATTTAAAAAGTGATTTCAAATAAGTCCCCCCCCACCCACCCCCACAAAAAAAATAATTAAAATCCATCTTTAAATTGATGAAACTTGGTGTGCCAAAGAAAATTGTCCACCCAGCACTTGTTGGGGGTGACATGGTTCACTGAGTTGCAATGATGTTAAGATCGGTTTCACCACCACTCCCCTCATCTGTTGGAGGACCCTGGGTCACCACACCAGCACCCCCTCCATCCTCAGCCCCCCACTTTAGCCTTTACCCCCACTCACCTCACAAACACATGCACACACATACAGCCACACTGCCCTTACACTGTGAAGAGTGCTTCAACGATGCTAACGAGCTCCAGGTTGTTAAAGAATAAGTGTTTCCGGTACCTGTCCTCTCAGCCCGCAGACCGGGGCAGGCAGTGGAGGGAGATGGAGGAGGCAGGAAAGAGGGGGCAATTAGGAAGTTTCTTCCTTTCTTGACTTGTGGAAAGTTTAACAAGCCTATGACAATAAAGCAGACACTTACCAACTCTTTCTTTTTTGCAAATATTCTTACTTTTTTTCCTAAATGTGAAGTCTGTTTCCTCTAATTCCTGCTCCAGCCCTTCTCTTCTATCCGCCCTTCCCTTTCCCCATCTCTGAAAGGCTTGTCCATCATCACCTGCCGCTAAAGTTAAACCCTCCAAGTGTATACTCTCCTCTACATGAATGATTGCTCTGTTGATAGAACTGCATCAGGACACCCACACACATGCACAGTCACATGCAGCAATTTCGGGTCACCCCGATTTGGACATTCTTTACGAAAGGGGAGTTTAAGAATAAATCTGCAGGAAACATCATATGGTGTGTTGATACAAGCCTAGCTTCTGACAAACAGGGGTTTTACCTTTGAGGCCTCAAAGACACCTTGAAAATCATTCAGCAGCAAACCTTTGCATGCTTCTGTGTCAAAGCCGCTGGAAGTCTGTCAATGCCTGATGTGATTGGCAGCCGGAGATTTAAGAGAGTATAAGAACTGCTTTTCTCTGCTGATATTGGCTCGACATATTAGGTTAAAAAACACACACGTCTGTCAAAGAAATTGCATCACAGATTTAAAAAAAAAAAAGGCTCTTGTTGAAGTTCAATTTTTCTTGACATCTCATCCCATAAGACACTTTCGGATTATTGTTTGGAACATTCTTTGTTCATCAAGATTTAAATGAGATCCCTCTGAGAGTGTGCTGCAAATGCTGCCAAAGCTTTAAGATAAATGTGCTGGATTAACTAAAAGCACGGACCAATTTTAGGATGACAGACAGCAGAGAAGCATTGTTTTCTTGATTTATATACCATAATGTCCTTTGAAGTATGCATTCCTAAGTTCACAAATTCTGTGGAAGCGCAAAATAATGTCAAATATTTTACAAGTTGCGGCGTCATGACAGAGCTGTGCAATCTCATGTGGTGCAACCTCATGTTGGGTGGCTTTTGGGAAGTTCCTGCTGCTGCTGCAGCAGCTTGATCGCTCTTTGGAACCCTTTTCACTTTGGCAGGCTCTTTGAGGAGGAGCTTTTATACAAGAGCAATCTGTGGAGTTCCAAAATCCCCTTGACCAGAGTTACACAAGTTTAACATAAAAAAGAACTGTTTGACAAGCTGCAATGGTGAAAATCAAGGCCTTTCAAGAATTCTGCTCATCCATCAGCAAGCTTTTTAAAAATGTTAATTCTTTTGATTCCTCCACATATCCGGATATTTTTTTATGGAGCCTTAAATGGGACATTTTTTCACAGATCTTTCTGTGTAGAGTTTGCATGTTCTCATGGTACATGTGTGAGTTTTCTTCACTCAGGCTTCCTCCTGCAGTCCAAAAACAAGATTCATGCATTCATTAATGATTCTAAATTGTTTTTAGGTGTAAATGTGAGTTTGTGGCCCTGCAACAGTTTATCCCTGCAGCAAAACTGTACAAGTCTGCATCATTTACTGTATGTCATAGTATATGTGTCACAGTTCAGCCCACAACTCAACCCTGCGACTGCCAGAGGAAGCTCTCGCCTGAATACTGACTCCTTCCTGCACAGCTGTTCATAATCATCATCATCAGTGGACATTTAAACCCCATTCCGTCTTCCTACCTGTGCGAAGTCTTGTTTTTGTCTTTCTACAGTCTGAGCAGTTTCACGGTTTGCCTTCTTCGTGTTTTGACCTTTACCTGTCTCCTCGTTATCCTGCCTAGCCTTTGTGTTTTGACCCATACCTAGATTTTGACTACGCGTATGTCTTGCTCCTGCTCTCACACATTAAACCGTTTGCACATGGATCCACATGCCTCAGCGCCTTCATTACAGCATGTCTGCTGCACCAGACTTATCAATCAACCTGTAAAATTTTGCTTTTATTGAAAGTGAGTCTAAATTGAATTTTCACATGATTTTTTTTCTATTTTATGTCTTTTTGAAGAAAATCAGCTCACGTTTAAAGGAGTCGGCAGGTCGCCAGTTCAGGGTGGACACCGCCTTCACCCAACAGTTGGATCCAGCAACCTCGTGGTCCTACAACATTGTAGCAGAAAGTGAGTTTAACTTGTGATAAAAAGATAAATGATTTAAAGATTTCTGCAAAGCATAAATAAATATGAACTTGTTATTATCTTTTTCATTTTAGTTAAAATGTGACAGCTTGCACCCACAAGATCAATTTCTAAAACTATATTTTTTTCATGTTTCATGCAAAAAAAAAAAAAAAAAAAAAAACTTGTGCCAACAAGATTTAAGGAAAGCAAAGGGTATTTCCAGTTTGACCCCGTGGCCTTTCTTGCACATTTTAAGGTATTTTTAAAGAGAAAATATTGGAACAAGGTGAAGAGCTACTCAGCTTTTGAAAAGAACTACATTTAATATAAAGGGGTGGGAGGAATGTCATTTTCTCCATACAGTAGAAAAATTCTAAAGGAATTCCAAAAACATTTGTTTGGTCTCTACTCTAGATTGTTGACTTGACCAACTTTTACTGTTACTGATAAATTTCACACTAGTTTGGCATGCTTTTACATTTGAACTTTTAAAATATTGTGTGTATTTTGTGATTTTTTAATATGTAGCTCATTTTTATAAACTAGCTATTAATTACTCATCCTATATTTTACATATCAATCAAGACAGATTTGCTTCAGAGCAAGAGAAACAAAAGTTTCTTCATGAAGTAGTGGGGTCATCAGAGGAGACCTTCTCTTTAAATTCAGCTTAAGATGCACAGTCCTTTATGCATAGTTCACAACTGTATTAAAAAGTGTAAAAAAAAAAAAAAAAAAAATTTCACTCTTTCATTCAGACTTCATATGACTGACTGCTTTTAAAGCCTCTCTTCATCACATTTTTCACCACACGATCGGAGCTTTCCAGGAAATGTTTGAGGGAAAAGTAAGCACTAGGGAGAGTGCTAAGAGCATTATGGAAACACATCTAATTCTTAGAAACAGATGACATGATTTACCACGCACTGAGCAACGTTTCAAATCTTCTGCTGCAAGACACATTCAATGCTTGTACTTGTATCCCTTCCCTCAATATCAACAAAAAAGAAAATCGTGGACTTCTTGAATATTAATTTAGCATCTGGCTGTTGTCTGTCCACCCTGACAACACTCACCAAATACTTACGTGTTGCAGTTTGTAATGTTTTTTCTCTAACGTTCACAGCCTCATAATTCTAGTCTGTAATACACTTCAGTTTTGAAAAAAAAGAAAGCAAAAGCTGCACCATCTGGAGAGAACTCTGTGACTAACAGGCAGAACTTGTATCTCTGAATGTAAAATACTGGATCAGCTGGTAAAGACAATAAAGGGGGCATGGGAGTTTCTCAACTATTGTCTTATTGTGCTTAGTAGAGAGGAAAAAAACATCAGTGCTGTTACTTATTGCAAAATTATTCCAGATAATAAATCTTCTATACAATTGGTACAAAAAAATCGGGTCAAACTCCTTTTAAAGAGGTATGAAGCTTAGTCAGAGATGTCCTTTGTCACTTTTTCTCATAAGTTACTCCCCACAAGTGGAATTTTTCCACTTTTTTTAGAACAGGGTTGTTGTCTCTGCTTTTATGCAGATGATGCTGTACTGTCAGGTTCCAAAATTGAACACTTTCAACAGATAATTAGAAAAACAGAGAAAAAAAGTGGAAGTCCCTTTTTGCTCTGTGAGTGACTTTTGACACACAGTGGAAACAAGCTCTCAAGAAGATCTTTAAGAGAAAGCAAAATCTTTTGAATGAGTCCAAAATCTGCATTCAGTCAAATTCTGTCCAAAAACAAGGGGGTGGGGGGTCAGTGTTAAATGTTGTCATGTGCAATAACTCTTACAACCATGGGTAATTTCTTTAAACCAATTCTTGGGTTATTCATGTTGAGATATATTTTTGGGTTACTTTTTGGAGCAATTGTAATTCTTGGGGTTGTAATGGTTTCAATTCAGCACAATTTATGAGGTTTAGTTGAAAAAAAAAAAAAGGAAAACATTAGTCCCCTTTTAACATCAAAGATGAGTTAAAAACAATCCAACTTGGGTTATTAACTATGAAGTTTTTGGTGTGAAAGATATCAGTTAAAACCAAGCACGACCTTTTATTGAAGAAAACTGTAAGTAACGGATGTTGTCGTTATTAAAATGACCACTGGAGCCATTTTTGAAGAAAAAAGGGCAACGTCTGTGATTCTTATGCTAGAAAGTCCAACTTTAAACCAAAGTGATGCTTGTGTTAGTCTGGTGTCATTTTTTAATCACCTGTTCTAATTTAATTAGAGCTCAAATGCTTACATTATTAGTGAGTTGTCTTCTGATTGCCAGTTGGATGGACCCATATAGGGCATAAGAAAACGGTAAAGTTTAATTTTCGCCCAGAGATTAGGAGCTTTTATGGTGTTAGGTGGATGGTCATGCAGTGTTTGATGCCCATATCCAACAAGAGGTGGTGTCAGGGATCTCTGGAAGATGGAGAATGGTAACTATGTGAGGCATGAAGAGAGATGGCAGGTAAAATTTTCATTCAGGATATTGGACAAATGTGTTTTTCTTCCCTCTGAAATGCGTGATGCAACATGGATGGGTGGGTTATGATGCAGGTTCAGGTCACTGCAGGAGACAGCACTTTATCTACAAGATGTTTACAGCCAAAAGTAACTGAAACCATGCGATTTTACTAATTTACCACTAGAGGGTTTGTTATAGTGGAATGTCAGGTCTTATTTAAATGTTATAAAAACCTTTGTTTTCTATTGTAATTTCTTTTAGTATCCAACACAAAGATTATGGGAATATATTTTATGAACCTCTTTGTTTCAATTTGTACTAGCAGACAAAAAATTGTGTTCACAGAGGGGTATGGTTTTTGATTGGTTGTTTTGAATTTTTAATCAAAAACTGCCTCATAGGACATGTTCCAAAACCAATCAGGCTTGCTTGTCCCACCTATTTGCTCATTTTTGAAAGACTGGACCAGATTCTGGGACATTGAGCTAGAAAAATGATGACAATGGAGGTGACAATCAATGTAGTCACTGGACCAGAGAAACTTCTTCAGAAATAAAGAGGGAAAAGAATGATGGAGAGCCTTGTAATGGACTGGCGAACTATCCACGGTGTACCTCACCTTCGCCTGACAGTAGCTGAGTAGGGTCCATTATCTCTGTGACCCTGAACAGGAATAAGCGGGTTTAGACGATGAATGAAATAGGGAGTAAAAAAAGATACAGGTGTAATCAAGTCAAAGAGAAGGGGAAGAGAAAAGAAGTATGAGTTGACACAGATGGAAAATTGAGGGAGGAAGAGGGTGAAATGGGGAGTAGGGGGTAGTTGATGATGCATGGGAGTAGCCGTATGAGAGTAATTATAATGACTGATGTTGTTTACTCCCATCTCCCTTCGCATCGTTTATGTTGTGGAGGTGGAAAACCCACCCACATTTTTTTTGCATTACAGACGAGCGCTGCAGAGTGGTGCCAAGCCCTGTCATAATCTCTCCCTCTTCTGTTTCAAACTGGAAACATTTATCCTGCCCGCAGCTTTCTGCACCCCTTCACTAATTTTCTGCTGCTGTCTGACTTTTCTCTTTTTTTGTCTTTTCCTTTACTCTCCATTTGTCTTTATCTGCGTCTCTCCCTAGGCTCTCTCCTTTCACTCTCTTGCTTTCATTAATGCTGTGTTGACACGGCCGTGTGTGACTGCTGAGACCAGCCCGAGCACATGTAAGATGTTAGCATGATGTACGGCCGTTTACATTGAGGATGACAAACTGAGGCTGGATGCTGTCATGCTTTCTTCCTTTTATTTAATGTGCTCCTGGTGGCATGCAAACACACACTCACACCAGATGAACACCCCACCACCACCACCACCACCACCACCACCCAGATCTTTGTTAAAAATGCTGTTTGACTTTGCCAGCAAACATGCAACAATATATGGAAACAGATGCATCATCGTCAGACACAAGGGACGGAGTGGAGAAGGAAGGGAAAAAAATGAATGTTTTCTTCTCTGAGAGAGCCAATTAAATCCAAAATGGAACAAATGATTGTCACAAGTCTTTATTAGGCTAAGTTAGGAGCGGGGTGTTTGAAACAATAGTCATAAAAGCAATAATCGTGGGACAAATCACCAAAAGTACAGTGAATTAGAGGAGGGTCTTTCCTAGGTGATGATGGTATTCACTTTGGAATTTGCTAATGACCTACCCATTCACAAAGAGGCAAATAAAGGAGAATTTCCTCTTCTCTTTTCCATCTGTGCTTATTGATTTTAGCACCATGAAAGAAGCCTAATGAGGAACAGGGATGGAGAAAAGCTGTGAGAATGCCGTCTGTGAAGGGAGATGTGCGACTGTGACTTACTGTAGGCCCAAACAAGGATGAGCTTCTGAAGTTAAAGTAAGTATTAGCCCTGATTTTAACTCTACTACTTTTAAACTAAATTATGCTTTGATGTTTCCTCCATAACGTTATGTGGGAACAAATCCCAGAGTATGTGACTTTCTGCTGAGTTTGTCTTTTTGTTTAAAGTGGCATTACACCCTCCTCTAACAGGCAAAAGTTATGCTCATTCAGTCATACATACATCAGTTGGTTGGAGTATTGGCGTGTGTTCTTCATCTGCAAACTGCCTGCAAACATTTATGCACTCACACACAGACGTGTAACTCCAACTGAAACAGAGACGTGATTGGAGTGGAAGCTATTTGAGAAGGATTTTAGAGCAGGAAGTGTGTAATTATTGTGGACAGAAGGGCAGATAGATGGATGTGTTTGTGTTTAATACTCCCACTCAATTTCCCTGCAATCTACTGGACTAATAGAAAGCAGGTGTCTATGTGGGTATGGATGTGAATGTGTGTGTGTGGGAGACTTTCAGTGTGCTTGGTGTATGTTCTCATGTAGAAATGAAGGAAAAGTTCTGATTGTTGTTCAAGGAGGCTGCTGGGGTAGGCAGGCACAAAGTCACAAGAGGGCAGTTTGTGCTCAAAGCAGCTTTTGCAAACCTAAGTTCCTGTTTTGTTTTTCCTTTTATGTACATTAAACACAATACATAATTGAGTAAAAGTTAACATTTCTGCAGTGATGCGCCTTAAAAAATTTATGTTTATCACCTTGTTAACCTGCAGTTTTCTATTTTTAAAAAGAACCAAAAAAAAGCCATTAAACTTGTAGAAGCTAATGTAACTCATATTTAAAAGAAAAGTCAATACTGGAAATTATTTTTCATTTTCACATTTTAGATGTGTCAGTTGACTCAAAAATAAAATGACAACTCAACCCTCTGAACGGCCTTTTCTTTTTCTTCTCCAACACCACTCATTCTGTAACTTAATTAAAATGATAAAGAAAATGGTATTTGAAATTTCAATTTCAACAAGTTCCTTTCTAAATTTGTACCAAAATTTAGAATTTAAAAATATTAGAAATATGAAATTTCATAATTGAAATGGATTAAAGGAAATGCTTTTTCATTTTCACAGTGTAACTGCATTACTTTTCTCTTAATTAAATGAAAAATCCATCTTCCAAACTGTGTTTTCTTGTCTCAAAAATCAGTTCCACTTTGCATTTCCAAGGGACGCACCACGATGACGTCAGTGCTCCTTCTTCCTCTGTCCCGAGTGTTGCTAGGCCGTAAAGTGAAAGCAATAGCTCGTCTATCAGCAGTTGTCTTGTACTCACCACTCAAACAAAGCCATCGTACAACGCAGTTTATGAATTGTTCCCATCGCTTGGTCGTAAAATCCCGAATTCTTCCTCCTTTGGTTGACAAAATGAGCATGTAGCACCTTTTAAATCGCTTTATTTTACATTTCAGTCTTTTCCTCCTGCGCACAGATTGTCATGTTCGCCGCCATATTGGAAAATGTCACTCTCCTATTGGACCAGAAGCTCACACCTGAGCCAAACCATTGCACGAATGTAAACATACGCTAGCAACGTAAATAGGTCCGACTTTAAACATCGATTAAAAAATACTGCAGGATGACACATGGAGAACTTTTACACACGAGCTTAGCAACAATATATAATTGTAACTGCGCAAAATGTTCTTAGAAGTAGGAGAAACACGTCATCGTGATGCGCCTCTTGGAAATGTGACGTGAAACTGATTTTTGAGACACGTTTAAAAGATTTAAAAACGAAAAGGCAAATTTCATTGGAATCCGATCATGTCAAAGAATGAGCGGGGTTGAAGTAGAAAATGAAAACACAGTTTGGAGGATTCCTTTTAAATTTTATTTAAGAGACAAGTAATGCAGTTACAATGTGAAAATGTAAAGGCCTTTCCGTTAATCCATTTTAATTTTCAAAATATTTCTAATTGAATTTTGGTACACATTTACTAAAGAACTTTTTGAAAATGAAATCTCAAATGCCATTTCTATGTCATTTTAATTAAGTCACAGAATGAGCAGTGTTGGAGTAGAAAAAGAAAAGGCTGTTCAGAGGATTGAGTTGTCATTTAATTTTTGAGTCAACTGATGCATCTGCAAAGCATTTCCAGAAATGACTTTTATTTTGAAATATGAGTTACATTCGCTTCCATCTAAACTGTTCAAAAGTGTGCAGCTCTAAGTAGTCAGACTTTTTTCCATTGTGTCCGACTTGTGTACAAGCGTACGTATGCAGTGCTGTTTCAAATTGGTCACAGAATCTCTCTTGCCTTTTTGGCCAATCCTCAGCTTTCTCTAAAAGCAAAAAAAAAATATGGTTTGGAGAACAGACCCTGGAATTTACTGTGTATCCCTGTGGGGTTTGCACAGGGAAAATTAAATAAACAAAACAAAAAAAATCGACATTTTGGTTCCAAAATTTTAAACTGTGAATTATTTTTCTCTCAAAGTCGATATTTTGGCTTTGAACTGATTTGACAAATATTGACATTTTGTAATGTTATGTTATTTTATAGATACAATTGTATTTAAATACTGATAGCAGACTTAGACAGACAACTGCAATGACACTTTTGAAAGTTTCAGAAAGACGTAAACTATTACTGGTTAAAATAAGATGGAACCTGGAAAAAATACATTGACTGAAGGAAACAATCTGTGACCTATGAGCAAGTTCACAAAAATGATGTTCAAATATTTGCAATAAACTTATTTAAAGGGGTTGCAAATAGAAATGCATGAAAAGCGCAATTGTGTTTTATGTCATCTTACCTCCATGTATTAAGAAAACTTCAATTCCTTTTGACCATAAGGTTGTCATGTGCTCATAGACTGCATGGCGCTGCCCTTAATTTATAGTCTACGAGGAAAAAACTATTTTTGGATTTTTTAAATTTCTTTCTTGTCTATTGCCTTAATTCCAACATTCATTTGTTTTTCTCATGCATGCACAAATGCAAAACATAAAACAAAAATAAACCAGATAAAGTCTGTACACCCAAGAGGATATTAAACAGTTTGGACAATCTGATAAAACTAGAAATGAGATAAAAGGGAGTATGATTTGATCTGTGGGTAAACAAGCTCACTATGACAATTTACTAGTGTTTACAGGAAACCAAAGTGACTGGCAATGAGACAAATGTGTTTCTGTGCATCATGTTAAAATCAGAAGAACTAGACAAAAAGGCCCCACAAAACAAAGCTGGATGAAGTGTTGAAGGGCCAGAAAAGAAATATTCAATAATTTGCCAATTATAATTAAAAAGCAAAAACTTTGCAGATTTTCTGTAAAAGTCCAAACACGATAAACTAATTAAAAAAAATTGTAATTATTTTGTCTAATGTGCTTAAACAACTCAGTTTTTCTACACAGCTTTCCTCCTCAAAAAGACTTTCAAGTTTGGCAGTCTTTCCAATGGCAGAGTTAGAACATTTTAAATGGGGGGCAGGAGAGTGGCAGAAGATTTTGGAAGGGTGGCAAATGAGGACATGCCATTTTAATTTAATGCTAACTTAATTCAATTTAATTGTGTGAATGCTGTAATTTAGTTTAACGTTTGTTTTTTTTAATTGTCATTTTTGCAATGCTTGATTCAATGACTTTCCTAATCTTTGTTATTATTAATAAAATTGACTCAAAAATTGTGGGGCAAGTCAGTGGCACAGGGCGACACCCTCCCAGGTAAAAGCTTTGCCCCCCGACTTGCCCCACAATTTTTGAGTCAAAATGCCCCCCTTAGCTCCACCTCCAAGTCTCTCGAGAAACTGAAGTAAAGGCAACTGGTACCAAACCCCAGTGACCTTTGTTGCCTGACATTGTGGTAAGAATTTTTTGACAAGACAAATTTTTTTTCTTGTTTTCCAGGGAACTTCTATTTATCAGTGTTACATGATTATTTATTATAAACTATACACTTACTATTATAAACTAAGATGAGGATGTTACTGGACTTAGAAAAAGCTTGCTTAATATCTTTGGTCTGGATCAGGAAAAATGGTCAGGAGTTGCGAGGTGCCAGATTTCAGTTAGTTCAGGATACAAACCAGAGACTGACGTCTCAGTTCTCCAGCTGGCTTAAACCCTTTCGAGCCAAACCACAAGATCAGAAAATGGGCTACACTTCAAAATGTTGAGAATCCATGATTTTTTTTTTTCATTTTTATGTTTATTTTGATGGTTTATGTTTTGTTTTCTTTGTTTTTAATCAGTCACTACAGCAAAGAGGAAAGTCTGATTTTTGACAAGCAAACAAACACATGGACGCATGGATGAGATGTGATGTCCCGACTTTTGCTTTAATTATAATCACATAGTACAGTGAGAAGCGTGTGAGGTTCAAGCTACATTTCTTCCATCCATAGCATTCACATGTGTGCCCGTTCAAGCATAGAATGAGTAACACACGCCGGTTACCACTCATGGCCAAATACACACTTGCACAAACATGCACACATACTTACATCAGCTTGTGGGTTTCCACTCCTTGCATCCAACCACGCTTCCAAGTTTTCACCATGGTTTTTCTTTCCTTTCCTCTCCCCCTCTTTTTTTTCTTTTTTAAAGAAATGCCAAGGACCTGGTTCCAAACCAGTGTGCCAGTGTTTTTACAAGGCTTAGACACACAGACTCAGCACCAGGCATGTGGGTGCGATTAAGCCCTGGTTGACCCGGTTCAGCCAGGATACCCAGGTGAAGATGGCAGTGAACCTGGACCAACAAATTGATGCTTTTCAAAGAAATGTATGGAAGTTATTCGTTTTCTAGCATCATAAACATATGCATCTGTATTTATACAAGAAGTTTAAAAACCGATAGAAGAAAAACTTTGATATGATTGGCTGTCTTATGAGTGCAAACTTTTCTGCTAGCTCATATCTTCAATGAATAAACAAATGTTAGCATAATGTAAAAAGCTCCTGGATGCATTGAAAGAAACATGTGAACTCTGTTATTATTCCATACAAAATGTCTGCTTTTAACTGATTTGGCAAAGAAAAAACACACACACACAAATAAAGAATATTGAATTGAAATTTTTGTTCATAATTTTAGTACTTTGCAAATCTAAATGAATGGGACACGCACATAAAATCACACTATCAGCACACACACTTGTGCATACATACTAGCAGACAAAATTCTTTGGCCTGGAATTTTCAACCACAGAAAAGTTCAAACCTCAGGACTATTTTAAAAAGTGTAATTTTAAAGCTGCATGCAAAATTACAGAAATAACTATAACTTATACTTGTGTGTATTTGTGTATAGCACAGCATTAAAAAAAACGTTAAGGAACCCATTTACAGCCACGTACAAGTGAAGCCTCCAAAAATAAAGAATTTTGTGTAAATCTAAAAACTATTGAAAATCAAATTTTTTAGGTTTGCTCAAATGAGGAAATGTAAAACACGGAAAGCACATGCATAATTTAAATAATATTTTCTGGCTATGTGCTAAAAAATAAATCAGAGCTAGGTCTTCATTGTTTAACTGAGTGATATGTTTGAGACCAGGTCAGCCAAGAAGAGTTCGCACAAGGCTATCTGAGGCTATATGCCCTAGGACCCCAAATTTCTGGCCATTGTATTTCACAAACCTTATGATTGTTTGTCATGCAAATATATAAAGAGAAAGTATTCCAACACAAAGTTTGGCAAAAAAGGAATTTTTGGGGTATTTTTGCCTTTCTTCTTTACATTGATGTGCAAAGGACCAATATATAAACATACATGTCAGTTGTGTATAAAAAGTATATGTGGTGAAAATGTTATTTTAAGCTTAAATTAAGACAGACTGTACTTCGGTTGCTCCATGGGCTCTAAACTTTGTTCACATTTCTTCACATTCTTGGGGCTAATGTTAATAAGGTAATAAATAAATAGTAATTGCAAAATCATTAGATTTGGTCAAATTAGGAAAGTAAAATAAAGAGCATGAATTAAAATATAAACTATAGATTATAAATAAAATAATAATAAAATATAGACTATAAAATGAATGCTAATAATGGTATTTAAATAGCGAAAATTTCAACACACTTTAAAAACAAATATTCTTAAACATGTAATTTTGTTATATGGTTGAGCGCTCCCTTAGAGATAGGGTGAGAAGTCTCAGATTACCTGCAGGAAGCTTGGAGTAGAGCTGCTGCTCCTCCACATATAGAGGAACCAGTTGAGGTGGTCCAGGCATGTCCCACTAGGTGGAGGCCCCGGGAAAGATACAGGACATGCTGGAGACACTGGGTCCCCATCAGAGGAGGTGGAGGAAGTGGCTGAGTAAAGGGAAGTCTGGGCATCTTAGCTTTGACTGTTGCCTGCATGACCCGGTCCCAGATAAACAGAAGACGGGTGGATGGATGGATCACCTTTTTATGAGCCTCTTTCATTAGTCTGCTACCCAATTTAAAATGTAGGTTTATAGTAATAACTGAATTTTTTTTCATGTAAATTAATATTACTTAATAGTTTTTTTTATTTCTTACATTTTAAATTTTGTTCAAATAAAATATTTTCAGGACATTTAATTTTGCTTTTTGTAAAAACTGAAAAATAGATCACTTCCATACGGTCTATACAGACAATTCCTGTTCAAAAGTTTACAAGTTTATAAAGTTTATAAGATTATTTTCTATGTTGATTTCAACGATTACTCAATTTCCCAGCATTCATTGCCTTCTGAGTATGCGCACGCACCAAAGCTCTCAGCCAATTGGTTTTGATCATACCCAGACTGCCGGGAAAGGAGGGAAGTTCAGTTCACTTCATGGAAAAACAGCAACGTTTCCTCTGAGACTTGACGAAAACATGAATGTTGGTGACTTATGCTCTGCGGACGTGTTAACGTGGCACCTACTGAACATGTGTGGCTGTAAGTTTTGTTTTGACGTTGTCCTGGCAAGACCATCCTGACAAAGCTTAAGTTGCTAACAAGCTAGCAACTGAGTAAGACGCGATGGTGTCATAAATAGTGAGCATTACTATGTCATGCACTGTTCACCGTGTTGATAAGGAGTTTAACGTACATTTTAAAAACGCATTTCTTTTAGTTCTATCAAACATTTCAACCACGTGTAGCCTGCAAGCGTGGAAGAAATCAGTGACATCCTGCGGTTCATCGCTGCTGTTACACATTTCTGTTAAGTTACTGTTAGAAGGGTGGCATGAGAACATATGTTTAATCCTAATCATATGGGTAATAGTTTTCAAATCATTGGCAAATATTTGCAAATTTAGTCCACAGTTTTTTGGGATTTGGATATCTGGCTACCTTCAATGAACTCATCCTGTTCCACATGCTGTAAATACACAGATGGGATTTTGGAAATTGATGTGTAGCTTGTTTGATAGAACTGAAATTATGCAAACAATCTCCTAATTAGAAGAGCAAACCCAGTAAACCCCAAATCCACAAGCTAAGCTTAAGAAATCTTCAAAATAAAAATATTTGATCAGTCACATCTTGTTCCTGCTCCAAAATGTTTTAAGTCAACATCAGCAACATCAGTACTGCAGGCATGCTATAAAAACTACTATACGAGGGGAAACCGTGGGGAAGCATTTTTACCCTTTCACTTCAGATTTTTTTTGTTTTACACATAGCTTTGGGATATAACATTTAGGGAGACTTTATGCACCTTGGATTTCTTTTAATTTTTCATCTTACTTATAAAAAAAAAGGGTCCCCAAGAAGCAAGGCAAAAAAAGGTGTTTGTTTTTAATTGGGTTTGGCTTTTCCTCCCTGAAAATGAGTATGTATTCACAGCAGAGTGTGCCATAGGGGTTTTCCAGCAGAGATGATGGCAAGACATTAAACAAACTGTGTGTAGCCAGGTGATCATAAAATATAACTCTGTGATGTCCCACACAGACCTGTCATTATTTTAAGGTACAATAAATATTCGCACATACCATCCTTGGGCTATATTCATAAAATTCATCTTTATACACACCATTGCGATGAACCCCACACACTTTCCTTTTTTTCCGTAAATGCATTAAAAGTAACTTTTCATTTCCCTACAGGTCACATTTTGAATCTTTTATCAGTTTTGACGCTTATTCACAGAGGTAGTGTGATCACTAACTATGCCAACTATACTAACTTTTGCCAATCACAAGCTGATGCACATAGAAACATAACATCTGCATGTTGTAAAGCTATGAAGTACTAGCTTTATAATTTCATCTGGCACACTCCCAGATCCCCCTAACTCAATTTCTTTGGAATATAGAATTTCTGATACAACACTTTGATTTATAAAAGCCAGAGTCATAAATGCTAAAATTCTCCCAATGCTTAGTTCTCATACCAACAAATTAAATAGAATTACATTTAGATAATGTAAGATTCCATTACTGTAACGCTTGTGCTTTACTGTGGTTTTATGTTTTATAGGACATTTCTTTGCCTTGAAGTGAATTTGCCTGCACATACAGTATGACTGAGCTACAGCTATCATTGAGCCAACTTCAAGAAACTTCTGAGCCTTTGCTGGATGCTCAGAAGATGCAGTTTTGGCTGGATAAAGTGGTTGCCTGGGACCAGGCTGGCGTTGCCCAAGCTCAGAAAGATATCTGCCAACATTTGAGGGGCCTGACGGATTTCCTCCAGCAAGTTCTCGCACAGATCAGCAACATGGTACGTTGCTTTTGCCATAAGTTGATAGTATTATGTGCTGAGCCTTTGGTTCTTGTAATAAAATGCTCACTTACCAGTTAATGTCCCACTCCATTCATCTTTTGATCAATTTTAAAGGCGTTCCCAGTGGTCTTTTAAATATGATGATGTCATTTTTAGCCAAAATATAAAAAAAACAAAAAACTCTGCTGATATTAGCCTCTATATCACAACTACAAACTTTTTCCAACTGTATTTTTTTGTCTGCTTCTGATTTGCAACGATTAGAATAAAGAAATAATCTAAAATGCAGTTCTAAGCTTAATTTTCTTTATATATGTCCCTCATCATCAGAAAAATGGCACAAGAACATATTAAAAACACCCAAAACACAATTTTCATCGGAGTGGGTCTTAAAATGGTCTGTATTTACAACAAGAACTAAAAGATCTGTTTCACTTGCATCACCCAAAAAAATTTACTCGATTGCATATGAAGACTGAACTGCAGTCATTTGATTCATGAACAACTAATTAAGTGATACAAAAATGTCTATTACACATGGCCAAATACACACACTCACTCTTTCAGAGCGTGTGCTTGAACAGTTAGTCCGGCTGATTAACAGAAGGTGCTCTGTGCTCTGCTGAGGCTGTGTATATCTGGCTGGCAGAGGGGCAATGTTGAGTTAGTCAGGTAATAGCCGCACTGGGACCTGGAGCGCTAACCTAATGTATCCCCATATCAGATCCAGCAAATCTGGAAAGGAGGCCTGAGGACAGGAGGGCTGCAGTGTTGCAAGATTTCACTGTTGGGTTCAGCGTCCAACTCCCTCTCCTTAGGGATTCACCGTCTCTAATACATTAAAAAACATTATTTTATTTTGTCACAATTATTGCTCTCCTGCCACATTTGATTACATCATTTACTGCCATTCCTCTGTAATGATTCAAATTAGTCTCATTGTCTCAGCCTGATTATCAAATTTCTCTGCAAACCAATCATATTTCTGAAGATGAAAGCACTTACTGTCTTTTTTGTGTGATCATTACTCTGGCTGTGTGTCATAAAAAGGCGTCACAGTGTGTGGAGCCGATGAACGAGAAATAAATAAAGAGAGAGAATGGTATCGCTTAATTGGGTTGAAATCCTTTTTACTGGCAGTAGACTCATAAAAGAGCGGCAGAGGATAGCCTGCCTCTTGGCAGACTCTTGCTTCCTTTGATGACTTTAAAGCTTTCCTGTGGCTTTTGGCCCACGATGAGACGTACTTATATTGTTAATTTGCAGGTTTATGCATTGCTAGAAAAGTAGAGGATGTTTTCTATCCTAATAGTTCTTTTTGTAAATGAATGGTAGCAATGTTAGAAATGTGGTTATTTTCCTGATGTTTATCCATGTTTTTGAAGTTGGAGCTGACGGGAGGCTTGTGGAACTGGTAAAAACACAAAACATACCTGCTAAGCATTGTTTTCTGCTGCAGTTTATCTGACTAAATTGATCTATACAGAAGCTGAAGGGAATTTTTTTGTTTTTTTACCTTTCATGTAGGGATAGTATATATCAGTGCCAGTATTGGTATCTGCCGATATTTGCATAATTTGTGATTATCGGTATCGGTTCACTGTTAAAATAGGCCACAATGTTTCTCTTTTACTATGACCGGTGGTTATAGCAGGAGAAGCGCTCTCCCTCCCACCCATGTGTGCGTCTTGCGCCAGATGCAGACAGGGAAGGGGTCCGAGCACTCTTTGACTGTTCAAGCAACACTTTTAATTTTTTCCAGTTAATACTGATAACCGATATTTCCCCTGCAATTGTGGCTGACAGATTTTCTTTTTGTTTCTTTATTAGAAATGCACAACTGCTCTTTTACAGTGCAATCACATTGTACTTGACCTTTTTAACATACAGCAAGGAATCTCATCGGCAGAAGTATCACTTTAATACTTGGAAAAAATATCTGAAAGCATTCAGATAATTTACCGACTACTTACTGGCATAACTTTAGACCATACGTTTCCCATTGTCAGGAATCTTATAGGAACAACATATATTGCTATCAAAAGAAAATGAACATGAAAACAGTCAAAGCAATTACTGACTGTGACTGTAAACACAACAGAAGCTTTTCAGTGCCAGGGATCTGTTAGAAACAAGTATCCATTTAAAAAATAAAATGTATCTGAAAACAGAACAATATCAAAGGAATTTTTTATTGGACCGATAGCGATAAACTCAGATTATGCAAATATCGGCCTGTGCTGATACTGGCATCGATATATCGCCCATCCCCACTTGAAACATATTTTATTTTACTCAGGACTTTTACTGATAAACCTTCTTTGAAAAAAGACAAACTGCAGAAATATTTTCTGTATTTGTAATTCTTAATACTTTAATTAAAAATCTGTAGTAGTAAAAAAAATCCTGTTGCTTTAACAAAGCTTGTAAGCAAATGTTTTAAAATATGAAGGTAAAAATCAGAGATGTTACTGTTGGTATAGAATACAGCAGAAGTAAAGCAAAAACAGATTGGATTATGCATGATTTTGTTTTTTGATTATCTCGGAGGTAGCTTTTCTATGACATTAAAACTCCTTTGGGATGCTTCTCTGCAAGTTCATTTGCAGAAGTGTTTCTACACCGTTTACCTTCATTTGACTAAATTCTTGCTTCATTAGGCTCCTTGGCTTCAACATAACCCGACAGTTGTTTCTGAGATGCCTATGTGGCTAATCAAAACAAGATCCATGCCTTCAAATTCCACATGTAATTACAGATATTACTGACAGCGCTTTGATGCTGATTGTGCCTTGGAAGTCAGTCATAATTACTTTGCGTTGTGATGTTTTTTTTTTCCCTTAAAGGCATTCATGTACTTGCAGAACATTGAATGGTTTCTATTGTAAGTGAGCATTCCTTTTCTGTTGCATCAACACACAAATAAACACATGTACGCACATTCACACAAACACACCGTTTACCATAAATGATTAGACTAATCGGAGGGCCCAGATTGAGGATTGTGTAACAGGCAGCGATAGTTTGTAGGGGTTGTGGACCAGAGTGGGGGCATTTAGTGGAATTCTGCAAGGGCCTATTACCATTATGCTTTCCATTAATGGTGATCTCATACTCTCAAATGAGTTAAGGTAGTCAGTCTCCATGACAGGCTAAAGCTTTTGAAACCTACAGGCCTAAAGCTTCACCTTTTTTTTTCCCATTTTGTTTAACAGGTTTTTATGGAACTGTGTCCACATTACTACTATATGCTAGTAATACAAGGAAAAAAATGTTTAATGCACAAGTTTATATTTTGTGCCATTTAAGACCATTTACAGGTTAAACTGGTGTAGACAATGCATGGATGAATGACTTCCTTCCCTTTGCGGACTTACCAGTCATGACAAATAAAGATGTTCACTTCTGACTTTAATCAGCTTAGTTGTGCCAAGAAGCGATACTTTATACTTTAACTCCCATCTTTTTGATGTCTCAGTTTAACAATTTTTACTTTGCTTGTTTGGTTATTTATCATTACATTTAAAAAAAAATAAAACGCCATGTATGAGAGTCAGGATTAGTGGTGTCCTGTAAGATGAAGAAGCATCTGCCTCAGTTTAAAACCTCCATGTCTGTTTTGATTGAATCATATGCTTTCCCAGAGGTATAGAAGTATTTAAATTGAAAACATTTACCGTATGACATCAAATCTTTCTCTCTTTCTGTGCTCGTTTGTCTGACTCTCAGAGCTCCACAGCAGAGACCATGAAGGAACTGCCCTTTTTGGGCCAGATTTTAGGCCGGCTGTGCTGGAACCCTTATGTCACTGTGGGAGGTGAGCGTTTTCTGGATACTCGAGCAGTAGTTGTTTGCTAAACTCCCTGGCAGACAACAGTAAAAATTATGGTAATGATTTAGACATGGTGTGTAATGAGTTGTGTGATTATGCTTTGTCTGTAGATACAAACAGAGGGCTGCTCCTCCAGTGTCTGTTGGGACTGTACTCTGAGAATCCTAGTAATGCTTTAGAAAGAAAAGCCAACCAGTGGATCCGGGTAAGATCTTGGTCTCCTAAATATGTAAACGTAGAAACCATCTTAGGTACTGTAACATTTTATTTTAATCAGTTACCCATGTTCATTTTACATTTCTTTAAATGAAAAAAACATGTGTATGGTCATTATGAGGAAGGCCCTGTATTTTTAAGCAACATTTTGTATCATAATCACAACACGAAAACCAACTGCAGATTCAGTGACTTTCTAAAAAGCTAAAACTTCTTTGGCTTTTAAAATGGTCCATGGTAATAAATAATCATAATCTCTTAAAAACCTACTCCTATGAAAATTGTGTTTTACACACAAGAATTTTATACCCCAGAGTTTACCCAAAAAAAGGCTGGTAGCCATGGTAATCAATGTGTGACTCCATCAAAAAAGTGAGAATGTTGAGCATACTCCTTGAATGTAGTGGATATCTTTAGTTTAGTGTTTAGAAAACTCAACACTATTGAAAAGTAAGATGTAGAAAGAGCCAGTTGTTGGTTAACACACAACACTGATAACTAGAGACCAGTTCATTAACCAGGTTATGGACTGCTTTTACTAAAATGCTTCATGTTACTGTAGAGAAGATCTAAAAACGTCTGAGTATAAACTTCTGAGCACCCCTGAAGCATCATTTCACTGTTTTGTTTTTGTCTTACTCTCACCACAAATGATGCAAGTGATGGGAAGCGGTTTTACCACAGTTCAGCCTGTCAAGGGGGGAGGAGGGACAGATTATGGTTTCAGGCAAGAGATCATCGGTCTCAGTCTACACTCTGCATTGGGCTGCCTATCCCAGAATGCAGTCTGATCACGATCCCCCAAATAGTTTTTTTTCCAGCTTTCACAATGAGTCTGTTTCTACGGACTTGATTCCAACGTTACATTTAAGGAGTGTGGTTCATTTGGGTGTCCAGGTTATCTGTTTAGAGAACCAGCTCAGTTGACCAAATCTTCAATAACTTGCATGACTTTAGGTAAACAGCTTTTTGTGTTAAAACTCTTTGTTTTGGCTAAATATAGTGTAGCAGGAAATGAATAAACACAAGGTCAATGTGTTTTTTAAACTTTTAATGTAAAAAAAGTGTTATTTGACAAGGAAAAGTTTACTTATTCCAGCAACACTGTCAAAAATTACAGACTTGTCCAGATCAAGCTCATAGAAATAGCTTTTTCTTTTTAAACAGTGTTGTTTCATATTTTAATCTGCTGACAGCAAAGATTTTGCTTTAATAGTCATTAACTTTCTTGCAGAAAATGTATTACCCAAGTTACTTTGTTTGTTTAAATATTTAAAACAAAAAGAGATTTATTTTCTGTCCTAAAGGAAAGCTAAAAGGTTTCTTTTCTACAAGGCCATGCTAATAGTCAACACATTTCCCTCATAATTGTGCAGAATGTACTTTTTTTTTTTTTTTTTTTTTTAAATCATCTAACTATCTGCCGCTCCTTTCCACATCTGAGCGTTCTCCCTGGATTTGATGGATTCTGGGTAAAGCCACATTGCTGCGGGCAGTGTCATACAGTTATTAACTCAGTCAGCTCACAAGGACCACACAGTACTGCACTAACATGACATGGTCTTTGAGGAGATGACAAGAAAAGCATGAGATCAGAGAAGGAATTATGCTTTCATGTGTTTCTTCAGTGACTTGAATGCTGGTATGCCCTGCAGCCGCTATCTTGCTGCTTTATAATCTTAGATTATGCTTTTGGCTTTTTAAATATATTGGTTTTATCTGTTTGACTGTTTAAAGCAATTAAATTAATGTTCAAGCAGAAACATTTTTCGATGATTTTCTTTAGCTTTTTTGTTCACGTTGTAATTATCATTCATTTTCATGGACATCTAACAGTTAGCTTTACATTTTTAAGATCTTATTTCTTCTGAAAAATGTGTGTGGTGTATTAAAATGAAGATTTTTAATAGGTGTTTGCTCAGCTTGGGTCTTTTCGATTTAATAAAAAACATGGGTTGCACTTTATTTCTTTTCGACTTTGGTAAAACAATTAAAGATAGAACATTTATCTAGGCTTTAGAAAAGTCTTAACCCAGATTATGAATCTTGTATAGTTGTGAACACGATTACTGACTGTATTTGTGCACCACAGGATCTTATTTTGAGATTAGAGAAGTCTGCTTAAGTAGCTGACTGTGCTGAAATATTTTTAATAAAAGTTAGAAATGTTTGCCGTACGTTTTAAAGAACCACTCTAATCACTCTATTTTAAAAGTGTTCCCAGTGGTCTTTTAATTATGATTACACAGTTTTAGGCTAAATTTAAAAAATCTGTGTTGTTTTCTAGGACACTGTTTCTGCAGAGCATCAGGAGTTTATTAGAAATTCACCTCAGAGTTATTGGCGAGACTCTTGCCGTAGAGTAAGCCTTCCCTGAAGTCCTATCATGCATTTGTTTAATATTAGCTAGCTATCTTACAGCCCCTCACAACCCCCACTCCAGTTAATATTACTGGTGTAACAAAAATGGTTAGCAATGTTGGAGCTATCCAGCGGTACAGTTTTAAGCCAGATACCAGCTCGGACGAGAAAAATGTAGACCTACATGGATCTATTTGTCTGCAAGTGGATGCATTGGAATGGAGCGGAGCAGGGAGCTTGTGGCCCGCTGACTGTAGCGTCTACGTTACAGATGCCGGCTTTTTCAAATGACTTTTTTTTTTCTGCTCCTGGTTTACAACAATTTGAAAAGAGAAATATTCAGAAATGTAATTTTAAGCTTAATTTTCTTGATATATGACCTCCATATGAGAAAAATGCCACAAGAACATGATAAAAACATAATTTTCACTGGAGTGGGTCTTTAAGTTCTCACTTTCTAAAAAAAAAAGAGCTTCCCTTTCTTTGGCTTTGTTTCTTGGGTCTTCTTCTAAAACGCTGCTGTTTCGGCTATCCGAGGCTATACTTATGTCTTAAATTGGTTTTAGTGGAATTCAATGGCCTAGTAATTGTTAACAGACACCCATTGAAAGCAGCCCAAGCTTTTTTCTTCTGCATTTCCCTTCCTCTGTTTTAATTTTAGATTTATGAAGGAATCTTTTTCATGGCAGCATCCTTTTTTTTAAAGCCAATCCATTCGCCTTTTTTTTTGTTTTCCCCCTGAGAGAGAATGATGGCTTCTGACCTAAAATATTTGCCATTCATCCGTTCATCTGCTCTTCATCCCGTTCTTCTGGCGACCACACCTCTCTACTTCACATGCAGCTTTCACAGTCAGTTCTAGTCTCTTAATATTTTTTCCTAACCATTCCTCCTTCCCTCTAATTCCCCCATCCCCACTGTGTCTCCTGACTGACTGTGTGATGAATGTGATTGGTTTGCCATGCGCTGGATGTGCAGGGTTTGAGGGATGTCAGATGGTAGTGATTGGGATTGTTTTGTGGGACGACTTGGAGGGTAAGCATCCCTGGATGCTGTAGAGTGTGGGCAAGGAAACCGCATGGCTCCACCAACGGTCTTACTGTCTTTTTCCCACTGCTTTTCTCCCTTTATTTTTTCAACTTTCCAAATGTCCAACTGTGTCGTTTCTTTTCTATCTGTGCTTTTAAAATATGTTAGATGTGTTATTCGATGGCAGATGTTCATTTGTTTGCATTGTGTGAAACCAGTATTATTTTTTTACCCGTATTTACAACTCTCCCCTGATTCCATTTTGAAGTTGAATGGCACAAACTAATGATCAGTTAATTGTTTATGGTCTTTAAACTTGATTTACTTTTTGTTTGAATACCAACTAAGAAAATTCAACAGTTAGGCTACAAATTCTTTGATTTATTTGTTTTTTGTTGTAACCTGTCAAAGACATGAAGGCTTTGTCATAAATGCCTTCCTAAGACTTTAATCTGTTTTGACCTGGTCTCCATGTTGAATGGTATATCAAAAACCTTTACCTAAACATTCTGTATTGACAATTACAACCCAGGTTAGCCAACCCTAAAGAGAAAAGTAAATGGGTACATGCAAAAAAGAAGAGGTTTCATTTTTTAAATAAAATTAGTTTTTTAAGAAGCACAAAAGTTGATCCCTCCACTACCGTGCTTTGGAGTTATTTAAGGTTTTTGTGCTACTTTTACCAAACTTTAGCCACACTTTAACTTCATCTGTTTTTTTCCCCTTTGCAAACCCAAGGTGAGCTGTCATATTATTTTCTGAAACAATATGGCAGCTCACCTTGGGTCTGTAAAATTTCTTTCTGAAAAAGTGGCTTTCTCCTGCCAATCTTTTAAAAACTAGTTCCCTACTCTGGTTTCCTGGACCCTCCATCCTGTACGTTTTCTGCTTCCATTCTCCAGCACACCTGTCTTTAATATCTGGCATTATCAGGCCTCTGCATGCCTTGATGATGAGGAGCAGGAGCAGGTGTTCTGAAACAGGTGCCATTCAGCTGAGGACAGAAGTTGGAAAACTCTTCTTCAAAACAGCCGAGTGTGGTGTCTGTCACTAACTTTACCACTAACAGTCACTAGCTGAGGCACAAAGGGACTTTGATTCGGAGAAGTTGCTGCAGTGGTCGATTCTGTATGCTTTCCACATGTTAAGGAATAAAAGATTTCCAGTTTTAGAAATTGCGTTTAAAGCCCTGTTGGATTGAAGAGCAGCAATGATTTGGTCTATAAGTGCAGAATTCTCCAGAACAGCAAACATATACTTTAATAAAGTTTTACACATCTGCTGATGATCATTTGATCCAAGTGCATTTGATTACAGTTCTTGCACCTGGTTGCTACACGTCCTCTTAATAACAGTTTTTACATACTTTCTGTGTATTTGGCATCAGTTCTGTGCCATGTGTCTATATAATCTAAGAAACAAACATTTTTTTTTCCTAATTTCAAACAAAAACATGCAATTTCCTTTCCTACATTAAACTAGATGGAGTTATGATGTCTGAAACAAGTCAATGTGCCATCACTCTTCTTGTAACACCATTCTTGAGTGTGTATACGTACAATCATACATGTTTGTGGGTGTGATCATACTGTAAGTGGTTTAAAAACATATCTTGCTGCAAAACTATCCACCCTATAAACACTTTGTTCACTTTTATTTCTTCATTAATACTAATATTTCTCGCAGACGAGAATTGGCCGAGTTTATTAGTCTGATTTTTTTTAGGCTGGGATGAGGCCCTTTTCAAAAAAATCCTTGTAAAACACAGAGGGCCTATGTAACAAAGAATGTTCATTTTTGAAGTTGCTCATGTGCTGCCCATGCATTCTCACTTACTGGAATATGTTCTCACAGCTCACGTGTTTCACATTTTCCAGTAATCAGATTTGAAGTAATGAGTTGACATCAAAGTCCTGTACGCTGCTGTCCTCACAGAGCGTCTGGGCTTTTCTGCACAACAGATTGTATGTTTTTCCCACAGAAAGTGTTATGTCGAATTGCAAAAGACGAAGATGATCCTGCAGCTCAAATACTTATGAAGAGCACTGGTGTTCCTCCTAAAGAGTACTATTTCAGAGTTCTAAAAAAGGTATTGTGTGTTTTTGGCTCTTCATCTAAAGGTGCATATCTACAGAGTATTACATTTACAACAGTGTATTGTTTTCAATAGATATATTTTTCTATTTTAGATGGTAAAACAACATCAGGAAAACATCGAAAAGACTTGTTGTCTGAAGAAGATCACAGATCAGAGGTAATAATGGCAACTAGGATAGTTACATTACTTATTGTTGGTTAACTTTCTAGGGAAAAGAGGTTTTTAAGTATTAAATCAGCACGAACAAAGCACTTAAGCTCCTTAATTAATTAAAGCAGAAGATTTAGAAGCACAAGGTAGTTTTATTCCAGCACATGGCTTTCTGTATAGGAATACACATTCTTTCTTTTCACAACAATAGGATGTTTTAAAGATAGAAAAGCAAAAGATCATGTAGTTGCTATTTTTTTTACATTAAAGACTCACTCCAATCACCTTTTGATCTATTTTAAAAGCATTAAAAAATTGTGTTTGAGTTGTGGGTGGGACTGTTGGCGCGTAGTAAGCTCTCCCCTGCTTTCCGACATCCTTCTTGCTCTCTTGCTAGTTTACAGCCTTTACAACCCCAACCTAACGTACCGATGCAAAAAAAATGGCGAGCAAGATTGGTGCTATCCAGCTGTACAGTTTTGAGCCAGATGCCAGTTTGCATGAGAGAAACAAAGAAGTACATGGGTCTAGTTGTATACAAGTGGATCCATCAGAATGGAGTGAAGCAGGGAGCTTGTAACTCGCCCAGCATGTTTTTTACTTAACAAATACAATAATTTTTACGTCACATTTTTTCATCTGCTCCTGATTCACAATGATTTGATTAAAGAAATACTCAGAAATTAAATTTTAAGCTTAATTTTCTATATAAATGTCCTCAATCAGAAAAGTGCAAGAAGAACATGTAAAAAAAACAAACATTTTTTTATTGGCATGGGTCTTTAATAGCCATCACTCTCAGTCTGTCTTTTTTTTTTAAACGTCACATTAAGAATATTTCACAATCTACTAACTTAAATAACTCTCTTCAGGTGCTCATGTGATGCTATTCTGACAACGTCAGAGGTGTTTGTCCCCATCATTGACTGTCCTGAGGCTTCTCCTGTCATTTGCTCCTTGCTGCAACGTCCTGGAAAGTCCTTCACAGATGTCCTGAGCAAAGACTTCCTGGATGCTCTAAACTCAACAGACTTAAGGTAGTCAAACGCACAGTGCTCCATGTTTCAATGCTTCACATGTTGAGTAGTTAGAGTATGACAAGTAGAGTAGGTAAACGTTACACAATACACTATCTACTACAGCACCTGTAATGTTAGTATTACATACATCCGCTTTGAAATATGTGATTGATCTCACGAGTAGAAGCTGCTACATGTATACAAACCTTATTTCACTTTTGTTAAAGCTTCTTATTTTTTCACAAATCAGCATATTTAAGCATCAGTATCTCTTTTCACTTTTAGTAATGACAGCGTCACATCATAGTCTGCTTGCATTTTTTTTCTTAATATAGATGTGAAACATGTACTCATGTTGTTCGATAAAGACAACGCTAAAGTATAGATTTTGGAGGAACAGCGCAGTTTGCCAACATGTCATCCATACAAATATGTTATATGATATTACTAATGTGGTTTTCCAGGGAAAAAAACAAAACAAAAAACAATATGTAGTCATAGGTGATCTGAAGTATTTGATTATAAAGAAATGCGTGGTTCTTTTTCTTCTGCTGTAGGTTGGTTGTGGACGAGACGTCTTTAGTCTCTGTGTGGTATCACAGTCTTCCTCGTCTGGAAGAGGCAGTGCTCGACCTGCTGGAGTCTGTGACCAGCACATACCCAGCAGCACAGAACCTAGATCAGCAAGTGGCAAAGAGTCAGCTGGTGAGGATTTATGCTTTTTAAAAAAAAAAAAATTATGCGTATGCCTGGCCGAAAGCTTAACATTTTACACTTTCTGAATTAGATATTAGGAAAATACAAGACGTGTCTCAAATTGATCTTTACTTCAGTTAAATCAATAAAAACCAAGCACAAAAGTTATTTTTTCTATAATATAAACATACAAAAATTAACAGTTATAGTCAAAATAAACTAAAAGTACACAAAAATATTTTCAGAACACACAAAGGTTCTACAAAGTAACACCTAAGTGTCCCTTCTAACTAATAATATATAATCAATCAATCAAGCTTTATTTATAAAAAGTGCTTCTCATACTTGATGTAACTCGAAGCTTTTAAAGAAAATCAGCATTTTATCCTGTTATCTTTATTTTAGGGCTGTCAATGTTAACGTCTTAGCGCACGCGATTAATTTAAACAAATTATCGAGTTATTATTTATAAACACAGATTAATTACATGTCGGTCTTCCACTTTGCATCGAGCATTAAACCATTTATACCATGGTCATTTACAAAGGAAATACATATTCAATCAACTGTTAGTACTTTATTCTTGTTATTTTTTCACAAAAAGCAGACTATTTCATACGTGGTGCGGCCTGTTGTCACAGTAACTGAGAATTCTTCACTGAGCTGGCAGACCGCAACTGCAGCGGCAGATGAAAGCGATATTTATGCTGATCGTCACGATAAGCTCAGTAAAGCATCAGTTCAGAGAGAAAGTTCACCTCTTACCGCTAGTTTTTGTCCAGAAGATCAAGCAAAAAGTTTGTTTTAAAGAAGTCTGCGCAGTGATAAAGAACATTTGGGCTATGTGACCGGAACTACTTTTTTTAGGTGCGCATCAATACCCAGCAACCAATGAGAGTATTCACCCGGACCATTTAAAGTGCAGAAACACAATTCTTGTTTCTTAAGGCTGTATATCAGCATCTTTTTTTTCTTGAAGCATTACTGCAGACATAGAAGTCTTTAGAGTTCTGCTTATCTTACTGTTGATGTGTTTTGTGCACACAAATTACATTTCTGGGATATCTGAGTTAACACTTTACAAATTAAAACATTTCAGACAATAAAAATGAAGGAAAAATATTCTTTCTGGCATTTTAAAAAAATGTTTTGTCCAAAAGCCACATATTGTCGTATAAAATGTACCTAATAATCAGATTTTTTTTTTTAATCGATTGACAGCATTAGTTTATTTCTTTCTGCACTGTTAGTAAGAGAGAGGGAGATGATTTTTTTTAAGGATCTAAACTTTAATTAATTAATTGTTTCAAAAGTTTATATTTGTAAGAAAAATGCTTTCTTCTATTTACATTTTGTACGGACATGTTTGAAGCAACCACTGCTGCTTGGCTTAAAAGTACAATTTATTATGCTGGCATGTGGAAACTGCAAGAATTAATTTGAACTTCATTGATTTCTTATAAAATCTCATGAAAATGACAAAAATCCTTTGGCTTCCACCTTTATTTTTGACTGATTGCCTTGTTGATAACAGATTGATAAAGACACTAATGTTGTGTGTCTTGCGTCAGATAAAAATCTGGCTGCGCAGAGGAGGATCCCAAACTTTCCACACAGCTTTGTATTTATAAACCAATCCATTTATGTCTGATCTCAGATTCTTATCATCATCTTTGTTCACAGAAACTTGAATGCATGCAGACCACTAACACAAACAGACTCCCTACACCTTTCAGATGGCTGAAAAACTCAAGCATACTAAGCTATTCCTCTGTTCACATCCTTTCCACTCACTTATAGAAGCTGCGGTTCCTAATGGGAAACATGAAATTGGACTCACATTCTTCATTTTAGTTTGTCCGACCCCCCTCTTGTGAGAAATGCAGACCCAATAACAATAAACACTCATTTCTTGGCCTCAACAGCCAAAAACAGGATGTTTGCTGGGTGCCGTAATTGACCCTCCTTGAAGTGTTAGTGGTAAGGTATGGAGAAGGATGCTTACAAAAACAGCTGTTTTCAGCAAGAGGATCCATAGCTGGCAGCACACACACACAGATGTACACTGAGAAAAGGCCAGCAGTTTGCGTGCAAGCAGTGGTAGTTGTAAAGATGGGGTTTTATTTTTTGTTTTTTTGCTGTTTTCTGAGGGTACAAAATGAGATGTGCTCGTGATAACCATTAAAAAGAATGATGTTTTGAAAATTTTGATATTGTAACTTTGCCATGTGACCACTGAGTGGGGCTGTTGGCCCTTACATGACTGTAACTTGGATTTTACTGTCTCAAACCAGACTTTTGGTGTATACTAAAATAATAATGCTTAGGTATATCTGACAACATAATTGTAGCAATGTGACATATTGTACTGAAGAACTCAAACAACTTTTAACTTCATATCAAATTAATATTTGATCTTTGTTTACGCTAATTGTTCAGGTAAAACATCTGCGAAAAAAAAATCTTTACTTAGTGACACTCATAATCTCATATAAATTCAGATTTTATAGGACTATACACCCTACACAAATATAATGGTTGCAGTGATGACTTTAGATTGCATTCATTATAAACACATGAAAATAATGCATTTAGAAGTGGGACAGAAATGGGACTGTTTATAAGTCAGACTATACTAACCAAGGTGGAAATCCAACACTGCCTCCTAGTGGACTAACGTTCCAAGAAAATATAATCTTCCATAAATTTGCATGCTGCCAATGTTGAGAAGCTTAAGAAAACTTTAAAGAAATAAAATATTTAAAATATACACAGCATAAGCCTCCACCTTACTTTTTACATTGCATGAATCAGAAAGAGTCAATTTAAACATAATTTAAGTGGCCAAAAAATATTTTATTAATGTTGGTTCAATCTTTCTATCAGAGGATAATTAAAAAACTCTCAAAATTTCAATTTTACTTTTAAGATAAAAGTGACTTAAGAACTTACTGACAGAACTTAAGAAAATGAGATCAGCAGAAGCGGTTGTCTATTAAAATCTACTCCTAAATACACACACATTATTTGACTTAAAAAAAGGATATTGCTGGTGATTGATCAATGGCCATCAATCACATTATACATCTTTGATACTTCTGCGCTTTTTGACTCACTTGAGAACCTCCATTTAGCCTCATGTTTTTCATTTTCCTGAATATTAGCAATAATTTTGTACTTTTGCCAGTGATTCTCAGTGTCAAATTTTTATATATAGCTGTTATTTAACCAGGAAGTCCCATTGAGATTAAAAAACCTCTTTTACACGAGAGTCCTGGGAAAGCCTGTACAGTAAAAGTTTTCTGTTTTTTTCTTTCCAGCCTAAAGCTTGCGCTCATCACTGTTCGATGTTCCTTGTGATAAATGACATCTTCAGGTAGGTTTTATGACATCAACATGACTTGTGCTTGTGTTTTAATGTTAACATGGTGTCATGTTTGGTAGTGTGTGACAGAACATACAAAACTTTATTATTTTTCTGCTTTGCAGGTCAATTCTTAAAGAAGCAGAAGGAAGCCTGGCTGTTCATTCTGTCATCCAAACCTTCACCAGGTGTTTCTTGAAGGAACTGGAGGAGCTGCAGCCTCAGGTACATCTTAGTCTCACCAGAGGAAAGTTAAATCATGAGTATTCATGTTGCAAGGTCACATTTACTACTTATGTAAATAAATATAAATTGATTTATTTTTAAATTGATTAAAGAATCCTTTTTTTGGCATAACATTAAGTGTAACTAAGTAAAGTTTCTATGAAAATTCGCACTGCTACTGTTTTTGTCGCCTCAATACATCAAACAAAAATGTCATGGAATAATCTTGAATAAGATTTTCAAAGTTTTCTTTCTGTCTCCCTTCAAAGAAAGAAACTAATCTCTATTATGAGTATCACCTCGGGTCAGCCTTTGATGAGACTAAGACCTGCATGC
This sequence comes from Adrianichthys oophorus, assembly GCA_036245035.1. NCBI lineage: Eukaryota > Metazoa > Chordata > Actinopteri > Beloniformes > Adrianichthyidae > Adrianichthys > Adrianichthys oophorus. The sequence goes on along the minus strand of BSAI01000189.1, from coordinate 17,708,831 downwards.
GCACAAACACATGCACACAGGGTAATAAACAATGATCTTCTCTCTGCAGGCAAATCTCAGAAGATGAGTTGTTTTTGTTGATGTGAAGCTTTGAGCCCATTCTTTACTACACATGCTCTCTCTACAAAAGGTTCTAAAACATCACTGTATTGTGAACAACTTAATTTCTAACTAAATCACCCCTTGTGTAATTTTATGACACTGATGTGGCACCGTTTTTTTTACTTTTGTTACTTTGAGCTTTATTTGATCATTTAGTTACCCTAACCCTCCATAACTAGGCTAATATAAAGCACGTCATGTGTCAGCCTCACCTGTCAGAAAGTCAGAAAACATATGTGCGTGGATGCAGGTGTGATCAATTGATTTCCACAAAACTTTTGAGAATACATTTTCCTTCTTTTCACCTCCATTAAACAGTGTATGGCAGGGACAGTGTTTTTGCCAGTGACCTCAGTTTTAGTGGCGTTTGTCACACAGAACTAAATGCTTCCTATTACATGCTACATTACACCTCTGCACCTACCATATCACCATTACGCAGGCGCACGTTTAAAATGTCATTTTTCAGTCTTTTTGCAGAGCAGGGGTGTTTGAGTTGAGCGCAAGTCTGATTTCCGCTGATGAAGCACAAACCAAACGGGAATTTGTGTCGTTTCAGACGGCCGTGTCTTTGAAAGACTTCTTCCCACAGTCACCCCCCACGCTGCTGGCCCCCCTCTTGACTTTACCGTCAGGTGAGTGTACGTACATCCTTCCATTTGTCTGCCTGAACGCTTCACTCTGACAAGGCAAACAGACGTTTCTTTTATGAGGAAGAGTGTAATCTGGTATTCTTTACCTGTGTGCAAACAGTTTTCCTCCTGCATGAATGGGCGTATGTGTGTCTCCTTCTCTTGGATCAGTTAGTTAGTCAGTAGCTTGGAGTTTATATGATGAATATTACAGTCGTATTAAAGATTTGTCTGAATCATTAATGCAACTATTAATGAACCCTTTTAGGAATAATGATTTGAAGTAGATGGAGGGTTCCTGCATTACAGTGATGTGCTGGACCATTAAAAAGATGCTCTGTAAGTGCATGCAGGAGCACAGGGCAGAGCTGCTTATCAGTGCTGGCCCAGACTGGCCTGTTGGCTGTAGTTATTTACATGAATGGAGCCATTTAGGAACACAGTGGAATCCCGCCAGATCTCAGGGTTAATTATTGCTGCATGTGCGTGTGTGTGTGCGTGCCTTTGAAGGGCAATATTTAAACCAGGAGTGGATGGAAATGATACTCCGAAAAGTCTGAGGTCTGTGTGCTCTCTGGAAGTCACAGGTCCAAGATTTCTGTAGCATTTTTAAGTTCAAACCCAGGGGGAGGCGCAGATCTTTCTCAAACGTGAAATGTCAACTGTTAGGAGTTTCAAAGCAAAGTTAACTCTTGGTAGGAAAGTGTTTTTCTTACACATGACAATTGACAAATATCCTTAAATGCAAAAAAACCCCAAAACACAAGAATAAATGACTACGGCAATTATCACTGTTTGGCTAAACATTGATTATACTCAAGTATTCCTAAATGCTGATTGTAAAAGATTACACCTTTGTGCCACTACTTATCACTGTGTCATTGCTGTTGGATGTATTTTTGCAGAGATGCCTCAAGAGGCATGGAAAAATCACCTGGAGTGGCTTACTGCCTCATTACAGCGACTGGTGGAGGAGGAGGAGGAGGTGGAGGAGGAGGGAGACAGCCCCAGCTCCAGGTTAAGAGAGAGAAAGGCTTGTGGGGAGAAAGTGTGTCTTTTTCACCCAACCTACTAAATGTTTGTGTGGTCTTCTTATTTCCATTAGTTGGTGCTGGGGCAGGGAGGGGCAGTCAGTAATTTTCCCCTCGCGTCAGAGAGAGAAGTCCTGAGATCCTGGAGGACCATGTCGCTACTCATACTACTCATTACTCCAGGCATTCACAATAGACTATTAGATGAAGAAAAGCAGCATTTAGAAACCATAACGAGTCATAAAAGGGTGCAGAAGAAGAGACAGACTGAGGAAAAAAAAACACCAAATTGGTTCCACGTCTTCAAAGAAAAGGAGGAAAACAGAACTTAATTGATGTCCACAAGATGGTGATGGTTGACTCGATATCATCCAGCTGTGGTTTCAAACAGGGTCTATTATCCCCATCACTGGGCTAGACTGAAGAGTCGTGCAAAATTCCAATAACATCCTTCCAAGCCAGCGCTGGGAAAGTAGTGTGTGGTGCTGCATCCAGCCGCATTCTGACGCCAAAAAGAAGGACAGGAAGTGTGGAGAAGCGCTCTAATGATGGCATTAGAGAAATCTGAGAGAACGATCTTTAATATTGAAGCTTTAGTCATTTTCTCTACCCACAGATGTGGAGCTCTGTTGAGTCCAACTGCAGCTTGCTTTGTGTCTCCAGTATGTAGCTTTTGCTTTAGATTTAATGAAATGCGGGTCTGCTGGCTCTTTTCCACTCAATTGCCCCTCTAATTATTCTTTCCTGTCTCTCTAGATGGCAATTTATTGCTGTTCTTTAAACATTCTGACATGAATTATGATTTTATGTAATTATTTTTGTTAAAAATAAAAAAATGTAAATGTGTTTAAAAAAGTAGTTAAAATGCAGTTCTTAAGCTACATTTTTTAAAATGTAATTTATTCACTATAATTGAATGTTTTTTGCTTCAATAAATCTTATTCTGCAGTTATGCTGAAAATTAGAACTCCGCACGATACGATAAAATCGTTGGAGTTACTGACTTACACATTGAGATTACCCAAAGGTTACCGCTCCATATTTACAGTCCTAAAGTTAATCACTGCATCATAAATCTGAGCTTTTACAAGCATCCAGTTTTCTGATCCAAAATGATTTGATTTAAGAAATACTGAGAAATGCCGTTTAATCATCATTTTTTACATAGGTCCTCGATTATGAGAAAAATGCTCCAAAACATGTTTAAAACACCAAAAAGACAAATTTCATTGGAGTGGACCCAGGTTTGAAACGTCTCACAAAAAAAAACAAAAAAAAAAAAAAACGTCTGACAGATTCTCCCAAGCCCATTTTAGTGGGAGGGCTGTGGCTTTCCAGCAAGCTCACTCCTGATTAGCCAGAGTGGCTGCCATACAAAAGGTTGACTCAGACCAACTTGGACTAGTCATTGCTTACTAACGTTGTTTGTTTCCAACATGTCAATGTCCCTAATGCAGACAAATGGTGACTGAATTGACTTCATTTTGTTGGAACCAGAGGTAAGGCGTTTTTTATGGGTGGCGCTTTGTCCATTTCTATATGTCAGTGCTCCTTTCCTACAGTCCCGCCCACAACTCAGAGATGAATTTCTAAGGAACTACTTCTGCCGTACAGAAACTGTCCCAGAAAACAACTCTGGATTTTAGTTTTTAGCTAAAAACGATATAATTAAGTGACCACTGGGAACACTTAAAAGTGATTAAAAGATAATAGTGGGACTTCAAACGCAGCATTTTTACACATTTATCTTTTGCTATTACACTGCTTAGTCAATAAGACTTTATTTTAATCGTTAGCTATCAGCCACTATTTACATTTTATTTAATTTACCTCTACTTTCCCCGTTTAAAACCGCAGAAACTTAATCACCTGTTTGTTTTTCAACATCATTTAAAAGCGTGAGCCAGTCTGCGGTTTAGTTTGAAGACAAACACTGGGGTGGAGGAAGGGCTGGAGCTGTGCCATATACAAGGAAAACCCTTTTTTCGAGCACAAATTGTCAGTGAAATTGAAGTCATACATCAAATATCTGTCATTGTGTCAGATTGTATTGAAACATCTTCCCTCGGTTGTTCATGGTCAGGTTTTATTGGGTGTTAAGACTTCTGTTTGAATTGTTGGACTGACATTTATCAGCTGAGTTTTCAGCTCTGTGTTGCTGCGGGATCTGAACACCTAAGCTGTGTGGATGAACTGACAGAGGGAATTACAGCTTCATTTTTTAGGCTGTTTTAGCTCCTTTTTGTCCTACAGATTTACATAGTACCTGTTAAACTTCTAATCTGTACCAAGCAATATTTTTTTTAACGGAATCAAAGAATACAAGACACAGCAAACTCAGTTTTGCTCAGATGTTGTCATTTCTTGTAGCATATTACAGAATGTCCTCTCCTGGTTGCCATATAATCAATTATGTCTCTTCTTCCGTTCTGCAGGGGCCGCCATAATGTGTTTGAGAGCTGGTTCCTGCTGGTTCAGTGCTCCCACTGGGTACAGGTGGCAGGGGAGCTGCTGGTCACATCAGAGGCAGAGCCCTGCAGTCCCCTCTTGTGGCTCCTGACCTTCTACCACCACCCCACCAACAGGTGGCACTGCAGAGCGGCACATCTGGTGAGACTATCTTAAAACATGATGGCTGAGCCAAAATCTTCTGCATTGGTAATATCTGTAATGCAACTAATGGAAGGTGTGAAAATCCGTTAGGCAGATTGTCAGGAATCAGGTGGTTTTTAGGTGCTTGTTTTGGGAGATGAGGCAGTCACAGTCTACAATGCAGACTCCAGCATTATTGTGGGAGGCACAGAACAAATGCGATGAAGGAAGATCAACACACTAGAAAATGAATAATGGATGACCACCTTCATAGAGCCAGACCAAAACACTGGTGAGGGGAGCTGGATGAAAGGATGACGTGGTATTGATTTCCTGAAACTGTCTGGCCAGTTTACCTGATTCTCATCTCTGTGTCTCGTGACCGTCTACAGTTGCTGTTCCTGCTGCAATCATTGCCACAACGACAATCATATATTAGGCTTTTCTTATTTTGTGAATTGATTTTTAAGATGAAAACTTTTGTTCTCAGGAAGAGGCAAAGGAGGCGTGGAGGCATCTGCACGCTCTCTCCTCCACCTCAGTCCGTCCTCTTCCCACTGACCACCTGCAGCCACTTATCACTCTGCTGTCCCTGAAACCTCAGCGTCCATCACCGGCTCCACTGTTGACCCTCAGCCTCATGGTTTATTGCGCCATTTTCTGCCAGCACCCACACAGCCAGTCAGTGGAGATTTTTCAGACGGTAAGGGCTTTTTCTCTTCAAAACTTTAAAATCACCACCAGCTGGATTTCAGGGGTTAGGGCTTTCAGTTGAGAACAAAAAACACAGTGATTAATGTTTCATCCTCTCACATGTTAGGTTATCTTACTGGCTGAACATGCTGGATGTTAAAATCCACCATCTATATTTTCGATGTATGTTGACGCATTTTGATACATGATACATCTAGATGCATGTTTTCTTCCTTGATGACACTGGAGTTTTACAAAGATGACATGAGAATTCATTCAGAAAAAAAGTTTTTCAGGGAAAATTCTATGTTTTTACTGTGATTTTTACAGCAAAGGTGAAGCTTGTGGTTTTTTTTTCTTGTTTTTTTTTTTTTGGAGAAGACTGATTCAGTACTTACTGTTATCGAAAAATGCCAAGATTGTATTAAAGCTGTACTCTATAAAACAATGTTTACAAATATTCACATATTTTTATGCTCAAATTGGTCGGCTCCATGCTAGTCCACTTTCTAGCTAGTTGTATTTGTGCAGTGGGGATCTAAACTTTGGGCACCCCAGGTAAAAAGTTATATTTTTGTGCATAAAGAACCAAAGGAATGATTGAAAAATCTCCTAAAGGCATCAGTTTACAGATCAGACATCCTTTTAATATCTTAAAAAATAGGCCTGATTTCCATCATTTATCCTTCCAGAATAACAGAAAACAAAATAATGGTGTGTGCAAAAGCTTGGGCACCCTACAAAATTTAGAGTATTCACCACCCCCTTTGGAAACGCTGAGACCTGACAGTGTCGTGGATTGTTGACAATTATTGTTTGCAAAGACCAGGTGATTTCAGTCTCAAAGATTTGAAATAATCTGAGTCACCTGACCTTCCCCCAACAATCAGCATCATGGGTTCTTCCAAGATCTGGAAGACCAAGAAAAATCTCAGACAGAGCAGCTTGCAGGGTTGTGAGAAAAGCAAGTCCAAACCCACGTTTGACTGCACCATCCCTCCAGTAAGATCTGCAGACTCTAGAGTTGTGGTTCACTTGTGGTTCCTGGTCAGGAGAAACTTGTACAAATATTGTCTTCATGAAAGTCATCAGAAGAAAACCTTTTGTATGTCCACACCACAAAATTCAATGTTTGAAGTTGGCAAATAAACATATAAACAAGCCTGATGCATTTTGGAAACAAGTTCTGTGGACCGACCAGGTTAAAATTGAACTTTTTGGTCGCAATGAGCAAATGTACGTTTGGAGAAGAAAGGGTCCAGAGTTTAATAAAAAGAACCTCTGTCCAACTGTTAAGCATGGGGGTGGATCAATCATGTTTTGGGCTTGTATCGCAGCCAGCGGCACAGGAAACATTTCACAAGTAAAAGGAAGAATGGATTCCACAAAATTTCAGCAAATTTTGGACACTAACTTGATGCTGTGAAAAAGTTGAAGAAGAATGGATGAAGGTACTCAACCTAGAATTGAGAGACTCTTGGCTGGCTACAAACAGTGTTTATAAGCTGTGATACTTGCCAAGGAGGCAGTACAAGGTACTAACTCTGCAGGGTGCCCAAACTTTTGCACACACACCATTATTCTATTTTATTTTGAAAGGGTGAATAATAGAAATAAAGCCTAATCTTTTTTTGACATAATAAAACGTCTTATCTGTAAATTGATGCCTTTCAGAGATTTTGCATAAAATAAAAAATAAAAAATTCCAATAACATCCTTAGTAAGTAAAATAAATTATGCATAAAAATATAACATTTTACCTGGGGTGCCCAAACTTTCAATCTCCACTGTAAGTAAAGTGTAAAACTCCAAAGTCCTGGTTTTAGTTTTGATATATTTTCTGTGGAGACAAAATAATCAGAGGAAGAGACTGATCACCCAAAAATATGAGCTCAGTCTTCATTTCAGTAAAAAGTTTAATTCTGGAAACACAATATATAAGGTTGACGTAAAAAAATCAAAGCAAGAATATAGTATTTTGTTTTCAAAATGAACAAGTTTAACTAAATACGTGAGTATTCTTAGTTACATACACATCCTTTAAGGTTTCTTAGCTAAAAAAAAATAAAAATCCTTCTGTAGCCTCATTAGTTGGAGTCCAGCTTAGCTTCATCTGGCGATACGTTGGTGATACGTGCCTGTGACAGGAAGTGACTGTGTGCGTTTATGTCTCAGTCCAGGTGGTGCATGCGGCTGGCCTGCTCCATGAAGCAGCATGTGTTCTCAGCTCACTGCAGCACAGGCTGAATGAAGGAAGCTGCTCATCAAGTGACACAGTTCATGTCAGGATTAAGAAGCTGCAGAGCACAGTAACACACATGCAGGCAGGCGTGAACTCTCACATACCCCACAACAGGTAGGAAAACATGCCTGCACCACACACACTCAGCAGTGAGTTCATGTCTGGGTTATTCAGTCCAGGATTAGCAGAATGACACACAGCTGTACCGCTGTATGACAAGAATGTGTCAAAGTAACCCAGCAAGGACAGATTACTAGAAAAAAAGAGGGGAGGGGGCCATTAATAAATGTACACAACAGCAGACACAAGGACACTCCAGCTGTGACAAAGCTCAGCGTAAAGAAGCAGCCGCTCGCACATGTCCGTTCACTCGCTGAATTTCCTCCCAATGTAAGCGCTTCACATTCTGCAGAGGCTCAATGAAAGATGCCGGTTTGAAAGCAGGCAAAGGAGAGCCGCGTTTGTGCCCAAATACTCCACCGACACATCTGAATAATCATTGCCACTTGTTTGCATGTTGATGCTTTCTGTTGCTTAATTGTTTATAAAGCTGAAGAGTGCTGAGTGTTTCTCGCTTACAAAATCAACCATAAAGTTTAGTATTTTTGCTTTTTGCAGACACTGATTTTAGGATTTGCTATTTTTTATTATTTAAGTATAATTCCTTGCATTGTTTATATGTTCTCTCACCAACATGAGGCACACATGACAGGAAGAATTGCAGTTATTTTGCATGTTTCATGTCTTTTACTTGAGGTGGAAAGTAAACGATTCTCTTAAAGGCAACTTTTGTATTCTTTACATAACTGTCAACTTTTCTGGATTTTTTGGAGTCCAGAAAACTGGAATCTAAAGCCAACGATGAATGTATTCTTCTACTCCTGCACGCAAGAAAGAAAATACTTTTTTTGACATTTTTTTTATTTTGACAATAAATGTATGTTATTTACACAACATGAATAAACCTTCAAAAACACATTGGAAAGCCCTGAATCATCTGTTTCAGATTGGTTATGGGTTAGAGACAGTTTGTATTTAAGAAAAAAAAAAGAGAAAAATAAAAACTCAGTATTTTCAGTCTAAACTCTGAAAAAACAGATGATGACTTTAGACTAAACAGACATGAACTCACACAAACACAGCAGCTCAAACTCTAAAACATGGCTCTTGGTGTTGAATTTAAGTTTAATGAAAAACTTTAATTCCTATAACATTTCCATTTTAGGGATGCACAGTGGTTAGAACTCTTGCATTACTGCAAGAAGGCCCTGGTTCAAGTTCTGGCTTCAACCTTTCTGTGTTTTTCCCCTCTGCTTCCTCTCACAGTCCAAAAGCATGCTTTCTAGGGGAATTGGTTACTCTAAATTGTCCCTAGGTGTGAGTCTATGGTTGTGTGATTCTGTCCAAGTGTACCCTGCCTTCGCCCAACAGTAGGTTAGGGTCCGGCACCCCTCTGTGGCCCCGAAAAGGACAAAATGGGATTAGAAAATAGATGGATTTCCAGTGTACAGAGGTAACACCTGACCTTATCCTTGTGTGAACAGTTTGTATGGATGGTGCTTAGACTGCAGTATCCTAGAGAAACAGGGGAGTTCTGGATCCTGGTAAAGTCTCTGCAACCTAAAAGAGAAAAGATTTGAATACATGAATACAAAAAACAACTACACCTCAGTTCAATGCAAACACAAATGATGCTTCCAATGGCTGTGGAGCAAAGAGGGATACCAGTTATGATTTAAACCAGAAAATCTTTATCCTGATGAATAGTTGAATATAAAGCCATTTATGTGCTGCCATTTTGAGGTGGTTCTCAGGCCTTAAAAGGTAAAATCGTATTGATGCCGCCTGCTGCACATGTGCATGTTTGTGCGAACAAACAAGACTTGCAGCTGTTTGTGTTGTGTGAGCCTGAAGAGCACAGATAAGAGTGCACACGCTCGATTTTACCGCCCTGAAAGGAGGTCCGCCATTAACGCGGGTCAAACTGGGTATGTGAGGAGGCAGAGCTCCCATCCACCGTCACTGTCCTCCACTGCTGCATTCAGCAGAGAGGTAAACCATGAGAGACAACATCTGCAGGCACATTTCAAGATCTGTGCTGGAGTTTGTGATGCTGAAAGACACAAAGCTGAGCTGTGATATGGAAAAAAAAAAACAAAACAAAACTGGGCTTTGACCCAGTGAATGAACTAACTTTCACCAAACAGGCACTGGCAGTTTCAACTGACATCTGTTTGTGTATATATGTACTATTAAAACAATCTGATTTATTCCCATTTAGCAGCATCACATGAATTTAATATATTCAAAGTAGTCTACACAGAAAAGCAACCTTAATATATTTTTTTCTTGTGGATTAGGAATGTTTTTTGGTCCAGTCGTGAGTGGACTGGACTCCTGTTCCTGCTGAACTGAGCCAGTGGTTCTATAGGACTGATAATCAGCTCAGTAGGCACAGGAATCCCAGCCCAAATGTCCCTTCCTCAACTACTTCTTAATTAAATGTGTATTTTGTCTCGTCTTTCTTCTTTGCACCTCCAAAATCTTTAGCACAACATCAAAGCAGAGCTCCTTCATTTTTCCAAGACCACGAGACACCAGAGTTTTGTAGGTTCATTAAAGCTGTTGAGATTGTTAGATTTCAGCAGCTGCCAGAGTGCAGTCAACACAGTTGGAAGCTCTCCACACTGTCAGTGCTGCCGGAGATCCAGTCTACCACAGTTTCCGGCGTATGATCATAGAAATGAAAATCTAAAACCATCGCAGTCACATTTCGCCACCCCCTGTGACCAACATGAATCTGTACTGTGTCACTTCAAACGACAAAAGTTACCAACACACTGAAACCCAATCCAATGCAGCAGCGCTCTGAAACACACTCGGCTTTAAAGAGACAATCAGTCTAGTTGAACATGCATGACGGGAAGATGTGGGCGTTGTGGGGCGAACACGTTTATTTTCAGGGGCTTTATACAATATTGCTTTATTCTTTGATGTGCGGAGAACCATTTCCTTCCCATTAGACTGTAATAAATCACCTTTTAGATACAGGCCCTGATGGCAATTCCTCTCTTTTACAGGCCTTTGATGGTCATTACTCTTAACAGGCCCTAAATATAGGTCTAAAAATGGCAGGCTCCACATGGCCCTCATTTCTAATTCACACATCTGTCCTCGTTTATGCACCATTTAGCTACTGTGAATATAGAGGGCCGTAATGCCCACTCACAGCACGTATGGAAACAGAGACTGACCGCTTTTTGGAAATCATTTCTCAGCCATCTGTCACTGTTTTGATCAGGAAGCAGAACAGTATGGATCTGCGTGACAATTAGCTGGTGGTCAGCCTTTATGGTTCAGTCACTCACACTTAACACACACTCCAGGCATCAACAAATGAGGAGTACATTGAGCTACATGGTAAAAACAGAATCCTAATGAAGTAAAAAAAAAGGTCTTATTTTCTGTCTGCAAGAAAAACAGTTTCATCAGGAAAGATTTTCAATAGCAAAATAATCTTAGTTTAAGAAAACACATCTTAGTGATTAGAATTCTTGGTAAGATCATATTTCTTGCCCCACTGGCAGATTTTTTTTTGCATGTCTCAAATTTTAAGAATTCTTGTCTTATTCCTAGGGTGCTTGTTTTTGTAGTGAAGAATGAGTTTGATTCTTTGAAGAAGTGCAGGATTTTAAAAATGTTTTTACCATAAGTCGCGGTTTCTTTTTTTTGTGATCTATCAGTGTTTGCTACTGACAGGACCGCAGAAGAGAAAATGCCGCTCAGTCTCATGCCGGCCTCGCCAACACGCGTTCAAGTGACCACTCCCAATGAAAAGTCTACGTAAACGCACGTGTATATATACAGGTTTCGGGCTTCAAACTCTTGCATTCATGCGTCACTACGCAAAAGTCAATTTTTAGGCTCTATGTACAGAACATTTAACCAGTTGAACTTTGACCAATCAGACTCTCATTTGGTTGTGACATATGGGTGACGTCCCTTTTTTATTCACAGAAGTGCCAACTATTTGATAACTGTTCACTGAGGAAAAGTAATCAGTTTGTGCCTAATGGGAATTATATAACAACAAGTCTTTCATATATTAGAAAAGAGGGCTGAAAGTAAAAGCCTTGAGCAAGATTAATTCAAGAGATTTGCATCACCTTGAAATGTTGCCTCTTTCAACTGTAGGTACATGCACTAGTATCGAGTAGTAACAGTCCAGTGTGGACACCATATGCTAAATGTGCATTCAAGAACATGCTTTAACTTATACTCCAGAGCGACTTATGTATGATTTTTTTTCTTCTTTATTATGCATTTTCTGCTTGCTGTATTTATACTCCGGTGCAACTTAGCTGGAAAAATATGAGTATATTGATCTAAAAAAAACAAGCTTTTAAAGCAAACTTGGTCGATATTATGTTAATAACATGTTTAAATTGTTTTAGTGAAAAAAAAAACCAGACGTTTTTTGTTTTAAAAGAAGCATGTCATGTAACCCGGGTGCAAGATCCCAGTGTTTTCTCTCTTCTTTGACTTCGTGAGAGGTTCATTTCACACTTTAAATCCACCGTACAAAAACACTTCGTGTTCCCAACAAAGAGCAAAGGAGAGACCATAAAATCGTATTAAGATTTCCATCTTTGACACCTCCATCTTGCCTCCTTAACAGTGAGAAAGTGTGTGAAGAACCCGTCTACCTCATGGTTTTCTGTCTTTGCTGCCTCTGGGATTAGATCAGAAATCGATGCACATCCGCCTGGCATGCTTGAGAAGCACACTTTCACTGCTAAAGTCTTTTTGAGTTTAAAACCTGAGTACTCAAAGGAGGATTTTGAAAATTGATTTTTATGAGTCAAGTAAACTTTTTTTTTTTTTAAATCACACAACTGTTTCCTGATCTGAAAAAAACAAAAAAAAAAACATTAGCCAAAGCTTTTCTTTTTTTGTTTTAACTGAGGAGGGGAGAAGGTTAACTTGGCTTAGGATAATGATAGTAAACTCATAGGAACAACTAATCTGGCTCTGAATCTTATTTGAACGGCGCAATGCTGAAACCCAAGAGGGACAAATAAAAACTTCTACATTAAGTGGAGAAACAACTCCCACATAATTAGCTTCAAATTCATTTTTGAAATTGGGAAAACTAGCGTTGGCCGGTAGATTTGCAACCTTAACACAAAGCTTCCCTGTTCCTGGTTATGCTTTTCAAAGTTAATTGGCTAATTGTTTTCTTACTACAGTGCTTTTAATCTCTACAACAGCATTTCCATAAAATAAAATCCTCACAAAGATAAAACACTAAATCTGATTAGTAGGAAAATAGCGGGAAATATGCAGATGATGGCAGCATTCCTGTCAGGGGAGTTCCTGCTGCAATGCATGTTGGCTAACTGTTGCCATGCACTTGAAAACCTAAAGTAAACACAATCATCTTTATGTTACTTAATCTGCTGTTCTTGCATAAAATAATCAAATAAAACAAAAAAAAATATTGTTTTAAATCCAAATATTTTTAAATTATTGAATTTAAACCATTTAAGTATTATTTCTAAACATAGTGTAGTTCCAGGTGTTTATACAAAATACCATCAAAAATGAGGGTTTTTTCATAATAAAGTCATTTTTTTGATAAGTAAGGATGAACCACTGTATATGAGAACTGGACCGAGTTAGTGTGACGTCACCAGTAGAAAACGGCTTACTTCCAGCTCCAACCAAATGAAGTCAATTCAGTCACTTTTTTGTGACATTACCATTTTGAAGCCAGATGTTGTCAGTAAGTAGTGATTGGTCCAAGAAGTTTTGATTTAGCTGAGTTTCTATGGCAAGAACTTTCTTCCAATCAGGTGTAAGCTTCTTGTTATTCCACACCACTACCATTTGAAAGCAGGTTAGGTTAGAATCTGACATTTAAACGCTTTGAACATTGAATGTGAGACCACTTACTTTTATTGAAGCATTTTATTGGTCAGTCTATAACTTGAATAACTTGCACTAAAGCAAAAATATGAAACAAAAATTAGGATTAGCAAGAACATGTTAAGAAAGAAGGTAGAAGAGCAAGAATTGTTATTCTGTCAAATTTAATGACTAAGTAACAGCGGTGTATTTGTCATTAGAAGTCTATGGGATTTTGGCTTTTTGAAGCCAGCAGGTACTTCCTGTTTGGAACACGAGGTGGTTGGTTAGGGCTCAGTCCAGTTCTCATAGAGAGTCAATAGAATAAGCAAAGCCAAAAATGTTTGCAATAATAATGTCTCCAACAGTCCCATCAAAGTTCAACACGTGCTTATAACTAAATTCTTCAGAAAGCAACGCACACATGCATATCTGTGTGAAATCCCTGAATCCTAAACTTTACTGAGAAATAAGATCCGTTCATATATACCAGTCAGAGTTTAGAAATAAATCAGTTTATCAATAGCTGCCGTTTGGGGCTGCATCGCATGGACATCTAGTTTGAGTGAAATTCTGACTTCTACGTGTGAGCTATTGTAGCCATAAAGCATGTTGATGAAAACGATGATTGCTGTAATACAGATTAAGTATCTGTCCACTCCAAGTTTGGATCTCTTCAGGCATCATTAGGAGTGCAGACACAGTCTCTCTCCTGTGATAGTGGCCTTCAGAAAAAAACTGTTCAAGCAGCAAAGAGTGCAAGATTATCCTTTCTAAATGCGACCATAAGCAGGCTGAAGGAAAGCCGTAGAAACATGGAGGAGATGGGAAGATGAAAGCACAACGGACAAAGCAGAAGAGAGTGCCGCAGAGTGATGCTCATTAGTAACATTGGAGAGGGTTTCAAACTTACAAGGAGGCCCCTGTGCCTAATTGTTCTGAGCAATGAGTGAGAGCGTTTGAATGTCACGCTGTGGATGAGAGGAGATGAGAGAAGGAAAGGTAAATGGAGATGGAGAGGGAAGAGAAGAAAGAGAAGACTGGACTTTCCACACACAAACTGAACAGCACATTTGTCTTCTTTCCATGTTTTTTTTTTTATCCTTTACTTCCCACTGTCTGTTCATCGGGGTCATGCTCTCCTCAGGTGCAGAACTTAGCCACTGTGAACAAAGAGGAAATCAATCACTGTTCACCAATCAGCTAAGCTCTGTGTCTGGATGGAGAGAAGAAACCACACACACCGATGAAGCCCTCACACTGATGAGCTCCCTCTTCATCCCCTTCTTCCAAATTACCTGCTCCTCAAACACAACTACACGCACCCTTAAATAATCATGTCTTCTATGGTGTTAAGTTTCTATCTGGGGGTGGGGTGTAGAAGGGCTCCAGTTGCCATAGCAGCCGTCCAGGTCAAGGCTGTGTGGTAATCCCTGGCAATGTGATTTTATCATAAGTCACAAATCAGCACGCCAGGAACCCTCACAACCCAGACATGAAAGAAGTCAGCCCTTCCGGCCACCACCACGCCTGCTTCTCCAGGACCAGCCCTCGCAAACCCCCAAACTTTCCAGGCCCTTCCTTGCTTCTCGTTTGTCTGCCGTTAACAGCAGACCTGTAGAGTCTGGCCGCCTCACACTTCTATTTCCTTGGTTACCCCACTCCTCGTCTCCCATTTGCTCCGCTCGGCTAACCCAGCGATATGCCCCTCATTAAGCGGATCAAGAGGGATTCCAGAGGCATGTACAGGGGGAGGAATTAGTGAGCCGGGAGGGGAGATGAGGAAAAGACAGGGGGAGACCACCCTACTCTTCTAAAGGATTGTGCTTTTTAGCTTTAAAAACACAGAGCGCGCCTTGACAGACATTTTTTCGGTTAAAAGCCGGCCCGCCTCAGCCTAATCCCACTGTACCGCGTGAGGATGTAAAAGGGTACAGGGAGGACTGTTGTATTTAAAAGACAATGGGAGTGACACGGAGTGAAGCGCTGAAATATAAATCTACCTCCTTACAGTACAATCTGAAAAGACAGAGAGGAGGTTTGTTCATCCATCATTTTAATTGGATAGAAATCTCCGGTCTCAGCTGAACAGTGTGATCCATGGATGTTTACAGGGGCTTGTTTGGGTCTGCCTAAAGGGAAGCAATAGTAGAAGCTAGGTTATCAATCTGTGGGAGCCTCTCCTGTTTCATTCCTCTCGTGCTCGTGTGGCTCAATGGGAGGAAGAGTGACGATGATGAGGTGAGATATGCACAGACAGGTACAGTGTGTGTTTGTGCCGTACACGCGGACTAATCAGGACTGGACCAGCTGCCAAACGTAATCCTGTGTGAAAGAAAGTTGACTTCAGGCACCTTCACTGAGGTGTGACAAAGGATTCAGTGCTCTAATCGCACAGAATGATGTGCGTGAGATATAAGCAGCCCTTCAGGACAATGATCTACAAAAGTTATGAACCTTTCCAAGTAGGGACTGAAAAGTGTTAAATACAATCGATGATCAATCTAATTAATCTTAATTCATTTAGCCCTTTCCATGCATAATGTAATATAAAGTGTTTTACACCAAAAATAAATAACATAAAACAGGCAAAATAATTTTAAAATATATGATGACTGCTGCTCAAGTATAGATTTCCAAAAATGTTTTGGATGTTGATGTGCCTGTCTGCACCTTTCAACTCTTTTTGTTTTTTGTTTGTGCCACAGCACTTCGTTCTGCTACTCTTGCAGTATCTGCTGCCTGCAGGCCTTCGTTCCCACAGAACGCTCACATGTCCCCATCACAGATCCTGTTAATCTCTTAGAAACTGATTTGAGTTGAATGGTGAAGCATGTTTGAAAAAAACAGCAGATTTATAAATTAAATTTGTTTTTAGAGATTTTAGCTCACAAGAAGGTTGAATTAATCAAAGGATCTATATATGCAAATAGTCAAAAAGAGTTTAGCTCCACCTCTTTGATTTAGAAATGTATAAAACTGCTGTTTAATCTAATTCCCAAATAAGTAATATCCCTGACAATCTCACTCTACCTGGGTTTATTTTCAAGATCTCACCTGGTGGGGTCCAAATGATCTTGAAAACCAGCGAGGAAACAGCCCAGAACTACACAGGGGAACTGGCCAATCACTCAGTGACCTAAAGAGAGTTGGGACCACAGTAACTAAGGTTACTATAGTAACACACTACCCCATGATGGGTTAAAATCTTCTAGTGCTCCACAGGTCCCTCTGCTTAAGCCAGCGCATGTCTAAAGTTCTCCAGGATGATCCAGAGGAGAATTGGGAGAATGTCGTGTGGTCAGATGAGACCAAAATGGATATCATGCTTTGGGGCTGCTTTTCTACAAAGGGAACAAGACGACTAAACCCGTGTGAAGGACATGATGAATGGGGCCATTTATGGTGAGATTTTGGGCAAAAACCTCCTTTCACTAGTGAGATCATCAAGAATGAAACACGGTTGGATCTTCCAGCATAACAATGATACCAAACAATACCTGGGCAACAAAGAAGTGGCTACGTAAAAGCATTTCAAGGCTTTGGAGTCAGTCTCTAGCCTTAAATCCAATAGAGAATCAGTGGAGGGAGTTAGATTCAGTGTTGCCCAACAAAAAAGCTTTCCAAGTCTAAAAAAAAAAAGCCAAAAAACTTTTTTTCTGAAATTTTACTTCATATAAAGAAACATTGAAAAATAACTGGAGCCTCTAAACACCAAATTCAACTGAGAAGTTTCTGCAAATGAAGAGAAAATGAAATTGACTTAAAAATGTAAGCCATGCTTCCAGCCTGTTTTAGCAAATGCTTGTAATCCCCCCCCCCCCACACACCCACCCCCACACAAAGAAAGAAGAACTTTCCTTACATGCTGGACACAGTGTTGATAGTGTTCAGTCAGTTCAAAACCCATGCAGCGACCTGCTGTCATCGAAGTTTTCAGTAACACTAGGGTTGTAATAAAAATAAAAGCAGCTTCAAAATGATCTATTTTCTTCATTTGGTGTGAAACTTGGACAGCCTTGACCATCAAGATGTAATCTACTAGATCAGCAAACGTTTATGGCTTTTACAGCTCACTCCCTGATAGAAAGATCTTCCCTCATAAAGAGCAAACCTTCCAGAGCGCTTTGGAAAATGCTCCCTGACCCCCTCTCTCCTCCTTCCTCGTTTGTTTGAGGAACAAATTCCCAAATTCTTTCCCCAACAAACACATCCTGACAGCACTCCTGTGAAACCACCGTAAGGGCCCATTTGGCGTGTACCACCGCACACACACATTCAGTGTGCTCAGGAAGGAATGTGCAGCGTAGTGTAAACTCCTTTGGGACAGATGGGATCAGGATCACTTGAACACAAAGGTTTCATTTACAGACAGCATTGAAGACTTTGGGATCAGATGTGAGATAAGGGTCGGCACACAGAAACTCACAGAAACTCTAGATGACTTACAGTAATCAGCCTGAGCTGTGAAAGTCAAGTGATTGGTTAAAAAATTAAATTTGTAAAACTGTTGTATCATCAGGCATCTGCTTGCAACTCCCCGGGCAGACGAGGCTTTATTTTATGAACCTGCACAGATGTATTTTCAGCTTCAACGAGCCAAGTGAAGCAGACTTTGGGTTGCAGAGGTGCTGTAAATGAAGCGGCAAACGGAAAAGATAAAAGTCTAACTGCTTTCATTTCATTGTCTTCGTCATGACGACACCACAAATGAGAGCAGAGCTGCAGAAACCGAAGACGAAAAAATAATGCCAGAGACCTCACCTCCAGAGTCACAGGATCATCTCCTCCACCACTCTGCGCGCTGACGGGTCCATTTCCTCCGCAACTGCTGAGAGGCAGCGGCGAGCCAGAGCCTGCTGTTCAGAGTCCTCTTGAAGCATCAGTTCCCCGTACAGATACACACCCATGGCCTGGAATAGCTACAGTTAGATCTCTTTGCCCTCGAGGTTTTACATTTGTTTGATCATTTCAAAAAGAAAAAAAAGATTCCTTACCTGATCGTGAACCAGGAAATTTTCAACATCTACGTAAGCCTGAGTTAAAGCATGTTTGACCACCAACTCACACCAGCGATGTCGGACCTGCAGCCAAAACAAAAACACAATTCAGTTAAAAACAAAGTTGTTATGCCTTTAAACTGCCACGACTTGTTAAAATAATTTAATAACAGAAAAAAACATGTTATATAGTTTGTATATAACTTGGTCAGTTTTCTGCCCTGTAGTTCATCATCATTCCACTAGGGGCAGTAGAAGGGCTTTTTGTGCTTGTTTCAAAATGACTGCTTCCATGAAGTCTAATGGCGGGAAAAGTTTAGCTAATTTTCATAGCTTTATGGTGTGAATAACTCATCTTCTATTATTTTTGAATGACTATTTGCTGATTTGAAAGAATGAAAAAATTGTTAATAATTCTTTTATAATACAGTTACAGTTAGAAATGTGTGGACTAAATTTGAAACAGTGGGTAAAAGAAGGTGCTTTTTTCCTGGACACTCATCAATATTTTTGCATGTTAATCTAACATTGTTGTGAGCAAAAACCTACAAAATCATCCAACGTATCATAATTGATACCATCTATCTTGAAAAATGATATTGGAATTTATTTTTTATTTTGGTGGAATTCATCAAGGTTAAACATATCTTCATTCTATGCCAGTTCTTTGATGTTGTGGGCTTTACAGGGTTAAAAAATGTGGTTTGAATCCTAAGTAAGAATATCTAAAAATCAAACTAGTTGAGTTTTGTTTTAAAAAGAATATAATCCCTATCTGAGATTCCAGAATAAAAGTTCAATGTTCCTTCCTAGTGTGTGTGTTCCGTTTTTGTGCGCACAGGTGCATTTAGCTGTATATTTGTGTGAAAACTAAACCTCTGGTCTCTCTCCCATGGGATCAATGGGAGCTCTGTTGCCGCGGTTACAGGAAAGATCAGAGACCAGCTCTGTCCCTGCCTCAACCATCATCCTTCATCATCTGCTGTGAGCACACACGAGAGCGCGCATGTGTGTGTATGGATTCTTCTTATAGAGGAAGTGGACAAAGGGTGATAAAAGAGACATAGGAGCAATAAAAAAATGTAAGGATGAAAAATCTCTTCAAGCAGCATCACTTCTTCTAAAGCCTCAGTTTCCTGGCTGTATTTTTTTTTTCCATTTTCCTTTTTTTGGGTGGCTGTTCTTCACACTCATCCCCGTACAATTGAGGTAATAAACTGGATTTTTGGAGAGTTTGGGGACCAAGTAAAGAGCTTCTTGTGACTTACAACCTAATCACTCTTTTCTTCTCAGATAACTCAGTCTAGAAAGAAGATAATTTACCCAAGAGCTGTAGGAGTGAGGAGTGTTACAAACACACTTAAATCTTCGGAATACTTCTGCAGACAGTTAATAAACACGGTTTTAATGACTCTCAAATGGACTTTTAGGTTCCATCAAGGATTCCTTCATGATATATTTAGGTGCAATGGCTCAGAGCCTGCTGCTCACATGAGAACAGGGATGTGTCTGTTTTCACCAGAGAGAGCGTCGGTTTGTACACTACGCTGTGCCCTCTGGTGCCAGTCCTGCCCTTCTGGCCTGTGTAGCCTCAGCAGCTGTTCCCTGCATGGGTTACATTCCTGGGGAGAGCCCTGGGGCAGAGCAGCTGCCCGGTGCACCCCCACCACCTTTTTTAAACATTTTTTTTTTACAGTTTCCTCCTGCAGGGCCCCTCTCTCTGACAGCACATGCAATTACACAGTGACATTCCTTCATTTATTACTGCACCACCGCCCTGACTTCACCCCCACCCCCTCCACCACCTGCTTTTAAACATACGCAAAAGCTTTCGACTGTTGATGAAGAGCTCTGTGTGTGCACGCTTACCGTTACAAACCAGTTTCCATATTTCATAGAGTCTGGGTCTCATGCTTCAGACGTGCTTGGACTCATGATGGATATGAAGGGTTACGGCTCAACATTGCCACAGCCTCACAATAATTGTTCAGGAGTTATGAGGGATGTTTGGAAACCTTAAAATAGACCCTGTTGAGCACTGGATCTGCACATTTTTACCAAGAGGGAATCACCAGACTCTTCATCCATTTGCGTTTTTCTTTAACTGTTGTGTACACAATTTAAATGTCCCCACCACCAAAAAAAAGTATCTTCCAAGTGTGCATGGGTCCCTTTTGAGATGCTTAATCACCTTTAGATAGTTTAGACATGAACATGAAAGCTCTGGTGGCTCTTGTAGTGTGTGGATTGGAGATGGGACGCTCCGGGTTTGAAGAGGTTGGACCCTTGTGGATTCATCTGGGATATCTCATGCCCACTTGATCTGTTTGGAATCTGCTGTTTGGAGGCTGAAACAATTCAGTCTGTTTATAGAAGTTTGTACTTTAAAGATTTTCTTTTTGTTTTTGCTTATATATGAATCCAGTATAAGAAGGTAAAAGTTAAACATTTTTTTCACAGTGTCAATCTGGGCTTAATTAGAATAAATCTAACAATAACTGTTGAATTTAACAACATTTTCTTGTGTTTTGGGGGCATTTGAACTGTACTTGACCCTGTGGTGGTGCTGCATTATCTAGTTTATGTCTTAAATAAACAAAATAAAGTTTTGTTTTATAAATTACAGGGTTGAAACATTTTCCAATATCTAGTAGATGGTTTGATTCAAGGGCCTATATCATGAAAATCAACTTTTTAAGTTTTTAAGTGTATTATAATGTTTATTCCTCACTATAAACAACTCCAAACAAAGTATTTCTGAGTAAACTTGTGTTCTGAGCTCCAGCTCCTCCCAACCCACGAAACGAACGGGCTCTCATGAGCTGATGTTCACAAAGGGTGAACGACCCCTTCCAGGAAGAGTCTGTGCTGCCAGCATTGCCCCCAGGTTAAAACGCACACCCACTTTCTCCGCCAAGCTATAGCGGTGATCAGCAAAACGCTTTCATTCTGGATCTAACAGATGTTCGTTACTGTTGGATCTGTCTGTGGTAGTGTGGCGATGGCTTTGTGAACTTTGTGTGGTGTCATACGCCAAAGAACATTCTGGTAAAGAATCTGGAGATGGATGGGGATGTTGGAAAGATGGTTTGAACGTGGATTATTGAGCAGAGATGGAAAGGTGCGCGTGTCTCCAGGAAAATGATCCGCGTGAAAGCGAAGAGAATTTTTGATACAGACGTTCACAGCCAGTGCTAATCAGAACATAGAATAATACAATATTCTCGACCCATAATATATGATCACGTATATGGATACAGTTCACTCAGAAAGTCTCAAGAAACTAATCGCTGAAGTCCCTGCTATGATTATGCCATTTTCTAGGATATAGATTCTGCAGATTGGCAGTAGTTCATTAGAAATTCACCTATGAGCTGTGGGCATGTCCATTGGCACAGAATAGCCACCCCCCCCCCACTTAGTCATTCATCTGTTTACACGCTCTCCCGCTAGTTTACAGCCATCCATCGTGAGAAAAATAATGTCACATATTAAACACACCACAAAAAAAAAAAAACACAAAAAATTTGATTTTCGTGGGAGTGGGTCTTTAATTTCAGAACCAAATCCAAATTGAGAAAAGTGCAGTGCATGTCTGAGGGTGGAGTTTTAATAACTTTACATTGGAATGCAAATGATGCACAGGCCTGCTGTGCAGAGAAAGGCAAACCTGATGATTTTATTTTTAATCTCAAGCTCCCAAAATCTGTTCTTTAATTTAATAGCAGTTTGAAGCTGAAGTTCCTCAAATAACCACTGAAGACTGGTTTTAAAAAGGAGCAATTTCACATCAACTTCAATGCAGAAAAGTCCAAAGATACGGCCAATGTGCAACATACATAAATTAATGTATGCAGCTTAGATCAACAAATGTTTATGGGGGGATGGGGTGTGTGTGTAAATATGCTGTTCTGATTTTCTAAATATATTTGTTAGAGGATTATTAGGGGCGGGTCTTTCTGATAAGCAGGTTGGGCAGAGTACATTCCAGTCAATGGGCCTCAACCCACTTGAGGCTTCATTTTACATCAATCAGAATCCTATGGATGACATGCGAGATAATCAGACAAGTGCACGACTGTTTATGATTGATCTACAAATGAGCTTTGGCTAATGACCAGTAAGAGCTGTTACTGAAATCTGTTTTCTCTAAGGAGAATGGGGAGTGGGGATAGGTTATCAAGAAGAATCTTATAAAAGATCAGCTTAAAAAAAATCATCAGGTCAAGTTTTCTTCATTTTCCCGTCTAGAGGAAGTGTTTAAGACGTGTCGAAAAGTTGTTTAGTCATATTTACAGAGTACAACCCCCCCTACACTTTAGCCACACTGGGTTCTTGATGAGAACCAGTAAAGAGCACTTACACAATACAGCCTGTGTTGCTGACCAACAGATGGCCCCCCACACATAAACACACACTTACGCTTTAATAAAAACACCCACACGCATGGATACAGGTAGAATTACAGAGTGCACCACATCACATAGAGCTCATATGAAAGGAGGAGGCCAAAGTCACGAAGGCTCTCTCATCCATGCAAACACATGCCCCGGCTGACAGACAAGCTCACATGCATAATCATGGTCACTGGAAAACACACCGAAAGGATTGCACGCACACCACTGCTCTGGCGCATGTTTGCTCTCACAGTTGTGTTTATGTTCATGCAAAATGTTCACCTCCCACTCACAAAAGCTCTGTCATCACTTTCGTTGAACGGCGGCTCAATTTTACAGCATTCTGCTCTTTGTGCAAAACAGCTGGTGAGACAATACGGAACAAAGTCACAAGAACAGGGACACCTTAAAGCGAGGAAACGAGTCCGTGAAGAATCCAAGGAAATGGAGAGACATGCACCGAATTCAGGCAGGCCTGATAATAGGCCGTGATGCTCAAGTGATCCATCAGATCTTTCTCAATGCTTTCAGGGTCACCATATTACCAACCTCCTTTCAGACATCATAGCAGCCGTTCTTCACATTCAGCGCTCATTTATTTTAAAAGGCTCCTATTCTCTGTGAGACAAACACTTAGAGGACTACAGAGGCTGAACTACACCCAGTTCTGTGTTTATCAGAGACTTTTAAACAGATCAGTCATCAATCACCTAAAGAGAAGGCCGTACCGCACAAAGCAACCAGACCAATGGGGGGGGGCAGCTTCAAGCAAAAAGGAGGAAAATAAATAAGCCTATTTATATAGAAAGAGGAAGGTGATTAAGGTCCTCTGAAAGGGATTACTTACATTAGGATGGGGCCATTGCCTTTAAACAAGTATGTGGAAGTATGTGGAAGTTTGTGCAAGCGTGGTTTTCCATGCTTGACTATTGTGTATAATGGCTCAGCATATTTATAGCAAACTCTCAAAGTCTTTCTTTTTTTTTTTCCTGGAAACTGCAGTGGAGAATCTGCCTCCATCTGCCAGAAAGCCTGACTGAAGCCGGAGCCGAGTCCACTCTGCATTTGGCCTCGCCGAGCGACCGCAAGCCTGATAACTTGACGTCTGAAAGAAATTACGGCAGTTAAGCGTCTAAAAGCGTCTTTTAAAAAAAAAACTTGTGTGATCTCATTAAGTGCTTTGAGCTGAAAGTTTGAACGTTTAAACACAATTTTAGCTGTCTGGATTCAAAATAGTGGCCAACTTTGCGCGACGGCGCATCTGAGCCCCATTATGTCCCACACTGCCTCAATAGAACAGCTCATATAGTTAATAGGAACTTGTTAAAAGCTAAATATGTATCACATTTTTCTTTTTAAAATGCGCCATGTGTTAACGATGGGGAAAGGTATTGACTGTTTACAGGCCCTGGCGCACAAATGTTTTCTCACTGGAGCTGCTGAATTCTGGGAGAAGGGACTTTAAAGTAACAAACTTTTCCACCATTCACACACAAACAAGAAAGAAAGACTTTTAATAGCCCCAATAAAGAAGTTTGTTCTGCACTAAACATGAAGTGAATAGTTGTGGGATTTAGCCTTCTTATTACACGAGAATTTACTCCACATCAATCTGCTTCCACTTTTATGACTGGAGTGGAGCTTGGATGCATGCATATGCTCACTTGTCTAAGCATGTGTGCGTGGGTTTTTGTACGTGTGCAAGATCTTACCTCAGCGTCTCGTCCGTGCAGATTGTAGATCTTGTTCAGAGCGTGCATGGATGCCACACTCAGCTCCGGCTCCTCCAACAGAAGTTCCAAAAGCAGCACGAGCTGGTCTGCCGTCAGCTGAAAGAAAGGGAACGATACAAAAGCATGAAGTTCACCCAAGTACATTGTGAAAATTAAAAAAACTCAGACAAGCAACTTTTAAAAATCTAATTTTGACAATTATCAGAACTAGCTGACTCATTTAGATGCTGATCATTGCTCAGCCACTCCCAAGAAGGCTTTTTGCAAGTTTCATTTGGTGCTCTGCGATGTGACAGTCCTGGGAGAGAAAAGTCCACATCAACAGAAATCAGGTGATTAAAACTGTGTTTCAAACTGAATAAGATGCAGAACAATATAACGGAGCTGAAATAGTAATCAAATAGGATACATTTGGTCAATTTTGTGCCTCTGAGAAATATTACAAAACAAGCAAAGCAGGAGAAGGATAAATTGTGTACATTGGATTTTAGGCGACCAGAAGAGTGAAACAAAAATAATCAAGCTGTTCTGAAGCAAAGCGAGGAGCCCTGTTTAATCAGAATTTCTTTGCCCATTGAATGCAGTCAAATCCCAGACTGCAGCGATGCCAACCATGGCGGGCTGAGAAGAAAAGGTTTGCAGGAAACATGAAGCTTCCTTACACTCGTCCCATCTTTCTGAGATGGAAAGCCCATTTTCTTCTGATGAATACCATCTTCAGAGAAGAGTATTTTAGGAATCAGTGTGGGCGATTTGAGAGTGGCTTCCTCCACTGGGGAACAGCTCTGCCCAGATTTGCCTTGCTCTCTGCTGGGTACACCCAGCACTTAACAGAAACACCTTTTTTCTCTGCACCCAGCCTGGGACCCAATTAATAGCTGGAAGCTCTGTAGAGAATAATGTGAAAATGAGTATGAAGAGGCACAGAGCTAAGACACAGAGGAGCACATCTTAGTTAGGGACTGCAAACAAGTAAGTATGCAGCTTAGCTTATGTGATGCATAATACTTGAAGAGTGTGTTTATGGTTCCCAGACTCCTTAATGCTGCCAGGAAGACTCCGAAGAAAAAACAGAAAGTATTTCAGGATGTAGCTGCTGGAAGTGAAGCAACGACACTCATATTCACGCTGGCCAATAGTCAAATCAAACACTATTACCGCTGCTGCACGCACACACAAATGCTGGTGATCGTCTAACCGCGCTGAACATCTGATATCCAGCCTTCCCTTCACCCTCTATTGACTCTCCTCTCCCTCCATTTTGTGAAAGGCTGAGAGTTCCCTAAAGTGGCGTCTCCATCTCTAAAGAGCCTCTGTGGGGCCCACCCATGATCAGTCTAAGAGTCTCCCCCGCCTCCACACATTAGAAAATAAAACTTCTTCTCCGGCCTGGCTCAGGCATACTCACAAACCCATCAGCGGTGACGGTGACGACCTGTTTTGCCTACATGTATTTGTGTTGCTATGGTGGTAATCAATACGTCTGCAGCAGTGTCTCCAAAAGCAAATTCCTGGTCAATGAGGGTACATTTGAAACCATTTCACGTCGTTATTATTATCCTGACAGAGACACGCACACACTGTCTGACTGTCTCTGCTGTCAAATGTTACATTTCAACTGTGAACTTACTGACATGAGCGGCGATTACCTGACTCCTGTTAGAAACTTCACAAAGCAAGTCCTTTTACTTTTTGTTTTGGTAAATCTTCTCACAAAAGGTAAAGCTTGGAATGTAGGCATGCTCAGACCTTTGGTGTTCCTTACTTTACCCTAAAAAATGTTTGAAATGAAGAACTATTTAATCTGTCAGATAATTAGTTTGGCTTTTACTGTAAACTTGGCACATGTTTGAGTAAAAATATGCTCCTAAGGAAACTAAATTGGGAAAAAAACAGGAGTACTCAACTTTATGTACTTTAGTATTTGTGTCCTTGATCTTTGAGTGCAAACTATTCATGAAACTGATATAAATTTGTTTTTGCATGTATTCTGCGAGTCTTGATTGATTAAAATGTCCAACAAACCATGCAGAGTAAATGGAGGAACTGAGTATGCACCTTTTAACGTTCAGCATGTTATTATTCAAATGTTTCCCTGTGGCCTTTTATTTATACAAGGAAGACTTTCCAGTTCAAATGAGGGATTGTACAACTGGTTCTGTGGATTAATGTTCTTATCCCATGTGTTGATGATTTAGTGGTTTAAATTGCAAGAGTTGCTAGTTTACTTGAGTTACTTCATTTAGGAATTTAGGGTCTATTCAGACTTAAATAAAATCCTTTGGTTCGGACCGAGATCACTTAATTTGGTCGGGGTTGAGTCCTGAACCTTGCATTTCGTGGCACTTTCCTTTTTCGAACTAAAGCTTGTAAACAAAGCCATGTGACTAACGATCTCTTCACTCATTGGCCAGGAATTACGAGGGCGGGGCAAAGCAACTAGAGGCAGAAATTATGGAAGTCTTGTGCTTTGCAACCCTTGTCGGGATATTTCACTGATTAATTTAATTAATTAATTTGAGCGTCTGTATCAATGTCAGGTACAACAGATTTTACGGCTACTTTGGTGCGGCGGAGCCATGCTGCAAGCTGGTTTCCGGTACAGACAACGGCTATGAAGGTAGGATGATAAAGTGTTATATAGATTGTTGGGAAACTGGTGAGAAGCACTTTTAAGAGCCTGGATTCATCCAACCACATTTCAATGAGTTGTTGTGTCTCACCGTTGTGGTGTTATGGCATTGTTTTTGAGAGAATTCTGTTAAGGAACTGGCCTGTGGAATGACGTCACAGCAGCGCGCGTACTGTGTAACGAGACACAGAAAAGCATGTTAAAAGCATTTTTAGCTGTGGTTAAAAAAACTTAACAAGTAAGGAGTTGGACCATTTTTTTCCTGTTTTATAACACGACAGTCATTGTTTTACATTTGTCCGTGGCTTATCCGTTGCGTTATTCCTACTCTGTTTATATCATGTGACTACCGGCTACGGTGGCCGTTTTGGTCCTGTTTTTCCACTCTGGAAGCAAACTGTATTCAGACTGAGGAATCTCAGACTGAACTGGAGCTCAGTCTGACTGGAAACAAACCCAGACCACCTGGAAAGATGGGTTAGAGAGCAGTTCCTGGTCCCGGACCAGGGTTCACTCGGGTGTATTCAGACTGAACATTTGTTATCGATTGTTGGGGCAAACGAACTCTGGTTCACTTTAAATGAACCAAATGTGTCCAGTCTGAATACACCTTTATGTTTGTTCCGTTTGTTTTTTTAATGACACCAGTAAAATATCTTGTATTGAAATAAATGGGCAGTTTTTTAGGATTAAAAACAAAAGGCATCGCTGAGATTGTTTCATCATACACAAAAAACTGTTTAATTATTCAAAACAAATAGTACATATATCACTGCTGAATCCAACCAATTTACAAGTTCACAGTTTGATTTAATTTAGTTAGTTAAACTAATGTTAACCTTTTCAATTTAGAAGTCTTTGGTTGTTAAAAACAGTTTTTACATCACACAAGCAAAGATTGATGAGCTTTATTTGACTTTTAAACCAAACCCATTGCATCAGTATTTTCTTTTTGTACATTATTTACGTTATCGTACATAATTCCAAAAACTTTCAATTTTTTTGTTTTACTCTTTAAAGGCCCACTCCAGTCATTTTTGGAGCTATTTTAAAAGTACTTCCAATGATCTTTTAATTATGATTATGCTGTTTTTAGCCAAACTAAAAACAACCCATGTAATCTTCTAGGAAATACTTTCAGCAGATTGGCAGAAGTTCATTAGAAATTCTCCTAAGAGTTGTGTACTTGACCGTTAGTGCCAGGCTACCGCAACCACCCATAACAGAGAACTATCTGGTTCAGAATAGACCTTTATTTATCTTTATCAGACAGTGTGTGATCTTTAGTTTATTGAAACATTCTTAGCAGTTCTTTTTTAAATTGTGTACTTTTTTCTTCTATCAGGTTACATTTAATAGAATTGTAACATGGATTCATGTGGTTATACTGAATCATGAGAATATTTTATCATACACTGACTACTTTTCAAACAAATTCGCAGAAGTCTGTTAACTAAAATCTACACCTCAAGCACTGAATTTTTGAGAAGCTGCACAGATATTTAATGTTTAATGTCTGATTGCGGCAGTTTTCACACCTGACTGCGTCCACAGAGTAACTGGTGAAAAGGTGAGCCATATAACAGAGTAGTCTCTTTTTAGCAGGTTGAGGTCTCTGAACGGCACATCAACACTTCGAAAGCCCTCAAGTACACACCAACACACACTTAAACGCACAAACACAGTCCCATGTGCGGCTCCGTTTCACTGCCATGGGTAGGTCATGAGTAACTCTAACAATAGCCCTTAATGGTAGAGTGCTGTAAATAGCGGTGAAATTTTCCTTTGACAAAAGAAGAATCGGAGAGGTCCAAAGAGGGATTTCATTGCAGCTCCCTTCTTCAAAGGCAAGGAATGTGACAGGTGTGTGTTTCTGTGTGCTTCCATCTGGATTGTAATCAAAAGCACACATATCAATGTACACAACCCACTTCAGTGCAAAACAGTGTCTGCTCCACCATATTGAGTTAAACCAATACAAAGACCTCTGGGAAATCTGCTGCGGAAAGGTCCCCCCCCTCTGAGTGACCTCTAAACCTCCACCGAACAACGACACACACGCATGCACAAACACAGACTGTTTACTTACTGTAAGTGACTGACATCTCAATGAGACACAGCTATAGTAAACACAGGATATGACTTCCACCTCCAAATATACCTCGACAAAGTATAGAAAAGGGTGTTTCATTGTGAGTGGAAAGAGGACCGAGAATTTGAACGGGATGAAGAGAACCAATAGAAAAGATGAAGCAGACACTTTTAGTGAGTGCTCACTTGTGTGTGCGTGAGATGTTCGAACATAAATGTGGGTGTATGGGACTAAACCTGCCGCTGCATCACACGCCACAGTACAGCCATTTCAAGTAGCTTTTGTCCCCACTAGATCTAATTTTCTCAGAGCACTGAAGATTAGAAAGGGTTGCTCAAATTAGAAGTAAAATTAAAATATCTTTTCTCCAACAATTCAACACTTGTTCTGTTTCGCCATAGCAACGACCCTTTGATCTGCTCTGGTACAACAGACAGGAGAGCTCACTATTGTCTGTCTTGTGAAGCCTTTATGCATATACAACATCGATTAAAATATTAATTTATTGCTGGAGCCCTTTGTATGAGAGAAATGAATGGAAAAGAAATGAAGCCTACAGAGCAAAACTGGATAAAAAAAAAAAAAAGTCAACAACCGGACTGGCTGACTGCGGTTTAATGCCTTCATGAGTAAAACTGAACTCGATTGGACTTCGCTTCAGAGGTACTCAGATGTACTGGTGATATTAACTCATACCCATGGACTACTGGGGGAAATATCCTGCCTGTTCAGTCACACAGAATTATGGGGATTGGAGCCGTTGACTAACTGTGACATTATAAAACCAAACTGAGATTTTTATTTTTTTTTTTTTTTGAGAGGCCATTGAACCGAGCTGGCATGCATTTGTGTGCGCTGCCATTCAGCCTTTTATTCCTGTCTGACCGCAGGCTCGTAAAAACACATTCTGGCACCAGGAGCTAAAGGACTCAGCCCACGCCTCAGGTACTAAGGTTTCACTCTCTTTCTCTCTTGTCTGTTGTCTCCGTCTCCACGACTGTCTGTTACTGGTATCCATACCAACTCCTTTTCACTCCCTATTTCAAAGGAATAAACTGTCTGCCTCCCCTCAATTAAAATCCCTTCCTTGTTTCCTTTTACATCTTTTTTGTCCGCCTTTATTATTATTTTTTTACTGGTGTGAGGGCAGGAACGGTCTGTGTACGGTCTAACAAACAGGAATGTTACCAGCATCACAAAAACATGCTCTTTTATCAACTTGTATGAATGCACCAAAAAAGCTGGTCAGAAGTGAAGCAGCTAAAAGTAAAGTCAAAACATTTCAAATAAACTTTGGAGCTTTGAAATATAAACCTTTTGAAAATATTGAACTTTGGGCAAAGATATGAGTTTTAACTTTCAATCAGTGAATATGTTTTGTTCATTAAACAATAATGGAATAATTTTTATAAAGTTGTTTTTTAGTATGATTTCTTACAGTTTGGGAAAAATATAATTATCTATGGAACCTACACTGTTAACTTGCAAAAAAAAAAAAATCAAAACATGTATAAAAATAATTATTGACTGTGTTTCTGTGGAACACTTATTTACTGAGGCCCTGAAGTGCAAATCACTAAACAAAAAAAACATACCAAAGATCACAACTACAGTTTAAAAAGCAAAACAGATAAAAAAAAAAACAACATAACATTTTAGAAACCAATGCAAAATTCCAGAAAACCAAAGCATAATTATAAAAAAACAATGAAAAGAGATGAAAATGAAATGTTTCGGAAAACAAAAGTAATTTCCAGGAATCAAGATGAAATAAATTAAGAAACCAGCCAAGGTAGGTATTATGAGACATCACTGATTGGAGATGATATTCAGTATCACGTCACACCAAATAATTCTCTGTTAAAATGATGGACAAATGTCATCATCCAATCAGTGATGTCCCATAATACCTACCTTGGATGGTTTTTTTCTGGTTTTCTTGTGTTTAGTTGTTTTTTACATTTCATTTTGTTTTCTAGAAATTACTTTTGTTTTCCAAAACATTTTTTGTAATTGTGTCTTGGTTTCTTGAAATGTTTAAAAATCTTGATTTTTAATACATTTTTGTGTTGAGTGATTTTTTTGCTGTCATTTGCACTTCAGGGCCACCGTACATATTCATAATTAAAGACTGGATGTCAGAAGAAAAAGAACAAGTTTATCAACATCAAGTTGATAAACTTCAAGATGTGTGTTTCTGTGAAAAGCAGGAGACGTGCTGGAAGCTGGGGGGTTACACAAAGGGAGGAAAAAACCAAAATGAAAAACTGATGTAAATCAGATCGAGCAATTATTTTGTTTGATGCATTCAGATTTTCAGGTGTCAGAGTTAATTATCGTGTGGTAAAACACGTGCATCTTAACCTAAGGCCCGTCTGTCATGCTGTTTTTCAAACCCTACAATGAAAGACTAAGAGAAGCTGTCTTTTCTCTGTGAAGTTAAATGTTATGCACTATATCCTTGCAAAAATAAAATCTTGAGGTGAAGGTTAAATACGTTTATCTCCTCAAGGTTAGATTATCAGTAAAAGTAATTTTCTCAGTGTACAAGTTACCTCAGTTTTCCTGGTTTCTCTGTACATGCAAGGGTTTTTATGTAGCATATAAGCACAATAAAAAATGTTTAACCAAGTAACAATCTGCTCCTGGTTTCTTAAATTTCATAGAAATGAGATTTTTTTGTTGTTGCTGGATTTTAGTTTTGGAAATGTGCTTTATCAAGGTTAAGATTACAGTTATGTGTGCTTAAATAACAACCAAGTTTCCCTGGTTACAATCTATCATTGGAAACAATGCTTCCCTACTAGTCTAACACGATTTGAAAGAGCAGATTATTGTTTACACAAGATCTGAGAAACTTGGTCAGTCAGGAAGGCTGATTGTCACATGGTTACCAAAAAAAAAAAAAAAGCAGGTTTCTCGTGTAAACGCAGTGCTAGCTGCTGGGCGCTGCAGTATCGCATGTGCACTCACAAGGCTCCTTTCAGCGTGCACACGAGAACTCAGAGAAAGATACAGAAGCAGTGACAGGAGGCTGTAAATGGTAAAAGAGAATTTAGATAAGAAGGAATTCAAAGGGGAAATGATATCCTGTAGGTCCATGAGGGCTAATAAGACATAAAACGACCTGCTGACACAGGGTTTGTAAACCAATTTGAGGTAATGGCTTGGAACACAAAGAGATAGTAAAAGTTATCTATGATTCAAATGTTGGCCTTTAAACTCGCGCATCCAAGCTGTGTTGCTTTATCTTTTCCTCAAATGATGTCAGAGCGGCCGCGCTGCAATGATCTCTGGTCAGATGACCTCAACCACGTCCGGCGAACCTCCGACTGAGTATCTGTAATTTAATCACTAATGGCACTTGTTTTTTTATTTTGATTTTACTTTTGCTTTAATCAACAAACGCCGCAGCTGCAGATACTAGAGGGTAATATATGTGAAAGTGACAGCTTTGAATGTGACAACCATTTCTGAGCGGCAACTGAAGTGCACAGAAACGTGTTTGTGTGATGATAGACTGATGAGAGAATTGATCAACACACTTAGAAAGGCAACACATTTTATTCAATTAAAGTTTTACAGAACAGCTCTAACATTTACAGATGTTTTCCAGAAATTCCAACAAGAATGAAGGAATACATATGAGGGAGAAAAGAATGATGGGAAAGATTAAAGAACCTCTGATCATCTTTTGATCCATTTTCAAAACGCAACTCCATCCCCCTTACCCTCCCCATCCTGAGAGCTTACAGTTTACACTCCTTAGCTTACAGCCCTACACATCCCCCAACCTAACATTACCGGTGTAGCAAAAATGGCGAACAATATTGGAGCTATCCAGCCGTACAGTTTGGAGCCAGATGCCAGCTCGGAAAACGAAGACGTACATGGATCTATTGGTCTGCAAGTAGATGCATCAGAATTGAGAGGAGTGTGGAGCTTGTGGCACGACCAGTGTATTTTCTACATAACAAATATGATTTTTCTTCCAAACGACGTTTTCTCATCTGCTCCTAATTCCAAATGATTTGAATAAAGACATACTCAGAAATTTTATTTCAAGCTTTATTTTCTTAGGATATGTCCTCCATCATGAGGAAAAATGCCAAGAGAACATGTTGAAAACACAATTTTCCTCTGAGTTAGTCTTTAAGAAGTTAATTCATCAACTCTAAGCTACACTATTGCACATCAAGTTGTTTGCTTCACTTTTATTGTATTGAACAAACACACAACCACAACATGCCAGCATTGGCTTAGAAATGTGCAGCCTTTGATGAATATCCCTAATGATCACAGAAAGTGGAGAACTTTGAGGATCTAACTGATGTTCTGTGAGCCAGTCTCTTGTGATGGGAACAACTATCCGTGTTAAAGAGAAACCAACAGGGCAAGAAAATAACACTAACACAACATTAACAGCTTCACTTAATCAGTGAGCTGGCACGCACCAGCCACATATGTCTTCCGCTGATTGGATCGCATTTCTTTTCCACTTCGCCGCTTTGTGCGTCTGCAGAAGGTGGGGCTTCTGTTATGTAAAAATCCATGTTAGCGCAATTTGGCTAATCACAAAGGCAATTAGCATGTTTTCTCTCCAACTCATCACTGCTCTGACTCATCGTCATTCAGTCATGCACACCTCCAAAAAATGGGAACATTTAATTAATCTCTGGCACTTTGGGCTTTGACGCAAGCTGCAAATCTTACTGTCTCCAGTGGATGCCTCCCTTGCCTCCCTCTTACCATTCCTCTGCCTTTGACTCCCACGATCTGTTGTTCCGTTCCCAAAAGAGACACAAACAACGTCTCACAAAACCATCTTTAAAAGGCCTCTATGACATTTTTGTCAGTCTCTTCTTTTTTGCAAAGTGCTTTCTCTTGTAGTAATCACTGTTTGCACGATTATATATGGAGAGGTAGATAAAAAGGCATTCTTTTTTTTTTTTATTTTTTTTTATTGACTCAATAGTCTTCATGGAAAGGGTACAAACAGCCTTATTGGAGCATTTTACCCTCACAGCATGTATCCAGAGGGAGGCTGAGCGGGGGATTGAACTCAGCTCTCAGTGGTGGCTGTTTTGCCCCTGCACCATCTTTATGCCTTTGTGAGAAAGATGCTTTTGAAATTGAACTGGGACAAAAGGACCGCTGTTTGTGTGAGAGACTAAATCTGTAGCAGTTGTACTTCAGTGACACAAACAAACAGCTTCATGTCCGCCTAAAAAGGATGAGCAAACTTATGACTTTTACAGTTTGCTTTAATGACAGCAAGTTAAAATTACTTCAAATGACAAATTCCACAAACGAAAGCAATTAAACAAAAGTAATTATTAAATAATACAATGTTTTTTCTTCTTTTTTGCAGTGAATTTAAGTTAACTTAAAGAAACAATACGCCACGTCCAGCAGTTTCCTTATAGATTTCAAACAAAAGGTTTCAAAAATCTCATATTTTACAACTTGGGGAAACCTAATTAGGCTATGCAATATTTTACTGACAATTTCTGAGATCATAATGGATCCTTAATTCTGCAGAACTCCAATGGGATGGGGAGTAATTTCTTTTTAATCACATTACTAAGACAAGAGAGGAATAATGACAAACGGGAGTGAGGAGGAGTGGAAAAAATGTCCATGCATTTAGATTCATTTCAGATGTGAACATTTTCTACTTTGTAATAAAAAGCTGGAACAACAATGATAAAAAAAAAACATGCTGATGTGAAGCAGCAGAGTAAAGATACATTTTTGCAAAAATGCTATAAATTTAGACATTTTAAAAATTGTGTTAACATGGTCGGTAAGACACCATTGCCTTACCTGTCACAAACAAATCCACCTTCCTAAGTTTGAACATCACCTTGGGATTTCAGTTTCACACTAAATTGGTTTTAGAAGTGTTCAAAATAGGCAGAGAATGACAACAATTTTTATATCTACGTCTAATTGGTTTGCTGTCCCAAAAGTAAATCAAAAAGCAGAGCTCACTGCTTGGAATCAGTTGGAGGCCATGTTTTCTGACCAAACCAAAAAAAACTTTTCAAAGCTTTTTTTTTTTTTAAATGACCAATAAGGTCATTTTTTGGGTCTTTTTTTATTGACAGAGGAGTTGTCCAATGGGTGGACTCAACAGAGCATCAAACTTTACTTTGTCCCACTCTTTTTCTGTTTTCAGAAGCTTGTTGAATTTGGTGATGTAAACTCAGGTCAATGTGCCGTCACCACACGCAAAATCCATTGGTTGATTGGTTGACGCCGGAGATTATTCATCGGATGTACTATATGTCTTTAGTACCTCCTCAATACAAAACCCTTATCCTGTTGCTTTTTCATGAGCCAATTTTGCACTGTGAGACTTTTTTTTATAGTAATTGTAATACACAAGGCTTACATGATTTAGTCTCTTTGCTTCAGGATTAAGCATCCTCAACAGAAGCAGGGCCCTCATCCTCATACGGACCAGGGCTTGCTTGTTTGTCCAGCACCAGAATTCAGCAAAACATGCCAGCAAAAGTGGACTATCCAAACCAATAAACCTAGAGAATCGAACCCACTAGTGTGAATGCGCCCTAAAAAGAACCGGGAAGAGGAAGCAGTAGGGGTTGTTTAGTCAGGTTAGTTTAGAAGTTAGAAAAGATGATGATATGATTAAAATAACTATTTCACAGCATTACATCTTACTTACTATATTACCTTCACTCACTGACAGTTATTAACAGTCCATCACTCAGATAAAAATCTGTTAACTACAGAGATATAACAGCATACTACCCTCTGAAGCAATGCGTCCTTGCTTGACGCTCAGTGCTGAGGCATCGGATTGGGGGGGGGGGTGGGGTGTTCCGGTGCAAATGGTTCCGGAGCATGGCTGTGATGGCAGCTTACAGTTTCCCCAGGGGATAGGTCAAATTTTGCACAACCAGGTGTGTGACAGCTGATGGGACTTTAAGCCAAAGTGAGCCAGACTGATGATATTTCGATTAGTTTTTAGGGACTTTTAGAATTGAAGGGGGAAAATGTGAACAAAAAAAAAAAAAACTAGCATCTGTCTTTTCACATTCATCAGAAATCTGGTAATTGGTTGATGCGCAACACAAACAGATTGAACGCAATACTGCAACACTTGCAGCAACCATCTAAACGACATATTCCCTTCTGAGATAAGGTGAAAATGTGTGAAATGTGACACAGGCTGAAAATAGACCTGGTTTCATTTCCTCAGATCATTTGTTCTATTCCTATCCAGGGATGGGGAGAACAGCCCGAGGATGAAGTTAATATCGTCTTAGCTGGAAAATAAATAAATAAATGAAAGATGACTGGAAAAAATGGTGGTAACCAGCCCCATTCTTGTTTCCTTTAATCCCATTGAGCACACGGGTTTATTCGAAAACCTGCGGATTTCCTGGAAAACCGCAAACTGCCCATTTTATTCCTCAGACTCTGAACAAACCGGGACACCTGAAGAAAAACAGATTCCAGAGGTCAAGCCTTCAGTCTTTATCGTAAATTATTGAGTTGGCGGAGCGCGTCGGTCAGCTCATACTGTCGAATCTCGTCGTGCCATTTCGTAGTTGCTTGGCTCAAATGTCAGCATGCCAACTAAAGGCAAACAAAAAAGCATGCACAGGCTTTAACGGAGACCATGCAAAACACCCCCAGACAGCCAGCAGAGTCACTCATTTCAGTCATGTTTAGTGAAATGATAACAGTGAGAAGGGCTAAACACAAACATGCACTGCAGATGACCTCCAAAGAGAAGAGATAACATCTACCGTTAAAGAGGACAGTGCTCTCTCTTGTATTTTTCCTGCTAATGGCTTTCGCTTGAACTGCATGACATGTATGATATTCATTTGCTCATCTATGTGTTCGAGTGTGTGATGTCTCCGATGTGAACTCCAGCCTGACCGGGCTTAACCAGCCCGAGCTGACAGAGGTATGCAGAATGGAATAAACCCAGATCTCTGCTGCACAGACAGCAAGGAAGACACAGCTGTGGAGTCCTACATACTTTTAAATGTGCATGCACGTACAAACACGCGCACATAAACACAAAGCAAGAAAAAAAAGGGAACAAATACAGCCAGGTATTAGAAGATGATAGATGGTAATAGAGGAAACCAAAGAAAGAAAGCTCAGGAGCATCAAAGGGAAAAATGGAAGGAGAGACACCTCAAGTGTGGTGCTTTCCATTAATTCACATAATACAACAAAAAATGACTATCTACCAGAACTGTCTAGCGGACTTGGTTCAAATGGGAAAAACCAACATTTTTGACACTGATGTGGTTCGGTGTCAAACACTACGCTTTCAAACCAAAAATCGAAAGTAACAAACTGGGGAAAAACACATGAACACATGAATAAAACGGCTTGTTAATGGGAAAAATATTCTAAAAGATGAACTGAGTGGGGACGACTACACTAGCTGGTCTTTGCAGTCATCTGGCTGTCATACACTGATGTGCCTCTTCACTGCAACATGTTTACTAAGTAGGATTGGAGCCGTGGGCTGTTTACTGTTTTTCTCCACTTTAAATGCACAACGCTTATTTTATTTACTATCTTTGCTTCACTTTTGCTCTTTGGTTTGCTGTAAAGTCCATCTGTCCATCAATAAGCAGCACCAGCCAAACAAGACTCTCCCCTCTTGTTTTATGCTCACCTGAGTTCAGGTGAACTTTTACAACTGCCAAGCAGGAAACAAACTATTTGGCGCAGATACAAATTAATGACTTCGGTTCTCATAAAAACTCCTTAAAAAAGGGGGGAAATTTTTTTAAAGTCAAATTTATGAGCAGTAATAGTCCATAAAATAGCCCATTTGATTGAGTGTACTACTGTCCTTTTGTGTAAATCTACTTTATTGTTTGTTTTATCTTTACTTTTACCTGTTTCAGAGATGAAAACAAGACATTTTGATATCATCAAAAATTATAACTGTTGTTTACTCAGTTTTATCTGATGTTTTTTTCCTCAAGATGAAAAAATGTCAAACCTTAAGCAGATTCCCTTTAAATTATGTTTCATTACACTTCTTTTTTAACCAACATAAAAATGCTTTTTGCTAAAAATGTTAAGTTTTTTTAATTTGAACATGCAATTCTAGTTTTTGATCGTCATTTATCAGATGGTTTTTGCTGTTTATTATTTTGTAAAATGAACTTTGCCAATGTGGCCATATGATTATCTTTTTTTTTTTAAAGATGAAAACATGCAAGACGATGTAAATATTTTTAGACAGATGAACCAAACTAGCACTTCTATTAACTAAGTTCAATCATATTTTTTCAAGAAAGGGATTGAACACTTTAACACAACTCTTCTTGCTTTTTCCCCGTTCTATATCTTAACATTTGTTTATCAACTTCTGGAATTGAGTCAAACGTGTCATGATTTTCTCTTGTTTTGCCTCTAAGTTATTCAATTATGCATCATAAAAATAAACAAAAAAGATTAGCTATTTTAACTGTAATGGATATATTAATTATCAACAGGTTTTATTTGCAGTGCCAACAATATTATGTAAAAATAGCCCTTCATTCATATGTTGTCGTTGCTTAGGCAGCCCTTTTTGACAGCTGGTACATGTGTTATGCTGCTTATTTAATTTTATTTTACTAGTTTTGCAAAAGAAAGCCAACACCTTTCCCAACTATATCCTCAAGAATAAATTATTCAAAGGTTACAAAGCCCCATCTTTTGGTTTTATCACTGACTGCATGTGGACTGATTTCAGTAATGGCTTGGAACATTACATCATGCGGCTAATATTACTTTGTGAGCTTGATGGTATGTTTCAGTGCATTTTTGACAAAGCTAACCACATTGTGTCTGTCAGTGGGTGCTGCAGCCTCCCCAGTCATTACCAGGAGAGACAGATGTTAAAGCACTCAGCACGTTGTGTTCTCATTTGCTCACATAGACACTGCATTACGTACAGTGCCTACAGAAGAGATGAGGTGATGCCTAAATCAGGTTTTATGCGAAAAGCATTGATTCATTTCCCACCACTAAAAAGGCCCGCTCCCATTTTATGGCCCAGAATGATATTGACCACAACTCCACTAAACACACGTCTGAAGTGTCACCAGTTTTACCGCCGGGACCTCCACGCTGCCATGCATTTTATGGCACCGCCTTGCACTGAATGTCTAAATTCATGTTGGAATGGACTCCAAAACGAACAATGTGCATTTGTGTGAGAGACAAAGTGGTCTACTTGTACGTCCTGCTGCAGACATATTCAGCAGGCTGTTCCCTTTCTCTCAGTCCCTGATGTGTTTTCCATGTGTGCTGGAAAGACAAACACAGCTGCACTTTAATGACACTCAAATGCTTCTAGGATTCAGAGTGTGACGTTTGTGTGTGCGTGTACATGCATGAGTGTTTGCTCTTTTTCACCACTTCAGTGTAAAGCCTGTCATAGCTCCTCCCACATCACCAAAGTTGGGGGCTTGTATCTTTGCATGTGACAGCATCTGTGCCCACCTTTTGTGAGGGTTACTTAAAGTTTTAAGAATTAGCAGTGAGACAGGATTATTTTTTTAGACTGCTTATCTGAAGTTGTGTTTGGATTGGTAAATCCAAGTTTGCATGTAAGCATGGGTCTTAAAGGGCAGCTCACCAAATCCTCAGTTCACTTGCCTTCTATAATATGGTGATGTCCTCTATTTAAAGTCCCACTCCGATCATCTTTTGATTGATTTTAAAAGCATTCCCAGTGGTCTTTTAATTATTATGTCTTTTTTGGCCAAAAAAGAAAACCTGTGTCATTTTCTAGAACATAGCTTTTGCAGAGCGGCAGTAGTTCATTAGAAATTTGTCTCTAATATTTTGGGCGGGACCATTGAGAGACACCCTCCCCCATCCCCCTCCCTGTTGATGAGAGCTCTGTGTTTACACCTTCTCTCGCTACCTGACTACCCCTCACACCTACAAACTAACATTAGCGGTGCAACAAAACATGGCGAGCAATATCAGAGCCATCCAGCTGTACAGTTCTGAATCAGACATGAAGACGTACATGGATCTAATCATCTACAAGTGTAGTTTCTACAGCACAACTACGGTCTTTCTCAGATTGTATTTTTAATCACTCCTGAGTCACGACTATTTAAAGACATACAAATACAATTTGAGCTCAGATTTTCTTACTTTTTAAAAAGAAATTGTGTTCTTAACATGTTCTTGCAGCATTTTTCTCATGATGGAGGACAAACAAATAAATTTTATCTTAAAATTGCATTGCTGAGTATGTCTTTATTCCATTGAAATAAAAAGCCAAGCAGGTGAAAAAATGTTGTTGGAAAAAGCTTGTAGCTGTGACCCAGGTGCTACAATTGGCACGCCACAAGTTCCCTGCTCTGCTTCCTTCTGATAGATCATTCAAACAGATCCATGAACGTCTTTGTTTTCCTCCGAGGCATCGGGTTCAAAACTGGACAGCTGGATAGCATCAATATTGCTCGCCATTTTTGTTGCACTGGTAATGTTAGGCTGGGGTTGCAAGGGGGTGTAAGCTAGCAGGAGAATTTCTGAATTTATGTCATCCATCATCAGAAAAATGCTACAGAACATATTAAAAACAATTTTCATTGGAGAGGGTCTTTTAACTAAACTATCACACCACATGATCGCATCCGACATTTTTCTCCCTAACAGACTTTAAAACAGACTTAAAAAGTGTCTGCTGGTTTGCAAACATTGGGGTAAATGTTCTGCTTTTACAAAAAGCTTGTTAGCAACACTGAATAGTGAAGTCTGCTCACCCCTCATTCACAAACACAGACACAGAAGCAGCAGGGAGTCCATAGATGAGACGAGACACGCGATGAGCTTCAAATGACCCTAAACACTGAACTGCTGGCGAGTGATAAATGAGACAAATATTCACAACCACTTTCTTTCCATCTTTCCCTCATTAACTCAACGTAAATGGGGCAGTATCTCCCCCCACCAACTGTAAACATGAATCTTCTCATCTCTGACTCTTGCACCACGTAGAACATTTTCCTTTCATTTCATTCTTCTTGTCTAGCTGTTTTGCTGTACTATTAAACGGGAAAACAGATTTTTTGCTTCATCAGCTTGACAACCGGGAAGGATCTGGGCTTTACTTTTAAAGATCTCGGCGTATCGCAGCACGACTTCAACTTCTTATGCGGGGGAAAGCATTGACAGTTACCAGAGGAATGCACAAAGTTAGCTAATTCAAATGTGGAAACACTGGGGTTTGTGTGGCAGTTTGACACGCTACACAACAAAGGCCATAAACTGTTACTTATTCAAACAATCAGATAAGTGACCTGCATGGTTTCGCTGGCAGGTAGGCACAGATCTACAGCTTATCGATTCAAAGACAGCTATGAATCAAACAGCCATTGTTTGCCACACCGATCCCTCGTTTTCCCACACAAGCTGTCCTTAGCAGTCAGCACTTTCCACAACAGATCCAGCAGAAATTGATGAAGCTAGTAAGATACTCTTATTGATCTGTTGTTTAGCTCCAGCTCTGTTGTCTCTTTAAGTGACCTGCACTCACCCACTCCCTGAATTTTCTTCTGTTTCTTTTGTTCTTTCACTTTTACTATCTCGCTTGGTCTGTGCAGGCTTGTGCGTTGGCCATTTGTGCTCACAGGAATGTGCCAATGTTTTCTTGCGTGGGCTATTGTGTCATTGTCTTTTAATATGTCGTGAGGTTGTTCAGCTAAAAAAATCTGAACCCTTTTGCCATTTTGTTTCTGCCACTTTCCAATCTTGCAATATAAGATGCCTAAAATGAGATTTTCAAGATAAAACACGCCCCAGATCAGCACAGCTAGCCTTAGTTTCCCTTCTTCGTGTATTCATATATTCTGTGAAATGTTCTGTGTTGTTTTTCATTGAAGCATTGAAGCCTTCATCGGAGCAAAACGAGACAAAACTATAGTGAAACCGTATGAGAGTCAAGAGGATTAAAACGGCAATCAAAACAGACAACTGATAAAAAGAATAGTTTGCAAAAACTTTATATTTCCAAAGAGGGATACGACTGTCAAAAATGAGCAGCACTACATATGTAATGTCAACATTATAAATTTCTATGCATGGTTTTCTCCATTTATTTTGAATGTTTTTTTTTTATTATTCCAAAGAAAGTTAAAAATAAAAACTCAATGATGCTGTTTAAGCAGGAAAAATATGTTTGTTCAAACTTTCTACATTTAAAGGTTTGAAGGTTTTATTTTAATTGTATTCACTCTTGCCAGGATTTTGTTATTCTTTTACTCTTTACAGTCGACATGCTTGTGTAGCAGCTCATATTTTTGCTTTTCACAAAGAGAGGAGAATGCCCACTATGAGTTAGGAAGGAATTGCTTCCCAAAGTTGGAGGGGTTTCAGTGG
This sequence comes from Adrianichthys oophorus, assembly GCA_036245035.1. Lineage (NCBI taxonomy): Eukaryota > Metazoa > Chordata > Actinopteri > Beloniformes > Adrianichthyidae > Adrianichthys > Adrianichthys oophorus. The sequence continues at coordinate 17,666,383 of BSAI01000189.1, read as the reverse complement.
TTGGCTGTCGAATCTTTAAACTGACCAAATGGTCAACTGTATGGTAGACTTCGCAGACATAGAATGTGAAGCTTTCAAATTATTGATCAAGCTCTGATATACAAACTCGGTTTAGAGCTGCGACTACTACACATCCAGAGAATTCAGTTGAGGTGGTTTAAAGTCCCACTCCCATAGTCTTTTGGTCTACTGTAAAAGCGTTCCCATTGGTCTTTTCATTACGATTCTACTGTTCATTCATTCATTCATTTTCCAATCCGCTTTATCCCTTTCGGGGTCACGGGGTTGCCGGAGCCTAACCCGGCTACTAATGGGCGAAGGCAGGGTACACCCCTGGACTGGTCGCCAGTCTGTCGCAGGGGCCACAATCACACACCCATGCACACTCACAGTCACACCTAGGGACAATTTAGATTAACCAATTAACCTGTGAAGCATGTTTTTGGACGGTGGGAGGAAGCCGGAGTACCCGGAGAAAACCCACGCATGCACGGGGAGAACATGCAAACTCCACACAGAAAGGTCCCCCAGCCAGGACTTGAACCGGGAGCCTTCTTGCTGTGAGGCAGGAGCGCTAACCACTGCGCCACCGTGCAGCCAATTCTACTGTTTTTACCCAAAATTTAAAAAAAAAAAAAAAAAAAACAGCGGTTTTCTAGGACAGTTTCTGCGGAGCTGCAGTAGTTGGCCCCGCCCCCATTTCCCATCATTCATCCGTTTACACTCTCCTCTGATAGCTTATAGGCCCTTACAACACACATTAATGGTGCAACAAAAATTGAAGACAATATTGAAGCTATTTCACCGTACAGTTTTGAGCCAGATGCCAGCTCGGATGAGGAAAATAAAGATGTACATGGATCTATTTGTCTGCAAGTGGATGCATCAGAATGACAGAGCAGGGGGCTTGTGGCCGGCCAATTATAGTATCTACCTCCCTGCTACAAGCTTTTTCAAATGGCATTTTTTTCCCCTTCTCTTGATTCACAATGTTTTGAAAAATAAATGCTCAGAACCGCAATTCTAAGCTTAATGTTAAAATAATCCAAAACACAATTCTCATTGAAGTGGGTCTTTCAACATCTGGCGCCACCTTTAATGCCTTCATGTTGAGGGCATGCCCAACCTTGAAAACGCTCTGCAGAGATTGAATCTCCAAGGCCGGCCCAGGAATGCTTCAGCATCTTTCAAGAAAAGCTGGAAGAAGTGGTTGCAGAAGCATCATTTTTTAAACTTGGATAAGCAGTGAAGCACCTGTGGATAAATGGATGCATGTGCTGAACAGTAACTAAGCCATCAACCTCACAACAGTTGTCATTGGAGCTCAAGCCAGGAAAAATGTATGAATAAAGGAAATTATCATTGAATTGGACACATAAAAGTAAATCACCCAATGTATAAGAATCACCAGAAATACAATTTCCTATCGTTCATCATTCATGATCCTTCCAATCTTTTTCTGGAGTTCGTATTCTGATTCAAAAAGGCATTTAAACCTAATTTGAAAGCAGCTTGGATTTCTCAGCTTCTCTCAGTAAGTGCTTTCATATGTTTGCAGTTCCTATTTTATTTCAGGACAATTAAAGTCGCTGTTACTCAAGACAGAGGAGTCACCCAGAGCTGGCCTAAGCTGATCACCAGTTGCTCCTCAGAGGAAGGAATACACGCACACACATATGCAAACAGACACACGTATGCCTTTTTCTTCCGACCATTTCCCATTCTGATGTGAAGTCTGGCCGGAAACAGCCATTTCCCTGAATGTTCCCATCTCTCCTCCGGCATACTCCCTCATACCTGATTCATTGCCAGTAAATCACAGTAAGAGACAGAGCGAAACAGAGTTAGGGCAGAGACGGAGTTCGGGTAAAAGATTAAGAACAGCGGAGAAGGAAAGGGAGATGACAACATAAACCAGAGCGCACGGGAAATTAGAAATGAGAGATGAGCAGATTCCTCACAGCGGTTTGGCCGGTTGTGTGCATCCATATGGAAATTCGATATGTTTATTCAACTCAAATTGTCTTAGTCTGAGCATTTCGATTTGTTAAAAAACCAGACTTGTAATTGTTTTACTCGATACTTAAACTGAAATTAAAATCTTATAAACCTTTTGGTTATAAAAGAGTTATTTTTTTTATCATATTAATGCATTTCCCCCATAATTTCCTATTGAAAACATAATAAAGACACACCCTAAAAATATTTTAATGGGTCTCAGCATTCTGTACTTGGAATGACTGAAAACAAAAGAGTAAAAAATGTTTTTTTAAGTGCACATTTGACTATTGGATATGCAGCTTCAAACGGTTGCTAAAGAGAGGTAATTGTCTGAATAGTCTGCACAGAGTCTGAGTAGCAGATCAGAAAAATCCTGATAAAATATTGTTTAAGAGCAGAGATCTGCCGCTGATTAGGTTTTATTAAAACAGAACAAGACTGAGGCGGCCATCCAGAGGCTGAGAATCAGCTGAAAGTTTGTTGATCTGGCATTCGTGTTGGAGAATATGGTGCCTATTCAACGTTTGGAATTGGGAAACATAAAAAACAGCTCAGAGAAAGAAAAACACCATAAATCAGTTGGAGGAGAAACACTGTACAGGTCTGCAGCGAGGCTGAAAGTTCAAATTAAGGTTAAAAGCCGGAGACTTCAAATTATAGTGTTGGTTAGGGAAACAAGGATTTCTTTTTTTGTTTTTGTTAACCCTGCAATGAGGTGGAGTTTGCACTGATAGATCTGCACAACATATCACCACAATAATGTCTCAATATAAAAATAAAAACTCCCAAAACACTATAAAAGATGATAGTGAAATACTTTTTTGAGGGGGTCTGGTCAAAGTTGGAAACAAACTTGAGAACAAAACAACATTTTGATGGGCAACCTTCCTTTTTTTAAACAAAAAACAATTGAAAAATCAAGAATTATCTGTCTGAAAAGTGATGAGAAATAGCACAAAGTAAAACAATTTTTATCTAACCTTTCTTGCTGTCTCAGTAACCACCTGAAAACCCCACCCAAATGATGAATCCCTCCATCATGTCCCTCTCTCCTCTTTGCTCTCCCCCACAGGGGCTCCAGTTACCACTGCCACTTCCTCTGTCCAACCATCAACAGCAAACCTCACTGAAACACAAAGACATTTCGGTCCACGCTTTATCTACCAGCATTTCTTCGTGGGTTTACATCATCGCCCAGAAAACAGAAGCTCGCCCATGAATCATTGTGGCGTGAAGGCATTGCAAGGTCCATTTAGTCGATTTGTGCCCTTAGTAAGTCAAATTGACAACAATACAATGGTTACCAGGTACACACAAAACCTCAGCAAATACTACAAAAAGGATGTTTTTGAGGGTCATAAAGGAAATAAATGCCAAAAATAAATCATTCTTTGACCTATAGCATATAAATATAATATAATCACTTATAAACCATTGCTGAAATATGATAGTTTCTCAATGAGACCTTTTTTTTTTAAGTAAATTGAATTCCATCTGCTTCAACTGATAATGATTGAAATTCAGCTTCAGGACAGGCTGCTCCTCAGGTTCTGTTGTTTTTGACATTTCCTCAGCAACAAACACAAACCCGGTGTTTGCAGTCAGTTTTACTGCCCAGCAGGAATGTGCAGAATGCTACGTAGGTGCAAAAGAGGAGACAGAGGAGAACAGAAGTGGAAACTGACTCATTGTTCTCCAATTCTGTTGCATTTGAGGCACACAGAGAGCCGTCAGTGAGACGCGTTTTCACTCTCAACCTGTCTCACTGCATTTGTTTTGGTGCTGATTTTAATAAGATCCAATATTTAAGCGATACTGTTGCCCAGTGTCGGTGCAAATGCTACCGAAGTCATGGGATGCTGCTCAGGTCCAATATGGGAGTAAAACTAAAAATAGTGCGGTGCCGAACAATTTCAGCTGGAATGAGAAGTATTTAAGATTACACCGTTTCCCAGAATGTGTTTATCCAGAGAAAGAGTTGTGTAAACACTTTCTATATACAGAACCTTATCATGTATGCACCCTAAAGCAGAGTTTTTAACAGACTTGTCCAATTGGAGCCTTGACACTACAAAAACCCAAATTAGAATGCCACTTTACACCTAAATTCAGAAGGTGTAGCTTTAAAAAAAGTCATTCCACATTCTACTTGAGGCATCAAACTTCAGCTGGAGTCGCACTGATGCCTTAAAAGTTCAGACATATTTTCTTTGAATACACTTCAATATGAAATTCATGTGAATGACAGAAAACCCAGATCAGTTACACCTTCCAAAGGCCTTCAACGCAGAGCTGAAGAAGTCATTAAGATAAAAGATCATTTCTTTTTCCCTCGCAAATTTTTCCTACAGGGTTTCCCGTCCTGATCATCAGGGGTAGACAGACCCCTTATTACAGCAACCATGGATGAAAATAAGAGCAAAATTAGACCCATTACCAGGCGGGCGTGACTAATATCCCTCTCCACAGCTCTCTGCACACTATACACACATACACACATGCATGTGCAAGTCACACTTTTAACACACTGATGCGTGCACACAAAAGGTGCTTGTGAATCAATAACTTTAAACAGAAACTTAGAACAGCGGAAGTTGGTAATAAACTCTGGTCATAATATTGACCAGATCTGGAGCCCCTTTATGGGGAACATCTGGCGTCTGTGCATTTATAGATACATATGAGCATGCACATGTGAACGTGTTTTAATTTCATATACTCCGATTGTATCTAATCTAATAAAACACTTCAGCAACGACTGATGTTATATTCCTATCTTCTTTTGTTTGTCTTAAAGACCCACTGTGATGAAAATTGTGTTTTGGGCATTTTTTAACATGTTCTTATGGCATTTTCCTGATGATGGGGGACATATATCAAGAAAATTAAGTTTAAAATGTCATTTCGGAGTATTTCTTTATGCAAATTGTTGTGATTCAGGAGCAGATGATAAAATGCGGTTTGAAAAAGAGTGTATTTGTTAGGTAGAAAATACGCTGGGTGGGCCACAAGCCCCATGCTCCGCTCCATTCCAATGCATCCACTTGAAGACAAATAGACCCATGTATGTCTTTGTTTTTCTCGTTTGAGCTGGCACCTGGCTCAAAACTGTACGACTGGACAGCACAAATATTTCTCGCCATTTTTGTTGCACTGATAATGTGATAATGAACTACTGTCACTCTGCAGAAACTGTCTTGTGTGTTTTTTTTTTATTTTGGCTCAACAAATCATAATCATTACTAAAAGTCTACTGAGTTTTAAAAATAGTTCAAAAGATGATCAGTGTGGCTCTTTAACCCGACAAACTTTCTCCAAAATCTTTCTTTGAGTCTTTTCTCAATCTTTTTAAATCTGAAGCACATTTATAAGACCTCACCATGACCAGCCCCCACTCCACCCCTGGTCTTGCTCCAGCTTTGGCCATTAGCTCCCCAAACATGGCTGCACCAACTGTTGTTTGCTCTCTTTCCATACAGTCATCACCTTCTCCCCACTCGCTGTCATCTGTGCGGCCATTTCCCTCGCTTTTGTATTTTACCGCTGAAG
>BSAI01000189.1:17538754-17650833 GCA_036245035.1 Adrianichthys oophorus | reverse complement strand
CTCTTAGGCCTGTGCATGTTTGCCAAAAAGTGATATGAAAAATTCCTCCTTTAAGCAAAGCTGTGTCTCAATGGGTGTATGTGAGTATGGTTGAGTGCCAGACAGGGAACAAGAAGGACTAAGGCAAAGGACAAAAACAATGAAAGAACATGTATTTCTAAAGAAAATTGGTCCATTCTGAGCGCCAGACAACCAGCGGCACATCGCATGGAGAAAAAACGCTGATCCATCACTGCCGTGTTACACAAAGGGACCTCACCCTTCTGTCAAGACCAATCATAAGTATGGATGTGAGAATCCACGACTTTTGCCGTCTCCCTGTTTCAGCGATGATTAACTAAAGCTCTAAGAAGAATCCCTGCCGGCTGCCTTCAACGTCTACACAATAGAGCTTTGCATTTCAGGATAAATGGCGCTCTTATCTGCCTTGTAGTCCTTGTAGTGTGAGCGCGCGTGTGTGTTGCCATGCATGCACCTGGGTGTGTCTGATATTGAAGAAAAAGAGCAAGAGGAAGTCAGGAGCTATTACTGATAGAAGACACACACAGAAATACACACACAAACACTAGAGGTTTATAGCTCCGCAGGCCAGATCCTGACAAATTACACTTGGTTGACTGTGGAAACCGGATAAGGTAGAGCAGTTTCCCCAGCAGCCTAGTAAATCAGCAGGGAGAATGGTGTCTGGCCCAGTCTGCCCTATATATAACTCATCTGAAATGGACTGATAAACACTGGCCACTGGGGCCCCTGCTGGATCAGGGGGTGTCAGTTGTGACCTACTGAACTTGGAAAGAACAACCTGCCATCTAACCTTTGTTTGTGTATGTTTATTTGTGCAAACTGGCAACGATTCAGCTGAATCTTCAGGAACATCTTTAATGTTATCTATGCATTATCATCTGCCTGTGTTTATTCATACATTTTATTATTAGTGGTAATTTATTTTACATATCTTTCACAAATACTGACTTATTTATAAAAGTAAAGCCATTAGATCGCCTGACAATCAGTAAGGGCAAACGAAGCAAGAAACTGTGGAGGGAACAAATTTGAGTCTGGGGATGGAAGAATGTCATGAAGGTTATTAATAACTCAAATCATAAACATTTGTGGAACTTAGACTACAACTACAATCCCTCTTTATAACACTATCATGTTGACGACCTCCTGATAATCCTCAAGGCATTTTAGAGGCGGGTGAAGAGCCATAAATAACATAAACGTGTGCTATAATTCTCCTGAGGACGACCACCCACTCTCATGCTCAAACAGGCGTCTTCTCCTTCATCACAAAGAAGTTTTCTGTGTTTGTTTTTTAGGGAATCTTATTTTACAACTATACATTTTATTCTGATAATTAAAAGTTTCCCCAAAGAGTATGAGCTGTAATCCAAGGTGCACTGTTTCAAGCCCTGGTAAATGTTTTATTTATTCATAACAGGAATCTTTATTTTTGACACGAACACGCGTGCTGAACGCCTGCAGGCACGTCATATTTTTGTATGTTTGGCTGACCTGCTGTGCACCAAGACACAATCCCCTCAAGGTAACACGTCAATTGACTGCTTCTATTTCTCCTCTAATTAGCTCCTAATGACAATACACTTGTGTTGTAATTCTTGGAAAAATGTAAAGACATTAGTGAGAAACAGACCCCTGACACAATGTGGCACAGTTTGTAATTTTTTATATTAATGTTTTGAAATGATGATTTCTGTGGGAGTGGGTCCATAAAGTGTTTACCTTTTTTAATTGTAAGACTAACATTTTCACCTTAATCACTACCATTTCTGTTTTGCAGGGAAACACCCAGATAAACTGTGAAAGACATGATGAACTATTGCAATCTAAGGTTAGTTTAAAGTCGTTTTCACACATGCGCAGTAGCCATGACACGTTTCCTCTGAAAAGCAGCATGTCAGAACACAAACATCTGGTGCATTTCATGCAATTTTTGCATGGTTTACCCAGCCAGCTTCCCTAAAATTACACTGTAAAATGCAAGACCGTGACTGAGCGCAGTAATGCTTTGCAGCTTTTTACAGTAAGCATGTCACTTCCCGCTTGCTTTAAATAAATTAAGATAGAACAAATGATTTCAGTCATTAATATACTTTAATGGAAAAGCAACTGTTTCCTATAATTCAAAGACAAATACTGAAATTTCTAAAGTGTACTTTTAGGATCAAACCTTTGTGCTCTACCCCAACATTAATCTCAAAATGTTCTAGATTCGAGTATGAATCTCATTCAGATAAAGCCACTCGCATTAGTGATGAAAGGTTTCAGTAAAGAAGATTTTAAGGTGGGGATTGAAAGTTTGGGCACCCCAGGTAAAAAGTTGTATTAACGTGCTTTAAAAAAAAAAAAAAAAAAAAAAGTAACAATGGGAACATCTCCAAATGTAGGCTTTATTTTAATCATTTACACTTTCAAAATAAAAGAAAACAAGAAAATAGCGTATGCAAAAGTTTCTGCATCCTTCAGAGTTAAACCTTGTATTGTTCCCTTTGGAAAAGCTTAGTATCATAGATTGTTCACAATCATCGTTTGCAAAAACCAGGTGGTTTCAATCTCAAAGGTTTAAATAATCTGAGACATCTGACCTTGCACCAACAATCAGAACCATGGGTTCTTCTAAGCAGTTGTCTAGAACAATGAAACTGAAAATAATTGACGGTAAAGTAGGAGAAGGCTAAAAGAAGATAGCAAAGTGTTTTCAGATGCCAATATCCTCTGATTGGAATAAAATTACAATATGGCAGTCAACAGGAACAGTGAAAGTTAAAAGCAAAATCTGGGGGACCAAGACAAATATTAGTGGAATAATGTCTTGGTACCCCTCAAGTTTGGTACCCCTCCACTGCATTTTATGCATGAACAGCCCATATTGTTGAGACTGGTCTGAATGGACATTGAATATTTTTGTAACAACTGAGCGTATGGCTGCCATCTTGGATTTTTTTTGTGGCCAACATGCCTTTCTGAAAGAATGGATCCTAAAATACATCTGTGCTAAATTTGTACCACAAAATCCACAATTTGTCTGAAATATCAACCTAACTGGTTACATGCCTATTATCAGAAAGAGCAGCTCACGAGATTGTGAGAAAAGCAAGTCAAAGCAAGTTACAAATATCAAAGCTAACAATTTCATCATGTAAAGAGTGAATTCCCGTCTGTGATTTACACCTATAATCCCTGGATGACAATGAGCTTCCACCCTGGATTAAACAAGTAGGGTGTAGGCTCCACGTTTTCAGGATCAGATGAAGAGTTGTGTGTGTCTGCTAGCCTCACGTTTTTGAGCTTTTTTTTTCTTAAAGACATGATGAGACAGCACACCTCAATGCCCCGTGTTGCCACACCTGCCACACCTGTATCCTTGGAATGCATAAACCTCACACTGACATCTGCGTCTGCATGAGCAGGCACTGAGAAAAATAGGCTTCATAAAATACAAATGACACTTTCCCAGGCTGATCTAATAGTTTTAACTAAAGAGATTACTACATTTATTTAAAAAACAAGTGTGAAAAGACTGTTTGGCGCGAAAGATTCAATAACGTGTAAATTTTAATGCATTACATCAATAGATTTTAATACTCAGAACAACATGAGTCTCTGCTTGATTAAGTCTATCTTTCATGCTGGCCATATATATTGTCACCATTTCTATCCATGTGGCTGGGAAATTGTTTATCATAGCCCAGAGTAGCACCTACTGTTTAATAAAACACGTTAGGCTCACCCAAACAAGGCAGTCGTCTTCAAACCAAACATAAATGCAAAACCTATTGAGTCCATACATAAATTATGACTTAATAAATCAATAAATTCCACTGCTGCTCACTATTTTCAACTTTGAGCTGCCTCACTCTGTGCAAAATATTTCAGAATCCACCTTGAGGGGAAAATAATGTCCTAAAAGGGAGGCTGTTAGACAAAAAGTAGAAAATTTGAAGATCATTTTTGTTTAGGGCAGTTGATATTATACGTTTGCTTATTCAAATCAAAAGAAGCCATGTTTATTGTGGCTCCAATATAGTAAACTGCCAGTTTAAACTTGCATTTCCTATGAGTAGTGCATCGTGTGAACGCTGTTTTTTGTAATTGAGACATTAAAAATTCACTTGAGAAAACAAAAAACGTGGCTAGCGGTCAAGATTATTGTATTCTGAATTCTGTATTCGGATAGAATAACTTTAGGTACTTTTAAAGCAAATGAAAGGAACAGTTAAATTACTCGGCATCACTTGAGGGCCACATTCTTGCATGTTTTCCAACATACATGCTCTGGCATGTTCTAACTGGCTGGACACACCTGAACCAGGTAACCAGTCATGAGTAGGGCTTGGATATATGAAGCAGACACAGTGGCCCTCGAGGCCTGGAGTTGCCTTTCCATGTTGTAGGCTAATGCATATTTAAGAAATGTTCAGTTTATATAAAACATAAATGTCATGGTTTTAAATTTGATTTCTTCGTTTTCATTAATGAATAATTGTTCATTTTTTTCATTTATTTTGTACCTTTGAGTTGCTGAAACAGTAATACATCAAGTTGTAAATAAACTAAATAGAAAATTATGTTTTTTTATTATGAATTACAAAGTAGATGTGTAGAAGTAGTAGATGTTTTGTATTATTAAGAGAGCTTGTTAAGCTAAACTTAATCTTTCACTGTTGAATATGTGTTTTTCCTAGTGCCCCTAGAGCAAATACAGCTTTAAGGGTAGTCAGAACAATTTCTGCCACCACATTCAAGTGAAGATATATCAAGTCTAACGGCCAAAGCTTTCTTATCAGCTCAACTACTTTACATTTTCTATATTTGAATCCAGATCACTATATTCTGATCAAACGGACTCATACCTGAGAATCTGAAGTTCCTCCTTTGAGTTTTGCATCTCATCAGAAAGTCGTCTCCACCTCAGCAGTGCCTTCAGGTCAAACAGCTCTGATCTCTCCTGTTGAGAAAACTGACCAACAGACAAAAGGGAGAACAGAGGATTGCCATTAGGAGGCTCAAAAATTAGTAAAAAGGCTCCCACTGCTTTTATTCAGATTTGATATAAATTTTCTTCCAAGAAAATTATGTTTTATTCACAGTTATACTATAAAATGTATATATATATATATAAAAAATACATAACTTTTTAATACACAAAAGAAAAAAAACAAAAAAAATGTACAGTTATTATCTATAAGTTCAATTTGTATCAAGAGACAATAAGAAAAAAAAACATTTACACTCAGAAATACACAAAGTATTTCTTTTTTTTCTTAAAAAAGACGTTTCAAATTGTAGGATCCTATTGTACTTATCTTGTAGTTTTTATGAATATTGTTCAATGTCAAACTTTGCTAAGACGGTCCAATTTCTTGCTAGTTTGTCAGAAGTTTTTAGTTTCAATGTTCAATTCAGTTTTAGTTTTAATTTGTTTTTTTGCTTAAAAAATGAACTGCCTACTAAATGTGGAATGCATCCCAACAGCATTTGGATGTTTTTGAGAAATTGATATGGCCATAAACTAATAACTTATTACAGCAAATAATGATACAAGTGGAGGGCAAAGCTGATCTTAATGTCCCAGGCCTGGAAGTACTTGCTAACAAAATACAGTCTGAACGTCGGTCATTCACAACACTCAAGGAGACAACCAACACATACTTGTTGTGCTTGTGCCCAAATTATGTCTTCCAGGCAGGTAGCAAAACCTTCACTGATCCATTCCTCAGTCCAGTCCCTGGCTCCAATAACCAGGCCAAACCAGGAATGAGCAATCTCATGACAAATCCTAGACCCGCACAGGGATAGACTGCTCTCTGCAGAAGCAGGACTTCCTGTGTCCAACACACTCTGGGACAGGAACACTATATGGGGGCTGTTGATGAAAAAAGATTAAATACACATTAAATGAGTCAGCAGTAGGAAGGCAATAAACTTAAATATAAAACAAAAGCCTAGACATTTGTTAAAAATAATGCATGAAGTCAAGTGAAAACTTAATCAGGCTTCCTGTAAAATCCTAAAAGTAACTACTGTTTTGGTCTACACCTACTGTCACAAAAACAACTCATGAGCACAAGGTGTGAGACAAACACAAAGGGTGTTTAAAAACCACGTTATCCACAAAATATCTAACCTACTCTCCACCCTCTAATATAATGAGCAAAGTTGATCTGATCATTCATAACAAAACCAGCAGGTTTTTGCCAACTAGATTTGTAAACCTTCATAACATTTGTCAAGCTGTAATGGGTTTTGTTTTGTAATTAAAAGACTAGTATTTGCTGCTCTACAGAATTGTAGTGAAAATGTACACTTTATAAATTAGTTTAGAGTAAGAAAACAGACATAGAATATGTGTGTTTGCTGTTAAAAAATGAAGCATCAATAAACATTTAAAGATTGGAAAATAATATTGCACAGGAAAAAAAAAAATGACTGTGTAAAAAAAGTGACCTTTTTGCTCGACTGTTTTTCCTCAACTTTTCTTTCAGTCCCAGGTGATAAAGTACATTTTAGATCTGACAGGAAAAGTGTTTTTGCAGTTAAATATTTGCCCCAAGCGAAGACTGCACTGCTAAGTTCAGAGCCACACCTTATTTCATTTTTCAGGAAGTTATGTGTATATATACTATGTTTTCACTTAATAATAAAAGAACATTCTTAATATAATAAAATAAAACAAAATCACACAATTGACGTTGAAAATAAAACATCAATGTTCACAAAAATTAAAATAGCGGGTTAGATATGTTCACAAAAACAAAAATTTTTTTTACTTGCAGAAACCTCACTTTTCCCAGAACAAATGAAAAAGAACAGCAGAAACAGTTTTGCAAGTGCAGTTCCTGAGGGATGGTGTGTTAACAGTCTGAGTTATAGTGGGAGGATATGGTGAGGTGGGAGGGTAGCAAGGGGGGTGATAGAGGCCAACAGCTCAGGGAAAGAAGCTGTTCCTCGCTTAATTTGTGCAATTTTTTTTCACTGAGATCTGCTCGCCTGATGGTGGCGGTTGGAACAGAATGTGAGGTAATAGTCGCTTTGTTTTTTCTCATGTCTGAAATGGAAGCTCCCCATCACTACAATGTGCTCAGCAGTACTTCCCACACAGTACAGGTTCTTTTGTTCAGCAGCTGTTCAATTCAATTTCACACAGATATACTGTGTGTGGGGAGCCTGTGCAGCAGTTTTTGGGAAGTTCAGTGTTTGTTTTGGCTTCAACAAGAAACACACCTCCTAGATTTTATCCCAAAACGGCAGTTTATGGATATTAAACTGCTATCAATGCCTGCTACTGTCTCTAGATCTCAGTCCAGCCTTTGACCATGGAACTTTTTTTTTTGCAAAGGAGTAAATCTACCATAAAACTGTGATGGTGTGCAGTTTTGATTGGTCTATGTCAAACTGAACTGATAAATTTTATTAAGATTCAAATAATTTATTTAAATCTTAACAGCTTTTCTAAAATCCTGAGGCCAATCCTCACGAAACACCAAGAGATCACACTCTGTACCTTCTGTCTGATCTGCACTTTTACATCACAGGAATACAAAGAATTCAACTTAAAACTTCTTGTTTTACCAAGAAACCTGATTGCTCCAAACACTCAGCTGGTATGTAGCTTACAGCATCCGAGGTTAGAAAAGATTGTAAAGATTTTATCTCTCAGACACCTTTGCTGTAAAAAAAAGGCTTAGTTTTGAAATGCTGATCTTTTAGACCAATCCTAAAACAGATTTTTCTAAGAATAACTTTTTTTCTGGACTTTTTTTTTTTTTTAAACTTGACCTTTTCTGATTCAGCATATTTGATGCTTCATTGCTATAAATTAAACAATAAGGCAAAATTTAACTTGGTTTTTTTTCATATCAATATCATAGGTCTTCCCAACTTATTTTTGTAAGACACTTTGGATTTATTACTTTATACTGAACAAGTGTTACATCAAAAAAATCTAACTGCGGTAGATCAAGTAGTATTATTTTCTGCCTAGTGATTTACTTAAATTTTCCCCATATCAACAGATCTTAATCAATATTTTGCCCAAAATACTAAAATAACGACTCTTCAATCCAAGTTCTGATGCAGTAACACTAGCCTCATTTGTTATTTTTACTCAGAGCAGGCTTATAAGTGAGTTGTTTTTATTAAAAAGTAAAAAAGATTAGCATTTGCTTGCTATAATCTGATTACAAAAATGGGATATCGAATGAGAAAAACACAGAAGTTCATCTGAGGAACATCACTACTCTTTATTTCTCTGAGGACCAGATCAAAAACCCAACAGTACACTTTCTTTTTTAGGAACATGCCACCATCATATAAAGTGGAAGATTATGGGCATCGTTCACAAGAAAGCATCTCAAAGTAAATCCATGTTTTTTCCCCTGATTACACAAACAAAGGCTCTCACTGATGCAGGAGATGCTAACATTAGTGTTATGAGTTTCTTTGTATCCTAATCTTCTTTCTTCACAATTGGATAGACACGCTTTTGTTGTCAGTTCCACAACAGTGTTTGCGCGTGTCCATGTGTGCGAGGTAGTAAGTGTGAAACACAAAGACAGCCTTTCAAAGATGACTGTTGTACACGATTCTCCGGGGGAGATGGAATCCATCCCTGCAGTGACAAATCGTGTCTTCCCACTATGGAGGGGATGAAAAACAACGACATCTTTCACATCCGCCAATGCGCTGACTGACATTTGCTGACATCGGGGACTTGTCAGAGATACACGCATGAGGAAAAGTTTAGACAGATACATGCTCATGTGGTCCCTGTGCATGTGTACTTTTTGTTTTTTATTATTATGCTTGACATGGAAACAATTGCACACACACAATGTTCGGAAATCTTACCACTCTTTGAAAATGTAACTTCTGATTTTTCAAAGTTACTAATGTCATTTACAATTTACAAATCGTGTTTTTGCTGTTTTTAATAAGTTCTTGAGACATTTCTCTGATGATGGACATATATTAAGAAAATAAAGTTCAAAATTGCATTTCTTTACTCAAATTGTTGAGAATCAAAAGCAGACAAAATAGTGTGGTTTGAAAAAGAGATCATTTGTGACAAAGAAAATATGCTGGGGAGGCCACAAGCCCCCTGCACTGAGCTCTCAGCTACTGGAAGGGGAAGGGGGTGCGAGGTTGCTCCACACCAATGGTCCCACCCACAACTCAGGTGATTTTCTAACCAACTACTGCTGCTCTGCAGAAATGATATTCAAGAAAACAACACGTTTTTGGATTTTGGCTAAAAGCTGCATCCATAACTAAGGACCACTGCGAGCGCTTTTCAAATAGTTAAAAAGATGATTGAAGTGGGACTTTAAAAGAAACCCACCCCAGTTGGTCTTATAAGACTGAGAGTTACAGAATATCAAATGCATTCATGGACTTGAATATTTTGCCTTCATTCAAGACCAGATTGCAGGAGTCAAAGTTTCAGATTGTGACCTACACGACTGCAGTCACACTGCTTTCCTCAAACCAACTAAGAGAAAGTTCTACGACAAAGTCTTTGTTTTTCCTCACTGTCCCCACGTTGCAAGTCAGTGAAGGCAACATAAAGTCTTAGTCACATTCGCCTGTAGGAAAAGCATGAGCATTTTGGCTCTATGGGCTCACTGAGCGGTCTGCAATTTCTATATTTCCTGCAGGGCGCCTGCGAGCCCTGTACAAGTTTGCCTGTTTTTGCCCGCAAACAACTAGTATCCACCCTTAAGGACAGTTGTTACTAAGGTCCAAGACAAGAAATTTCAGCTGGTAGTGACTGTGTGACAGAGCTCATCCCTTATTAACTTAAGGAACTTGCACTCAACTGGAGCTGAGTTGATTCATCAGGTAAAGGTAGGCGACTCGTTACACAAACAAGTCAGTTACTCTTCGCTCCGATGTCAAACTGTCTAACTTTACAACAAATAGATCACACTTACAGTCACTGACTCACCAAGTGTGGCTGGCCCTGAGCTTCAGAGGTGTGAACCAGGGCAAATCTTCAATTTGGTGAGAAACAGATTACAATAGTATCTCAGTCCTCTGTCTCTCCATCCATTATTCATCCCTCTATCGTTACTGGCTGTAGGCCATCCCCCCCACCCAAGCGGGACACCTCCATGCATAATGCAGGAGGACCCCTATCATAGTCCTGTAATTGACATCCTCAGCTCAGCTGAGCCTAAAACTGGGACAAGAGTTAAAGGGCCTCAAGAGAGAGGGGGACAAGAAAAAAGGTGAACATACTGTGGACGCTGTATGAGTAAATCAGAAAGTAACAGCAGGGGAGATGCATTGAACTACTTAAAAAATAGTAAAATAATAAATATTTAGGAAGAGGGATAAATAAACACACTTTGGTTCATGTTTATAGTAAAAAAAAAAAAAGAAGACAGGAGTGAAGGCAGGTACTGTGCAGACAGTTTTCTGTCTATAATAGCTACAGACAACATCAAAGCTGCTTTGTATACAACTTTATGCAAATACTGAGCAAGTACAAACATAAATATGAAAATCACAACCAAAAGCCTGTCTGTTGTTTTAACATTACCACTGGGGAAACCGTCCTTCTTACGGGAATTGGTTTTTGCGTCCCCTCCCTCCATTTTGGACAGAGTCAGTGAGATATTTTAGACGCAGGAGCTGGTTTGACCAAACTCCTACCACCCCTCATTCTTTTTTAACAAGCCTGACTTCAAATGTCTGGCATTCCTGGCTGGCTGCAGAACAGCTCTGCACTCCCAGACAGGGCCCCACAGGACCAGAACAAATGGCGCACCATGTAGGGCCTAATCTCAAGAGTGGGTACCAGGCCACAGCCCACAGAGAACCACCCCACCCATGTTCACTACATCACATCAGACCCAGAAAATATATCCCAGATATTGGAGTTTGTCAGCAGCAAGGAAGCAACTATGCTACCCAAGTCGGAGTTGAGAAGTGCATTACACACTCCTCCTGGAATTTATTAATATCAAGCTCCACGCAAGAAGTTGGTGGCATATGGGCCAAGATAATTCGATGAAGTCAGGAATGCTTGTGTACACAAACAGATAAACACGTACAAACCAAGACGGTAATTGAACAGGGACAGAACCCACATCAACAGCCATAAATCCACAAGCGCAGACATGTACGTCCACACACCCACATACTTACAGCAAAATCTACTTTCAGTGTAAATTAGTTGCAAAGTGATAGCAGATGTCTGATCCACCCTTTCTTAAGAGTAAAGCTCCTTGTTTAGTGCAAAGCAAGAGAAGAAAAGAGATGTCACGACAAAGGAATGTTCTGGTAAATGTAATGTGTGTAGGAAGGATGCTGGAGAGCAAAGTCCATTATCTCTCGATTTCTCTATTCATTGAAGAGAGGCGCTTCATCTGTTAAGTGCCAAGCAGAAATATATGTCTTGTAAATGACACTGAAACAAAGCAGGTTAAGCAGAAGAAATGATTTTTTATGCAACACAGAGATGGGCAGGTTTGGAGGAAAGTGTAACACAGGCCAGTTTCAAAATGGAAAATTGAAGAGACCAATGAGAATCCGACTCAGAGAATGCAGTGCCACCTGTGCTGGCATTGGAGAATAAAACTGGATCTGTGTGTGGACCAAAACTGTATATGAGAACTGGAGTGAGTGACCCCTCCCACCTCACATTCCAAACAGGAAGTACCCGCTGGCTCCAAGAAGCCAAAACCCATATACTTCTACTGACAAAAACACAGCTATTACTAAGTCATTATATTTGTCGGACTTTTAACACATTCTTGCTAATCCTAATTTTTTAAAATATTTTTCTTTAGTGCAAGTTATTCAAGTTACAAACTCATAAGTATGTGGTCACAACAGGCCCTCGTGTTTAACGTTCGAAACCTTTGACAGATTTCCTGAGAATGCTTCCAAGTGGTAGGGGTGTGGTTTTCCAAGCAGCTTACTCCTGACTGGAAAGAGTGACTGCCACAGAAACAATAACTCAGACTCTTTGTTTCATCCACTTATGCTATGGTCACATACACAACTGCTCCCACGCAACGGGTAAGCATCAGCAGAATCTTCAAGATTACATGCCACCGCCAAATATTTTGAAAATCGTTGATGTGGTCATGAATGTAGATGACGCCATAACAAAAATCGTATTACAGTAAATGTCTCCGGACGGTGGCCGTCCATATTGGTCGCCAGTTGCCCGGAGGTATATAAAAAAGCGGGCCATTCTGCACCATTGGTCATTCGCAACTCAGATTTTGAGCACACATAATCTTGTCAATTTTGTCTCCCCATTCATATGCAGTGACCAGGATCGCCAGATTGATATCTGATCATCGCCAGGACCCCAGCCCATATCAACATCCCTTTAGTTTCAGTGCCGGCACTGCTACCATACAATTTCTAACAATTGGACGACGGCAGTAGAACAGCAGCATGGGGATGGGGGGGTGGCTGAATGGTGGCAGTCCGAGATCATAAGATGATTTGCTGAAAAACTTGAATTAGGTCGCCGCAATGAGAAATTTTGGGATATGTAACCATAGTCTTAGTGTGAAAAATGTAAGCAAACAAAAGTGTAAACATTTCCAATTAAAATACTTGTTCTCTCTCCACTAAAACAAGGTCCATTGAACTACTGTAATACTAAACCATCATAAAGAGTCACATTATGCATTTTTTATTTATCTATGATTGGTTTATTAAAGACAAAAAGCAAAAACTTGTAGGAGTTTATCTTTTATTTATGGGTCTTTTTTTTATATACACTATAAAATTTCAGTACAAGTGCACCTGACAACAATAAGTGGGGGTCAATTGACTAGAAAAGATGCTAATGTGACATTTATTTCTCAAAACCCCTTTTTTCCATCACTGTTGCCATTTGAATGTGAAATCCATCACACACACTCTTTACAGGCGTCCTCTAGTGCCATAATAAAGAGGGTATATTTCACAGAATTATAAATTGAGACATTTACTTACCTGTAAGGAAATACATAATTTATTTTTTATTTTTGTCTGAGAACATTTTGCTCTAAGAACTTTACAGAATAAATAGCTAGAAATAAAAGGACTTTAAAAAATACATTCTGGTTTAGTAGGGCTGTATCTTAAAACTGTCTTAGGTGTGTGCTTGTTAAGGTAAAATATGGCACTATATGAACACTGACACGCAAGCTAAAAGCTGAATGAAAATTACAGTCAAAACTGATATTGGGACACTATCTAAAAGATAAACTATTCTAATATACTGTAGTTGCTGTGAGTTCAATTTCAGTTCAGATAAAGTCTGACACTGTTACTATGTTTTAAACGAAAGCCTTGGGATTTTTTTTAATCACATAAAAGTATTTGAAGTCATAGACTTTCAAAGTAAAAGACTTTGGTGATCATTTCTTGCGTTATTCTTTTGTTTAATCTTAAAAAAAAAAAATCAGAGTTAAAGATATGGAGCTGAGAGACTACTCCAAAAATTATTTGAAATAACTATTGCAATTTTATTTGTACAGCTACATAGTATTTGAAAATTAGACAGTTTTCTAATTTTGGTGAAAGAACAGGAATAATTTTTACTGTAATTATTGGTTTACAATTCATATTTGAAACTATTTTGGCATTTTATTTTCTTTTAAACTTTAGGCAAAACACAACTATGAATGTTTGCAAAAAGCAGCTGCATTTTATAAAATAATTTTTTATTCTATCAAAATGTTTCTTAAATTATCATGAATGAATGAATGAATGAACTGTAGAAAAGCTGAGACATCCTAAAATGTTGAAAAGGTACACTAAAACACATTTATAACAACTGTATAAAAGACAAAAATCAAAAAATTATTCATTAATAATCTAAAATTTAAAAAATGCTATTTAAATGTAATATTATTGCCTAAAACAAACTTCAAATGTCTATTGTGGATTTAAACCAATATTAACCGGCTGGAATACACAAAACTTGGCTGGATCCAGTTTACAAGGTCAGATGACGTCCACAAACAAACACCAAAAGTTGCAGAAGGAAATGCGTTTTACTTTAAGCAGGTCCAAGAGCTCCCTCTAATCCTTTTAACTGACAAAATTCACAAATATTGTTGAATATGTAAAGAAATTATGACTTTTACTTAAATAGTTGTCCTATTGTGTTCAAAATAAGCTAAACAGAAGACATTTGATTTTCTGAAGTCAACTTAAGTACAATAAAGCTTTGCTGTGACAAAAAAATGAACAGGTTTTAGCATTTTTAGGAGTTAACCAATAGTATGATTCCAATAATTACTTTGATTGATCTAATCAATCAAGTGTTTTAAATCCATACATTTAAAGAGTTTCACAGCTCACTGCTTCGAAGGCCCAATTCTGTCCAAGTTCAGCTCTTCCTGACCCACAGACATTAAACTGTCGGGCTTTCTTTGGACATATAAGATTACCCTCCAGCCTAAAGGTTCAGCTATCAGTTGAGCGCCTGAGGAGGGACGTGGAAATCTGCAGCAGCCTGCCCTATTCCACACAATATAGCCATCCATCACTCCAGGAAACATAACCAGCGTTAGTAAAATGGCTGTGCAGTGACAGCCCTGTCTGCCGAGACTTTAATCCAGACTTGTAGCACAGTGTGCCTGTTGCTGTTAAATGTATTACATTTTGCCAGCTGTTGCCAGCAGCTTTTCATCCGAGATGAGTTCACAACAACACATCAATCACTCACCAATACCTGATGACAGCACATTTGGGGCAGATTCAGTTACAGAGGAGGGCAATGGTGCACATGAGTTGTAGCAGTGGCAGCAAAAGGTACAACACAGAGGACAGTGTGGATAAATGAGGACAAGGCAGAAGAATAGCTGAGAGATGGGACTTTAGCAGAGCAGGTAAGGTTATACTGCAGATAGAGATGGGAAGCTGAAAGGCCCAAGATAAGTGAAAAGGAACGCTCCAAAGACTTGCTAAGTAGTTTTTCTGCAAACTTCATTAAGAGAAGGAAAGTCTAAAAAAAAATTAGACAAGCACGCAGAAGGAGATGGATCGCAGATGCCTCTGCTTTTGGGGTTGGGAGCTTTCCTGTGTTGTCTCAGCAGTAAGTGAGACGAACAAGAGTATAAAGTTGTAAAGTTTGACTCAAAGTCTAAATCACTTAAAAAGCACACACAAGGAGTTCCCGGTCCTTCCCTCCAGGTGCAGGCACGCATGTCTGTCTTTTCAGCTCCTCTGGATCTTTTGTGTGGCCATAGTGGCAAGCGAGATCCACTCCAAAGAGACACTTCATGCTTGACCATTTGATTAACAGCTGTCCTCTCTGCCAAAAAAATAAAAATAAATAAAAATAAAAAATAAATAAATAAACCCCTCCACATGCTGCCTCCACCTCCTCTGAACTCCCTTACTGCCTCCTGAAAGAGCAAGTCTGTGTCACACACTTCTAAGGTTACGTTGCAGATCAAACTGGAGAAGACAGAAGAAAGGAAAGAAATCCACTGAGACATCACAAGGACAAGGCGAAGACAGGCTGTGGTTAGATCTGGGGAAAATAGACTCAGGAGAAGCAGAAATGCGCACAGTTAAGCGAACAGTGAGGAGGTGTGAGACAGCATCACCAATGATGCAAATAAAGGCAGACAGATGCTGAAAACTGAGACAAGTTCAAATTTAAATGCTTTATTTGCACTTTTTAATGAGCTCTTTTTGAACAAACAAAAAGCAGTAACGTAAAGTTTAAGATTCTTTGTAACATGCTGAAAGAGTCAACTATTTTGAATTTGTTATTAAGCATTTTTTTATGAGGGTAACTTGGATACTTTCAGAAAAAAGAAGCTTTTGTTAGGGATTATGTTTTTTTTTGTTTGCTGTTTTTCTTTAATGCTATAGGACGTGGTTGTTAATATCTTTTTTCAGCAGAGCTACGGTATCAAGATTAATTCCCTGCCAGGGGATCAATAACATTCTAAAAAGTTTAATTCTATTTTAGTTTAATAAATAAGCCTCAACGCGCATGCTTGCTCTGTTAAATCGATGCTCGATATATATGCTTGTGACCCCGTGACGTATTCAAGACAAGCGAAAGTTCAAAACAGACATGTCAAATGTAAAAATAAATGATGTATTCATATGTTTTCTGCAAAGCTGTGCACAAATTATGTGTTTGTGCACAATTTTGTCCATATGAACACAAGTTTATCTTACTGAATAAGTTTCCTTACCCTGTACAAATCCTTCACATTTTAGTTTCATAAAGTTCAGCCCATTAGAGCATTACACCTCACTGTGTGTTCCCTGAATGGTCACGTCTTTGCTGGCTTCAAAGTATTGATTGTTTGATCATTTTTGCTGCCATCCCACGTATTGTCCACTGTGATAGAACTTGGTCATTTTTACATCACATCAAAATAAACCTACTGTGAATCAATCCAAATGGTGCCTCGGACAGATCGATCTAGCTGGATTGAAGGACTATAAATTGATGTATCCATTAGGTTGATTATTTGTTACACCCCTAGAAAAAACACAAGAACATCTAAAAGTATTTTTAAAAGTACATCATTACAAAATTAAAATTAAGTTCTGAAAAAAATGTTAATGCTTGTGTTTCTTTAATTATTCTTTTCCTGTTTGGTTCAATTAGACTTACACATCTCCACTTTGTCATTCTTTTATAATGTACTAAAATCACAAGAAATCCTCTTTCCTCATTTTTACAAAAAAAGGAAACGTTATTATTTTTAAAAGAACAAAGCTTCTAATAAAAAATGTGAGTTTCTATTAAACAAGGAGTGAATGTGAATTTATTACTGTAAAACAGGTTGCCATCTTAACCTATAGAGCTTTTTAAGATTACATTTGCAAAAATAAAAAAACTTGAAAAACATTCAATGTTTCTTAACTAAAAACTTTCCTAATTTTAAAAACTTTGTATCAGAAGCTCTTAAAGCAAATACAGTTAGTGAAAACCTTAAAAGATGTTGATACTAAAACCATGTGTGAAGTATGTTAAGAATGTATGTGTTTAGAAACAAGCACGGATCTGTTGTTTTGATTTTAGGAAAACCTGAAAAAGATTTAAGTTTTGAATATGCCACCTGTGTTTGAGTGCAGTCTGTGGAGCCAGAGTTCTGGTTTCCATCAACGATGAGAAACAGCCCAGATGGTGCATTAAAATGGACTCCACGGCACCGGGGATTAGCCTGTGGTGTACTAACTCTTCCGGGACTCGAGCTCCCTACTTCCTCCCAACGGGGGCCAGTGGTCGATGTAACTTCCTGTTCGCCCATAAACAAACAATTCAATCAACTGAAGTCAGCCTTAAAATCCTCCAGTGCCACTTAAAAAAGGTCAAAAGGAAAACGCACTTTTTTTTTGGTAGCTGTGCCTTTGGCAGATATACGACTGCCTTCTTCGTCTGCATCTCCAGCTGAAATGGAAGTCTAACTTTTTTTCAAGACAAAAGTAGCATTAAACTCCAATCATCTTTTGATCTATTGTGAAAGCATTCCCAGTGTCTTTTAATGATGATTGTCATTTTTTAAATTTTTCTAGGACATAGTTTCTGCAGAGCGGCAGTAGCGCATTTGAAATTTGCCTCTGATTTGTAGGTGGGGCAATTGGTACAAAGTACGTCCTGCCCTTTCTCCAATCATCCATCTGTTTGTGTGGTCTCCTGCTAGCTTACAGCCCCTCACACCCCCCACCTACCATTACCAGTGCAACAAAAATGGCGAACAATATCGAGCTATGCAGCTGTACAGTTTTGAGCCAGATGCCAGCTCGGGCAAGAAAAACAAAGACGTACATGGATCTTTTTGCCTACAATTGGATGCATTGGAGCTTGTGCCTGCCCAGCGTATTCTCTTCGTCACAAATACACTCTTTTTAAAACAGCATTTTATTGTCTGCTCCTGATTCACAGCAATTTGACTAAAGAAATACTCAGAAATGCAATTTTAAGAATATTTTTCTTTGCATTTGCCCTCCATTGTCCGAAAAATGTCACAAGAAGATGTTAAAAACATCAAAGTGGTTCTTTAAAACGGAAGCAGGAGACCCCTCGATGCAGAAGGTCTTCCGTTAGAAAAACAGTATAAATCAGGAGAGCTGCTAACAACAGAAAATAAGAAACCAGAGTTCTCATCTACATGTGACTGTGTTTTTCAGAGTCTCCCATCCAGCAGTGGTCCTCCCTCCCCCTACTGTGAAAACCACAACAATCACAAGAAAGTCACAAACACCGACTCGGATCCGGTTCAGCTTAAAGTCAAACCGTGGAGCATTCCTCTGACATCATGTCAGTGCAGCGCACATCCTCACAACTCCTTTTGAACAATTTAAACATTCATAGAAACACAAGCACAGGAATCTGTCTGCAGTGAAGCAAAAACAAAACCCACATCGCCCACACTGCTGAAGGGCCCATTTCAACACTGGGAGGGAAGGCACCGCTTTTTCGTGGAGGCAGAACGTATTGTCCTCGGGTACGACACGCTGATCTCAGATTAGTTCTGCATGTCCAGCCGGCACTTAGGGACACATGGACCTCAGCTTCAAAGAGCGAGGGGAAACGCCGCACCCTTCCTGTCACTCCCATTTAGAAATGACGTGGACACGATGGAGTGATAACACTTTTAAAAAAAAAAAAAAAAAAAAAAAAAAAAAGTGAAACAAAAAAACAATACAAGCTTTGGCAGAAAAACTAAAGGCCGAAAAGAACAAATTTGCACAAGGATGAGTAATTGCTATTTACAAAGATTCAGGAAATAGTGGGCGATGTGACCATTTGTGTTTAGACCTTCAGTTACCTCATTTCCTTTCCCTGCAATTATTTAGGACAATAGACTTTTACACAAAATAGGCGAAAAATTAACTTTAAGGGATTCCCCAGTCGTGCCAACTGACAGCAACTCATTTGTCACTTTATCCCTTGTCAGTATTCATCCGTCATTGTTAATCTTTAGTAACCCCCACTTGTTTTTTTGTTGTTAGTGTTGTTTTTTTCTTGGCACCTAATTGTCTTTAAAATATTACAAAAAGCTTTAGGAGAAGTAACACTTCTGTTCTCCACTTTAACTTGTTTTAGTAAGTCTTCAGAAAGACAACAGTGATAATGCATCTGCTGGGAGCTTGAACTGATGATGAACTCTAATGCCGGACACATCGTGTTCAAACCCAACAGATTTTTGGGACCGACTGTTTTAGGAAAAGAACCAAACCGATCGCTCACAATCCTGCAGTAAAAGTTGAACTTTTTTTCTTCTGCGTGTGTGTGTGAATTAGAACGTGTGGGTATGCAGCATACGTGGCACAACCCTTGAGCGCAGACAAGCCCTTACTCGACTTCTTAATCTTCCGTTTCCTGCCCTCCCTCTCGTATCTCCGTATAAAAACTTCACGCCGGCGTGATTCCTTCCCCTTGCTTTGCTTCAGTTTCCTCCTCCATGTATCACACACTCTAGCAGCTCTTTGCCACAGTTCCCTGGCCCACAGCCCCACCACTCCTGCTGTTTCCAAAGGGGGCACTGCACAAAGCAACACTTGGCTTGATCCCAACAAGTGGGGCCCACATACCTCCCAATCTCTAGATTAAATAGCACCAGTCTCTGAAGTCATTCCAGAGGCTAATGGCTTTTGTTGCAGGGAATAATCCACACATCCTCTCCCACATCCTGGGGTTCCGCTGGCCTGTTGTGAACCCCGCCTTTGCCTTCTTAATTTCTCTCTCATCTCGGTCTTAATCTACACTTCAAATTTGCTTGACCTCCCAGCCTTCCTATGGCACAGCAACCCTGTAGCACACAGAGCTTTAACCACCAGTGTTGAGTGCACCGGTTTAGAGTCATTGCAGGTGCTGTCTGAAGCCTAATGAAGGTCCTAAATCTCCATTCTCCAGTCTCCACCGAAGTGAAACCTAAGCACTGGGGGAAAGAAGTGCCCGGGAGCTATC
Source organism: Adrianichthys oophorus (assembly GCA_036245035.1). Taxonomy (NCBI): domain Eukaryota; kingdom Metazoa; phylum Chordata; class Actinopteri; order Beloniformes; family Adrianichthyidae; genus Adrianichthys; species Adrianichthys oophorus. The sequence continues at coordinate 17,630,903 of BSAI01000189.1, read as the reverse complement.
TTCATAAGGAAAAGAAAACATCCGTTCAACAGCCTCTGTATCAGCACTTGGTGTCAAAATAAACATCGCAATGAGGCAGATTTTCACAAGACTGGAAAAAATATTTCACACAGATCAAAGAACTCTGTGCGTCAGCCTGAGAATAAAGTCCAGGCACTTATGGCTGCCGTCTGTCGCTCAAAACACTCCTGATTTTAATATGCAGTTATGAGTTCATTTCCCGTCTGTGGCATTTTGTTCCTGTAAAGCCTAAAGTGGGGAAAGGGGAACGCAGGGGGGACTGCCAACAGCAGACACATGCTTTTTGACAAAAACGGTCTAAGATGTAAAAAATGTACAGTTGTGGAATGTCATATTCCAGCAATTGACCATATAGAAGAGAGGAAACACTGTAGAACTGTAGAATGAGGGTTTGTGAAAGAAAAGTAAGGAAAACTGGTGAAAAAAATGTCTCCGAACAGCAGTCAATGAGGTAAAGTGTAAAAAAAAACATGAGTGGCTTGAGTGAGATGGTAAATGTCACATGAAAAGTGTAAAAAGACGAGAAATGTGAACAGGCCAACAATATGGTTTGACCAAAATAAGATAAAACTAAACGTATTCGATGCAGAAAATGAATAAATAAAGACAGAGATGTAGTTAAGAATGTTTTTACCTAAAAATATGAACGCATTTAAATGTGAGCTTTCTTGTAGGCCTGCTCGAGCATTTCAAAGTCATGTATGTTGCAGACAGATACAAAAAAAAGACAAAGAATTATATACTAGTAATATAAAAAGCACAACTAAGCTAGAAAGAAGTCAGTTAAAGTGATGTTGGGGAAAAAGTGATGTTTAGAGGGACTTACTGGTGCAACAGTTTTAAAACATACTTTAAATTTTCAACAAAGAAGACTTGTAAAATATAAAAAGGACGATGCCATTAGATAAAAATAAGCAAGATATTCACAAAAACTGGAACTGAGAGGTAATTTAAATCGAAGTTGAATGTTAGTTCTTATGGAGAGAACAAGTGCAGGCACCTGATTGAAATGACAATTGTTTCTATTGTTCCTCATTTAAAGCAATATGAATAATCACCAGATCATCTTCTATAAAAGAGCTAACTAACAAAATACAGTTAATAAAACTTGGTGACCTGGTTGATCAAATCACGTTCAAAATAAAAAACAAACAGTTACCAACAAGAATCCAAAGCTTTTTATAGGAAAATCAAAGCAATTATAAAAGGGTGACATAACAAATAGATAAGAGCGAATCAGCAAGATTACTGATATGCACTTTTTTCTAAAACTTTGGATCGGAATTGATTGTTTTCAGTGTATGTATTTTTCTTGTAATTCCTTAAAAATACTGTTTACATAAATTTAAGTTTGGATTAAACTGAAAAAAAACGGCTTGGACTCGATAAACTATTAAACTTCATCCAAAGCCGTTTTCATACATTCAATATTGTCATTCATCATTTTACTTATCGTTAGGATGTTTATTTTTTAATTTTATCAGTTTGAACTAAATCAACGAAAGAAAAAAATTACAAATAAACTCTCCAAATGACTAACATGCAGCTCTTCAATAAAAAGAGTCATATGCCCCACTTTTTGGCAGGAAAAAAATTTCCTGATTGGATGAACTTTTTAAGGTGTAGAGAAAGCGGAATGTGGCCAAATCCTATAGTCATAGAACCAAATGGCTTGTATTTGGCTCATCTATAGTCAGTTTTTCAACCATCTTGGCCAGACAGGGCATCATCAAAGCCCTACTTTTTGAAAAACACTTGGGGGGGGGGGTAAAGTTAATAAATAATAAATAAAGTTTAAAAGTCACTCAGCAGAATCTTTTTAAAGCAAAGATTAGATGATCAACTGTCAAGAAAAACATGCTTTGGCAATGATTTGAGGTTAAATATAAAATAAAATACATATATACTGTATGTCACACCCAGCATAGCAGTAATGGATCCTAAATGTCACCACAGAAAAGTGAATGAAGCCACAAAAAATGGGAGTTTACTTTGTCAAAAAGATGAATCATTTTGCATTAAAGTATTTGGCTTTTGTGTGTTAAAACCCCTCAGTGATTATGCAGTGAACCGATTGGACTTCAGATTCTTAAGAATTTCACATCATTTGCAAGTATGCAAGCAAGGTATTGATCTTTAATAGGGATGATATCAATGATCAGTTTTTGGATTTCTTTCGATTGGAAATATGATTTGCCCCTCATAAGCTTGCTGATGTGTTCATTTCTGTTCAGTTCCAACAGAACCACAGTTACCTGGCCATTCCAAGACTGGAGAACCCAGCAGGAACGATGAGAACATCAAGACGGGGAAAAGGGTGCACACCAAGAGCAGCGTGAGCTGCAGCCAAACAGCGAGGAAGCAGTTTGAGGAGGCTCATCTACAAAAACAAAAAGATTGTCAACAAAAAAAAAAATCTGCTAAAATCCTGCACCAATGCTAGCGCTCTCTTCTCATTGTATAAACACTAATTAGCTGAAGTCTCAGAGACTTGTTGTCAGAACTCCACCTGGGCCTTCTGCAGCAAGCAGACAGGGCTAAACACGCGGTGTGGAATCACCCGCTGGGAACAAGCCGACAACTTAGTAAACCGGCAAGGGTAGTCGCTATGGGAACAAGTGGTGCCATCATCCAGCATGGCTGAATAATCAGTTACAGAGAGCTCTTCATCCTCCAAGGAAGAGTGGCAGAATGCAGAGCTTGAACTGGTGTTCTCCTCACCACTGCAGTAAAACAAAACAGGGAATAGAATTTTAATCAAAAGTTAATAATAAGGATCAAGCTTGAGCTGTTGTACAAAAAAAGTCAACTTTTTCGACTATACTCGTCTAAAAAATAACTTAAATACTGAAATATATATCACATACATGATTTCTAAATTTGAAAAAAGATGCAATCCTAATCAGTCTAATTCAAAATCCAGCACCCTCTCCATTCTCATCCCATAAACTGTTTCAAAGGTGTGAGCCAAGTTTCTTTCCATTGATTCACCAGAAATAAAGGCCTCCCTTGTGCAGCTCCTGGAGATTCAAGGCGCTACGGCTGTGCTGCTGCTGGATGAAAAACATAAAGAGGAGGAGTGGGATTACTGGAAAGCCCTGGCAGACCTGCCAACCAGACCTGGCTTGTGAATAGGGAGACCCCAGCCCAACCCTGCCCTACCCACAGTGAACTGGGTCTCTAATAAACCAGACATCACTGTATTTCCTGTGCTTCTATAAAAATTTATGTTGGCTTTGCTTTTGCTCACCAAAAATAATTTTTGCCAGCCAGTAGATCCACTGGCCTATTGTAAAAGCTTCAGGCAAATTTGTTATAAAAAGCTAATTGCGCACCGAACCCCATCCATCACCCTAACTTGAACTGCACGAGCTTCGGCACGGTGAAAGGAAAATTTCCTCACGAAATATGGAGTGGCCAAACTTTCAGCCTGGAGTGGAGGCGGTCAACTGAGAAGAAAAGGACAGGAAATTTTATAACATACCTGCCAGTCTGGAGAGGAGAGCCCTTCACTGTTTTACGGGAAGACTTTCCAAGCTGAGACACAAGTCGGCTTTCAGTGCTTTCCCCTCGCTCTGGCCCGGGTTTGGCCATTTTGCCATAGTCAGATTTTTTTCCAACCTCAGTTTCCAAAGCAGGAAAAGCTTCTGTTGTGACTCTGTGCCAGTGGCCCACTGCCAGTGTGAAGGTGGACGCGGGCATGGGCATGGTGACATAGTAATTCCAGAGTAAAAAACCTGTGGAAAAACAAGAGAGATTTTGAGCAACACCAAGAACTTATTACTTCACCTCAAGGTTATACAGCGTATGGAAAGATGGGATCAAGTTTTTCAATATTTCGTACAAAATTATGACACTACAGTTTTACCACATTTGAGTTGTGCCCAAAAACAACTAACATATCAAAAGATTAAAATACAAAGAAAAGATTTTTTTAAGGCTGGGATAAGAACTGTATAATAAAGTAAATATGCAGGTGACTATGACCTGTCAACACTGTACAGTTGGTTAGCGCCAATATTGATGGCCATTTTTAACGTTAATGTTAAAAATGTAAGCTCTGTAAGGTAACGTGAAAACAGAGAGCTCTCAGTGACGGGGAGGGGAAGGGAGGTGAGGTTGCCCTGCGCCAACCGTCCCGCCCTCAACTTTGCCTGTGGCGGTAACTGTAAAACGCTTTGGGCCTTCAAGGAAGGTAAATAAACATGCTCCAAGTATCCACTGCATCTATGGATATTGAGATAAAAGTTTTGGTCTATAGCAAATGATCAAATGTTACTTCTGTGAGGTATCAACAGCAGCTTACGTCTGTCTGCATCCTTTGTAGGAACAGCCTGCTCCTCCCCACTCATCAGAACTACACACTCACTGGGGGCCCGTACGGTTGCTTGCCACGTTGACATGGCAACAGGTGGTTCCTGGCAAGGGAACAGGGCTCGATTGTTGATGGGAGAGCCGGCAGTATAAACGCACAACCTGGAAAAGTTAACAAAAGGAAACTTTCAAGAATGATCCGTTTAGCGCTCAGCAGATCCAAACATGAGAGAGCAGTAAGACAGCTCAGGGGGTGCAATCAGGAACCTGACAGAAAACGTATCACTTTTCTTTGATACCTGAGATGACTGCTTTTCATTTTATTTTAAAGAATTTCTAACACATAAGGATTACATTTCTTAAGATGGTGTAGTTTCATTTTTAAGCTAACTATGTTTAAGCTGGAAAATTGTATTTTTGTCTTCATTATTATCATATCAACATAATAGAAAAACAACAAGAATTGTGATCTACTTAACCCACAAATGGATCCGTGGAGCATCTAAAATACCCAACGGTCAACTATTGGAATGACTTCACAGCTAATTTGAATGTATTTCTGTTGATAAGTTGGACAACAGTTCAAAGGGATGCAGATATGCTTTGGGAGATAATCAGCAAACAAGATGAAGTTTGTTCTAAATCCAAACTATTTTAGAAAAAAAATCTACAAATATTTTAAACCCTTAAACCCTTCAAATAAAATACTAGAAAATGGAACAAGAAAAGAATCCTGAAAAGGTAGGTTTCATGCAACGCCACTGATTGGATGATGACGTTTGAGTTTTGAAGAAGATTGAAAGCAGAAGGATGTTTACTTGAACTGTGGAAAAGAGTTGATTGAGCAATCAAACTTTTGTAGTGGCTGTGGACAAAAGCTTAAAAAAACATCGTTCTTCCTGTTGGAAGATGTTGCCATGCCAAAAAACTTGAAAAGGTTAACAAACTATAACCATAATACCAACCATTTCTGGTTTCTTTTTTGTTTTCAATTTTCAATACTTCATTTTGATTTTCCAAAACATCTGATTTTTTTTTTGTTTCATTTTCTTGGAATTACACTTTGAAAATTTGTTTAGATTTCTGAAATGTCTTTTGTTATTATTTGGTTTTTTTGTTATAATTGTCGTAGTGATCTTGAATGCTTTTGCGCTAAGTGATTTGGACGTCAGGGCCACCGTAGAGACAAGCATAAACTTTCAGTCCAAACCACTCACAAATTGACTTTGCAGTAGCAAACCCTAAGAAAGGAGTAGCCATGATTTCTTTGAGGCTGGTTTAAGAATGACTTGTAGGCTCGTGTAATCTTGAAACAGACTACTTCCAATTGTTTGCATGTTTTTAGGGTGTTTGTTAGAGCTTGAAAGCAGCAAAGCATCTCAGGTCACAGAGTTCTGAACAAAAGCTTCATACATCAAGCCAGAAACCTTTTAAGACCCACTCTGATGAAAATCAACTTTTTGGTGTTTTAAACATGCTCTAGTGACATTTTTCTGATAATGGAGGACATATATAAAGAAAATTAAGCTCAAAATTGCATTTGAGTATCTCTTTTTTCAAATTGTTGCGAATCAGGAGCAGATAAAAGAAAGCCAGTAGAAAAAGAGTTTATTTGTGACAGAAAAAATACACTGGACTAGCCCTGTTGCTCCTCTCCGCAACAGGGAGGGAAAGGTTGTTCTGCACCAATGGTCCCGCCCACAACTTCGAGGTAAATTTCTAATGAACTTTTGCTGCTGTGCAGAAACTATATCCTAGAAAATGACACTTTTTTGGCTAAAAATTGCATAATCATATTTAAAAGATCACTGGGAACACTTAAAATACATCAAAAGATGATCAGAATGGAAGGAGCTGCTGCCGCCATCACTCAAGATCACTAAAAACAATGGTAACGCAGGGGCATCCTCAGAAATGTATTGGATCCCAAGCTTTCATTTATAAAATATAAATGTTGAGAACTTCACACTAACCTGTCATCCTGGTCCTTGGTCCATCTCAAAGAGCTTCCAGATGGCTTTGTCTGGTAGTGAATCCTTATAACACGAGGAAACTGGTGAGCTGACGTGACTGTCCTCTTTCTTACTTGCAGACTCCACAGGTCTCTGTGAAAAGGCAGAGAGCTGCCGTTTTCAGGTGCACGGCTACACAGCGAGAAGATTTGATGCTTCATCTGCCACTGGGAGGAGGGAATGGAGAAAAGGCTTTCCATGACGGCTGATTGTGGGTTTCCTGAAAGGATGTCGGATCCTACTGATGCACTCTCTGGTAAAAGGCCCAAAATGCCTGGTGTGGAGGTGACGTCCACTTCCTCCACCTTTGACACGTCGAGGTCACAGCAGTCCAACACTAAAGTAAAATCACTACTGCTGGTGGTTTGCCACAAATGAGAAGACTGAACATCTGCAGAGTCACATATCTTCTTGTCTTCTTCTTTTGCATCAAAATCCGTCCAAGCTTCAGTTATCATATCTGCCTCCTGAAATGTGGCTCCATCCTGACTGCGTTCAGCCTCACCCGCTTCAGGTTGAGGCTCCAGGAACAAGACAATGTTACCGCTGATGAGTCTGCCATGGAGATGAACCGTCAGGTCCAGCACATAATGCTTGACTACTATGTGATTTGTGTTTGCCCGAAGAGGAAGGTCATCCTTATCGGGGTCTAGGTTTCCATGGTGCTCCATGGTACACCAGCAACCACGTCAGGTCAATCTAGAAGTTAAAAAAAAGCCTAATACAGGAGACAAAAGCACAACAGTTTTTCTTTGTTTGGGTATATTTTTTGTTTATACAAACACGTGTACTCACAGCATTGAAAGTGCATTTCTAGAACAAACCACAGATGAGAGGTAAAAGAACTGCTGTCTTTGATTGGCAGCAGCTGGGTGTAGTGGAGGATTTTTGTTCTACCTTTCAAAATAAGGGTTGAAGATGGTTAAAAAGAAACGGGCTAAAATGTGTTTAGTGAAGCATTAGGGTGCTACAGTCGCGAGTTTTCAATAAAATATCTAAAAATATGAATAAAAAATGGCCTTTATATCACGAATTTCTGTCAGGTAATCACTGATGCCATGCAGGACACCTGTTACCTGTTGGAAAAAGATGGCTGGATGAATGAAGAGTTCAGCTAAGTTTACGTCTCAGCCTCTGATATTTAAAGTGTCCGGAACATTACAACGAAGTGTAAACATTAACTACAACAAAGAGCAAACTTCACAGCAGTTTGTAAACCTTTATACGCCCAACATACCGCCAATCCCGAGAATTTGGTTCTTGATTTAGTTCTACTACCGCGCTCGCTGTTTGTCCTGTTGAAGTCGAACGCTGATGACGTCACACAGTCGCGCCTGAAGCTGAATGTAGTTTTTTTTAAGCAAATATACTAGATAAAACCTAAAAATAAGCCTTGTAATAGTTATTTGTATTTATTTTGTTGTACTATTGTGCGTTATTCTGAATGTGCTCCTCCTAGTTGCAATTATTAATTGTCTTACATTTATTTATTTTGTAAGTGTACATTATGCCATGTTTAGTTTTGTCTACTTGGGGCTGTATGTCTATTAAAAGAATAAAACAGTTATTTGGGCAGTGTATCCCCACAACTGTAAGTGTTTTGAAACTACTCTTCTTTAAATGAAAAAAACTAAAAATCCATCTATTTGGTAACAGAGCATTAGTAATTGCCTATTTTGTTATATTTAAGGGAGGATTTCCTAACATTTTCAAAAATTTCGTTAACTTGTTTTTTTCCAATGTTAAACATTATAATTTACATACTAAAATCAAAATGTATCTTTTTTGCAGTTAGCTACATAAAAAAAGCTTGTAAAACAGTTTATCTGTAGTGAAAAAAACAAATCTACTCTTGCAACAATACAATTTGGTAGCCTTTAGTGCAACTTTTCTTTGTTTTTAGGCATATTGAATGCAACAGTTGATTGATGTTAAATCACACTTTACTGAAATATCATTCCTCAACAGCACATTTGATTAACAATATCCTTTAAAGGAACTAGAAAAAGTTGAACTACTCACAGTGAAGTTGAACTAACCATTACAAAAGACAGAGCTAAAGTGTGCATATATTAGATTTTCTTTTTCTTTTTAGTATTCTGTTCATGATAGCTAAAAGTCACACATTAAACAAAAGCTTTGGTGAATTTATGTTTCCAAAATATCAAAGTAAAAAAACTTATATGTTTCAGGAAAAGGTTATCATCTTTAAGAAACACAAATTATTTTGCAGAATAAAAATTTTTTTTTTAACTGTTTTAAAACATTTAAAGCAACAAGTACATTGACATTTCTGAAATTTAGATAATTCTTTCTTCTGGAATAAAATTTGATTTGTCAGATAAACATGCTTTGTAAAGCACAGCTGTGTGGAGCGGCTGATCAATAGTCTTACAGGTCTTTAGTAAGTAAAGGAATTTATTGTGATACTATACATTATGGGAAATAGTCTGCTTAACAGTGAAACTACTAAAACAGACAAAAAATATGAAAACCACATTTTTTTACACATTTCTGACACCTGTCCAAAATAGATTTCCCTAAATTGTTAAATACTATTTTTTCATAAATGTGTAAACTTTTTCTTTATTTGATGGTGTGACTCTATATACAAAATGTGAACTTCTTCAACTTTATATAAGCTACATTGCAAAAACAGCATTTTTGTAGTAAAAAAAAATTTTTCAAAAAAAAAAAAAAAAGGTGATGGGAGTTAAGACAGAAAATGTTACCTATTTATCCTCTCAAATCCATCCATCCTGTCATAACTATCATATCATTCAGGAATGTTATTTAAAAGTTTATCTAACAACCACAAATATCAAAAGAAATCAAACAACAAGGACTAGAAAGTGATTTCAGCTTGGCACAAAGTCTTTACTCCAAATATAATTTCACTTGAATGTCCTTGATCCATTATTTACATACATTCCAGTATTATAAACATACACCTCTATCAGACACATAGATTTTCTGGGCCAGCAAAGGAGATCAACCCAGATAAAATGTTTGCAGCATTATTATGATTACTGGAATAATGACAGTAAACTGCCTAACAGGCTACATTTTTCTGTGATTGCCACTTTATCCATTTTCAGGTGCTTCTTTTTCCTGTTACTTTTACATGGTATCAAAGACAGGACATACAGTAGAAATTGATGCCAGTGATGGAATCCCCTGAAAAAACATTAGTCGTCCTTTGTGAACACAACTCCCGCACTGAGAATTTCAGAGGTAGTTCATCAAATCCCATTCTCCTCCGTCGCCTGGATGAGAATCACACTGTAACATTCTGTTGGAGGAACTTGCTGCATCTCAGGAGTTTTCCTCTTGAGTTCTGCGAAAACTCAGGCGTTTGAAGGAATCCTTATGAAAAACAAGCAAATGAGGCAGAAAGAAAACAACAACTTAAAAAAAAGAAAAAAACACAGCATGTAGAAGAGCCTTATGAATAAAAAAATCCATAAGTAAGTAAAGAGTGAATTTTTATTGAAAGATATCATTTTCATTTTTAATATAGTGTTTTAAAAAGTAATAGTTTGTATACATTTTGATTCAAAAATGCCATAAATCCTGAAATACACACATTTAAAAATGGCAAAAATTAATTTTCATTTGTTTCCTCGTGAAGCCTTGTTTATTATTTTAAACCCTGTTGTTTTTTTTGTTTGAGAAAATCTAAATGACACCCCTCTGGTCATCAGCAGAGAACTTTTTTTTCCAACACAAAGGAAAATCTCCTCAATAGTTTCCAGTAAACTGATGGGATTCTATTTCTGTAAATCTGTTCCTGTTGGAAAAAGGTTTTTTAAAAGACCAGTGCAAAATTTGTCATCGGCTCCATCTGAGTTCATTTTCCACTTGCTCGTATTCGTTTCCTTGCATGTCTGGTAGCAGTTAGAGCAGCATCTCTGCTGTTGTTTTGATGCTTTCTTCCCAGTTATACACGTTTGCACCAAACACAGTGAACCACACTGCTCGCAGAAAAGGCATCTGCTTCCAACATCTACAACAAACTAAATTAATCCTAAAAAAGGGATGAAAAACGTAAGATCTGTCTTGATGCTGCTTCAATCTATGATGTGACAAACAGATGCTCGAGGCGCCTTAAATAAGTTTGAGTAAAACTTTCAAAAGAAAATAGAATGCAGTACAACAGAGATGCATCAAAATTGCACCAAACCCAAAAGGTCATGTGCCCACAGTCTTTTGTGTTTGGTGGTTTCATTTATTTTAAACCCCAACTAAACCACTTGTAATTTTAGAACTGTCTAAGCATTAATGAATAAAAATGTATCCTCAATTGTTTTGTGTTCAACTCAATTAAAAAACACTGTTACATTTCATCAACACTTAGTCATAACATTAGTGACAGTTTGACCTTGAGTTTACCGTTTACCTGTTTTCAAGGCGAGGCCGGATGATGGGTTTATAAAGCTCAGGAATCTTTCTCTCCAGCATTGGCCTCAGGTTCTCTCTCAGGCGGTTGTAGTTCTTCTTCAGCTCCTGCTGGTACTCTTTCTGATCTGATGTGATGAGATGCTTATTCTTCTCAACTGCCTCACCACACCTACAGCAAAGAGGACATAGCAGGGTGACAGTAGTTATAAACATACATGCGAAAATAACTCATGTTCCATAAAAAATGTGCTCTTTAGTGTACCAAAGGTAATATACTGTCATATATTTGGATATAGTTTACTGTCTGCAAGAAATTGGAACACCCCTGATGTATATATATAAAAAAAAAAAAAAAATCACACTAATGTTTGATTTTGAGCTCAACTTTAAATGATACAAAAAGCTGACTACTGAAGAAAAGAAACGGTTGATTTCTGGGTGTGAAATAGAACAATCCCTCATTATAAAAAGAAAACAACCAAAGGACCAGAGCTAAAATGAGCACAGAGCTGCACTGGTTTCTCCTGTCAACATCCTATCAGCACATCAGCATGCAAAGAAGCTGCAGGAAATTAAGGAAAACTGGCTGATTGCAAACACATGTCTGAGTTTATCTCTGAGCGTCTAATGAAGGTAACATGGAAACTGTCCTGTTGTGAAACAATTCACTTTTAAATATACATGTGATAAGCAGCAATGACTATCATCTCTCTGCTTCCTTTGAAAACTTTGAATATTTACTTTATTTAGTTAACAAAAAAATCCTTTAGCCCACTTTAAAGCATAAAAACAAAACTCAAGTGTCCTAATGTGACATAATACTAAAGTCCACAAGGGGAACATGCCAAAAGATTTGATCACTGAGTTAATCTTACTAAAAAAAACTTGTTCTAAAATTAACTCATAGTGGAAGAACTGTGACATTTTTAGATATTTAAGCTTCTTTGGAATATATAATTAAGTAGCATAAAACAACTCAACTATTCTAGTCTTTAATCAACTTTTGGCCCTTGAATGTACTTTGTAACTCATGTTGGATATATTTCTAAAAGAGAACTTTGCATAAAAAACTAAGTTTCCTTTTACCAGCAGATGCTAAAAAACTATTTCAAGCAGGTTACCAAACTCCAACAAAATCACTTCAGCTTATCCAAAAATCAGATGGCAGAGTCCTAACTGAACATCCTATGAGGGATTATTTCTCTTCTCTTCTTTTCTGTTCAGTCTCTCTAGATTGTCTAAGTCCAGAACCAGAGGCAAATTTAGAGTCTAGGTTCCTGTACTGATCAAATACAGTATTTTTTTTTTTTTTTTAAAAAGGGAGAATGATATTTTTTTTTTCCCCAAGCCAAAATGTACAATTTAGACAATTTATGCTTTTGCTTTGTTTTTTTATATATTTACCAACACTTCTTTAAAAAAAAATTTTCACACCGAGTGGCTCAAAAAGTTAGAAAGGTTCTTTGAAGGAGAAAAAAAAGCCTAAATTGAGGCAGGAGATGAACTTCGAGGTTTTAGAAGGTAATTAACAAAACAACAGGGAAATTCCCTCTTTTCTTTTATTTTTGTATTCTCTGTTTATTGTCTCATCTTGCTCTTTTCATCAGCCTTATTAAGGCTAAACCAAAGTCTGAATCTAAATCTCTGAGATTATACATTTTAAAAGAGCGTTCGGATTGCAAGCTGGAACCCGCGTCAGAGCAGGTTATGCCATCCATTAGGCAGAACAAAGAAAGTTGTGTTGATTTTTCCATAGAAGGGGATTTTCCCTTTGAATTAAAGGTTGGGAAAAAAACTGATGATTTGAGCAAGATTTTTTTTTTTTTTCCGTTTTAGATTACTCTTGTAAATTATTTTACATAATTTACTATTGATTAATCAGTAAGGACATATCATATGATAAGCTTCTGCACTGAAAACAATGTAAAAAATCTTTAAACAGTTTCTTTACCAAGGATAACGATCAAAATAAAAACCTTGTGACAAACACACGGTCCTATGACTGTTCACTGAACAAGCTAGATTTACATACATTTATTTATTTGATGTAAACTATTGGACAACAGGATATTTGGATGTTTTTAGTTCAGAGAAAGTAATCATGAAGAAGATAGTTTTTTTTTGTGACTGCAACAGCTCAGGAGAATGACATTGAAAGCGTGCAGCTTGTTCAGATTTTAGACAAACTATAAACCTTCCTAAAATCAAAGTAAGTATTTGCCAGTCTTCTTGTACCAATCAAGGCAGCTGGAATGTGACACGAGGATAAGAAAATGAAAACCACCTCTTGGAGGTAAATGGTAAATTCCCAGATGATGTGAATACACACTCAAATACATAAACACACATAAATAAAACACAGCTGCAGAAAATCAGTGCGTTGTCGTGGGAAGGCTTAAATTATTCTTTGAAAGCTTAAAAAAAAACATCTGAAACTTTGGGACCAAAAAAGTTATTTTCTACATTGAGAGATAGTATTTTTCTGGCTGATTCTTTGTCTCTGCTTGAAAAGAAGCTCATCAAGCAAATATTTTAAATTTTCTGATTCTAAGTATAATCTTGAGTCTTTCAAATCCATTTTGACATGAACACTGCAACAAAGAGAATCTTAAATATTATTCTATTCTTTCGCATTCCAAGGTTATCAGTTGTCAGAGAAGTGGTTGACTAATGCTAACTACATCTTTTAAAATGTATTTTACATCTACTTTTTATTAGTGCATGACTTTGTTACAATCTGTGTCACTGGGTGCTGACCCTTCCATCACATCTTACCTCATTATAAACTCTTTAAAACACAGACGCAGTTTATTGTGGTGACGGAAGAGCTTTGGATCCGCTGGGATCTCATTCAGGAAGACCTGGGCCACCTCCAGCGGGCCCTACAATGAGGCAAAGAGCAGAGGAAAGGAACAAAAAACAAAGAGACCGAGTTAAAGGAGCGAAGAAAGAGAAAGCTAAAACTGAGTGGAGGAAGGAAAGAAAGGAAGTGTTTCGGAGCACAGGACGGAATGCACCTCATTCAGAAAAAGGGAAATGACTTGCAAACTAAATACCTAACCCATAAAAGGGGCCAAGATGTTGAATTAGGCCATAAGAAAGACATCAGATCACAGAGGGAACCATGATTAGCCTTCTGAACCGCTAATGTCACAGCTAAACCTGCACATCCACACCATTTGGCTCTCATTTGTCCAGTACGGCTCTTGTTATCCTAACTTATATTCATCATAAAACCACAGCAGGCTCACACAATGCCTGCATCTTTAAACAGCACTGATTAGCATCATAAATGCATCGAGCCTGGGCCTCTGAATCCTCGGCCTGAGCTGCGGACCCACACACAGAAATCCAGCCTTTGATTGCATCGAGACTTATATGTTTACGAAGCTGCTGAGCATTAGCGTTATGTATACAACCATCAAGTCAGAGCGAGGGACCTGTCAGATTAGACGCTAGAAGATAAAGCATAAGCGGAGAGAACGGAGACGCTAAAGCTAGCATCATCATTACTCCAAAATTCATCGTGCTGGCAGGACCTGGAAGCAATCAGATCAAAGAGACCTCCGGTTCAGCATGCCACGCAGCGTAGACATTAAAGGAAGAGGGAGCATGAATTGACGTTTTAACTGAATTAGGAGGAAACCAAAGGAAGGCTTAGGGTTATGGATCAGGCGAAGCCTTTGATGTGTGAACACTGTCCGATGTCTCGTCTCCCACCTGCAACTAGAACTACAATGGAAACTATAAATAACATAGACAGAAGCAAATCATTCAGTCATTTCTCTCTATTGAAACAAAAATAAGATGTCTCTCCATGCCACTTAAAGAGAACTGACATAATTTGGTTATTTATGAAGTAAGTGATCATCCCACTCACCACAATGGCCATATGTCACGCAAACAGATAAAACAAGGCTTTATTCACAAGTCAATTACCTGGTTAACAGTGGCTCCCACAGAGCCTTGTAGCAGCATCTGCAACATCTTAGCATCTGGTTGTTCTCTATGTGTGGCAACTGCAAGCTCCCTCGTCTTCTTCTGCATGTCCTCTATAGCCACCTCAATGGGAGTAAGATCAAACTGCAAATAAAAGGCAAGTAAGGATCTAATACTAAGTCATTAAAACATTGAAGGATGTTTTACGAATAAAGATCCGACCTCCTCTTTCTGAATGACATTGATGCGGGTCTTGACATACGGGAAGGCGTGCATGGTGGTGAGAATGGTCTTCCTCTTGTACTGCTCATTAAGTTCACCTCGAGGCCGTCCGCTTTTGGTAAAGGGCGTGGTGTACATGAAGCGACGCAGGTTGAAGTTCTTCTCAAAGTTTGTCAGACGATCTTTCATCTCGTAATCATCAAAGTAAGGCTCCACATAAGTGATCTGAATGTACGCCTAAAGAGAAGAGGTGGATCATTTTCTTTTTTTATGCACCATCATTAACACTGACTGAGTAATTTCAGGAGGTGTTTTTTTCATAGACAGATTTAAAGAGGGAATTCATTGACCTCTGAACGTACCTAAATCTCAATTGTTTGCTTTACATAGTTTCATTTGTTCTCTTTTTCTTATCAGGAAAGCATCTATAGTTATTTTATTCACAAAAAAGCTAATCTTTTTTTCATCTATTAAATTTAATAAAGATTTTCTGTGTGGAAATATGACATAAAATGACTATTATTATTATTATTATTACTCAAACTGTGTAAGACATTTTAAATCAAAAGTTACATTTTTTCTAGTGTAAGACAGATACTCCCAGCTCCCTCTTGGCCTTTATTTTCACAGTTCTAATTGCACCTAAACTGGCTCTGTGTGCAGCTCAATAGCTTCTCTATAATCCAAATCAATTGAATCTAATTTTCATTTTTTAAGCCAACATTTCTAAAAGCCTACTTTGCTGGGGTGAAAATGCTTTGAGGAAGCATTTTGCCTGTTAGCAACACATTATTTTCTCTCCTGTGAAATTTCAAAAAACTTTTTAGAAAAAGTCTATTATGGCCTAATGTATGGTTATTGATGAAAATAAACAGTCTTCTGACTCATACTTGCTCATGTTTGAGCACAAATCAAAAAGGCAGAACAGCAGCAGAAAGCACAAACAACTAAAATATTTTTATTTTTCCAGCCACATTATTGAAACGACCTGCTGTTACTTTCAATAAACAAAACAAAATGAAATATTGACAAAAGAGGAAAAAACAGAAGCAAATGTAAAAAAAATATTGTGCAGCTGCCACAGTTTGTGACTGTTTACAATCTGGCATTTTACTTGCCCATAATATTTCTGCCTTGATCCTCAAGGGGACCTCTTTGACTAGCATTCATATTTAAGAAAATTAATAATTATTTTTAAATTAATAAGTAAAAATCATTCTATTTTTAAGATTAATAAACAAATCAAAAATGATCAAATTCAGCTTTGAAAATGACATTTAAATATAATAAACTTCTTACCTTATTGGGCTTGAGCTGTTTTCTGTCCACTGGTGTTGAGTCCTTAATCATCACCAGTGTGTCTTCACCAAAACACTGACCGTAAAAGTGCTGAATGAAAGAAAAGGATATCTTTAGAATTCAGTACTTTTATATCAACTATCCACAAGTGACGTATTGTTCCCAAAATACATTATACCAACTTTTTTTTTATTATTATCCAATATTCTTGTACTCTTAAAATACAACACAACAGAAAATGGTTTCATTGTTGCATTCCATTCAATTTCCTTTTCGGAATCCATTTTTATTTCCACAGTTTTATAAGACTTCTTTAAAGACCCACACAAACAAACGTTTTTCTGCTCTGCTCCATTCTGATGCAGCCACTTGCAGACAAATTAACGTCTTCATCTTCCTCGTCTGAGCTGGCATCTGGCTCTAAACTGTACAGCTGTATAGCTTCGATATTGCTCGCTGGTCTTTAAAAATATAGTTGGAGTAGAACTTTAAAGTTGCTCCATAGTTAGATGACATTCATTCTTTTCTAAGTGTCTCTGTCGATACTTTTTCTGCTTACCTCACTTCAATCTCATGTTCATTCACAAATAGCACAACTCTCATGCAGACACCGCTTTTAGGTCCTACCTCCAGTCTCTGGGATATCTCAGGCAAATGAGTGATCCCAGGCTCCTTGTAAATGAATTCTCTTTCATCCAGGTCGCCAAACTTGGACCCATAAAAACCAACACGAAAATAGGTCCCAAACATCCTCTTAGGACCCTAAAGGGAAAAATAAAGGGAGGATTTTATTCACAACTCTAACTACCGCAACATCACTGACAGGTTTTTCTCATTTTGGTAAAAGCCTTTTAAGCAGTCTTTATTGAGAAGAATGCCTTAAATTGTTTAGGTAAGAAATGCGATATGCTTGTAAATTACTTTGGAAAGCTACATTTTAAGCATTCTTTGAACTTTGTAAAAGTATTCTGTGTACTTCTCCAAAAAACATTACATGAGAAAGGTTCAAAATCTCTGTCACACTTAACAACAAGTAGCTATAAAGCATTAGCAGAAGTTGCACAATCATATTACCTTATTGATGATGTTTTCAAAAGCTCTGTGAAGTTTTTCATGGGTGAAAGCCAGTTTTCTGAAATCTCTGCGTGCCTCTAAGATTGGGATGATGATTTTGTACACTTCATTCACTGCTTCATAAAGACCACCCTGACAAAGACCACAAAATTTTTTACAGTATTTAGTCATTCTTTATAGAACACTATAATGTTATAAAATATATTTTATTCACAAATAATTCTTTAGCAAAACTAGTCAGAAAACAGCTTCAATGTGCAATTAAATGCTTCTTTGTTGTTATTCAAGAATAAAATGTTAATGTCTCACAGTGCTGAAGAGCTCAGCAGCCTGCTCCAGCAATCCCACCAATCCACTCTCTGTAAAGCAGCGACCTGAGCACACGCCGTCCTCGTCCGGAGACAGGATGTCGTCTGACACAGCCGACTCCTCCAGCACATTGGGGGAGATGTTCTAGAGGAGAAAATCAGTTGCTAGATCAATCAGTTAGACCTCTTAATCAAATAATCAATCAAATGGCTTAAAAGGACAAGCTGCAAAGTGGCAAAAGGAACCAATTTGACAGCTGTCCAATCAATGACATGCTGGCTGCTTCAAGTTCGTTTCCTGTACCCGAGCGCAGCAGAGGTCTTCTGTGGGAGACAGCTCATCAATGAAAAACCATCATGTCTGTTGAAGCTGTTTTGAGCTCAGGGAAAATGGCACTTAATGCGTTCCCGCAAGAGCATGTTTGCCTTTTGTCCCCCTACCTTTGAGTGCAGATGCATTACAGCAAGTGAAGATATCAAGAGACCTTATTTATATGTTGACATGATGGGTATAAAGCTCCCCCTTTGGACACAAATAAGCAAATATACACATACTGACAACATGAGGAGACTTAATTCCTATTTTTACTTACTTACTCCTGATTATTACTTTTACTTTTGAAATAGTTCTTCTTTTTACTGAATTTTCCATATTAAGACTCATTGTAATCTGAGCTACTCAAAAGTCAACATTTATTTCGTATACCTGGAAAGTGACGCTGCCTACAGGGAGGTATTTGTGGTCCTCCAGCATGCTGAGATACTCTGCCACAAGGGCAGCAGCGTGGACCAGGCACATAGCCGCCTCGGTGTAACATTTCCTGTTGTTGTGCTTCTCCGCCATGTTCTGCAGCCAGGTCAGACGGAGGTCAGGAGACGTCTGGTAACCCTTTGCTATCCTGCAGGGAAAAAGAAGGGATCACTTTTTTTACTTTCTTGTTCCTTGATTTTTTTTTTAAAGGTCAAATTAAGATTCAAATCTGTCTTGAGAACAACTTAGCCGGAGATGGTTAAACAGTACCAAAACAAGTGCATCAGTACAATGTGAGACTATATATAAAATTATTATTAATTATTATTAACTAATTTTAACAACAGATTTGTGCACACATATACAAAGACATGTCCAACATATAAATAAACATATTGTATATTTTAAATAAAAAAAATAAATGGCATTCCAGCAAAGAATGTGACTCAGTTATGAAATGCTTTTTTTTTATTTAGGCTGCAAATATCTAAAATAAAATGTGTAATTAATGAGTGTAGAAACAGTACACGTATTAGTTATCACAGATTTTATTAGATCCCCAGTTTAACAAAAATACTGAATAATCAGCAAAGAAAGTGAGTTGGTTCACTAAATGTGTAAACTAGTTTCCCCACACATAAATGACAAATGACTGGAGGTCAATGCTGAGGTAAGAGCAAGTAAGTGTACAAAGCCAAGAGGCCACTCTGCAGAGCTGCCAGACAGACACTCACCAGGTGACTGCAACCCTAACCCAAACATATAGGTGGATGATAAATGATACATGCATGCGACATGGAAACATGTTGAGGGAAAGTGCCAGAATCAACAGCTGAACATGTATGCTGCCTTTGTTTCAACATTGCCCCTTCATGCGCTCGGTCCCTCTGTGTCTCGCACACTGTGTTTACATTTGCATATACACAAAACCAGATCAGAGGACCAAACTGCTACCACATGGTAACCATAGTGAGGCCAGAAAATAGGGGGAAACGGCTCAGACCACAGAGAAATGGGAGCCAAGGCTAAATAAAAGGACAAACCATACTGAGATGGGAGAAGAAAGGACAATAGTTATATGGAGAAGGTGGCTTCAGATTTTTACCTGTACATAAGGTCCATAAGCATCTCAGGGTCTTCCTGAAACTCCCTCATCTTTACTGTGTCAGACAAAATGCAGTTGAGGTTTCTCAGGAGCTCATCCACCTAACAAAAACGTATTAATAAAGCAGGGTTTAGACAAGATGTTCTAACAAGAAGACCAGCGTGTGTGTTGGCTCTAACCTGGGAAGGCAGCTGAGTGTTCTGCATCTCAGCATCCTCTTCAGCGTAGGCCAGGATGGTGCGAAGGGAGCGGCGTAAGTATTCCTCCTGGAAGTCTGATGACTTGCCCACCAGTGACGCCAAAGACATGGTGACCTGCATCTTAATTCTCGAGAAGTTCTGTTAAACCAGAGAAAAGTAGGCATTTATCATACAAGTTTTTTTGCATTTTTTTCACTGATTTCCATTCAGTTTTTAACAAGTTTTCTTTGAATGATGTATTTATTCATTAATCAAGGAACAGTACACATTGAATTTAATTAATTTTTGAACTACCAGTATCCCCCACTGCCCCCAAGTGAAAATAACTTAACCCCTTCATGCCTGAATTTCTTTTCAATTGTATTAAAAAATATTATTGATCACATTGAGGTTATTAAGTATTTGAAAACCTTGTGATCTTACAAGTTCTCCCACTTAGAAATCATGGAGGGGTCTGAAATTTTCATTTTAGGTGCATGTCCATTGTGAGAGACAATCAAAAAAAATCTAGAAATCACATTACATGATTTTAAAAATAATTTATTTGTATGCTACTGCTGCAAATAAGTATTTGAACACCTGATAAAATCATTGTTAATGTTTGATACAGTAGTCTTCCAGATTACAGAGGTCAAATGTTTCCTGTAGTTTCCATCAGGTTTGCACACACTGCAGGAGGGTTTTTGGCCCATTCTTCCACACAGATCTTTTCTAGACCAGTCAGATTTCTGGGCTGTCGCTGAGAAACACGGAATTTGAGCTCCTTCAAAAGATTTTCTTTTGGGTTGAGGGCAGGAGACTGGCTAGGCCACTCCAGAACCTTGTTATGCTTCTTACTTCATTGATATGTTGGAAGACCCACCCACGACCCATCTTCAATGCTCTAACTGTTGAAAGAAGGCTGTTCCCCAAAATCTTGCCCTACATAGTCTCAGTCATCTCCTTAATACAGTTCAGTTTCAGTGCAGAAAAACAGCCCCATAGCATGATGCTACCACTCCCATGCTTCACAGTAGGGATTATGGTCTTGGGATGGAACTCATCATTCTTCTTTGTCCAAACACAGTGGAATTAAGACAAAAAAGTGATTTTTTGGTCTCATCTAACCACATTCAAATAAATTATTTAAAAAACAAAATCATACGACGTGATTTCCAGATTTTTTTTTTGATTTTGTCTCTCACAGTGGACATGCACCGAAGATGAAAATTTCAGACCCCTCAATGATTTCAAAGTGGGACAATTTGCAAAATCACAAGAAGTTGAAAGACTTGTTTGCCTCACTGCAAATGGTACAATGTGAATTGGTGATGGCATGAAGGGTTAAAGCTAATTTTTTTGTTTTATAGTTTAAATAAACATGACAAAGAATATTATGTATCAACTATTATCAAGCAGGAGCAAAAAAAATATTCCCAACCAAACAACTAAATATAGTTGTAATATGTTAAACTGTGTAATTAATAACATTAAATGCTGCTATTATTTATTCTGTTTTTAGTTTTTTTTTCCAAATGACCATTTCTCACAAACTATTAAAAAAACACATGAAGTAAACAAAATGTTTCATGCTTAATTGTATTGGCTGCATAGATGACTTTACTGTCTCTAAACAAACATAATCCTTTAAGCCATGCAATATAAAAATAATTATAAACTGATTTTAATTGTAAATCCCTATACTGCAATATGCAGAGTAAAATGATAGCTTCAAGTGGGTTTTTATGAACTTGAAAAGGGTCAATGAGCAATAATAAGGAGCCAATAATGCTTAATAGGAGCACAGATATTATTGTTTGTCATTATTTAGTTACATTTCTCTCTCTTTAAATCCTTTAAACAAATCTTGCAGAGAAAGTGAATCTGAAAAAAAGACTTCTGTGTCTTTTAGAAGGAGGAACGAGTGAGAGAACATGTTCCCAAGTACGTGTGAAGTCCCATCAATCTCCAGCATGACCAGCTAAGCGGGAAATGATCTCCCATTAGCAGAGACATAATCACCAATGGATCATCTCTATGGCCCGTTTCTGTTCAACTGAGCATGGAGCCAGAGCCTAACCACCCGTCACTGCCCTAGAACTCAGTGTGTGCGATGAAAAGTGGCTTAAACGATAGCTTAAGTCAACATATACTCCTATTTGTCCTTCTCTATCCTTGTTTTTCATCTGTTTCTCCCTTTTTTTCTTTACTCCAGCTTTCCCACTAACCTCTATACAACTGGATAAGTGGATCTGTTTTTGGCAAATTGTCATTAAAACTGGAATTTCTGCCATTTTTTCTGCATGAATGAGTCAATTGGCTGACAAACTAATTTAAATCATAACTCCTACTATGTATACTGTATAAACATCGATACAGAGAGGCACACTGAAGGGAAATACTCCAGATAAACTGAAAATGTGTGTTCTTTCATTAAACCAAACAGACTGTAAACATAGGAAATATTGACTGCAACACAAGTGATAAAAAAAAAGAAAAGAAAATCACAGAAAATGAAAGAAGATACTACATCTTATACTTTTCTTGGATTTAGATGTGCCTTTCTTCATTTTCTACTATCCCTGCTTCTCTATCAGGATCTTCCCTCCAGGTCTTCTAAATTCCCTGCCTCCCTGCCCTTAAGCCAAACACACACACTTCCACAGCGGCACACATGAGAGCTAAAACATGGAGGGCGTCTGTCATTAGTTAGAAGGGGTTCGAAACATGGCGGAGGAGACAGTGACATATCGCTCTGCTCTGTACTTAGAGACACATCCTTCAGCAGAAACTTTTTGCGAGATGCTCAAAATAGACATGGAAAAGACATTAAAGCTGAGCAGGAGAGGAAGAGCAAGGAAGATAAAATAAAGATCTAAGTGACTCCCGGCAACAGTATATCTTCATAAGAACAGGAATAACAAGCACTTCTGAACTTTTATGTGCACTCAAATTAAAATTAATCTGACTTAAATGCTAAACCTTATGCAAGATCCCATACTAGATATTGTTAGTGATTTTTTTTTATATTCCTAGTCTTCACAAGAAATTAAAAGTTATTTTAGTTGTGATAGGTCATTTGGTGTTTGTGCACTTACACTGGCATTGCTGTAGCTGCACCTCATGATAAGATAGAGAGTGGCACAGGCCTGGTTTCGGTTCTCATCAACAGGGCTGCTGCAGTACTGAAGGACCTTCTGGCACAGGTCTGCACACTGCTCTGCCTCCTCCTCAAACAGCAGGTCTCCAAACTGCATGCACATGCATAAATAATTCTGGCTTATATCAGACTTTACTATACTATACTTACTATAGTATATCAGATTTTACTATACTATACTTACTATAGTATATGAGATTTTACTATACTATACTTACTATAGTTTAAAGAAGGGGCTATTTGTGTAAATACAACTTTATCACAGACAAATTAAAGTCACTTATAGAGAAAATACCTTGACGACGAGTGCTCTGAGTGTGCTGAAAGTGTGAGAGAGGTAAGTGGTACTCTGGTTGCAGGTGATGGAGTGAAGCAACACTTTCAACACTCCACCCACTACACTGTCCTTACACTCTGCCAATGGCACCGCCTAAATTTGAGACAGAAAGAAAATGTGCCCTTTCTGTTTGATAAACAGTAACACCAGAGGACAAACAGAGAAACCTGTTAAAAACAACAAAGTGGGTTTTTGTAAAGTCACAAAGACTATTTCTGTGTACCTTTGTGGCTTTATAAAAAAAAATTGAATCAGTCTTTTATTTTCAATACACAGCCTAAATCTTCATTAATGCAATAAAAAGGATTTTTTACCATACTCCATAAGAAAAAGCCATGTTGACGTCAATACAATTGTAATATTTGTTGCAATTAAATATTTAAGCTTAAATATGAAAATGGAAAGAAAACTTTTTTTTCTTTCAATGATCGAGATAAAACTGGTTAAACAGTGTTAAGTTACTAATACATTTTGATTTCACAAATCTTCAGAAAAAATAATTTGGCTTTTTTTTTTTTCTTACAGTGCCACACATGAGATGTGTTCTTCAAATAAAACTTGAGAAATTAAGTCAATCAACTGATTATGTTTTATGAGATAAAAATCAATCATTACAGTTTTTTTTACCTACTTCAAACAGTTATCCCTGAGATATCATATTTATGTTTTAACAGTTATTAAGGCTTTACTCTCTGGGTTTTGTTTTATAGAATGAACAAAGCACATGTCTACACAGAAACATCTCTAATGCTTTTTTCTTTAATCTAAATTCTTTTCCAAAGATAATGTCACAACAGTAAAATCTTTAAATGATATTACTGTAGCAAAATCCTGATGGTAGGAGAACCAACCAAAGCTTTTTTTGTTTGTTTGTTTTTTACTTGTCCTGTCCAACAGCTGAGCAAACGGAAATGAGCTGGGAGCCTCTTGTGGTTGACAGATTTTACTGTTTCAATCAGGGGTGATAAATCTTCAGACACACAAGGTGTAAATTTGTATAAACCCCTTTTGTAATTTAGGCTAAATTTTATTTATATTGTTTTTGTTGGTATCCTTTTTTGTTGAATTAGACGGAAAAGAAAAAAAGAAAAGAAGACACATACAAACTTGTTAACATGTACACAATACAACAACAGTTCGCACTCACACTTACAGTGGGTACGGAAAGTATTCAGACCTCCTTAAATTTTTCACTCTTTGTTATATTGAAGCCATTTGCTAAAATCATTTACGTTTTTTTTCCTCATTAAAATACACACAGCACCCCATATCTACCAAAAAAAAAAACGCAGAATCTTTGACATTTTTTGCAGATTTATTAAAAAAGAAAAACTGAAATATCACATAGTCCTAAGTATTCAGACCCTTTGCTCAGTATTTAGTAGCAGCCTCCAGAGACAGCCTCAGTGGAGACCGCAACCTGCAAAACCTCCAAGGTCCTGTACCGATAGTGGACACCCCCCCCCCCCCCCCAAACAGCCCCTTCCCACCCGGCCCACCCTCCCTAGACCCTGCGGCCATGGTAGTTGTCACCCAGAGCAACCAGAGAGACCAGAAACCAAAGTTCCTTAAATAACACTTTTCTTAGGAAATGTATAAGAATAAAGTGTCTACAAATAGTAGGTCAAAAACTACTTCAAAACAGAGGAAACTATTAAATTAAGAAAAACTGAATGTTTAACAGCAAACGTAGCAAATACGCCCTAAAATGAAAGTTGTTTGTAGCAATTAAGTCAAATGACAGTTCAATGCATGGAAAAAGTTTACCCTGAAAAGTGAGTAGATTCTTAGAAATATTTAGAAGAGCAAACTGCTGGACTGGAAATTTGCTAGAAGTGGGAATAGTGAGTTTTACGTAACCCAGGAGTTTCCAGGAGCCCCACAGTTACCAAGAGCCCCACAGTTACCAGGAGTAAGTAGTGTAATCCAATCAAAAGGATTACACAGCCAAAAGTTGAAAGAGCGTATGTATACAGAAATTATTGTATTTTCAATATCAACAAAACTTCCATTTAGAGACTTTGTGATGTTTGATGGACAAAGTAATTAGAAAACTTTGATCATTTGTCTTTAAGCTTTCTAGGCTTTTTCCTTTTGCTTTAAAGTTTTCTAACTTCTGTCTCAGAGGTGACAGTAACTGAACTTGAAAGTAATGATTGTTACAGGAGGGGTTTTTAAAGAAATACCCGTAATCAGATTATTTATGACTCAACGAAAGCTTTTATGAATTTTTACTCAGAATATGACCTAAAAATCAATCAAATCAAACCTGAATGATGGTTTCCAAAATGTCCAACACGATAAGGTTAGCCTCTGTGGCTAAATTCCCACTAATGAGAGCCTCTTGGTCCAACTCTGCTTTAGTCCTGAAGGAGAGTACAAAGATTGAAATAGAAAAAGAAACATGATAACTGAAGGAGGAGAGTTAACATTTAGAAAGAAACATACTTATCATGTTTGTCGTTTGTTTGCCTCCACTGAGTGAGATCTTTTCTCCAGCGCAAGTTCTCTCTCTGACCCACGGCCCTATCCATTCCTGACACATTCAAAAGCAGATAAAATGTTAAGTTAAATAAAAAAACCATACATATTGCAACAGAAATATTTTGTCTAATGAGTTTATTGTGATAAATTACCAAATTACAAGTTTTCTTCGTTATTTTATAAAGTCAGATGCACAAACTGATTATTAAAAGAAGTGACAGTTAATGCGTTGACCAAAATTGATTTAGGCCAAGCTTCAGTTGCTATAAATTCATTTAAAAGAATAAAGTTCTTGAAATAATGTGTGTACATGCACACACCTCCAACTCGTTTCATCATTTCCCCGCGGGCTCCCATTCCTCTCAGCAGGGCTTCTTCTAACTGCAGTTTGGCCTGCTGAGATTTCTGCAAGGCCTGAGTGCTCACCTTGTCACTGCTTTGCTTACCCTGTAAATGTGCAGTCATGAAATACAAACATACTGCTTTTAATATTCTGCAATAAAAAAAATGTGCACAAGCACATCAGCCATTTCCAGGAATATTTCATTTGCATTTTTATGAATAACAAAAAAGGAAACCTGCAAATGCATTGATTTAAAACAGTACACAACAAATGTATCACCTACCCTGTACTCAAAACAGGACACGCAGATTGTGAGGAGCTCCAGCAGTTTGTTGAGCTGTGAGGGAGGCATCTCCACTGCCCAACGCTGAACCAGGCTTCTATCAGCATTTTTCATCACCCACAAGAAACATGCCAACAGGTGACGACTGCTGTCTGCTGCCAGAGTGGCTATGGCTTTACCCTGTTGAAAAGGTAGGCAGACTGAGAAGTACGTTCCACATTACAATGGAACGCTCCCCTCAAAAATAATGACATTTTGTAAAGCAAAGATGGAAAAGTCCCAGTTCAATGATCTCAATTTAGACACATGTTGCAGTGTTTCAAAACTAATTCAACCCTCAATAAAAGTTAGGAAAACCATCATTCCTGCACACACTGAACCAAAATCCAATCTGAGGAGAATTCTCCAAACCAAATGTGGCTGGTCAGTTCTTTCACACAGGTCTCAGTGCAGTACTGCTCTGTAACCCTTCTCGATAATCTACTGTGGATTAATTTACCTTCATTCGTGTGATGATGAATCACTGCTAAAGACAGCTACTGCAGCTTCATTGTGTGGCACTTTGATAAATGTAGCCATTAGCCTCCAGCTGCTTTAAATGTCCCACTGAGAACCTGGTTTCCAGGTGCCTTTTCTAGAGCTGGACAAAGTAAAAACTGCTGGCACTGATGACATATTGTTGGGAGGGAAATAAATACCTTATATTTTTATTAATTAATTAAACAAAATATTTCTCTAGAAAATTTAAAAGGCTCATAAAAACAGTTAGAAAGCAATTAATCTGGAAAAAGAGGAACAAACGGTCTGGCAGCCATGTTTGAACGCATTCAGGATGCAAGCCCAATGGTTCATTCATATGAAAACTACCTTTTCCGTCGCATAATTTACGGGCATAATTTCTTTCAACAACATTGGAGGATGTAAATTGTGTCATTGAAGAAAAACAAAAAGAAAATAGCAACATTTAGTCTTTACTGTTGCTGTAGCTCCCCTTGATGGATGTGTTTGTCAGGAAAGACGGCCCTGTTCACTTATGATGGCAATACTGGCCCATAAACCATTTTTCACAGATGTGCGTGTCCATGTATGTGTTTGTGGGTTAGAGTTTTTTTTTCTGGATGGATGTAGTGCATGTGTGCTCCTGACAGCTAATCAATCAGTTTCTTTGCAGCTCACCTGTTGGGAAGCAGAACATTTACAGATACAGACTCAAACAAACACATGGACGCGTACTTTTGAACTTTGAAAGAAAGCAGGTATCTTTTTTTTAATTATTTTTAAAATCGCATAATTACAGACACACAAGAAAACCTTACCAAGGATGCCATTGAAACCAGAACATTCCGTCCCAGTGTGTTGTAGGGGTTCCCTGCAATTGCCATGGCAATAGACTGATTGATGGGTGGGACATTCTCAAGGTCATCCTCGGGATCGCCTGTCTTGTTTTTCCCACTGCGTGTGTCAGAAACTGCGGAGGCAAATTGGACTCACGTGTGTAAAAAGTGAATGAGTGAGGAGTTTCAGCCATTTTGGTGGCATAACTTAGATACAAGAATCAATCCTGAACACAAATAAGGCTATTTTGATTTATGTGAATATGAGTCATATAATAGCATGATTAAATGAAACGTCTGTGATAGCACCTGCTCCAGATACAGAACAAAATTTAATGTGTTGCTGTCACAGGTAATGTATATGCCCTTACTGAAATGATCTGGTCAAATTTGTGTGTGTGGGGTGTAGAATGCAACAAAACTTCTAATAATTACTAATGCTTCAAAGTACCTGTGAAATCCAGATAGTTGGTGGCATCTATAATAATCCCCACCAGGGGGAGGTATAGAGCAGCCACTTTGGCTCTGATTTCAGGTTTTTCACAGCGATGATCCAAGTCATGGCAACAAAGCAGGCTGTTGATTGCATTAATAGCCTTTCTTTGGACCTTTCCCCTGCAAATATAGACACATTTTCAAAGCTAGACTTGTCATTTTTGTGAGAAAAACTTGACTTTATAATAACTTTTCAAGACAGCAACAGTTTGTCAGTATGTGTACTTCCATACCCGTCTGACTCCATGTCTAGCGCTGCACCAAGTTCTGTTAGGAGCAGACCAGTGAGGTAATGTTGCTGCTTGAACTCATGGGAGAGCTCAAAAAGTGCCAAGATCCGCTGCTGTTCCTGGAAACTACAAGAACCAGAACTCTGGTAAAAAGAGGCGACAAGAGAATGACAGTCAATGAAGGGTCACAAGCAGCAGAATTGAATTATTTGTTGATGGAGCAATTTTGATAGCTTCTTTTCAACTGAATACTGTAAAAAATGTTCATGAATAAACACAAAATCCTAGTCTGACATGTATTGTTTTTTTTTTACTTTTCAAATAAACGTGCTCTGACTTCCAGATTAGAATAAGCTGAAATAAATAAAGAATAAATAAATATTTGTCCCCATTTACTGCAATGTCTAACTTACAACAATGTATTCACCTTTTTTGTTTTTCTAATTTAAATACCAGTAGTATATAATTAAAGCTTTCAGTAAACGAGATTAATCAAGTAGCTGCATACAACTACATGTAAATTAAATTATATACTTTTACTTTTTTACAGGAAATATTCAAAATATTAAAAGAGACAAATTTTCTGACTAAGTAAACAGATTTTGACTAGAAAATTTCCAAACCTGGGATGAGATGGATGGGGATGGTGAGACAGGTGCAGATGTAGGGCTGCTGAAGAATATGCTGAGGTTGAGGTAGTGCTCATAACTGCAGAGGATTCGCAGGAACTCCAGACGCATGCTAATCAAAGTTGGCATTGAAACACTTTTTGCTGACATCTAAAACAGAGTCAAAGATTCCATTAAAAACTGAATACAAATAATGAATTTTAATACAAGCTTTGTCTAAACACTTAACATAAATGCATGCTTTTTCTCATTAGTGCCTTGTTTAAGCTGTCCAAAGAGATTTAGTGTTGGGTTTGTGCCCCAAGCATTTCAACAACACCACACTGAAAAGAAACACAAGAGAGTTGAGTAAGCTTTTACCTGCAGGGAGAGTGTCAAAGATCGCTCAGTTACAAGCTCCTAAAACACTCTGTCCGACCTTAGTCTCCCCCTGCTATTTATTAAAGGGAACACCCTAGTTACATGCTGGTTCAGCCACTAAGGGAGGGGAAAAAGGGAGCTGGCTGAAGCAGTTTGTAGCATGACACTTCTTGGAGGGCACAACAGTATAATGAGAGAAAAGGAGGGGTAAACCGTGCCCCTTCCTGAGATAAGGGTCACACAACAAGACCTTGAGGTTTGATAGTGTGCAACTCTGGTATGTAAGACCTTGAGGTTTGATAGTGTGCAGCTCTGGTATGTAAGACCTTGAGGTTTGATAGTGTGCAGCTCTGGTATGTCAAAACAAGAAGCAAGAGTAACTGAAGAAAACAGAATAATAAGAATCATAAAATCTCTAACATTTAGTTATATGTTTTTAGACGTATTAAATGAGTTTGCATGTATTACAGCAATTCTACCTGATTGCAGTAGTTTTTCACGAGCTGGAAAACAAATCCTCTGTCCATGAGAGACATCAGGTCGTAAAGAAAGAAAGCCAAACTGATGTTGACTTTCTCTGCTTGCTCTACCTCCTGAAAAAACAGTCAACAAACAACAATCAGAGGATCAGGGCTGCACTGAGCAAATCTTGCTGGACATCTAGCTGGGAAAGCTGATCTTTCGATACCAGAGAGGCAAATATAATTAGCACCTCCAATAGCCTGAGTGTGGTGGCCACACAGACAACATGTACACTCCAACAGCGACTGATTATCTCTGATCATGGAGACAAGAGGGTGAGATTTTCACCATTTCCAGGTGAAATACAATTTAGATAAAATTACAATGGTAATAAGTAGTGCTGTCATGCAATTAATTTTTTTGTGTGATTAAATTGTGACCTGCAATTAATCGAATGAACTATCTAATCGATTTTTGATCACAGTTATTTTTTACCTAATAACTGCTGTGAAAAACCACATTTTGAGTTATTTTCATTGAAATTTGTGATATTGTGGCGCAGTAAGAGATCAAACACAACTAAAATAGTGGCTTTATGAAGATTTGTCTTTTATTATAATGGACAATCCAAAAAACATTGACCTCAAACTTCAAACAAAGTACTATAACACATACGTTGATGTACCTTATTCTACAGTTCAGCATCAGAGCAAGACAGCATAAGAGACATGAGCAATTTTATAGTTTCATTTAACCTGTTTGGTGAATTTGATCATTTTGAAGACTGGGATGAAACATAAGAGAAATAGAGAAGAAGAAGGAAATGAGACAAGGAGAAGGTGAAACACTGGAGAAATTCAAATAGTTAGACTCTGAAACAAACTCTTGCTTCGTCTGGACAAAAGCAAGGTGAACCATCCCTCTGAAATGATACTTTGTTTACCTTCTCATGACGATCACTTTCCTCAGAGAGGAAAAAATGAGAGCAGAGCAAGGAAGTGCGCACGATGGAGCTGTTACCATGACAACGCGACGGACTACATTTTAAATAGTCCGCTTTTTGTGAAAAACAATTGAAACATAAAAATATAACAGGATTAAAGTTCTAATAATTGTTTTTGTCGTCAATGACCATGGTATAGGCGAGATGATACTTTCGAAGAGCGTATTATCAGTCATGAACGGCCGTCACAGAAGCAACGTCCAATGTGAAAATGAGATTAATTAATTTTTGTATTATTCTTTGGAGTTCTAAATAAGAAAACAAAAAAACTGTGATTTTCTTCTGACTAAACAGACGCAAAGAAACATCACAGTAAATAGAGCGGTCATTTTTTAATTAGTCAAATAATAAAATCTATATAAAGGTAATATTAAAGGACAAATAAATTTTTTGTTTTTAACAGTTTTTGCATTAGATACATTTTTTTAAAATGTTTTTATTTTTTGCAGGAATCGTTTTACCTTGTGCTGTTTGACAAGGATAGTGCAGATCTCAGCGGTCACCACAGACACAATGGTGGTTATGTCATCTTTAAATCGGTCAGAGAAGCGGCATCTTCGAGGAACACTGTGCTTCTCCATCTGGCACACATGCTGAGCCATGCTTTTCACCTGTTTACGACAACAGATATGAAACAAAAAAAGAATTACAAAAGGTGGGAAATAAAATACAATAAACACATAATACATGTAAGGACCGCGGAGAGATCCCAAAAAGAACTGACACTACAATAATCAACATAAAAAATAAAAGGCTAAAACTTCCAGTGTTTATCTGTTACTTGCACTATAAAAAAATACCTAAAAAATAGGTTTATCTTTCTAAAATGATCAAAATGTGTCCTTATTTGCAAAAGACTAAACTGTTGATTTAATTACACATTTATCATTAACATTTAGGCATCTGTCACTAACTCTTTTGTCTTCTTGCACAGTATCTCTAAAGAAAATCTATTGAAACCAAGATTACATAAAAAGTACGAATAATACTTGACATAAATAACATGCAAGCCCATCACACAAAACACACACCAGAAGCTCAAAGAAGAACCAGGCATATTTGTAAGCGTTTTCTTTGCAGACTCCAGTGCTGACCACCATCTGTAGAGCCAGCTCCTCGTGAAATTGCTGCAAGAGAAGAAACACAGACACTGAAATGAGAACAGGAAAAATAAAGAATGTCTCCCTGAATAAAGTACATGCTCACTGGTATCATAATTCACTTGACTGAAATCTGAGAGACCACCAGCGTTTTCAGTGTGAGACTTCCCCCTTGTGGTTAACAGTGGAATTTGACGGTCAAAAAATTTGAAGTTCATTGTATCAGAACACATCCGAGCTTTAAAACGTTTCAAACATTTTCACTTAAGGAACAAAAAGCACATTTAAAGTCAAATATATTAAATATAAATATCAAAATAAAAATGCATCAGTATAAGGAGTACATTCTTAAACAGTTCTACCACATAACCAATTATATAAACATAATTATTAATGATAAACTCAAGTGAGCATTAAAAACTAAATAATTTCTTAAAATAAAAACAAAAATCTGCAACAAGTCTATGTTAAAATGTTGTAACATCAGTAAAGATTAGAAGGGCCAAAAAAGATACATTTTTGATTTGTTTAAGAATAAAAACATGAACATCTTATGGCACAAATTCGTGTCAAAGCATTATGTTTAGTTAGTCTTATCTTTGCTTAGACTGTGTTTATACTGAGACAAACTGCATGATACTATCTAACAGTGTGAGTTTTTTTCAGATTAAAATACAAAATCATCACAGAAGAAAGTAAGACATTTATGCCCTGGTAATTAGTTTTTTTTAATTGCTAAAAGAAAAAAAGACAAGCTTTTACCTCAAAATCAACTAGATAAAAGTAATTTAAATTAAACTGCATTAGAATTAAAAGTACATCCTTTTGTATTAAAACATATCTAAATGCATGTTGATGTTTGATGAAAATATTTCTGGTTACAAGACTTTACCAATACAGTTTATTCAGCAGTTAATGACTTGCCTATATTAGTTAACTGTGGTTAAAAAAAACAGACATCCTAACATAGCATAGCAATAACATAGCATGATTATTGTAAATGTCTTCACAGAGAAAGAAAATATCTTGTTTGTTTATCAATGTCTCCCCAAATCAAGCAACAAATTTTCATTAAAACATGACCAATAATTTTACAACTATAACTTACATTTCAAAATAAGTTCAATGTGACTTAAAATATTGAATGAAGACAGCACCTTTCTGTTGGAGGGCCTGGTGCTTCCTGTAGGATTCTGATGGTTATTCATATCTACATAGGTGGACATCCGGCTTCCTGGGATGTTGTGGCCCTTTACACAAGAAGGTTAAACCCATAAAATTAGACAGATGCATTCACTAATGGGAGTGGCTTGTGGACTACTACAATTTCTACTGAACTGTGACAATGTTTTGCATCAAAATGTAAATTTCATGAGTAAATAAAAATGTATATTATCGTCTACTTTTAGGATAAATATACAGTTACAAATGTTAGCTTAGTTATATATGGGAGTGCAAAAAACTTTGGCTTAGGCTATGGTCACATATGCCAAAATGCCACCGTGCTGTGACCTAAATGCAAGTTTTTCAGCAAATTCGGCAGCATTTGTTATTGGGAGGCAGCAGTGACATTTCAACACGGCTGGCTGCAGAGGTTTTTAGAAAAAGCTCAAATTTTACGGTTACTGGACAATTTTTCTTCAAAAGTTGACATCGGCCAGTGGCCACCCAGGCACATTTTGAGGTCAGTCAATGGCAGTCCAGTGACAGTGACAGCATTAAGTAAATCTTTTCTTTTAAAGAAGTCTTTTAAAAAAAGAACAGATTTCTTTTGTACCTTGGATGAAAGAATATTTTTGACCTCAGCATCTTCAGCAGAGTTGTGAGGACCTGGGATGTCAGGGTTGCTGCTGCTGCGAACCCTGGACTGCAGAAGCATGCTTCCCACAGTGGCGGCGGTGGCACGACCCATGGTGCTGTAACGACTTTCTGCTGCAGACGTTACCATAGCTGAACCTGAACTCACACATTCACAGAGGAAAAGAATAAACAGTAAGTATTAAAATGATGACAGCAAACACAGAAGTCCATTTGAAAAAGATTATGCAGCACCTGCACTCTGCATGTTTTGATGGGGGTCTGGCAGACAAAAAACCCAGTACAGGTAGGTTGCCAAAAGGCTATTTCTCCCCTGCTGGTCCTTGATGAGCTCTGGACTGTTATGCAGACTGTTGACAATGGATACCACCGACTCAAATGCTATCTGGGCAAAATTTGCTGAGGAAGAGAAAAATATTATAGATACAGTGTTAGAAAAAAGTCTAAAATGCAGAATATTTAACAAAAACGTCAAACTTTAGTTAAAATATTAAAAATTTAGATTAATTCCTCACCCGTTTGGCCAGTGATTACCATAGGCTGCATGATAAGCGTAAAAAGTTTATCCAGAACTCGATGAAGGAAGAGGACCAGAGGCTCTAAGTTGGAGGATGACAGTGATATGATGCTGAGCTTCAGTTCATGCTCCAGCTTGTTTTCTGGAATCTTCTCCTCCTTGACCCGCAAAGGGAACACAGCTCCTCCCTCCAGTGCATGGCAGAGGGTAAAGAATCGCTCTAGGTGGTTATCCTATTGCAAACAGATGCTTTGTTACAGTGCAGCACTTGCATAGGAAGCAGAGAAACTAAACTAAGAGCACTGATGAACAAGAAATGAAGAAGTTATAAATTAACGAGAGTGGATGTAATGCTAGTTTTAAATGTCTTCAATGCAAGAAGACAAGAAAAAAAACAATTTGCATCTGTTTTTATCTTATACTTACTTGAGTGTGTACAGAGGAGACAGCCTGCACCTCTAGGTTAAAAAGGCCTTTGTGACCCTCCATCCATTTAACTGGAGGAACCTGAGGAGGAAGTTTCTACAAGGAAAAAAAACACATTCTCAAAAGAGTATTTTCACACTGTGCAAAATAATGGAGAAAGAAGACGAACATGCAAGCTCATCAAAGTAAGGCTGAAAATTGTGTAGTTTGCGCTTCTGATTATGACGCAAAACTGGGATGCACATCCCAACAGTGCAATGCTCTTGTGTAAACAACTCTGAATAAATGTGTAGGTGCTGATGTGTGTACCTCTGGGGGGTGCAGTGAGTAATTGACAGGAAGTCGTTCCAAAATGATGGGTAGACAAAACTGACCAGTCTGCAGCCGGTCACTGTTCAACATGGGTAGCCACTGTATTGGAGCCGTGAATAGATTCAATGAGTCAAAAGTCAAAAACAACTTATTTGAGTTTAATCAGAGAAAAAAAAAATTAGAGACAAAACCTTACCGAGTATCCAATCAATGTTTCACAGCTGCCACTCTGGTTCTGTTTCTGCTGGCAGCTGATGTGGTAGAAAGTAAACAGCAGGTGATTTCTCTCCGTCAAACGGGCCGGAAGAGACAGCTTCACCTCTTCATAGAAGTCAGGGGATCTGAGGGGTTGTAAAGAAAAGATAAATGCATAGAATGAAAAAAGAAAAACGCAATTTAATCTTTTTCAAAGACCAAACAAGACAATTAAAAAGAATAATATAAAACTTTCTTTATGAAAGAAGTGGACTTTTAAAACAAAAAATAGGACTTGTATATATGTGTGTATATATATATATATATATATATATATATATATTATTAGTCATATTTGTAGAAGTTTGTTCCAACAAATTGCAAATATTTCAGAAACTAAAAGAAGATTTCACACTAGGCGAGTAGTCTGTAAGTCAAGTCCGGTATTGAATTTTACATTAATTTGGTCAAATCTGGGTAAATAAATCAAAAAGCAAATAAGTTTAAAAAAAATCCTGTCCAGTGGTTTAGTGACTTAAAATGGTAGATTTCATGACAAAATTTATACTGTGCCTTTCTTGGCACCCCAAAATTGCCTTACAAGTAAAAAAAAAAACAACACATAAAGCACAATACTAGGAATAAGACACTGTTTAAACAAATAAAATGATAAAATACAGTAAAAGAATTTGTACTTGCTTGTTATGGTAGGTAATAGGGGTATAGACTTCTTGTAAAAACTCAGGGCCGCTGGATTTCCCGAAAAATACCTAAGAGGATGTTCACAGAAACAAAAAATTAATTAAGATAAGGGGGTCAATGGGGTCAATTTAGGAACAGCTTAAAGTGAATGAAAAACCAGATTGCAAATTTGAAAAAAAATAAATAAATTATAAAATTATAAAATTTTCTAAAATTATAAAATTTCAAATAACATTTGAAAAACAAATATTGTAAGTTTTTTTTAAGAATTTTTTTTTTAATTTGAAAACATCTTTAAACTTGAAAGTACACATTGTAAACTTGAAGGACTTCTTGAAAATGTGAAAATAAAATTGTAAACTTGACAAAAAGTAATATTGTAAACTTGAAAGAAATATTCAAAATTAGAAAAAATATTGTAAATGTAAAACATGAATAAAAGAAATCTTTAAACCTAAAACTGTGACAAAACTGAAAAAAAGAATGTTTATTTTTATCTTCAACTATATTTTTCGGAGAACTTTCAAGTTTTCACTGCCGAGCTGATCCTATTTTTACGAGGGGGCTGGGCTTTGAGCTCATTGGCTACTGGGACATTTCCCATGGAGTGACAGAGAGGACTCCTCAATACACATTTTCAACACTTTTCTCAGACAGACATGAACACTCTCTCTGCTTTCAACGGTCATACCTTCATAAAAACTAAGTCCAGTATTTAGAATGAAAACAAGAATCTAATCACATGAAGATGTATTTGATGTTGGCAAGCTGCACTTGCCGCATCTCCAAAAATAACAGGCACGGAAGAGATTAATGAACAAACTCAACAACAAAGTAGTACCGTAAAAAAAAAATCAACCAGACAGTGTGATCGCGAAATGTGAACTTTGAAATAGTGAGAGAAAACCGTATTGTCACGATAATGCCCTCAGCCAAGGTTTGGTACATCAGAGTGCGGTGGTACATGAACAGACAGAAAAGACCTCGCATCCCTATAACCTCTTTGGGAATAATGTCCCAATAGCCAATGAGCTTAAATCCCTGCCCCCACTTAAAAAAGTCTCAGCTCAGCAGTGAAAACTTGAAAACTGAATTGGAACTGAAAACTGAGAACTAAAAGTAAATAGGGAGAGCTGAGAAAAAAAATGTTGAAAATATTTTTTTAAAATGTATTTCTTAAAAGTATTAGGCTTAATTTTTTTAATCAAGTTTTAAACTTACAATTTTGTTTTTCAAATTTACAATTTTTTTTTTTTTCAAATTTACAATCTTATTTTCAAATTTTCAAAAATCCCTTTATGTTTACAATGTGTCCATTTACACCTTTATTTAGACTGGTGTCAACTTGCTTAGCTGCTAAAAGTACCTGAACGTGACAGTGTGAAGAACTCACACATTGTGAAAAAGTAGAGTAAAAAACGCTGAAAAATCCTTTAAACATACCAGTTTAACTGGAATGATTGTGCTTTTGGAGATAAAAAAAAAAAGCTTACTGGAAGGGAACAGCTTGGGTCTTCACCACTCATAAACTGGATTTTAATTGTGATGTTTTTGGATGATGTGAGCCTGCTGACAAAGTTCAGCCTCAGGGGATAGACGTACAACAAATTCCTACACAAACCCAAAAGAGAAGAAGCCCCAGGGTGAGTTTTAGTAGTATACATGCAAGCCTAACTAACATACATATGAAAGAAATGTAAAACAAAACAATTCTAACAAATATCACCAGATGGCAGTATCTTAATATTCACATAAACCAGTAAGACAGCAGCAAAATCAAGGCTATAACTTTGAAAGGGGAATTCTAATGGTTTTGTAAAACAAAACAAATATTCTGTTTTTAAATCCTGGAAGACATTCAAACTTTCACTAAGATGTTCAAACAAATAAGCTAAATTATGTAATTACAACACAGAGGTATGAACAGAAATATCAGCAAATGTAAATTAGGCCAATTTCATTTTAAGCATAAAGAAAAAAATACTTTTACTTAACTAGACTATAATGCTATGTAGTTTTCCAGGTCAACTTTGTGTAAATATCTAAAACCTTTAAGTTGCAAAACTGAAATGTGATTTCAGTTTTTGGAGTAAAACTTTAAGAACAATAAAAACCAACTAAACCTCAAAATGTGTTTTCTTCCTTTAGTTTCTTGGGTAAATGGTCTTGGTTTCCTTTGTCTACCATGTATTTGAATATATTAAATCAATTAAGAATACATATTTTAACAAGACAAGTAAAAACCACATTAACCAAGTGTTTTCAGTGACGTAGGAATGACGCCGACCTGTGACTGTGTTCGTAGAATGTGCAGAATGTGGAGTCCCAAATAATCAATGAATGTGACAGACATAACGAAATATTTTTACGTATTAAAAGATTTAGAAAAATATTCCAATTGTGTCTCATTTTTTTACACTAAAAAATTATTGTTTGTTCCTTTTTTGTGAATTTGCAGTCAAACGTAATTAATTTACTAGGTGTATTTGTGCAATATAATGAAGAAATATCTGTAAACAAAAGAAGCTAGAGTTGTACTAAAGAAGAATATCAAGCATTGCCACCTAAAGAAACTGCTTTAACGGTAAAATATGAGAGCTAATTGTAATTTAGTACAAAACACTCAAAAAGACCCAGGACTTCAAGGAGAGAATTGCAAAAATACACCCCATAAGTCACCTGTAAATGTTGTGAGGAACATAGACCTCATTGGAGGGGAATTCCAGCACCTCTTTCACTGGCCGAATGTTTTTCTCAGCCACAGGTTTGAGGGGGATCAGCTCAGGGGACAAACAGGCCTGTGGCATGTCGTTGACTGGAGCCAAGTCCAGTTTTATCAATCCTTAAAAATGGAAACATAAATCAAAAACTGAGTTTTACCAAAGGGATTTAATTTCTTAACATTGAACAAACTGTGCAAAAAAGTCAATACACAAACAGGAACAAACTAATGAGGGAGAGGGTCTACATTTCAGGCAAATGTCCAGTTTTGCTATAGATAGATGAGAAGATCAATAACACTTTTAAAGCATCTGTCAGCAGAATAGCTCAGCAGAAACACCAAGCAACGACTCTGATTTTCAGACTTAAGTCAATGAATGTAAAAGAGATTAATTGGTTCTGTGATCTACTGATTGGAGCTGTTTTTGAGCTCTTTAGTCATCATTCTCTTGGCTGGATATCAAGTCATCAGGTAAGTCAGTCCCTAATCACAGTAATATTACATGGTACAACTTTATAATAAAAGTAAACATGTTGCAATTTTTGTAACATATTAAATACAATTATACTGAACTCTAGCATCATTTTATTGAAATTTAAACTGTGCACACTTGTGTATCTGTGTTCTTTTGATTGACAGGTGGGAGTCATCAGCTCTACAACCTCCTTAGTAGACAAGCTTGCTTGTCCTGCACATTTTCTCATTTTTGAACAATAACAAGGTGTTTGGATGCAAGTAATATTGGTGAGATGGTTCAAAGGTTAAATGACCTCACCTTTCCTCTACCTCTTTACCAGTTGTTGATTAAGACACATGATAAAAAAAAAAGTTTGGCTATTGTCCCAGGCATATAGCTGGTATTAAAAAAAAAAAAAGACTTCAATAAATGTAAAATGTTTAACCTGGTATTGTCTTGATTCTCGAGGTTTTCTTTATGTCAGAAAGAAACTTTAGCAAATCCTCATCACTGAGACGATCCCCCTCCTGGCCCAAAGAGAAAAACATGATTTTTTTTTCATTGACTTATGAGAAGCAACTGGGTGGAAAAGTATGGTAACTAAGGTAAAAACATTACAAAAATTGTACGCATTTCATTGTTTGCAAGGCATTAACTAAGAATGTAGGCGAGCACAATGTGTCTTATCGCTGTAAAGTGATTTTCCAAGACACTTGTGTTCTTTGAGGAGGTGGTGGTCAGACCTGTTTGAAGATGGTGCTGATAGTGATGGCGGTAGGCTTAAAGCCACCGACGTGACAAAACTGCTCTTCAATGCTAGTGTAACGCTCTGAGTTCCTCCTAGGAAGCTGAAGTTTCCGGTCAATGCTGCTGGATTTACCTGGAGATTAAGAAAGAAAAAGTTAAAATAAAAATATAGGAATTCAGTGGAATAAAACATTACAAGGTGAATTCATGATATAAAAGTTTTCATGTTATCAATTTTGCTCCAGGTTTTTCTTAAATTAAAAAAACATAAAAGTGTAGAATAAAGTTAATTTGAAATCCAGTTTCAAATGATTTAAGTAAATGGCAGGTGTTTCAATAAAAACTATCCAAAACCTATTCGAAAGCCATTTTTCTCTTTTCTCAATCAAGGTATTTTCTGTGATTAAATCAGGACAAATAAAGTAATTTTATGTTCGATTGTGTGAAAATGCCAAATATTTCTGTGCTAAGTGCTACAAATACAAAGAGGACTAATTTCTAAGAATTCCTCAGTATTGACAAACTTCAACACACACCTCCTTTGCTGCTGTCCAAGTCTGGGACGTATACAGCAGAAGTGATGACGTCCATGATATTCACTGTTGCCCAAGCAAAAGGCATCCGATATCGACCCAGTCTCTGGCAGAAAGCTTCCGCCTGGTTTCGAAGTTTCTCAATTTTGTCTTTGCTCTTAGAAAGAAAATTCCAGATTTTATTGTCTTAAAGGTTATGGAGGAAAAAAACAATGTAGAACTATTTACATTCATCTGTAAAGTTAAGGTTTAAAAAATGTCAAGAGCTTCTCTAGAACAGAGAAAAGATTTCTTTAACACGCTACCTTTGATTCGCTTTCCCTCAGTGTCATGTAGGGGTCGGCACAGTCACTGATCTCTCCCTGTTGAAGAACCTTCTCAATCTGTAAGAGAGGAAATCCACATGTCATTCTAACATCCCAAAAAACAATCATTTGCTAATGAATATACAGTGCATAACACATTAAAGCATGTG
Organism: Adrianichthys oophorus; assembly: GCA_036245035.1. Taxonomy (NCBI): domain Eukaryota; kingdom Metazoa; phylum Chordata; class Actinopteri; order Beloniformes; family Adrianichthyidae; genus Adrianichthys; species Adrianichthys oophorus. The sequence continues at coordinate 17,590,154 of BSAI01000189.1, read as the reverse complement.
TCATTTTTCTTTACTAATGTTTTGTCATGCATTTCATGGAAATGCTACCTTGACGACCAGGAATATATCTGGAGAAGGGTAGGTGATAGAGAAGATGGCAGATTTAGCCAGTGTAGAGACATCCACATGCGAGGTGTGAGGCCTTAAGAACTGTTTAAACTGTTCGGAGTTGAGATCACAGTAGAAGTTCTCCGATATCTATAAAAAAAAAAGTAAAAAAGATGACAAGCTAACCAGAGAGTGAGGTTTCCTCGCCTTCCTGTAAATGTCACCAACAGCATTTTCTATCAAAAGACAAAGGGAGTAAGACAGGAAAACAATCAGTGAGACGGATATGATGTGAATTTATGCAGGTCCAGCAATGTCAACTGCTCGGCACACTTTTGTTCACATAAATGACCAAAGGCTAGGAACACTGCCCAATGTCCTGATATGGCTGGACCAGCTATTTGTCACGCGACTCCACGCACTGTTGGCCTTCTATCAAATAACACATTTTCTAAAAGCGCTTGGCCATAACAGACTTCAGAAACGTTGTCTCAAATGTTAAATTAAAGATCCACTCACGAAAGACATATCAAGAAAATTAAGCTTCAAATTGCATTTCTGAGTATTTCTTTTCTCAAATAATCGTGAATCAAGAACAGACAAAAAAAAATGCAGATTGAAAAAAAAGGGTATATGTTGTTTTTTGAGAATATGAACGTTTGTAGACGACTAGATCATCTTTGTCTTCCTCATCCAAGCTGGCATCTGGCTCAAAACTCTGCTGGATTGCTTCAATTATGCTTGACATTTTTGTTGCACTAGTAATGTTAGGTGGGGGTTGTGAGGGGCTGTATGCTAGTAGGATTTAGTCTAAACAGATGGAGGAAGGGAAATAAGGGCGAGCTTAGTCCACGCCAATAATCCTGCCCACAAATTAGAGATACATTTCCAATGAAGTACTGCCGATCTGCAGAAACTTTGTCCTAGGAAACGAGCAATTTCTAACCTGAATTTTCTCTGGTTGTAAATCCCTCAGGGAACAATTGAATGCAAAAGCGTTTAAAATAGTAGAGCGGTACATCACATAAATTAATTTTAAGTAAATTTATTATGTCAATAGCTGGGGTAAATAAACTCATACAACAAAGTATGTGTCAATTTACAGACAGTAAGAATGTAGGAGTCCTCTCTTTTTAAGATGCACAACTGAAAATATGATGGAGAACACTTGGTGCTGACAGACCAGGAATCTTTAAATGCTCCACTATACTTTGTTCAAAATGGGTCAAGTCAAAATCTTAAAAAACACATCTTCTAAAATAGAGTCAATCTGGACAAACACTGCAAAGTAAAGAAAAGACCTTTAAAAAAATCTCGTCAAACGACCTCATTGCAGCAAATCCCACACACCAAAAATCTCAAAGTTATGCAAAGTATGATAAATAACATTAATTTCTACAGTAAAAGAGGGTTGCATGCTCAGTTTGAAATCCTGATAAGTTTATTTGCACATTCCATTATAACAAGGTCGCATTGACAGATGAGACAACCAACAAAATTATTTAAAACATTAAAAAAAAAAAGTCCTTGAGATGTGGTATCTGTGAGGGTCTGTGAGAGGGACGCTTACACAAGGAAAGGTAAAACTATCCTCTCTTACCCAGGAGAGCATCTTGGAGCCATTAGTCTCTCTTACAAGCTTGAAAACATGAAGGCAGTGCTGACAGTGGGGGGCAACCCCAGCAGATAAAACCTGATCTGATATAGCTCTCTGCACTTAATATTTCCAGTCCTTTTCCTCAGAAAATGAAATCCACCCAGCTGTATAAATCCATGGAGTGCAGACAAACAGCAGCAGCTCAGAGAAGCTGAATGGTAAAACCCTATTCATTTTAAATAGTACCAGAACCCCACACGACAATCCTCAGAGAGGGAAAATTTGAAAGGACGATGATATTAAAGCAGACTTGTAGATTAAGCTGGTCCTTCATTATATCTAAAGAAGCACGACCACCCCGAAGGATCGTAATAACCAAGCCGATCAAGCAAAATCCCTACTCACTATGATGGGAAACATTCACATTGACATTCAATTTCTTTGAATCATTTGAGGGTAAAAATCTGCCATTTGGAGGACTTTTGGCTTCTTGTGATTATGTAAACTGACTATTAGGTAGTTAGATTATGTGTTACACATTGGCGGGTGATCTGTTGGCCTTGTTCTCATTCTTACTTATGGCAGACTATGGAAATTTACAACTGTAAGAAACAAAGCAAACATACAAAATTCCACTTTTGTATTATATTAAATAATAATACCACACTAATTAATAGAAGAGCATCAAATAATGATCTGATTAATCAGTATGTTTACACCAATACTTTACATCTGGTCTAACGGTTTTTATTTTTATCTGAGGTACTTGAGATACAGCAGAAAAACAATTTAGTTTACATTACTGCATGGCTATTATATCTATTATGTTTTATCTGACACACAAATGAAGGTGTTAAACAACATTAAATTTACAATAAAACATTCAGTCCATTAGATACCAGTATTTTGCTTTTTGTGTTTTACCTTTTTCTTTTCTTTCAGGTCATATAAGGCCATGGTCGCAAATATGGGCTCAATTTCAATTTCAAACCTGAGAAATCCAAAATAAGAAAACCAAATAAATACATAATTTAAATCAAAAACAGAGATCAGACTTTAGATGTGCATCAATAACTAGTCATTTTGGCCTAACATTTTGGTAGTTCTGCAAAGTGAAATTTAAATAGAAAACGATTTCCTTTGTGAATTTGGATAAAAAAAAGAATAAAATGCAAATTAAAAAATAACGGCCAACAAAAATCTGCATTCCCATACAGTCCCTAAACAGGTTTTATAAACAAGTAAAAGAATAATAATCAAAATAATTAAATGAGAAATATAATTTGTGCAAAAACTGCATAATTAAAGACAACAGTGTGATAGAGAAACTTTGATATATGTTCAGCAACAAACTGCCAGCAAGAAACTTTCTGCCTTCCAAAAGGGGCAAATGAAAATGACTGACATACTTGATACTCTGGCACCGGATCAAGATGCGCTCTCCAACATGCTCTTTAGGACAGTCAGGAATAGGCCTGATTTCCACTGAATCTTCCTGGAAAACAGCATAAAAGATTGCCATGTTGAGGCACACAGAAATACCAGTAGGTCATCATCTGGTCTTTACTGAAACAAAAACTTTAATTCAGACAAACGTAAAGGCATTACATGATATAATACATTATAATCAAGCAAAAAGTGTAAACAGGCTGGGATAGGTGAAGGAAGGTTTCAGGGGTTATGTGCCAAAAGAGTGTCAGCAAGAATGAATGGAAAGGTGTAGAAGACTTGTGAGAGCAGCCGTGATGTTAGTTTAGAGACAGTGAGTCTGAAAAAGAGACAGAGAGTAGAGCTGGAGGTAGCAGAGCTGAAGATGTTGAGATTCTTTTTGGGAGTGACGAGGATGGATAAGATCAGGAATTATTACATCAGAAGAACAGCTTATGGTAGATGTTTTGGATATAAATGAAGGGGAGCAGATTCAAATGACTTGGACACATTGAAAGGAGGGACAGTGATAAAGTTAAAGGATGCTGAGGTTGGAGCTGCCAGGAAAGAGGCTTCAAGGAAGAACAAAGAGGAGGTTTGTGATAATCTTCAAGGAGGACATGAGGGTGGTTAGTGCAAGCAAAAAGGATAGGATTAAATGGAGACGGATGACTTGGTGTGGAGACCTCTGAAGGGAGCTGCCGAAAGAGAGAAATCAAAATGCAGGAAGGAAGCTCATAATATTTACATTGGAATTTTAAAAAATGTAAAGTGACACTTTTCAAAATGTCCTTGAATAAATAAAGATCAACAAGTGTATTCACTGTCAGATACACTGAAATGCTGATAGTTTGCTGATCCAGAGCTTTTAAGAGTTTAACATTGTGTCAGGCAACATTCCATCGACTTATAAATGGTCACTCTTCTTAAATATCACTCATAAAAGCACTAAGTGTTCTGTCAAATAAAAAGAGCACAACAAAAGAGTTCAGATTTGTGCCATGTTCCAGCATAACACTGCACCAACAAAGACACTGGCCAAACACAGTTGTGACAGCTTAATATAGAGGATTACATATTACACTCATGGGTCTGGGAAACCTTGGATTTACCAAATAAGATGTAAACACAACCTATATAGGTCAAAATTTTAGGGTTAAAGGCAAAAGTACGAGTTCGATACCTAAAGCTAGGGTAAAAATCTGATAAAATGACAATAATTTGACAACAGCAAATCCATCAAAACAACTGAGGTTGTAGTGATTCGGTTAATGTCCACACCTCAACTAGTGTGAAATGTTAAAGACAGCAGTGCAAAAGAGATTTCTGCTGTTTTTTAAGAACAAAAATTAAAAAAAAATGTTCTGAAACATGAGGACAAGAATGATGGCATGAAAGAAAGAATGAAATGAAAGGTAACCTGCAAGTTATTAAAGTATTCATTTTTAAACAAAAAGATTTTGCCATTTTTCCCAGTTTTTGAACAACTTTATTTTATGTGTTCTTTTTAAAGTGGAATAAGCCAAGAAGTTATATTTTTATGTATGGCATGAACAACTAGTAAACCAAATATTTCCATCAAATAAAATCTTTAACAAAATACATAGCATCTGCAAAATGTAATGTTGATTTATAACAATGTTAGAAAAATGTAGTATTTAACCCCACTTTAGAAAAATAGTTGGTTGTTTTGACTATTATAGTACTGAACATAAATAAAAATGAGAAACGACAGTAAAGATAATGAGTTTTACAGCTCAATAACTGTGCGGTCCCCTCAGCGGCTCACCTCATCAGGTGGTGGATAGAGAGCGAACAGCTCGGGGTGTCTGTTTCCATTCCTCGCCTGCTGGTTTAGGCGGTCCAGCTCCTCTGGGCTGCTGAAGGCCATCAGCCCATCCAGCCTTTGGTCCGGGGCCAAACATCGCAAGTTAAAATCAGACGAGGTCAGTGTACGACCAGAGTCATCAGTCAAACCCTCTAGAGTTGGAGACTTGACCTGTGGCAAAAATGACACAAAGTAAATTGTGAGAAGATTGAACAAAACTATGCATTCAAAATTATTTTTTAAAAAAAGGAATTTAATTTATGAATGGATCTTACATTTGCTCTTGGCTTGATTAACCTTAGTTTAAATGAAGAATTTCAAATGAAGCTTAAGGAAAGATTTAAAAACTCCTTTTGATTTTGAAAAGCCTCAATACAGAAGACAGTTTCTCTTTTCTTAAAACCAGTTCTACTTGTACAGTGGCTCCCTCCCCATCAACAAAGCAGACATTAAAAGTGAAGGCTTCCTGCTTCTGTCAATAGTTGACATACAGCACTACACATATTTAACAGGACTAGACTTTCTTGTTTTGTCTTTGAAATAATAATGTTTGTTTATAGGTTTTCAGAACAAGATTTACCCAGCACAGAGAAAACAATGTAAACATCCTGTGAATTATTATGCTAGAAAATAACTTTAATCATTTTAAAACATGTTTTCTCCAATTCCTGACCTTGTGTCTCCTTTTTTCCTATACAATGACCAAACCCTGTTATGTTTTAGTTTCAGAGATCCAATGTGTTGACCCCATGCTATGGTAGCACAACACAACGCTTGCTTAATATCAAACTCTTTTGGCCAAGCAAAAACAACGTTTTTATTTTTTACATAAAACAACAAAGCAGTATTAGTCAGAGTTTTTTAACTTATATTTTTCATAATGAAAATAAATAAACATCCTAAAACTGCTCCAGGTCATTTCTAAGTTTTAATTGAACCCATTTTTATTTTGTATATGAAGCTTATTAACTGAAAGAAAAGAGCAAGCACTTTAAATCAAACAACTTTAATATCAGAAGACAAGGGCACAGAGCCTTGTTTTTAGAATTTTTTTTTCTTTCATATTTTGCAAATGTCAAACATTGTGTGACATAAACATATCCCAAGTAAGATTTTTTTCAATATTAGAAAAGAAAACTGAAAAGAACTTATAGCTTCCTTGTAAGGTGATTAATTGATATGTTTTAGGAAAAAAAAAAGTGAGCGGCCTCTTTCACTGGTGCTGGCACCATATGGAGTTTTTCAGACTCCGCTTCAAGGCATGGCATATCTTGACTGCTCCCATTCCCTCCTGTCATCCTTCCTCTTGTCTCTTTCTATTCCATCATCCATCAAGCTCTCATGGCTTTCACACTATAGGCTAAGACTGACCAAGCATCCACCCTGTTGTGGCTCCAAGAGACCCCCACAACACAATCCCGGGGTTAAAGCAGGCTAGACCATCCAATAGTTATTAAGCACTGAAGGACAATGAAGCTGTTTTCCTCTATTTGGGACTTGCTCTCTCTCTGGCAGAGATGATGGGAAGCCTGCAGCAGTAATAAGGGGCCTTTTTGGTTTGGGGTGATTAACCAGAATGGGCATGGGTGGAACAACAAAAGAGGGGGGCTGGTAAGACCGGATGAGAACAGGATTGGCATTGGAAGAGAGCGACAGACTTGGATGGCTGGAACCTGAATTCAGGGAGCTGCGGATTTGGCCACTGTGAGATAGAAAAACAAGTGAAAGGGCAGCAAGAAAGGACGGGAACTTGGCCCAATGTAATAACAGGGGTAGACTGAAGCAAAAACTCATATTATAAGTATAGCCAGTGGCCTTCTTGTAAATGTGTAATTATCAGTTGGTTGCCTGTGTGGTGTTTTACATGTCAGCACTTGACATATTGAAACTAATTTGGTTAACACCACCTGTGGAGGTCATAAAAGCTCAGAGCTTTTTATTTCATTTTTTATAGTTTTATTTCTATGTGAACCACGTGGGCCACTAAAAACACAGAATGTATTTCCTTTAAAAAGACTGTTAAATAAAACTAGCATCACTACACTCAAGCCTATTAAATAGGTACAAATTTAACACAAGTGAGAGATTATTGACCTTCCCTTAATCTAAATGCACTACAATTAATACCACTTAAATATGAATGTTGCTTTCTTCTAAGCAGACTGATGCATAAATATGTTCAGAATACTGCAGAAAAATATGAACTAGGTTTTCTATCTTGCAAGAAAATGTTAGGTTATGAAAAATAAAACTTCATAATTTGCAAATGAAAATATTAAATAATTGCTTTAAAAAACTTTTTTTTTTTTGCTTTCAAAAAATATTTGTGTGTCTGCAACACAAAAGTTTTCAGTTCTCTCATCTCGCTTTCGCCTTATCTTTGTTTTTGCGTGCCATCAACTAGCCTGCTGATTGGTCTAAATCCTATCCAATCCAATATTCTTACAACATGGGGTCAGTTACCTAGGCTCAAACAACAAAAGGCTCTTTTACCCTCGATTTTGCCTCTATGGATGAAGAAAAATTCATTTTTAATCATTTGAAAAATAATTGACGGAGGTAGAGCTGAGATGGTTTTTCCGCTGTGGACATTTTAAACACGGTGGTGGCTACACTAAAATAAAAAAATACAGAACCGTTTTTTATTGTCTTTGTTGCTCCTTCTGGGTTCTACAGAAACAGACCAGAACAGTTGAAGACTGCAGAATCCTGCTCAAAAAGAACTACTACAAAGTCTGTGTCTGCATGCAAGGCAGAGACACTTGATTGGATAGAATCTAGACCAATCAGCATGAACCCCCTTGTCTGTGATTGGCTATTTGGTGTGGCACATATGTCACACTAAACTGAAACTTACAAACGCAAAATCAAAGATAGAGAGAATGCAAGATGAGAGATAACGCATCTGAAAACATTTGTGTTGCAAACGTAAAAATATTTTTTGAAAGCCAAAAAAGTTTTGAAAGCAAATATTTAATATTTTCATTTGAAAATAATGATTTTTTTTTTTTTTTAACTTTACATTTTTCTTGCAACTTAGGAAATATTGATCTCAAAACTGTGACTTTTGCTCGCAATATGGTGGTACAAAAATCACTTCAAAGTATTGTGAGTAATTGCAAATGAGCCTTTAAGTATAATCTTTATACAGTAATGAAATAATGACAAAATCAATGTATTCAACCATTAAAAAATATGAGGCTGTCACTCGCTTCCTGTGACTGTGTTTTCAAATTCCCACTCTGATCATCCTTTGATCAATTGTAAAAGCATTCCCAGTGTCTTTTTTTTCAATGATGATTATGCCGTTTTAAGGTAAAAAAAAAGTCATTTTCTAGGACATAGTTTCTGCAGATTAGCAATAGTTCATTAGAAATACACCTCTGAGTTGTGGGCGGAACTGTTGGTGTGGGATAAGCCTGCCCCCACTTTCCTTCATTCATTTGTTTACAATCTCTCCCGCTAGCTTACAGCCCCTCACACCCCTAACCTAACATTACCGGTGTAACAAAAATGGTGAGCAAAATTTGAACTATCCAGCTGTGTTGTTGAGCCAGATGCCAGCTTGGATAAGGAAAACCAAGACATACATGGATCTTGTCATCTACAAATGAATGAATCTAAATGGAGCGGAACAGGGAGCTTGTGACTTGCTATTGTAGGTTCTATGTCATGCCTACAGGTCTTTTCATCAGCTTCTGATTCATGACGATTTGGAAAAATAAATACACAGATATGCAACTTTAAGCTTCATTTTCTTCAGATATGTCCTCTATCAACAGAAAAATATCACTAGAACATGTTCAAAACACCAATCACACAATTGACTGATCTGGTTTGCCTTGCACAAAGTTTGGAAGTTTGATGAGAGCCATAATGTTTGGAGCATTAAATTGAAGTACTTCACACACATTCACATCATCTTGGCTTACAGGGTTAGGAGTTTGCTCACTTAAACTCTGAGTGTTCCTTCTGTAAATAGTGCAGATGTCTGTATAAATACGCCAGATCAGGCCTGCTTAAACTGTCATAGCAATGATATAGTTCATATTAACTTTACATGGATTAGTGCAAGCTTTGTGGTTTTTAGTGATTTTTTTTTTTAGATTCAAGAGACTTAAGCTTTAAACACCAGAAAGTGTTTGTATGTCAGTGATCCTTACTGGTTTGTCGTTGTTTTCTGGCTGAACATCTGACTCAAAGATTTGCTTCTGAAGGACTTTGTGAAGGCCAACTCGTTCTGAATATGTGCTCCAGCCATCCCCTTGACACCTTTATAAACACACAAACAAAACATCAGGAAAATGCATCCATGTCCTCAATTAAACTGCACATTTAATGTACTTTTAGAAGCAACATAAACTTCCAACAAAATCATACGGTAAATCTGTGCAGAATATGTGCTTAAGAGAAACAGATGTAGGTTCATAATGTCGCAGAATTTAGGGCCTTACCTTCTAGAGACGACAAGCCATGGTTGGGTATAACTCCTAAGGCAGTCTCTCACATGTGGATCCAATTCCCATCTAAGAAGTGTCAGTAAAGACAACAGAACACACACAGATTTTGTGAATGAAAAAACCTCAGACAAGTGAAAACATTCACTATCTCCAGATCTTTACTTGGATTTCAAGGTTAAGCTGTGGAAGCACAAATGCTCTAAATAAACTGAAATAACAAGGACATAAGTTTTATACAAATAATAATAATAAAAAAAATTCCGCTCCAATTTTCTTTTTGAATTTTTGTTTTTTTTTTGAAGTTTTTCTTAAAGCCTTTTTCCCTCATGCAAACTGTTCTTTGTAAAACAAAAAAATCTTGCTTTGGTTCTTGCTGTCCTCTAACCCACCCTTCTTCAGGTACAGAATGTCGAAATGTTCGACACTCCTTCTCCACCTGTTCCACTTTCAGGTTATCGTCAGGGACGTCCCCAAGTTCCTGCATCAGAGCCAAGTCTTCACTTCTTAACTGTGACATCAGGAACTCCTCCAGGTCCAAGGGCTCCACCGCTTCATAAGACTGAGGCTGGAGAATGCCAAGAGATGGAGAAAACGATTTGGTTGAGGGTAGAGTAAAAAGATTGAGGAAAGTATTTGAAAATTTTGAGGAAAAATTAATAAAGAAGTATACAAATTGAGATTCTACATTGATAATAAAAAGCTATTTACTGGAGAAGCTGTGGGAATTAAAAAAAATAAAATAAAAAAATGCCATCAGAGACAAGAGAGACTGCACACTCCTCAGTCAAAATTTAATAATGATGTGATAGAAAAACTGTCGGGGAAAAATGGCTAAACAAGCTGAGGCATGATGAACACTTCATACCAGTCTAGGAACAAAAGACTCAAGCATGCCTAAGAATAGAACCTGTATCAAACCAGCTCCGACCAGACAACTGTTTTTTTTTTCCCCACACAAAATGTTTAAAATCTTGCCCTTAAATCCATTATTATTTTAATGGGCAGCACAAGTAGATTTAGACTTCTACATGTATGGTTTAGAAGCAGTTCTTTTATGCCCTGAACTAAAAAAAAAAAGCGTACACGAAAGAGAAGATGAGCACTATATCTTCAGAAAAACTAATAACACAGCACGTTTTGTCAGATTCCACCTTTAAAGGAAGAATCTACACAAAGCATGTGTGATGCAGTGACACCACAGCAGCCAAAACTGTAAATTGGCTGGAAGATTAAAGTTAGATTATGGTTTGTGTCATGCATGATACAGAACAGACCTGTCTTTTGCTACTTAAATTCAACAAGTGCAAAAATTTATATTTCATTCCACTTATAGTAAGTATGCATGGAAAAAAAAGCTCAGAATATGGTAGCTACAAAAACATAAAATAAAATTAAAAAAATCACCAATTCAACTTTAAAAGGAGAAGAAATTCCATTTTCTGTTAGACATGTCTTTGCACATCACAATACCCAAAGGCATATTCGTCTCTGCTAAACAGTCATGCAAAATCCAATCACAAGGTGTTATTGGTTAGCCTGGGAAACATGACAAAACTTTGGTAACTACTTGGAATAACTATATCATTAGGAATTTCATAACAGACACCTTTTTGCGAAGCTGCACCTAAGGGCATGTTACAATAGAGACTGTGTCTTCTTTCTGCTAAAAGTGTGTATTGGACTGGCTTTCAGCCACAGACTTTAAATAATTATTATTGCACAGCCTCTTTGACTTGTTTAGCACAGAGCTTTACTAAAATAAATGCATGCAAATGTATGCATGCTTCTGATCACTTCTGCTCCTCTATGGAGTCGTCAGAGGTCCCAGGAAGAAAAAGAGACTCTTAGCAAGTCTCTAAATGAAAATTTAGTCACCATACTGGTAAGAGTTCATAACAACATGTAATGCAGTAAAACAGATATACATTATCAATTTAAAAAATATTCTTTTTTAGATGAGATTTCCAGATGAGATAATTTATAAAATGTCGGATGTTTAAGAACGAGCACATCAATAAACCCTAAGACGGTGCAGACACACAATACAAACTTGAAGTCCTAAAAGTGTAGCTAAAAAAAAAAACCTGGTTTGTTACAATCAAGCACATTAACCAAAAATGCAAGCTTCACAAAAGTGAATGCACTGTTCAAACAGATGCACACTTACCACTGCTGAAAACTGAAAAGTGAACCCATAAAAAAGGAAGTGTACAAAATGGCGCACTCCGGATATAGGAACTTAAGAAACAGTGTGCATCTACTGACACTAAATGGTTTTGGCTGAAACTAAGCCCCGACCAAGTGCAGATACGCTCCAGACATTCATCCTTGCATCTCCTACAAGTTGACAGCTGGGAAGAAACTGAAAGTGGAAGTAGAGTGAACTGCTCCACACATAAAGAGAACTTTAAGTTTAGGCTAAAATTCTCACACAGCGAATTAAAAAAAAAGTTTAAACAGCAACCTCAAGCTTTCCAGCTTTAAATGAGACACCACAAGACAGGAAGTGACATCAACAGGGCGTCTCTCCATCCAACCATATTTCATAATACATTTTTAAAAATCGCAGACACAAACGACTGTATGCATGTCCAAAAGAATGTGTTTGTTACCAACATATAACAACAAATTTAATAAAGAGAGCATCATTTCAAAATGATTTCACGAATATGTATCAGCATTGTATATATTATCATGGGGACCAATTCTAGCACAGCAGCAACAAACATCCCTCATCTGTCGGCTAGACTCGACTGCTGAATAATGGGAAACTCCCATCCCAGAGATTATAGTATTAAAGCCCCTCTCTCAAATCCAGACATATTAAAGATTTGCCAGCATAAGCTGTAAGGTAAGCAGGCTCCATCCTGTGCCTGTCAGCTGCAGAGGCACTGACCCATTTCCCTTACAGGTTAGTGTTTGATGTTACCAGCTGGGGTAGGATGGTCCAAGTGCTGTCTATCACTCCAACTCTGTTGAATTCACTGCTTAGTAATTAGAAAATAGCTTGAGTTTTTGGTCCCACCTTGAGTCTGCCAGCAAAAATATATCTGCAGGAGACCCAGCAACTTAGAGCTGTAAAAATATTTTAATGATAATTATAAAATTTAGGAGAAAACAGATATGGATCAAAGCAGGAAGGTGAAATGAGTGGAGAGAAATTGTTTGCTGTGTACAGTGAGACTTGGAGGTAGAACAAATCTATGAAAAGAATATCACATATCATATGCCTGCCTGGTAAAGAGAGAAGAAATCACAATCTAGCTACTCAGATTTAGCTACAGAACCAGGGGAAACCATGGTATAATTGCATTCATTTTACTACAGAAAACTGAACCCATCTAAACCACTAGGATAGCATGTTAATCCAACTGTACAAAGAAAAAAAATACATTTATAATAAGAAGCATGTATTTGACCTAGCAGCAAAATTGTTGGAATTCTAAAAAAATAATCTTCCAGACTAGACACTGCCCTGAGTCAGACATTCTTCAGGCAACAAAGTGGGTGATCCATTTTTAACACTTTAGTTGTGTAAGCAAAAGCATTAAAGGTCTTCAAGTGCAGCATTACATCAGAGATTTTTGCACATCAAAAAAAAAAAAAGAAATGACTAAGAAATGTCCTATTTTAAAAAAACTACACTCCTTCCAAAACATTTGTTTTCCTTTGTTTCTTTAGGTTTGTAATTTAAAAGAAAGGGCATATTTGATGTATACGATATTTTTAGGAGTATAAGTTAGCATAGTTTGGCTGGGGGTGTGACCTATACTCAGGTGCGACTAATATGTGACGTTAAAAAAAAAAAAAAAAAAAAAAAGGCCAGTGTGTTCGTTGTTTTCCCACAAACAACTGCTAGAGGGAACTGTAGGTGTGTGCATCAGTATGTGCTACTGACAGCAAAAGAGAAGAAGAAGCACCAGACAGTTGTTCAAAAGCGAAACAGACGATAAAAAATTCAAGAGATTTAGTGATTTGAGTCATATAAAGAGTTTAGTTGACTTTTTAGCGTGTTTTTTATGTCATTCTAATCTGTATAACTGTTCATCTGCTGAACTAAAATACTAGACACTTATTCAGTTCCTCCTGTTGTTTCAATATGGTTATGGTAGTGTAGAGTCGGGGCGGCTGTCGTGCACTTGTAGGACGGTCAACCTCTGATGGAATCTTAATAAATAAATTTCTTCCAAAAGTGCAATTTATTTATGATTTTGCTTTTCATTAATTTTTTCCTCTTTATTATGCTTTTTTTTTTTTTTTGCGTCTGCCATTTATACTACGAAGCAACTTCTAGTCCAAAAAATACAGTATGCATGGTGTATGTGGGGAGCGTAAATGCTACAGAACAAAGTTGTGTTCATTTTAATAAAATCTGGAAAACTCACCACGGTGAGGTAGGTTGTTGGTGAAGTATTGGAGTTTGTTCGGGTGTGATAAACGCCAAGGTTCCCGCTGAAGTTTCGTCGAATCTCTGCAGAAGAATGCCTGGAATGACCACAGGAGATTTTTCAGACTAAATAGATAACATTGTGCCAATGTGACATAAATATGTAGATACAGGTATCACAGACATTACGAGAAATTCTGCACATTCTTATCCACTCATTGGCAGCGTCTTCAGAAAAGATACTGAAACATTTCCATTGTGAGCCATGGAAGCTCTTTTGGGACTATTGTTTCGCAGCTACAGAAAGCTTTCTCTACTGGCCAAAGAAAAGCCTTTGCCATGGTGGCTACTATTTAGACAATGAAATAAATATGTTGTCCTGATTTAAGGGTCGGAATGGGCAGGAAATTAAAATGACACATGAATAGAGAAGCATTCAGAATAGACTGGAGATGTTGTGTGTATGAGATTTTGTGTCTGTAGCTTTCTCAAAAAAGAGTGGGGGAACATGGAATAATATGAATGGAGACAGCCTAAATGTGTTGAACACATTCCATCTCATAGTGAGCTCACTGTCCTTTTCTATGTAATTAATCCACCATGTCATTGGAGATCAGCCAAACTCAGAGTAGAAAGCCTTTTTTTCTTCTTCTCAGCTTCTTGTAAAAAGAACACATTTTTTTGGTTTATAAGCATGTGTGCAGTGTTTAGTGTGCATGTGTTAACAGGTTTGAGTGTCATAAACACATTATTGTCATATTTCCAGTCCAGTAAAAGGGCAAATACTTAAGCAAATGGGTCACATTGCTGGCTGCCTTCCTTGTGGTCAAGCTCATGCGCACATCAAGTCCTGTGGTGTTTGTTACAACATCGCTGTTTTTATCATCCTACAGCACTAAACAAAAGCAGAATGGAGGAATATGAAGATGTCAAAACCACTGCAACATTTAGGCAGACTGTCAGAGACATTGGAGTGAATCTAAAATACTAAAATTCATAATTTGAGGTTTAAACTATTTGCAAAGTCTAATGTTTCACGCAATCTATTTTAACCAAGTTGTTCAATTTCTCCATACTATCATAAAATCATGGGATTGCTTGGGAAAATCCATTCAAGTTTACATAAAAAACAGTTGCAAGACATGAAAAATAAATATTGGTAATAATCATCTGCCGTGTAAAGGGGAGAGGTGCATTGTTGCAGCAAACATTACAAAGTCTCCGCCTCTTTATTTGGCTGAATGTTGTGTTAAGGGGAAAAAAAGAGATCTTGTACAATAAGTTTTGCAACTGATGCAAAATTCTTTTCTTGTAGTTGGGTCAGGAACAGCATGAATTGTATTTATGCTCTTCAAAGGTATGTGTTTATAAAAAAAAAGTAATCCTCCACAGAGTTCAGAGAAATGCACTGAAGTGAGGCACATTAATGAATGTCAAAGCATTTATTACTGCACACACACATTTACACGTGCACGTGCATGCACAGGAATGCCTGAGCATAGTTTCAACTTCGGTCAGTCTGTGTCAGCAGCAACAATGATGTTGTGCAATTCTCACTTGTGTACTTTCAACTCAAGAAGTTTAACCCTGCAGGTGAACAAGCACACACCCACACATACAAAAACTCACTGACAGAGCACTGAGCAGGATTACTGCAGCGGTGTGTTTATTTATCTTAAATGTAACACAATAGAAAGTGGTTGCAAATAGACGTGAAACATATCCCCTACTAAAAATCTGCACCCCCTTAAGCTCTGGGGTTTTTTTATGCTGGTGTTATGTAAAACATGCTGAGTAACAGTGCTCATTGTTTCGCACTGAATGAGTTGCTGGACCTTAAAAGAGCAGTAAGGTAGAATGAACTGCTCCATAAAGCTTCTTTAAAACAAAACCTTTCAGACGTTGGTTTGCTGCCTTGCGTACCTCTTATCTGATACATGATCTAATAGATTTTTTTTTTAAGTTTCTCATCATTCTGGTAGGAAACAACTGCTTCGTAGGAGCCATTTCTACCACAAAAAATCCTGTACATAAACAGTGCCCTTCCGCTGTTTTAACCCAGGACAGTTTAAAGTCCCACCCAGGCCATCTTTTAATCTATTGTAATAGCGTTCCCAGTGGTCTTTTAATTATGAATATGCAGTTTTTAGTCAACTTTTTTTTTTTAAAACTGTTGTTTTCTAGTACATAGTTTATGCAAAGCGGCAGGAGTTCATTCCAAATTTGCCGTTCTAGGGCAGGACTATTGGCAAAGAATAAGATCAACCCTACATCCAAGTGGATGCTTCTACAGCTACAAGGTTTTTCAAAATGCATTTTTTGTCTTCTCCTGATTCACAGTGATTTGAATAAAAAAATATTCAGAAATGCCACTTTAAGCTTTTTTTTTATATATGTCTGCCAGTATCAGAAAAAGAAAATGTCAAAAACATTATTTTCTTTGGAGTAGGTCTTTATAACCCCTAATCCAGGCTCATAACATTGCTCTCATGTCCAGCTGGATGTATAAACTCAGATCTGTCTGCATCACTCAAAGTGCTTCACAACCCGAGGAGGAACAAAAGATGTGAAAATAAAATGTTTCAAAGGTAAAACTAAAATGTGCTGATGCTTTTAAACATATGCACTAGTCTGTTCACTTGCATACAACAGGCAAGTAAAAGTAATCAGCTCTTGCCAGCAAAGCCAAGCTGACATTATTTTGCCAGCTGTAGACAAACAGCTTGTCATAAGAGACGACATCTGTTCTCAGCAGGCCACTCTCCTGCATTTTTTTTGTCACAAAACCAAAGCTCTTGTCAGAGACAGAAAAAAAACCCTCTGGATTTCAACCATTTAGCAATGAAAAATGGTTATTACTCAAATTTATTTTCTAAAAACCTTTGCCAACCCTTGCAACTTACAAACTCAAACGGATATGTGTATTTATACATATTTATAGCTTTGAGTAAACACAAAGTTCAAGCTAGTTCTTACAGCGTGTAGAGAAAAAGCAGATATTTCAAGTTGACCACTTGGATCTAAAAGTAACCTTTTGGTTTGCTGTTTTCTTCAGCTTCAGATTAAAAAATCTCTAAGAATATCCAAGTTTTATATAAAAAAATTTTTTTTTTGTTATGTTCTACTGTAAAATGAGAGCAAGGAGAGTTCAACAGTAGAATCTACCCAACAATTATACAATTGCTTGTGTCCAAAGTCAGCCCTTTGCTTCATCATTGTCTTGTACTCAGTTGCTTCCTCAGCAGTGGGAAGCTGATGGAGCTTTTAGGCAAATGTGGTCATTTTGCGTTCTGTAGCATTTTCTCTCCAGCTTTGAAGTGCACTGAAAGAAAAAGGGAAAGAATAAAGCAGCTCATAACATGCAAAACTGCAACGACTCCTTCTAGAATACAAAAAAAAGAACCTAGAAATCCTCAAGTTACTTGTGAAATAACCTGACTGCTCTCTTGTTTGTTTGCAATCTGTCAAATTAAGGTTTTCTTTGGTTAGGTTGTCAAGAATTAGGACCAGCCCCAAGATGTTATTCCTACAACCGGCAACATTTACCGTTCTTAAATAGTTTGGTCAAGTCTACTCTTACTCTTATGTTTAATTACTTTCTGCTTCATTTTAGCACCGTTCACCAAAAAGAATTCCAAGTTGGTGAAGGTCACACTCACCACCATCGGCAACAAAAATGTTCTGATTCTGAAGAAAATGCTTTAAAATAGAATCAAGAAAGTAAAGTGGGCAATTAAAATCACAATTTCCAGTTTGATTTCTATATTACATTTTTTTTTTACAAACTTTTCCTTATTAAGACTGTTGTCGTGGAATGTCGTGGAACAACAGATAAAAGAAATGCCATTTTGGTTAAAACTGGTGCATTTGCAAAAATGTTTTTTTTTTATGTGAAATGTCCCTGACAAATAAACAAATACATAAAAATAAGGACATTTTTGATATTGAACATGTTCCTTTCTGTTAAAACTGAAAATGATAAAAATAGAATAGGCATCTGACAAAAAATAAACCTGTTTGTAATTGAGCATATTAGCAGGTGAATTGTTAAAAATTATTAGCAGGTATATTAAAATATTGTAATTAAAGCATCTGTATTTTCTAACACAGTGCTCGCTCCTAAAATACAAATAATTTAAATTATTTTCTATCATAATTCTAGTTTAGCTTAGTAAACTGAACTCCGTCCACCACCTTCACACTCTGACTTGTGCCCCAGACTGCACCCCTCCACACATACACACCCAGATTAGAATTACGACTACTGCATATCCTGTAGTAACCCTGGCCATTGACTGAATCCACTCATCTCTCATCATCATCATCAGAAACTATTTCAATTTCTTTTAACCTACTCACCGCTGACATGATCATGATTTAATATTGATCACTCATATGAAAATGGTGCTATGTCAATTATAAACTGAGTGTCTTTCATTGCAAATGGTGCTAATGATATCTGCGGTTAATAGGCCATTACATGTTGAACAAAAATTGCACAGTGGTTGAGTATGTACAGCAGCTATAATATTTATTTTGTCATTTTTATGAGTCGTAGTTAATAACACTAATATAAAAATGACAAATGTTGTTTTGCTTTCCTGTATGTTTGCTTAATTTAGTGCAAATGCTAATTAAACCTTAGATGAAACAAATATAATTTATTATACTCATAATATGATCAAAAAGAAGGTGTTAGGGCTGTAACAGGGTGATAATTTTATTTTCCTAAGAGACAGTAAATATAATAAGGAAAGTCTAAATCTTATTCATTGATGTAAAGGAAAAGAAAAAAGACTGTTGTATCCTTAATCAGCGTGAAACTATTTTGGTTCCTGCATCTTTTAGTCAGAATTATTTTTAGATCAATTGTGGCCTTAATCTGTCACTAACACACTTAAATCCTGTTTTATTATGACAGCAAATCATGCCAAGAGAAAATTCCCTAAATCTACTACCAATATATTTTTCTTTTTGGGTCCTTGTTATGAGTCTCCTCTAGAAACAACAACTTAAATTCAATTTCCTTGAAACTTAAAAGCTTTCTCCTCACTCCTGGATCTGATCCTGGGAGGAAACAGGAAAACAGAAAGTGGTAAATTAAAAAGAGAAGGAAAAAAAAAGGACTCCAAAGGGATGTCCCCACTGTCTGACTCATCCTATCATGTATCTCCAGACTTAATGAGTCTTACCACTATCAAAACCATCTTGTCTTCCTGTCAAAGGGTGGCACACACAAACACAGCATTCATTATGTCACAGGGGGCTCAGGGCATGAAAAGTCTCATAAGAAGCAAAACCAGCGGCGAGGTTTGAACTCCTCGTCCACAACAAAACCACTCTTCAGGATTTCTCCGACTGTTTTTTTACATCTCACTTCTTAACTCAATGGCCCGTTGAGAGTTAACGGATGACATCTGCTAAAAACCCTGAGGAAATTAGATGAAACTCAAACCACAGCCCCTCCCAACTTAATAGCACTAAACGACAGAGGCCCCCAAAGCTACAGCTGTCCACACACCTGGTACCATATGTTTTTTTTTAAATCACATCATGCTCTTATGTAGGGTATCAAGTGCAACCTTTAGCCTTTTCACCTCAGCACCGATACACATTGTTACATGTGTTAGCATCTTTTTGATCTTCTTTTCCACTCCCCTCTTCGTGCGATCATGAAAAAAAGACATTTCCTGATTTAAAACTGCCAGATAAAAAAGTGAAGCGAAACCAGTGAACGACAGAGGGACAGCAGCGTTGGCAGGATTTCCTTCAAACTCCTGTGTGATAGGGACATTCAGGGAGGAAGCGCTCAATAGATGACTGGCAACTTAAAGGGGTGCAGATCATTTCAGTCAGATAACAACCAAAGTCCACAAATGCAGCGTGTGTTTGCAGCAGCATTTTGATCCGAGGAAATACTGAAAAGCAGGAGTGCAAGTATCACAACTGTAGACCAGTTTGGGACTGATTTTCTCTGCATTTTTCAGAAGTCACAAGACATGTTTTGAAGCAATAAATACAATTTTGGAGTAAAAATATTTAATATTTACACCTTTCATAAACAAGTAAAAGTAACACTCCATTCAAAATGGACTTATCGTGTTATTAATATGCAAATTAGTTTGTGTCCAAAGACATAATTAAATTAACAGTCTTTGAATACCGGTATATTTAGATATGTTTGCTGTGTTTTCTGTTAAAGACAAACCTTAAAGGATTTTTTAAAGTATTTTAAATTAATTTCTAGAACTGTCATTAGGTTTACTTTGTCTTTTTCACTTTATCACTTAAGTTGTTAAGTGTTTCAGCAGTTCAGAGATATGCAGAACAGTGAAATCTTTTTTTTTTTAAAGAGAGTCCAAACCTTCTGAAACTCCAGTCCTGTTTGGTTGTTCAGCTGATGAAAGCTTAGTTAAGCTTAAAAAGCCCCCAACTCAAGTTTAGCATTTGTGCTGGTTAACCATGAGTTTGCATCTCAGACTGAAACACTGAAGGTCATGAAGACAAAACCTAATACAAGCTTATAATGTGGGCAGGATTCTCATCATCATATGATTTTGTGGTGATAAGTGTGGCTCTCTTTCCAACATTGTTAATTATATTTTAAGCTTTTAAGAGACGTGCCAGCAATTAATTTTTTTTTTTTTTTTGGCTATAAACCGTTTTGTGATAGATTTTAAATATGTTTTAAGAAGCATTGTTATGTCATTACTACCATGGCTTTTGATTCCTCTCAATGTAAAACTACTCCAAACTATAATAAACTTTTTTACCCATTTAAAGCCTTCAAACAAGGTTAAAACACACGCACACACACAAAAACCCTTCTGACTGACTCAAGATTCACTCAGATGAAAATCATGTTTTTGAAATTTTTAACATTTTTGGCATTATTATGATGATGAAAGACATAAAGAAAATTTAACTCAAAATTGCATCTATAAATAGGTCTTTATGTAAATCGTTGTGTATCAAGAGCAGACGAAAAATAACGTCATTTGAAAAATAGCGTATTTGAGATGCAGGCAATACACTGGGTGGGCCCAGCTTCCTGCTTTATTCCTTTCTGATGCAACCACTGGCAGACAAATACATCCATGTACGTCTTTGCTTTCCTCGTCTGAGCTGGCATCTAGCTCTAAACTGTACGGCTGGAAAGCTCCAATATTGCTTGCCATTTTTGTTGCACTGCTCATGTTAGGTTGGGAGTGTGAGGCTTTAAGCTTTCTATAAACAGAGCGCTCTCAGCAATGGAAGGGGAAGGGGGGCGGGATTGCGCCACACGAACGGTCCCACCCACAACTCGGAGGCGAATTTCGAATGAACTCCTGCTTCCTTGCAGAAAGTATGTCCTAGAAAATGACTTTTATTTTTAGCTAAAAAAGGCATAACCATAATAAAGACCACTGAGAACATTTTGAAATAGCTCAAAAGATAATCTGAGAAGATCTTTAGAACATTACGGAATTAAGACCCAAAATCCTCAAACAAATATGCCTGCTTTTAAGTGCTAATTTCATGAATTAGTCCAATTCAGATGAACAAGTTTACCATGCGATTCAAGATTCAGGCAAAACTAATGAAAATAGAAAAAAAGTAGAAGCTGCATTTTCAAAATAATGTATTCTAAAATAAAAACAAACAGAAAATGATGGATTTTGTTGCAGAGATGCAAAAGAAAAATGATTAAAATGGTACCAGATTAAAATAAAATGGCATAAAGTTGGTTTAAACCATCACTTTACATTATAAATTAACACATTTTTTCATGTGGAACAAACTGAAACGTTTAATAGATTAATGCCAACACTGTTAAAGCTAAGTGTATCTTCTGCTCAGCGTCTCTGCTGGCTCATCAATGGATTTAGGCGACTGCCAAACATCTCCTAGCCGCAGAGCTGGGCTCTGCAAAGCACAGCACAAAACAGACAGCCATGATTTCTCCTCAAGCCTCTTAAAGTGAGTATGGAAGTGGGGAAAAGGTCATCCAAAAACTGAAAGACAAACTGACAAGCCATTTTTAAAGAAGTTTGCTGTTTTTATTTAAGTAAGTAGGGAGAAATGCCCCACTTTTAGACTCCTCATCAGTCCATTCCATCATTTCTCTGCAGAGCAGACTGAACTCCAGTCCACTCTTAAACTTCAGCACATAAACAGTGCAAAGGCACGCCCTCTGATCGGCTGAACTGTAGCAATAGACGTTTGACAGAAACTTGACTTTTAACACATGCAGATCAACACAGATGAGCACTGACATATTTATTTATTTAAAAATCTGACACAATAGACTTCCATGTCCACACTTCCTCTACACCTGGAGAGTTCAAGAAGGAACAATGATCACATCCCTCTTTATTTCTTTCACCTCTGCAGAACTGTTTTACCTCATTCACTGCAGGAAATGATTAAATAAAGAGGCACTAGATGTAGACTAAGAAGAGGAAATGACTGCAACATCCATGAACAGATTTATTACGGTATTTTAGATAATAGAAACCAGCTTTGTTCAGAAGTTTAGACCTTCGGCTTTAATTTTGATACATATTTTTTTTATTCTAATCACATATCTTGATTTTAAACGTATTTTCGGTGCAAAGTTAAGGGAAATGTTCTGCAGACTGCTTGTTTTCGAGACTGAGTGAATGCATTTGAATTAATATTCCAACATGTGGCAGCTTGCTCCACTCTGAACCACCTCAGGAAGTCAAAAATAAAGTTCCCACCCACCCACACTTCTGCGGACATTCATAACCAGAAGCATCACACAAGCAACGCTGTTTGCCAGAAATATGTACCTGTTGATCTTCAGGGCGAACGCCCGCCGCTCCGCGCTGCCCAGAGAAGCCATCTCTGAACTCCTCTCCGGCGGCGTTCTCCTCTCGCCGCCTCGCTGTCACCGACCGACGCGCAGCTCCTTCGCCGAGCGACAACCTAAACTGTCCAGCCGGCGTTCGAACTGGCTGAGGCTGCAGCAGCTGGTTTGGGAGGCGAACTTCCGCGTTTGATAAGATGCATCCAGTCAACGGCCATGGCACGCGGGAGGGCGGGAGGGAGCAGCCGGACCGCAAAGGCTGGATGAGGCACGCGCGCTCCCTCGCTGCTGAGAAGAAGTCTCACATTATCCCAATACAAACACAAGCATTTAAAAAACTTTATTTAAAAAAAACAGAAACATTAGAAAAAACAGTGTCTAAAGTTTAAAATACACAAACTAAAAAAAACACAGTGTTAATCAAAAATGCAATGTAAATCTATAACATAGTTTAAAAAAAAACAGATATGGTAACCCTTAGAGCAAAAGTTGTCTATTTGGGTTTACTATAAGGAGCCTAATTTATACTAAAAGTGAGGCAGTAGCCCTATGCTTTAAGTTTACTTTTTATATACTATCTACATAGGCCATAGTAAACTTTTGAACTTTATTTTAATATACATGAGTAAAGGAATAAGTAGCAACTTTACTTTAGAACATAGGCTGCATGTAGTCTAGGAAGTGTCCAAACAAAATACTTTTGTGTTTCAAAAGCAAAAAAAAAGTTTGTACCCATCAGTCTGAAGAAGTATTGTGTCAGTGTACTTCCTACACTACATGTATATGGTCTATAGTAGACTTGCTACAGTTTAAGCTAATACTCAAGTATAATAAAATATGTATTCAGATAAACATCAAGTGTAGGCCTTTACTTAAATTTAATTTAATTAAAATACTAAAATAGAAAAAAAACGTAAACATTAATTCAAATAAAATAAAAACTTCAAAATAAAACACAATTCTAAAATATTACACAGATTTAAATTAAAGTTTAGGCTAAATTTAAAGAATATCCTTGACAAAAAAGTACCCGATATATATGTATTATAAGCGAGTTTTGTCTACTCTAAATTGCAGCTGGATACTTGAAGTTTGCTCATAATGTTGACAGATTGTAAAACCAAAGTGTTTCAAACTAGTCTGAAGAAGTATTTAGTTAGTATACTTCCTACATTACACACATGTGGTCAATAGGAGAGTTAATATACTCTAAACATATTTAAATACACTTAATGAAATAAACTTTAAGATTATTACTTTTTGCAAGCCATATCTTGGTGACTATCATAAAATTGAACCCGTTTTTAAACACTTGTTTATCTCACTTGTCTGTTTGACTTATATGTACATGTATTTTTTTTGTTTTTATTTAATTTATGTTTCTGAGTGTGGGTGTATTAATATAATTTGGGACTTCTGAATGTATTTTCCAAATTACTCAACACTTCCTAAATTCAAGGCAGCACTGAGACATGAATCTCAAGCTCCGGTGTGTCAGCATTTGTGTTGTATAAAGTGGAAGCGGAAGGAAAGAACTTGTTTGTTCGTGTGTCTCTGACTGCAGGAACTTCTCCCATGATCACTGAAACAAGAGGAAGTATCCTCTCTTTTTTATCTTCAGCAGAGTAAATCCCTTCTCAACTCTTTTGACACCCTTTAGGCCTGTACACAAAAAAGTGTAACTGCATAAGGGCCAACAAGCACATTTAAAAAAAAAAAACATTTTTACCAACTCACTGCAAAACCAGGCATGGTTTTGAAAGACGAAACATTGGAATTTGAATGGTTGAATTAGAATATAAAGTAGGTTTACACCTTTTGCTTGACAGTTTGACACATTTTTATTGTGGAGACCTGCAGAATCCTTCAGACTCTATGGTTTAGCTATCAGGTTTGAAAAGGACATAAACATAAAGCCTCCTAACATAATTTGACTGACCTTTACAGCAGTATTGTATATGGGGAAATAAAAAAAATGGGAGGGGAGTGTAATGTAGATGATGTTACTTTGACCTTTATTGAACAATAAAAAGACTAACTAATGCTGCTGACTATTATATGTAAATCTAGAGATCACCACACCCACTTGTTCCTTTTGATGTAGTTACCCTTGTTGATCACTAGAGTTCAGTAATCACTAGCTAATTGTCGCAGAGAAGCATTAATCAATTCAAGTTTGATGGAAAAATAACTGATTTTTCGTAAACTCAAAATCAGTATTTTTGAAAATCTTTTCATTTTATTTTATGAAAATTGACAATTTACGCTTGTATACTTATTTGCACAAAATGTATAAAAGTCTTTCATTTCATATGGAAAGCCAGTTCTTTGATGTCTCCAGAAAATCTTAAGAGGTGAACAAGGTGAACGTAGTGTAGAAAGTATATCCTACAATTTGAATACTTTGTTTAAAAATTTTTTAAATGTATATTTTTAAGCTTATACTATACACATAGTATTTGAAAAGTAAACTTCAAGTATATTGCCTCACTTATAGCATAGATTACTAGTAGTAAACTTAAATAGACTACTTTTTGCTTACTATTTAGTTAAAACAAATAAAACAAACAAACAAACAAACAAACAAAGAAAAAACAAGCAAAAAACCCATATAAATTGTGTATGTGTGTGCGTTGGGTGGGTTG
The DNA here is from genome assembly GCA_036245035.1 of Adrianichthys oophorus. Classification (NCBI taxonomy): domain Eukaryota; kingdom Metazoa; phylum Chordata; class Actinopteri; order Beloniformes; family Adrianichthyidae; genus Adrianichthys; species Adrianichthys oophorus. Next base: position 17,564,949 of record BSAI01000189.1, on the reverse strand, counting down.
CCATTTTACTTTTTTTAATTCATTGATGGCAAACATTCTCGTTATTTTTATTAGTGATGTTGGTTCTTTGAACCCATACTTGTTTGCAAAGAAGTAATTTCTCTGTAGACAGACAAAGAGAGAGAACATGTTTTTGTGTAGTTTTGTGGCATATTAATTTTTAAGTCCAATTTTCTTTAAGTGTATATTAACTACTTTTCGTTTTCATCTTTTAGTTCAAATGCCTTAGTATTGCATTTTGATTTAACAGAAAGTCCTAATTCCATATTTTACATCAGTAGCACTACAGCGAAGGCGGAACGATTGTTTTAGGTCTATAATTTACAGGGGAATCTAAACCGGTCGGACGCCGTCAAGAGAAACAGCTGAGCACCGGAACACATTTAGGTGGAAACTTAAGCCTTGTGCTGCTCCTAAAGGAACCATAATTCGGAGTTTTGTTCCTGTACTTCTACATTAAGAAAAGTTGGACATCTAGTTCGTGACTAAAGCTCCGCAGGTTTGATTAATGTGTTTATTCCCTTGGATTATTTAAATCCAGGCTTTTCTGCTGACACTGCAGCAAACAAATTGTTTCTACTCGTCTTCCCTCCGCCTGATCTAATATTAAATAACATGCAAACATAAAGTGTGAATATTTTTCCCAAATTGTAAGTAGGAGTGGAGTAATATAATTAAAGTCGTTACAAAATACAGGCGTTTTTTTTTTTGTCTGTTTCTTTGAATTTGATCCAACTTTTATGTCTTAGATTTCCATTCTATGATGGAGGAGGAAGATGACTGTCCAGAGTTGGTGCCTATCGACCCCCAGCCGGCTCCACCTGCACAGCAGATCCCGGTCACTATCATCACAGGCTACCTTGGTAAGATCTGTGTCATAGCTGCAGGGATCTTATAAAGAAGCTTATGTTCTCAGACAAAGCAGCTGGGTGCTGTTACTTTACAATTCTTCCAATAATGTGTTCATAAACACTGCCTCTTCAGAAATAATTAAAGTATACATCTTTGCAGGAGCTGGGAAAACAACACTCTTGAACTACATATTAACTGAACAGCACAATAAACGGATTGCTGTCATTCTCAATGAATTTGGAGAAGGTAATGTTATCATTTTAGTCTGAGTCAAAACAGTTGAATTATCACTTTTATTTAGGTCTAATAATTTACTATTATGGTATATTGGGTTTAAATCATTTTTAGTGCTGGTGATTTTGTAACATCTTATCCTTTTCCACCTTCTCCCTGAAGGCAGCGCTCTTGAGAAGTCTCTTGCAGTGAGCCAAGCTGGAGAGCTGTATGAAGAGTGGCTGGAGCTGAGAAATGGCTGCCTCTGCTGCTCTGTGAAGTAAATATGCATTTTGGGTACTTAGTGTAGTTTAATAATTAATGTTTTGATCTTTATCTCTTTCTTAAATTTGTTACAGTTTAAATTCCATTTGAGTGTCCTGCACGTAAAAGTGAATGATCTATTTCTAGGCAGTTAATTCTTATGCTTATTCAATTGATTCCTATAAAATGAATTTTTTTTTGTTTTCCTCCTACTTAAATTCTAAAATCCACCTTTTTTCCAAATGCCAATGGCGTCAAAATCAACAAACTTGAGTTATCATTTTGCTTTTCCTATGATTTTTTTGAATAAACGAGTAATCATAGTAAAAGGAAAGAGAAGTTCAGAGAGAGATCCACAGGTGTCCCTGTTGGGAAAACATGTGATGGTTAAATTGCTGGGCTAAGACAAAAACATGTTGTGCTGTTGAGTTCATGGAATCTTGCTTTTTCCTTCAACGTCTTTGAGCGATGAAAGGAGAAAAACAATCTCTGGTGGTTTTTGTATTGATGTTTCATCTGTGTATGGAAACATAACTTAACATTACTATTGCATAAACTCTTTAAACCCTTCAAAGACCAGTTTTATAAATGAAACTGACAGGCAAGAACAAAAAGAGGGTTGCCACTTTTTTAAAAACATACCTTTCTATGAGTAATATTTTCCTTGTTTGAAACCATTTATCTTTGTAACATTAGTTAATTCCATCCCTTTTTTTTTTTTTTTTTTTTTTTTTTTTTTTACTTCAGAACGACAAAAAAGTTAAGGGTTGTGTATGAATTAGTAGAAGAAATTATTTACGCTTTGTGTTTGTGGTTTCAAGTACATTTCTCTTTGTATTCTGATTTTTTTTCTTAGGGATAATGGCCTTAAGGCTATTGAAAACCTGATGGAGAAGAAAGGGAAGTTTGATTATATCCTTTTAGAAACTACAGGGCTTGCTGATCCAGGTAAGGTCCAAGCAAAAAGAAGCATGAGGTTGTTTTTTTTAATGTATGAAACCATCAGAGTTTTGTAATTCACACATTGAACAATTTCTTTGATTTTTTTTTTTTCATTGTTTTTAATCTATAAATAGGTATTTGAGTCATCGTGAGAAGATTAAAATCTCGAATCTTTAAAAAAAAATGCTGATGATATTCTCAGGTATTTATGTGCAACCAGCGCAAGATCTGATGGAAATTCACGTTGGCAAAAAAAGTCTAAACTTGAATTAAAATTTTAAAAAGTACTTTTAATTAAATATTAAAGTAAAAAGGATGAGAATAAATAATAAAAAAACTAACAGCTCTTTTTATAAACATATCGTTTCCTATGTTAAAGTAAACCATTGTCTTACTTCTCTTTTAAGGTTTTGTTTGGTTGTTTTTTGTGTTTGCTCATACATGGTGTTTCTTGGTATTACAATTTGGAAGGCTGTGATTCAGATTGTGGTTCATAAGGAGAAACAAATTTGGAGCATCTGGCTGCAGTTATCCAGGTTGAAACAGCTGTAAATGAACAAATGTCCTAGTGTCAATGAGTATGCCTCAACAACTGCCATCTCCAGACCTTAAATAAATAATCAGCACATGAGAAGATGCTTAAGGGGTTGGTGAACTTGATGCGACCTGTCGATGTTGGTGTTGCAGAACTAGCTCTCAAAACAACAAAGGTCATGTTTCACTATGTCAAACATTTTCCAAAAAGTTTTTCATTTCAGCTGTGTCAATTTTAACTTGAATCTTTAAAAGTTCAACTATGTTCTTCCACCTAAAAGTGACCCTAAAGTTCTCCTCATTCTGGCATATATTAAAGATTTTTAAAGCTTATACATAATTTTTAAACCCTGTTGTTTTAAACACAGATTAAACTCAAAATATCAATTCTCTGTATGTTAGAATTCACTGGACACTAACTGTAACTCTTTTATTGTCATTTTAAAAGGTGGGGAATTGAACCACAAACTCAGTATAATTTTAAAAAATAAAATAAAAAGTTTTCTTTATGTCAGATAGGGAGAGTAAAACCGTATTACTCTCGAATATTTTGCCAAGCATCTTTTAATAAGCTCAAATGCATTTTCATCATGAAAACTGAGATGAACTATCGCATCTAAAATTAAAAATTCATGTTTTATCAGAGACATCAAATTGAGCTCAAACTCTACAAAAAATTGTCACTGGTTTAGATGCCAAAAAATAAATAAAAGCTTCTGTGGCCATTTTTGAGGACAAACAAGGAGTACAAAGAAGTACTGTTAATATTAATAATATGCTATATGAAATCGTTCGCCTGAACAATGAACATTTTAGGCATTTCCTTGTGTTTTATTAGTCAGATTTTGAAATAGAAAAAATAGTTTGGAGCTACCTGCAAAAAGTTTTAGTTCAAATACTTAATTGGGGATCTGTAATGATAAATGTCAGGTTTTTTTATTTTTAATACATTTGCAACAATTTCAAAAGAACTTTTTCAACATTTTCATTATAGGGTGTCTTTCAAAGAATTTTTCAGGAAGAAAACTGATTTAATCCATTCTTAAATAAGGCAGTGATTTAATGAAATGTGGAAGAAGTGAGGTTCTGTGAATACTTATACTTAATACTTATACTTACTATACTTAATACTTAATATTGTGAATACTGAATGTACAATGGTGTACATTTAGCTCAGATGGGCTTCATCTATGAGCACAGCCCAGCAACAGCAAAGACTCATCCCTGTTTTATTTGGTTAAAAAGTCAATTAAAACCCTGCTTGTTGGGGATGTTTTGGCTAACTGAGAGAAACTTTGTGTTGCTGCGACAGATACATTTGATTAAGTATTCAATATTGAACTAATAACAAACTGTGCATGGTCAGGAGAGTGTGGGTAAGTAAAAGGTGTCAAGAGGTTGAGGCCTGGGTGCTGGCTTGCCACTCACCTTCCCAGTCAGTCCAACAGAGCGTGTCCTCACTTGAACTGCCCTCCTCTCCCTGTGTCCCGTGTCATGGGCTCGTTATCGACCAGGACAGGCCTGTCATTGGCTCGGGTAGAGCTGCCAATCACAAACGCCACAGGGGAATTCCCTGTTTCCATTCAGGAAAGGGATTGGAGGATTCCTGTGAAACATGCCACTCAAAAATAGTTTTCATTACACAGCCATCAAATATTTACAATGCTTTCTTACTCCTGTTTGACAGCTTGACCAAAGGGCATTATGTGGTGCAAGGCATGGATGGCATGGCAACAGGGGGGACGCGTAGTAAAAATTAATAATAACAGCCGTGGCCAGAGAAAAACAGAAATAAAACAAATGGTCTTAGAAAATGTAAAGAAATATAAGTCTAAGGAGGAATTTATAAGAACCCGATGGGTGTTGATTTTGCAAAATGGAAAAAGAAGTTCTACTCTGAGTTAAATGTTTTGAATATGCATTTGTTTCTTGCTATGATATTTTATTATTCATTTATTTTATTTTATTTTAACACTTTGTCATTTTTTTTAGGAGCGGTGGCTTCCATGTTTTGGGTTGATGCAGAGCTTGGCAGCGATATTTATTTAGACGGTACGTTAACAAATGTCCGAAACAGACTGCTTCATAACTATTTTGTTCATTTAAAGACCCACTTCGATCATCTTTAAAACTGTTTTTAGTGTTCAATTTTTTTAGGATTATGCCATTTTTAGCCAAAATAAAAAAAAAAACTGTAGTTTCTTGGACATAGTTTCTGCAGAGTGGCAGGAGTTCATTATACATTCGCCTCTGAGTCGTGGGCAGGACTGTTGGTGCAGAGCAACCCCTTACCCCCTTCCTCTTCCTCCTACTGAAAGCTCTCTGTTCACATGAGCTCTTTTTCAAACAGCATATTTGCACCTGCTCGTGATTCACAACAATTTGAATAAATAAATCCTCCGAAATGCTATTTTAAGTTTAATTTTCTTAATATGTGTCCTCTGTCATCAGAAAAATGACACAAAAACATTTTAAAAACACAAAAAACATCATTTTTATCAGAGTGGGTCTTTAACTGTAGACTGCTGTGCCAAAAAAAAAAACTTTAGCATTGCTGACTTTAGACAAACCTGATGAATCAACACACTACTGCTGATTTAATACAGATTTACTTAAAAAGTGGTTCTTTTTTAGGTTATACAGCAAAGTTCACTTGTTTGAGTCAGTAAAAGCTGCTTTTCATTGGAAATTGTGGCATAAATCTGCAAATAAGAATACTGGAAAAATGATCACAGACTGTTAACAAATGTATGCAATTCCTTAATCCATTATTTTTTTGTCTTTCTGTAGGTATTGTCACTGTCATCGATGCCAAGTTTGGACTACAGGTATGTAAATGAAACTTCCCTCTATCTGAACTGACCCAAAAAAAGTTAAATAGTTCAAGTAAAATAAGAAAAAGATGTTTCTCTGCTTTGTTATTAAAATCATTTGTGCAGTCTAATTCATTTATTGAGTCTTGCTGGTCAAATACTGAAATAAGAAATGTTCTAATAAATACAACGATGATTATGTAGTCGCATTTTGAAACATCAAAACTGAAATTGTGACTTTATGTTAAAAGAATTGGTAGGTTTCTGAGCCATTGCGTGTTCTCCCCTGAGCATCCTGGCCTCGCCGTGCTACCTAAGAGGAAGAGGGCAAGTGACACTTCGATAATGGGCTCTAATTTAGAAGTGTCATGTTCAGCAAAGTGACACTCTTCATGGCCCCCGTGCTGTTCTCACCTCAGAGTACAGACAGGCAAGATGAAGGAAATCCTGACAGAAAGAGGAGTGGATATAACTCACTGTGATTAAGTAATTCGTACCGGAGATGTGACCACTGTAATTGGACTGTCGCATCCACTCACCTGCCTCTTCTCTCATCTATCTCATCAAATATCTATCCGTCCAATGAATCCATTCTACTTGTAGCCTCTTTTGGCCTCTCACCTTCTGAAATGCATGGTTTTCCCTGAACACAGATGACTGATAGCGTCCACTGATCATTCCTTTAAACTTTAATATGTTTTTAGCCGTCTGATAAAGCTCTGTTGAGCTGGTCAGTGACAGATACCTGTCATTTTGTCACTGAGGAGGTCAGGATCCGGATTAACACATCCTGTCCATTCTGTTATTAGATATTAAACTGTTTTGGAAAAAGCCCTCATCCCATGTGCGAGCACAGACATAGAAAGTGGATGCATCTCTTGTGGTTTCAGGTTTTTCTTTTGTATAATTTCATGTCCGAGTTTCTTTTCTTTACTTTGTTTCTCATTCGATTATAGCAACTGATGGAGGAAAAGGCAGAGGGATTCATCAATGAGGCAGCAAGGTACTTTACCTTTTTTTAAGTTGTGCAAAAAAACATGAAAGAGTGCCTCCTGATAAATTACATTTTTCAAAAACTCTTTCCTTACCGTTTTGTTGTCCACCTCCCCAGGTGCCATAGCTTGTTATTGACATTCCCTCCATCTGATCATGTGTCTCCCAGTCAGCGTCTCCCAGCAGATGTGCGGTTCTGCTGCTAAACAAATATATCAATGTGGGGGGAGCCAACCCTTTGCATTCTTTGTTTGTCTTTTCACCTCTAAACTAAGCAGTTCTCAGCTCCCATTTGAGTTTAGAGTTTGCTCCATGTCTGACGACCACCCATTAAATGGATCCACGAGTGTGTAAAAGCATCTCCAGTGGTTTTCTTAAGTGCTAATCTGAAACTCTGAACTTTACATATCTACTGTGTTTTATTGATTTTCTTTTTCAGACAGATTGCTGTTGCTGACTTGACTATAATCAATAAGACTGACCTAGTGACTGAAGAGGAACTAAACCAAGTCAGAGATGCTGTCAGGTCAGCATCACTCATTGTCCACCCATTCATGAGTCTGCAGATTGAACAGCATAATTCTTCTGTTGTTTTAGGTCCATAAATGGTCTCGTCAAAACCCTAGAAACTCAGAGATCAAGGTAAGTTCTTGCTTTAAAATAGAAAAAATAAAACTAAAATAAAGGATCTTTTTGCAGGATCAGGTTAAGTGGCTTTTCTGAGGCCCAGGAACCGTGCTGTGTTCAGTGTAATTCCTCCTCAGATCTTCGTGCCAAAGATGAAGGTCTTCACGCACACAAACATAAACTGCTGTGCTCTAAGTAAACACCAGAGCTGCACCAGGATTCAGTTACCCAAGTCTTTGCTCTCTGACCCCAGCTTTTTTTCCAGCCTGGTGAGATGTGCATATGTGTGCGCATCCAAATGTATGTGCACACGCACTCGCCATGTTAGCATGGGGGTGTCATTGGGGGGCAGTGTGAAGGAAAGCTCTGGGTGTGTTTGGGCTCCTCCGTGGACCCCTGCAGAGTTCAGACCTGGGTGAGCAGATGAAAGAGCGTGCAGCGAGGGGTTAATTGAAAAAACATTGCCAAAACATTCCGCCTGAGTAATGTTAGTTTGTGGCAAAAAGTTGAAATATTTTGTTTGATTTTCTGTCTCTGGGGGGTGGTTGGACTCTAAACTAAGCAGAAAGTAAATAATGTGAACCTCCTATTCAGGGTGGATCTCTCTGAAGTGCTGGACCTGCATTCCTTTGACATTGAGGATGGAGCAAAGTAAGTTGCTTGATTTGTCTAACGGGTTCATGAAAGGTTGTTGCACACCACTTAGATGTATTTTGGATACACTTTTAAATCTGGTAACAATTCTTGGCTGATATGTTCAGAAGACTGTTGTTTTAAAGACTCCGATCTTCTTTTGATCTCTTGTTAAAGCTTTCCCAGTGGTCTTTTAATCAGGATTATGCTGGTTTTAGCCACAATTTAAAAAAAAGCCTTGTCATTTTCAAGGACATAGTTTCTGCAGAGTGGCAGTAGTTCATTAGAAATTTGCCTCTAAGTTGTTGGCGGGCTAGCTCTTAGCAGGGAGCTTGTGTATTTTCTTCATCACAAACAAGCTCCTTTTCCATCTATTTTTTTAGTTTGTTCTTAATTCAAATTGATTTGAAAAAAAAATTGCAATTTTGAGCCTAATGTTTTTGTACATGTCATTCATCATTTAAAACATGCCACATGAACATGTTAAAAACACCCAAAAATAATTTTCATCGAACTGGGTTGTTAAACAGAGATCAAACTGGATTTTTAGCTTTGAACTCCAGTCTTTCAGATACTTTAAAAAAAAATAATAGATAACTATTTTGATTGCCGTAGAAGTCTTTAGAATATACCACATTTTTTCCATATCTGTCTCAACACTCATGCATAACACTCACTGAGTGTTTGGTGAGTTTTTTTTATTTAAAATTTGAATGTGAAGGATTTAAGCCCTAATTCGGCCTCCGTGGGTCGCTTTTGTTATTACTATGTGCACACCCAGCTCTCTAAAGCTGCTGTCAGGTTTCACACTAATTAACCAGCTTCTTTATTGAGCATCCCTCTGTTCCACCAAAGGGATGGTCATCGCAGTGTCCCCCTGCAGAATGGAACCCGCGTTCATCCCCTCATGAGGATGAACTGGCCACCGCGTTAAAGCTCTCGCCCCGAGTCAATGTCTCACGACCAGCTGCAGAGGATTAAAGCCGTGTGTGTCCAGCGGCTCCCGAGGAGTTCCCCCTTGTCCCAACAGATAGCTCCTTTCCCTGTCTTTAGAGCCTCGGCCCCTCCTCCCCTGAGACCCACGCTGGCTGTTTGAAGCCGCCCCCCCACTGCTCTGCTTGTGTGGCACTAACAGCACGTGGGGCTCAAAGCAGCTGGACGCAACATTTAGCCTCCTTGTGGGGTCAGGGAGAAGTGGGGGAATACAGGTCATAGTTTGTTTGCGGGTTTGGGGGGGTGTCCTGTAGTATTTAATTGTCATTTCTAAAGCCTTTGCAAGTCCATTTAGACTTGTGTCATTAAGCACCGACAATAACCATGAGATCAAACACAAAGACCAAAATGCGTTTTGTTCTGTCAAGAACATGTCATTAAAAAGTTGAAGCTTTGAACTACGTTTGGAGTAACTTTGAAGTAATGAAAACCAAAATGGAAAACGATCCATAAAAATAGTAGTAAAGATCCCCCAAGAAATTTAGTATATAGCATCTGGAAACATGGCCGTTTAACTACAGTTCTCTGTTAGTCCTTCATCCAATATGGTTTTTTCCAGTTCATCTCATATCATAGCAAAAAAAGAGCCCTTTTCTCCCTGCAGTATGCTTCTGTTGGTTTATTTAAGCATAACTTGCCTCATTTCTAAGGTTTAAAAAAACTAACATACTAATTTGCAGCTTAGCATGAATTTTTATACTGTCATCAGTAGTATTCCTTCCAATCTCCTTCAGTGGTAGCTATTTTGACATTATTTTAACTTATCTCTTATTATTGAAGCTATCAGCCATTTGGACTGTACTGGTGTTGGTAGTGTCAGCTGCTTTAATAGACTGCAGAAATATAAAATACAATGTTAAATGACAAAATAATTTAGAGGTTTTTTAAACATTTTTAATTTTATTTATATAGCCCAATATCACAGCTATAGCCGTCTCATTGGACTTACAATAGATCAGAAGCATCAAAATCATTGTGACTGATATGGGAATTTTGATGACAATAAGGCACTCCGTTCTAATACTTGACCTGTGACACTGAATAATGTAATGTCTTTAAAGACCCACTCCAATGAAAATAGTGTTTTGGTCTTATTAACACGTTTCTGTGCTGTTTTCTGATGATGGAGGACATGTATAAAGAAAATAAAGCTGAGTATTTCTTCTTCAAATCGCTGTGATTCAGAAGCAGATGAATAAAATGCAGTTTGAAAAAGCTTCTAGCTGTGCTATAGAAGCTACAATCGGCAGGACACAAGCTCCCAGCTTCATTCCATTCTGATACATTGGCTTCTAGATGATTAGGTCAATGTGTAACGTCTTCATTTTCCTCATCTGAGCTGCCATTTGGTTCAAAACTGCATGGCTGGATAGCTCCAATATTGCTTGCCACGTTTGTTGCTAGGTCACTTCCTCCCACTCCCTTTCAAGCTATTAATGAAACTCTTTCACAAATGTCGCATTTAATGCTTGCAATATGTTGTGTATTCTATGTATAGGTACAAATATGTCTGTTTATGATCAAAAGTAATTATATGGCCTCATTTACATGTTTACATTACTCATATATATGTTATTTATTTTACTTTTAAATATTTTAATTTTCCAGTCAAGTCATAATTGATAATCCAAAGTTTAATTTATCCTTATGTAAGTATATATATCTCTATTTGTTTGTCTTCTTTGGTATTTTCTGTTTTGATTGATAGAAATAAACCAAATGCAAATACAGATCTAAATAAAGTAAGGATGATTAAAACTTGATGTGGTATTTTGTTGTATAATAATGTGCACATTCTTTGTTAAATTAAAAAATCAAATTAATTCAATTAGGAAATAAAAAATCAAATTTAGCTACAAAATTTTGCCTTCAATGAAATTTTGTTCATTGCATCTTTTAAACTGAAAGCAATGCTAGTTTTAAAATCTGTATTTATTTGTGAGGTAAAACTGAAAAACTGGTTATTTCTCTCATTAAAGACTTGCTGAGAAGCTCCAGCTTGTGAAACCCACTAGACCTCATCTCGACAAGGTTTGGATCTTTTGTTCACCTCTGAGGGGTTTTCTTGTTTTGTTTGCTAATTTTCTTTAACACATCGTTTCCTTCAGGATAAAGAGGGATTCAATCTCCTCAGGCTAACGCCGAGCCTTGCATTACCTCAGGCTGTGACACTGTAATGAAAACTCCCAGCCTGCTTTGCTTTTTGTGCTTTGTTTGAAATGAGGCTTTTGATGTTTTTGGTTGACTTACAATCAGAGCTAATCTGGGTCATGCACAGCTCACACACTGAACCTTTCTACACTTAAATTGACCGGATAGATCAACCAGAGTCTTCTGCACATTCTGAGGCGGGTTCGGTGTTTTATTCTGATTGGTTGTTTGGTTTGAAGTGTTGCCACATGTCCAAATGTCCTTGGGCAAAACATTTGTTAATGCACCATTTGTGCATTCTAAACTCAAGGTATAAGATTGGCCATTTCCATGAGTTTTTCTACTGCTAAAGCTTTATACTATCATTTCTATCTAGCATTATTAGCTGAAATGCTTCCCTGCTGCTGCTTGGCCTCATACTGTTTCCAGTTTTTATCACAGGATGAGGAGAGACGAGGGTTATTTGTGCGGGTAAATATCGGCATTGTTGTCTGTTTTCTCTCAAGTTGTCTTTCCCGCATGAAGCCCTACTGTTCCTCAGACTCCCTGCCCCGTTCTCCACCCTCACATCACTCTTTTCATGTAAATGAGAATGCTGTTTGTCTGTTGTTATACCAAATGACAAGGAAGTGTGTAACCTTCACACTTAAACACGACCCCCCAAATATCTGCCAAGTGCCCCTTTTAATGTGAGGAAGTGAGGATGTTGTTGTTACTTGATCTGGGATTTGGTTGCCTGGTTTCCGCTGCCACAGAGAGTTGTGGCGTTTGACACAGTCATTGCTGAACTCATCGGTGCTTGTTAACATGCTTTTCTATTTGTTATCAATCTATGTGAAATTCAGCTTTGTTTATTCTAGAAGGGCAAATTGCACAAACGGAAACATCAAATCAAGTGATTGTCATTTCAATGAGTCGAGATTTTCTTTAAAAATGATCGACAAAATTGAGCATCACTCAAGAGAAGAACTCTTGATTAGTGGAAGAATGGTTTTGTACGGCTTATATAATCACCTGCTTAAAAGCTGAGCTCCATCATTGTACAGCAGAAGATTTTAATAAGTAGAAATTTCCCAAACTTTTTTGGATTTGACATTTTCAAACTAAAGTCAGACTAAACAATTTTAAGAAATACCACACAAATAAAAGACTGAATCTGAGATGCTACTAGCATCAGCAGGTTGAATTTTGATGTTCATGCAGCAAAATTATTTTTAAAAATGCTTTTTGATTGGGACATTTTTAGAAAGAAAAATGTTTAAATAGTAAGAACAATTACACAATTTTCACAAAGTTGTTAAGCTTTTGACAAGTATTTTGCCCATAACATTCTATTTTTTAACAAAAAAATATCATATCAAAGCAAAGGGTTTATCATAGTTATCCAGCATGGTGAATGAGATGTAATGATTAGTGCTTTTTTTGTGTTCTTGCAGTCACTGGCCTTATTTAAACAGTTTTTTTTTTTTTTTAACTAAATGTATGGGGGGGAAAAACTGTGCTGTCAATGTAAAACCTCTTTTATGCTTTTTTTTTTTTTTTTTTTACTGTTTTTCCAGACTGACATTTGTTTTTATTTAAGTTTTTTATCAAAAGCTGCATATTTCCAAATCTTGCACTGACAAGTGGCATTAAAACTTGTTTAACTCCTGCAGAGTATTTTAACTGTGATGTTCGAGGTGCCAGGAGATCTTTCAGAAGATGCCCTAAATGCCTTTATCCAAGTAAGGATTTTAGTTTTTTTTTTTTCTTACTTTTTTAGCTTCCCGTACTAAAAAGCTCTAGCTTAATAAATGGCTTAAAGAATAAACTTTCTGTTTCACTGTTAAGGATCTTCTTTGGGAAAAGAAATTCCTCAGTAAAGAAAAGGAGCCCATGACAGTCATCCGCTTAAAGGTACACAGGATCACAAAAGTTCCTCAGTGTTCTCAGTGATCACCAGTCTTGTCTATTGTTTAGTCAAATACTTCATTTGGAGTTGGAGAATGTGTCACATGTGACTTTTGTTTTCAGGGCATAGTATCATTTGCAGGTAAAGACCGACAGGTGATGCTGCAGGGGGTCAATGAGCTGTACGAGTTCAATGACACTACTCAACTTTGGGAAGAGAACCAACGAATCAATCGGCTGATTTTTATAGGTGCGAGCACACAGATACACGTCTGCACTTCTGTCTTGATTGAATCTCTGAAGTTAGATTTAACTGTCACTAAGTTCCTCACTCTGATGCTAGCCTAGCTTTGACCTTTATGCCGACCTCCAGTTTTCTGTGTCATTAAGATCAAGCTTTGGTCCAGTTAAAGACCAATGCTCCCTAAAGGTCAGGAAGGTTTAACAAGAACAAGTCTTAACGAGGTCACAAAGACATTTGTTCACTTTTGTCTTCAGAAAGCGATTTCATTAAGTGAAATGATGTTTAATTGACTTTTCTTTATAGAGTTCATAGTTTGATTTCTTTTAAAAAATATACGGAAATTATATTGAGTTTTTTTACTTTTCATTTTATTTTAATAAACATTAACAGTGATGTGAGTTTAATTTGACAGAGAAGAGAAACTGTCGAGTTTGTCTTTGCTTTATATCTTCCTTTTCATGTCAGCACTCTTGTTTTTTTATCTTTTCCAGGTAGAAACCTCGACAAGGACATTTTGGAGAACCATTTCATCACGACTGTCATTCAGAACTCTGAAAAAAATTAACCAAGCCTTTCTCGTGTTCATGGGTCGACTCGGGAGCAAACTGCTGGAGCTGGATTTGAGGCTTCCTTTCCTTATCGAAGGAAGGATGGCTGTTGGTAACTGCTTTAGAAAGCTGCTGAATTTCAAACATATATATGTATGGTTTTTAAAATGTACAGTGATTTAAAGGCTGCAGCTTTGAAGGTGGATGATAGTGGATAATTCGCAGTTTCAATTTTCTGATATTTTGCAACTCTGTAATTCTAATTTAAAGTAATGAAATTTGATGAAGGAATAGAAGATAAACACACTTCTTTGTCACAATATAAAGATATTAACTCAATTAGGTTGTTTTATATCAACTTACATTTTTAAACTAATGAACAAAAGGAAAAAAATGTTGTTTTTTCCTTTTATTTCCTTATATATAAAACAGTTTTGCATTTTTCCAGGAAAAGTTCGATTCTATGAATTTGTATTTATTTATGTATTGTAATCATTTGAGTGACTTTGTGTTGTGCTTTTGTGTGCACATGATGCCTAAAATATCTTTGTGGTTTCAAACATGTAAAAAACTTTGCCACCTCCGCCCCCGCCTTCCTCGTTCAGGCCTTTGTCGGTTACACTCATGTGAGAAGCGTCGTGGGACGCGCACACTGAAGGCCTTGTCAGGTGGGGAAATTGGTGGAGTCGTAGGTTGCTTATTTGCAATGGAGATGCGGTGGCACTCGGGTTTGGCGCGGATCCGTTGGTGGACCGCGACTGCGCTTTGAGGTCGTCTCTGTTCAGAGGAGACAAACCAAGGGAAACACTTGGGAAAGGGAAGCTCTCCTCTGCTTAAAATGAAATGACACGTAGTGTGGCTCAGTTTAGTCAACTCATCAAAGGTTAAAAATATCCAGTAAGATCATTGTTAAGTCACTTTAAAGTAACATTAGATTAAAGAGTTGTTTTTATCCCTTAGTGAAGGTTTAATCTGTTAAGAGAAGGCCATTGTTTATTTCGCATGTCACCATAATTATGCAAAAAAGGAATCATCCAAGAAAATTACCTATTAGCAAGAATACACGCGGCTTTAACATCCCTTTGAATTGGCTTTAAACGCACCAGGAGCACGCAACCCCCACCGTTTTTCTCGTGGCTACCCGCCGCGCGGGGCCTCTCTGATAGGTCCAGAGTTGTTTATGGGCCTGGTCAAAAAAGCATCAACCTCCAATGATATAAAGTCTGAGTTCTCAGGAAAGAAACCGACAAGTCTCATAAAAACCGCATTTGCGCTTTTACGCACAGAAGGACGCGCGACTTGCCTTTACGCACGAAAAACCAAAGGCCGCAACTAAACTAAATGTAACTATGACCCTTTCTAGCAAGTTTAAAACGCCCACCCACAATGGGTTGCTTCTAGGAGAGGAAAAAGTTGGCACAGTGGGTGAAGTTGAGCCTGTCCACCGAGGGAAGTATGGACAGGAGCGCCCCGCGGACGGTGGATCTTCAGCAGAAGAGTTTGATTCATCGGAGCCGGACTCTTCGGGGGAAAGCGAAAATAGCCTCTGCACTGAACCCCCCATCAAAGGCCAGAGTAGCACGGTGAAGCCCCCTTACTCCTACATCGCCCTCATCACCATGGCCATCCTGCAGAGCCCCCTGAAGAAGCTGACACTGAGCGGCATCTGCGACTTCATCAGCAACAAGTTTCCCTACTACAAAGACAAGTTCCCGGCGTGGCAGAACTCCATCAGACACAACCTGTCTCTGAACGACTGCTTCATCAAGATCCCGAGGGAGCCTGGAAATCCAGGGAAAGGCAACTACTGGTCCTTGGATCCAGCCTCCGAGGACATGTTTGACAACGGCAGCTTCCTTCGGAGGAGGAAACGGTTTAAGAGGAATCAGCCCGAAATCACCAAAGATGGAATAGTGTTTTATTCCAGTTTGGGCTGTTGTCGACCTTACGGGCAACACTATAACATGGCGGGCCAGGTAAGCCGCTCACCTGCTGCTGCTGCTCAGTACATGCAAGTTCAGAACGGCCTGATGATGCCGTTTTCGTCATATTACCTTCTACCAAGCGCTTTGAGCAGTGACAAGAGCCGGCTCAAAGACTCCAAGACGCATCCGTGCGCACCAGAACCAAAACCTGACCCGCAACCGAAGTGCTCTTTCACCATCGACAGCATCATGAGCCGGCCCTCTCCTGTGACGCACCAAATGCCAAATCCACCGCGCGTTCATCATAGCGCTTTGGGATTCAACCAGATCATGCCCAACCCGAATACCTCTTTGGTTCCGACGCTCCTGCAGCCCTCCAGAACACCACTGTGTCCTCCATCCGCCCTGAGCGCCGCTTCTTTTCTGACTGACCACCTCAGCCTGACATACCCTCGCTGTTGAAGCCTTCTGCACCACCGATGTGGCTTATTTCTTAAAGAAATGTGCTTAACTGCATGATATTTATGTGGATTGACACTTAAAAATGTGTCTGTAAATAGAAAAAAGTGAACAGACAATACTGTAATATATTTACACTTGGGGATTATATCTATTGTTGTTTTTAACCATCATAATAAAAGACTTGAAAACACTGAGTTTTTGAGGGGAATTTTTTTAAAACAGATCTTTAGGAATTTGAATTTATCTAACAAGTATTTCTGGAGTAAAATTAACAAATAAGAACCTATATCAGATGTTAGATGCAAAAATGAACTGAAATGCATAAAAAAAATCTATCGTAAATTAGAATGAAAACATTAAAAAAAAGTTGAATTTTTTTTTTTAACTGTAAAACTTTTTATTGTTTTAGATAGTTAAAATACTTATCTACGTCCAAAATGGAAGACCTTCAATGGCAGCCCATGCAGTGTCAGTCAGATGCTCTGTGAAATGCTGTATAATACACGCCAAACACAGTTGTTTTGAGTGAAATAACACGCATCCAGCGTTAGACTGGATTGTCGGTGCGCGTCCTTTTTGCCTAAATGTGCACTTCGTTCTTGCTGCCTCATGGTGGCGTTAATGACAAAGAGATGAAGCAGTGAACCGAAGAAAACCTTCAATCACAAAGCAGTCTATGATCACTTCAAGCAAATTTGCACTTCGTAAGGAGTGTTACAGGATGATTTTCTGTATGTGCAATCATTGTCAATAAAGCTAATTTAAAAATTGTTTCTGGTCAGGAGGTAATATTTTTTAAACTTTATTTTTGTAGAAATAATTCAGAATTTTAAGACTAATTTTGCAAGTAAATCATTATATTTAAGCTGGGTATTTTAGGGCATTTTGAACACAAAAAATAAACCCAAATATTCTTTAAATGGGAACACTTTGATATAAGAGGACTACAGTTTATAAAGCCATATTTTTAACCAGCAAAATCTATGAAAAAAAGTCAATTTCTCTTTTATTTCCCTATTTATTATGTTTATGTTGCTCAAATTATGTTTGTATTGGAATTTTTTTTCACTTTTCATAAATAAATAACATTTTTGTCATGCAAGCTGCCACCATAACTACTGCCCAGCAGTGTCCAGTTGCCCTCCTGGTTGACACAATTCCCCCTATCCCATCAGCCAAATGGGATTTCTATTTTTGTCTGGAGACTCAGCTGATTGTAAGCTTTGAATACTTTGTCCCACCCCGTTTTTTTTTTTCCTTCTTGGTGGTGTAAGAGAAAGAGGGAGTTGTCCTCGCAGCAGAGGGGTGTTTTACTGTCTCTCAGGTCCAGTCAGTCCTGACCCTTGTCAGCCAGCTTTTGGACTATGTGCGTTTTCTTTCATGAGTGACAGTTTTTCTTAAGGTCGCTGTCATCCCCGTGCGGGACTGCTGGCCCAGCTGCCCTCCTCGTCCAGGAGCAGCACTCCTCCACTTTTGTTTAATCTTCTTTCAACAACAAGGATGGAGACAAGTCCCATCCCAGTGGTGACGGTCCAAACCTCCCCCTTTGAGGACCAGCAGCCCGGAACCAGTGGCCTGCGGAGGAAGACGGCGGTGTTCGAGGGGAAGAGGAACTACCTGCAGAACTACATCCAGAGCCTGCTGTCCTCCATCGACCTGCGGGACCGGCAGGGCTGCACCATGGTGGTGGGCAGTGACGGCCGCTACTTCAGCAGAGCTGCCACAGAGGTGATAGTGCAGATGGCAGCTGCCAACGGGGTAAGAATAAAGGCAGAGGGGACCTCAGGGACTTCCATGCATCTGTTCCCCTCCATCAACATGCTTTGTGCTGTCCAGTTAAATGTATTCTGGAAAATCACAAGAAAATATGAATCTATCTTCTAGTGTTAGATAAAGTTTAGTTTAAAAAAGTTTTTTCTTCTAAATTTATAATTCTAAAATTATATTTTTATTTGAACTCAAACTGTCTGCTGCAGATTAACAGGAGTGAGGAGACTCTCTTCAAAAGCTCTTTGGTCTAACTGGATCATTTCCAAAGTGGAAAAAAAAGAACTGAAGGGAACAGAATTTGTTTTTGAGTTTCTGCTGGCCCCAGCCAAATGTCTCTGTCAGCCATATCAGCACTTCCATCCACCCTGCTCTGTTTTTCCTGCCTACGTTTGTCACACCTCCTCCACCTCCTCCTCCTCCTCCTCCTGCAGCTCCACATCAGAGCACCACCTCTCCAAACTGTCCATGCATGCAGGGATCCCCGTCATGCTGAGTGACGACGAACCAGAAGGAAACACTCATTAGCTAATGACGCATCGAGCTTAAACTCACGAGCCAGTGTGTACGCATGTCTCCTTTTTTAATTCCTCTCTGGTGAACACATTTGTTATTTATGTGCGGAGTTACATTTTATTAGGTACAAAATATAAATAGAGTGTGGCTCTGTCACCTATACCTACTCACCCTCTGAATTGGATTCTTTGCTTTTCATAGCAGTTGGTTCGTTTCAGAAACTTTAATATGTTTGAATCCACCGTGAATGAATGACCGCTTGTTCATCTGTGCCACAAAGATTGGTCGTCTGGTAATCGGTCACAATGGCCTCCTGTCCACCCCTGCCATTTCCTGCATCATCAGGAAGATCAAGGCAATCGGCGGCATCATCCTCACCGCAAGTCACAACTCCGGTGGACCTGGTGCAGACTTTGGGATCAAGTTCAATGTGGCAAATGGAGGTGAGGACAGCAAAGGATCTGCTATTTAGAAGTCAAATAAAGGTTGCTGATGCGGTTTGATCAGAAAGTTTGTGTTGGATGAGTTTGTGGATGTCGTCTTACAGGCCCGTCCTCAGATACGGTGATGGAACGCATCTCCCAGGTAAGCCGGACGTTAGAGGAGTATGCCATCTGCCCTGATCTGCGAATTGACCTCTCAAGGCTGGGAAGGCAGGAGTTTGATCTTGAGAACAAGTTCAAACCTTTTAGAGGTACTGGGGTTGTCCAGTCAACACTTGTGTGCATCACTCTTCATTCTTAAATTTTATATCAAAAGTAATTTTCAATTAAGTATTTCAAGAATCTATACAATAAACTGTAGATGGATAAACATTTTTTTCCTGGTTTTCACCTAACAGTGACTTCGTTCTGTGTTTCCAGTGGAAATCGTAGATTCAGTTGAAGTGTATCTCCAGCTGCTCCGAAACATCTTTGACTTTTCAGCCATAAAAAGTCTCCTTACAGGACCTGGCCAACTGAAGATACACATCGATGCCATGAATGGAGGTGAATGCAACACCGAAATCATCTCTAAGATGTTGTCTCAGCAAATGAAATGTTTTTTTTTTCCCTCCTCCCTCTTAATATAGTGATGGGTCCCTACGTGCGCAGGATCCTATGCGATGATCTCGGAGCTCCTGCTAACTCTGCTGTCAACTGCGTCCCTTTGGAGGACTTTGGCGGACAACCTCCCGAGCCCAACCTGACTTACGCCACATCTCTGGTAGATGCCATGAAAGGAGGAGACTTTGGCTTTGGGGCCGCATTCGATGCAGATGGGGTGAGCTAATTAGTTGGCCATAAATCCCTTTTCAAAAACCACGGCTTGCACCCTGACAGATGTGTTCCTGAGTGTAAAGTTTTCTTAGCCTTCAGCAGAAGGCTTTAAATGTTTGCAAAAGCTGCTCAATGTAACAGCAAACAAGTGCAAACTCTCCACATACTTTTTGGGAAGCATCTTCAAGTCAAGTTCACCTGTAGCAAATATAGTCACAAAATGATTAATTTGAGGCAAACTTTCTTTGGTTAAGGATTTATCAAAGAAAAGTTATGGAAATAATGAATCATATAGAGATAATGGACAGAAGAAATACAACACATTTGCATTTTTAAGCTTTCTTTTGAAATTTAAATTTAAATCTCTGCGCAGTATTGATACTTTATATGCCTTTAAGACTTGGCAGAACATGGACACTTTCACACTTTGTGACCTGCTGTCATTGCTGTATTGTATAGTAGGCTATGTAGTCATTTATTTCATTGAAATTTATTTTTAGTCCTAGTTACTTGTACTTTTTCTTTTTTTTAAACCTTTTTGCTACTTCCTGCTCTTATACTTAGATCTTGCACTCTATTGGACAGTCGCGCATTACATATTACTACATTTTGTGCTATGTATTTTGCAAAAAAAATTCTAATTTAATATGAGTTCAGCACATTTAGCATTTTCTTCTACCAAATGGACGCTTTTCATTTGAAACTGTGCAATCTATTGTGCCACTTTTAGCAATAAACTCTTAGTTTGATTTGTTTTATGATAAATGTACTATGTGTTATGATGCACTTAATTACAACTCTTAAAGAATCTGAACCCATTTAGGTATTATATGATAAAAATGAAATGTTTATACATAGAAAAACACAATATGTGTCAATTTTTTTTTTAAACGAATCTCTATGTATTTGTGTTTTATTAATTGAAAGTGTTGGTCAAATCCCAAAATGATAAACACATTTGAATATTCTTTTCAAATGTAGCGTAATCCTGCTTAAATCAAATACAAGACTTAGCAACAACATCCTTGTATTCCATATCAATGATTATGTACCTTTTATAAAACTAAAACCAAATGATGGTTATGAAAGAAGCCAATGATGACTACATCCATTTTTTAATTTGAAATATATTTTCCAGTTCAGTTGAAACCGGCTGAGGTCTTTGGGTGGATACAAACTAAACCTAAGGCGGTCTTCTTCCCTAGATAATACATTAGTTATTTGCATTTATTTATTTATTTTTATTTGTTCATGGTGACGAAACCCTACTGGAGGGAAACACTGGTTTGACCACGATGACCCAACACTCTGATTACTTATTATGTTAAGTCATCCAGTGGACATTTCTGTACACACTCGCCCCAGCTGTTGTGAGTTATCTCAGCATCAGGGACTGTTTTGCCCCACCCTCAGGGATCTGAATCTCACTGTTACTGTGCTTTTTTTTGTCTCATTCTGACAAAGTGACCTCACTTTGGGTTTCTGGCAGAAATCATTTGCTTTAAGGAGCGTCTTTGGATTTTTTAAGACCCACTCCAATGAAAATTATGTTTTTGGTGTTTTTAACATGTTCTTGTAGCATTTTCCCATGATGGAGGACAGGTTGAAAATAATTTAAGATTAAAACTGAACTTCTCAGTTCGATTTGGGATGAATCAGGAGCAGATTAAAAACAGCTGTTTGAAAGCTCTTTTGTGAAGCAGCAAGTCAAATGGGCGGGGCCAAAGTCTTCCTGCTCCGCTCCATTCTGATGATTTTTTACTGCACCACTAATGTTAGCTTGGGGTTGTGAGGGGCTATAAACTAGCAGGAGAGTGTACACAAAGGGATTATGGGATATCAGTGGTTACTTACTTCCACACCAACAGTCCTGCCCACAACTCAGAGGCACATTTCTAATGACTACTGCTGCTCTGCAAAAACTTTGGCCTAGAAAACGACACAGGATTTTAGATTTTGATCATTAAAAGACTACTTTTGCAAAAGGTCAAAAGATGGTTGAGGTGGGACTTAAAAGGAATACTCTAATTAATGCATGTTTGCAGAAGCACCAATTTTGGTTACAGCTGGACAGCTGAGGCTGGATTGACTCAAAATGCACTACAAACCAATATTTCCACCAAAGCAGATTTGGGCTTTAAGCAATTCATATAACTGTAAAAGCGTTGAATAAGGTGTTGCTCAGCGACATGTACTACGATTATTCTTTTTCTCAGCTGATACCGGTGATTGCCTAAATGAAACTTGGAATCTGCTTTGCTGTCAGGACCGCTACATGATCCTGGGAGAAAATGGCTTCTTTGTGAATCCGTCGGACTCGGTTGCCATCATGGCTGCTAACCTCTCCACCATCCCTTACTTCAGACAGCATGGCATCAGAGGCTTTGCAAGGAGTATGGCCACCAGCTGTGCCCTCGACAGGTAGACAAACACACACACAAGCACACAATCATTAGATCTAGAGAGTCATGTCAGTCCACCAGGACATTTTTCACTGACGCCTGCTGAGTGTAATCTCTTGAGACGGACCACACCCGCCTTGAGATCACATAAACGCCCCTTCTCATGTGGACCCACACAAATGTACTCACTGACTAAAAATATATTGTCCGTTATGTAAGATTAGAGCCAAGCAAAGACTGCTGAACGTGGACTCACAGCTATAAAATCCTCTCCATTAACAATGTTCCAGCTGGAGAGATCCCTGCACAGCACCTCACTCAGGCCTCAACAACGTAGTGCTCAGGGGGAAGCAGGTCACACATGCTTTAAAAAAAAAAAAAAAAAAGTCAATGACATCACCAATCTCAGTTTAAATCATTTTTTAAACTAAAACAAACTCTCTGCCACCCTCGCCATGTGAAGACATTGCTAAACTTGCAAGTGATTATAATCCTTGTGTATTGTTGGGAAATATACACAGATTTTTTTACCATTGAGAGTTCTTTTGTCAGTTAAGACTTTTTTCTTTCAATTAAATGCTCTTTATTAGTTATGTTTTTGTGACATCTAATCTGACTTTTCTAATATTTTAAATTAAATTGAGTAAAGTTTTTTCACACAGTTGTTTTTGCATTTTCTATTTGTTCTTTATTGCAATGCCGATCATTCATTTTCACCAAAAACCTAAAGTACAGGCTAAGACACAAGAAAACAGTGAAGATTTAGCAAAGAATGAAGCAAACGGAGTATGTTTACTGTGGATGATAATGACTGCAGAAGAACAGCCATGAAAACACAAACGAACCAGACAGAAGGTAGATCTGACCAGGATAAAGAAGAAAAACACACAAAAGAAAAATAATGTGCCCAGCAGCAATGTCAGGGTGAGGGGTAACTTCAAAACTTGCCAAACAAAAACCACACCAAAAAACCCAAATGCCAAAATATTCCAACTTTATTTTATTTTTTTCAACATCGGCATCATGCAGAAGCAAATGAACCATTTTAGTGAAATATCTTTCCAGTCAGTGGTTTTTCCAAAACTAAGATTTCTGCCTTGATTTGATCTCCTTCCAGAATTTATTTTCATTTAAGCTTTATTTTTCCAGGAAAGAACAATATTCTTATTCTCAACTGTGGCCTGGCAAAAGAAAAGAAAAGACTTTTTGAGAAAGGGAAAGAAAAGGGGTTACAGGAAACAGCCAAAAACATTAGCAACAACACAAGAAAGTCAAAAAAAAATAATGAATGTATGACAGCAGTATTTTTCTCTAAAATGACCTCAAAGAAACCTTTTAACAACAGCATTTGAAACAAAAGTGTCCAGTCTAAGCGAGTTTTGTAAATCAATCCAGTCTCTGGTTGCAACAGACTGAAAGGACAGAGAATCACGCAGAAATTAAATTATATAATAAGAATTATTATATATGATATAATAATATAATTAATAATAATTATATTAGTATTTTGATTCATTCGATCACATGTTTTAAAGTGTAATATAAAGGGAAGAGTCAGGAAAAACACATGCAGTATTATGAAATGTGATCCTTATCAGGAAGGAGGGGAAGAGGGGCCGGAGTTGCTCCGTGCCAACGGTCTTGTCTACAATTTATAGACAAATTTCAAACAACCTACTGCCTCTCTCCAAGACTATGTTCTAGAAAACGACACAGGTTTTTTAAAATTTGAGCTTTAAACGTCGTAAATAAAATTAAAAGACAACTGGGAACGCTTTTAAAATAGATCAAAAGATGATGCAGATAAAAAGAGAGAAGTTTAAGAGGTTCAATATGGCAAAGCTCACTATTGGTGTTCTCATCCCATAAATGTTCCTTGTTTCAGGGCCACCACAGATTGTTTTTTATGTTCATGTCATGCTACTTGAAAATGCGTAAGACTTTCCTTCTAAAATGAAGTTTGGGCAGTTTGTTTGGAATAATTCCATTAAAAGGTGCAGCGAAGACCAAGCTTCAGCTTCCACAAAGACATTTTTGCTGAAACTTCCTAGATTGAATCAGTCTTCAACACACCACTGGTTCCACCGTCAAAGCAAACAGCCCCAGAGCATCCCTCTGTAACCGATATGTTTTACTGTGGTCAGGTTGATCTTTTCAGAATGTGCTTCATTGTTTTTACTTTCCAAAAAATAGGCCTGAAAGCTCCATGCTTTTTTCAAAACTCCATATGAAAAAAAACCCATAAACACTTATTTTTTTATGTTTGTATGTTCAATTGCATTAAAGTAGATCCACACTTACTCATATTTTTAGATCACTGATAGTATATGTTTTTAAAATTCCCTTTCCTTTCCTTTATTTGTGGTTTAGGGAAACCTTTCACAGTTCTTTTGCTTTTTTGCTTCACTTTTCAACAGTTTCTCCCTGTTACCTACCTTAGGCTGCGGTCAAAAATTAAGTGCCACCATGTGATGGGGAGGCATCGGCAGAATCTTTAAGATTTCACCGCCTGATTTTTTTGAAAATCGTTGGTGTGGTCATCTGTGTAGACGGCGGCCATCAGGCATGCAGAATGGCTCGCTTTTTATATACCCCTGGGCTGGCGGCTGGTGGCACTTGATATGTACGACTGCTGGTAAGATTTACACGTCGTCCAGGCAGAGCTGCTGCCGGGCCAGCGATCCAACTGTGGCCGCCCAGCTGTCGCCCGATTTTGTAGTGGCGCCATCCCTGCTTGTTACTGGACTGCCACTGCGCGGCCTCGAAATGTGCCCGAGTGGTCACTGACCAAATCAACTTTTAGAGAAAAAATCTAGCTTTTTCTTAAAGCCTACATGGTCATCACGCAGCGTGTAGAAATGTAAATGCAGATGCCAAATTTGGTCATCTACCGAATTTACTGAAACCTGTATTTATGTCACCATGCAATGACATTTTGGTAGCATTTATCTGGTAAAGTCCAAACACATCTTGAAATAGTTAACATCGTGAACTTTTTTTCATATGCAGAGATTGTTAATAATTGTTTCTTGTTACACAAGAAATAAAAAAAGGGCAGCGGTGGATGCAGTTTACTTTTTCTGAACATAAAAAAGCCTTAGGGCTTTTGTTTTCAGAAAACAGCTTTGTGAACAAAACTAAGTATAAAATATAATTGACAGAAAGTTACGTTGTTTTTTTTTTAAGTTTTCTAGTTTTAACTTTTTTTATGTTCTGCTGTGAGCCAGCCATTTGTTGTCCATTTCAAGATATTTGCAGGATAGACAAAGAGCAAAGTGTTTTTCTTGAAGCTCTAGAACAGTTTATGGTTTAGTGTTTCTGCCTGTTTCTGAACCACATTAGTGTTTCTGTGCGATGTAAGCCAGTTAAAAAACAGCGGGCATCATGTGAGAGAGTCTTAAGTCTATCAGTCAGATAGAAACCTGATCTGTACAAGGACAGGACAATGACAGACGCTGCTTCTGTTAGCATGAGGAAAATGCATGAGGAGCAAATAAAAAAATAGCTTTCGGTTAACTATATGATTAATAACTTGAAAACAACATGATTTGGCCTCTGTTTTATGTATGTGGAATGGGATCTTGCCTAGCAGAGGAACTGCTTTCTTTTTGTAGACATAGGGGCTGTAGACACACAGACATTCTCAGTGTTGTGGTGTAGCACTGATCCTGTCCTAAGGCAGTCTCATGATAACTGCAATGATCAAACTGAAGGAGCTGCTTGCTTTCACCATCTCTCTTTTTTTTTTGTCAGCTTCAGCTTCATCTTTCACACAACCGCCCCTCCCACAAGCACACACACAATCACTAACAAAGTGTCACTTGTCCCACTAAGAGGGATATCAAGCGGCACACATACTTAACTAGAGTGTAGATAAAAAGGACTTTTAATTAGCTTTTATAACGTTCTTGTTGATGTGGGCACAGTTACAGTGAATAAGTTAAAATTATCTTATAAAATCCTGCAGGAGCATAAGCAGAATAATGCCTCCTACAACCCCCATGTACTTATAGTGCTCTAGGCTGTCCAACAGTTTTGTAAACAAGTTATGTTGTGTAAGATGACGTTCCTACACCCCAATCATCAGCATGCCCGAGGATAATCAATTTTCCACAAAGTTCACGCTATAGCCACGCTTTAGCCACGCTTTAGCCACGCTATAGCCAC
>BSAI01000189.1:17280021-17538744 GCA_036245035.1 Adrianichthys oophorus | reverse complement strand
CACGCTATAGCCACGCTATAGCCATGCTTTAGCCACGCTATAGCCACTTAAGTGTCTAGTGCAACACTGATGTATAAGTCTTTATGTCTCTGACAAACTCCAGAAAGTGTTAAAGTATGGCCAGCATAGTGCTGTCAAAGCCTGGAGTTTGTCCAGGCAGACTCCTTTTTAGGAGAATATGTGGCTTCCAGTTTAGACTAATACTCCTCCCAGTTGTGTGTTTGTGAATCATCAACATAAAAGTCCTGAAAACAGCTTTTTGAGGCTGTACAGTAAAGTGTGCAACTGTGTGTTTTATTATGGTGAAAACACAACACAATTGATATTTGAGAATTTGTTCTTTTATGAAATCCGATCATATGGATGTCAGGTTTGTTATCTCTGTGCACATATATTATGGAAGTGTTGGTGCTGTGAGGGGAAAAAGTTAACATGTGTGACTATGAGGGGTGTTAGGAAAGGAAACATCTGCTTGTCCTCCAACGGAACCAGAGATGGAGGTTATCTGGATGAAGAAATAGTTCAAAAATCTGCTCGGAAGGAAAAAACAACAGAGAAAAATTGATTTATTTGACATTACTTTGCTTAACTTTGTAGTTCTCCTCCTTTATTTTTTATACACCAAACTACTACAATTACAAAGAAGAGTATATAAATTTTTATTTTAACATACAAGAAATCAAAAACACTTTTTTGAAGGCTTTTAGGCAGCAAAAAAATATAAGTAAATCTTCTGCAAAGATGTAAATGTATTTTTCTCACTGATTAAAATAAGCTGGAAAAAAAGGAAAATAAACTTAATACTGTCACACTATTACTTAAATACTTGTTAAAATGAGCCAAAGGAGCCTGTAGGAAAATCTGCAAGTGCACCCTTCCCGTTTAATCCTATAATTAGATAATGGAAGTTTTAAAAATTGCATTTATTATTGCAGTTTTTAAAACAGATCTTAGAGAAAGAACATATCTGATGTCTACATTTTAGTTTGTGTTTTGGCCACAAATGTCAGAAGCCAAGCTTTAATAAAGCTTATATATGTAGCACTTTTATAAGCAGATTTTTAAGTCAAAGTTTCAATAAATAATCGTGTGGCGGAAAGAGTAACTGAAATTGAGTAACTTGGAATAATTATCGACCACAAGATAAGCTGGAAGCCACAAAAAAACCACGAAAAACACGTCATACACTGAATCACAAAGCACATCTGCTAATATATTCATCCATAATACTACCATATTTACAGTACTGCGTAGAAGTGTGGGGAAATACTTATAAAACATATTACAGTCTTTGTACATCTTACAAAAAAGCTATTTGAATAGTTCATGGTGTGGATTATGGGACACACACGAATGCACTGTTCTTAAAGTCGGGTTTATTGAAATGATGGGATCTAGTGAAACTTAAAACTTTGACCCACTTTGACAAATATTACCAGAAATCAACATTAGCAATAATTCAAATCAAATTAATCTAAACAAAAGAAAAAACGTAATAGGTTTAGACATCAAATAGGTTTAGACATCAAAAAGGTTTAGACATCAAAAAGGTTTAGACATCAAAAATAATTTTAAAAAAGGGAACCGTTATAAAAGTCAAAGTGATTAAACAAATTGAAAACAGCTGAGTCTGCTGTTTCAAATACTTGGCAAAACACAAATTAAAATGCAAAAAAGATTAAAATAGATAAAATATAATAAAAAAGTTGATTTTTTTTTTTTTTTGTACAAAAAAGTGTTTGAAACAGAAATGGACTTTGAGAAGCATCAAATTTAATTTGGTTTTAATTTGATTTTGAAAAAAAAAAAAGGTTATGAAAAACCTGCAGTATATTATTTTCATCCTGAATATTTTTGTGTGTTTATATCTTGAAAGTTGTGTGTTTGTGCACCAGACGTGACCTTAGGCATTGAGGATGATGGGAAGCACCTGAACTCAGTTATGAGATTTCTTCTTGTTTTGTATTCGGCAATCATAAAAAATTATTCAAAAATGAGACTCTGTTAGGTCAGGCATGTCTTAAGCGTGTGCTGTTTCACCAGCAGAAAGAAGATCACAAAATCAAAACTGCAGTTAAAGTGATTAATTATATGGAAATTATGATTTCTGAGGAGATTTTTTTAATATCTCAAGGGTTCCGTTTTACATATTTAATCACTCATCGACAATGCTAATGTTTTATTTCCACCCAGTCATTTCTGTGCACATTTGTTGTCATTTGTAACAACCGGTTGTATGTTATATTCCTTTATTTCGTGTTTTATTGTGAGAAAATAATGTTAACGCTGCTAATTGCAGGGCCTGAAATGAACAGAGAAAAAACTACAACCACAAATATAAACTCGTACATTTTTTGGGAGTTAAGGAAAACAGAGTTTGGCAATATTTCTGCAGTAAAACTAATGTTTTTTATGTGGTTTTGATAGTACACTGAGAAAACAAACCATAAAACGTTTAGTTGCTAGCTAAACTTTCTTTCAACTTTGTTAAACTTTAGACTAACGCAGTTCTTTTCTTGGTTTGCGCTTTGTCAGTCCTGTTGTGGTTTTATTTGGTGCTTATCTTGGTTGGGGACGCAACATTAAAAACATCAAATGCTTCTTAAAAGGACTGAGTGTGATTCATTTTTTAAGAATCCCAGGCCTTCCGTTTCAGTGCTTGCATCCCGAGAGATAGATAGATAAACTTTGTTTATCCTTATTTGGTCATTTATCCCATCATCTTGTAAACAACTGTGTAGGGCACTGTGGAGTTTATTTATCTAATGGATGATTATGAGAATCTGTAAAAATAAGCTCCTGGAACCACCCACATGCTCATACGTCTCACTGTGGTTCCCCACAGACTTGACATTTCCACACGTGGGTTCTTTTTGCTTAACACAGGAAACTGGGTTTTCTGTAACTTGATTGAAGTTCAGAAAAAATCAATGGGGAAGTTTAGTTTAAGTTAGGTTGATTTTTAAATGGTTGACATATGAAGATTGTAAAATAATTGTAACAATTTAATTAGATTTTTTAACAGTATTTTCTAATGTAGATCATTGGTTATTATGAAATACGTTTACATCATGTTGGTTCAGCTCATCAGGTATCCACCTCTAAGAATAGATCTGTATCTGATGATGTTCTGTTTTTGTTTAATGAGAGTTTTTTCTTTCTAAATATTTACAGTGTGGAGTCCCTCAGGGAAGTGTCCTTGGGCTGTCACTTTTCTCGATATTTACAAACAATCTATTCTATTTTCTGTATGATTGCAGTGCTACTTTGAATGTGGATGATATAACTAGATATTTAGCATAATCTAAATTATAAGGGGTCAACACACACTTTAGTCTAAACAACAACTAGTGGTGGATTGAATTTGGGAAAATACATTTGGAAAGTTTGAAAAAAGTATTTTTTCTCACCTTGATTGCTGCTCACCTGTTTGGTCGGGTACAGCTATTAAAGATATTTTCAAACTCCAAATAGCTTCGACTTGCAAGAGTTGCTTTGGCATGTCCAACTGGTGTGAGGCTGAGTCGAGAAAACATGTGTGCCAGACTCTCCCGGCTCAGAGTAGACTGGAGGCTGGCATTCAATCTTTTTGTATTCCGAAATTAGTTATGTAGCACTCTGGATTTTTGAGGTCATAAACAAAAATCCAGGTCAAGTGCATTCTAGATCTGTACAACAATCATCACAATCCATTACTAGTTATTGTAGCAGAAACCCAAGTTTTAAAAGAATACATGAAAATAAATACTTTTTTGGTGAATGTTTAAAGTTGATTTTTGAGCATTTTAACTCTAATTGTTGCTCTGTATAGAGGAGCCATCTGCAGTTCATTTCCCATACTAGCCGGTATACCTTTGGGCAAAACAGCTAATCTCAAGTGAAATACTTTTTCCTTTTGTTTCCACATTGACTTATTTTATAATCCATGTCTGTTGATGATTTTTAAAAAATTTATTCAGATTATTCACATGGCTTGAACGCTCAGAGTAAAGATAAAGTATTGCATTGTGAAGATACTTTTTTTCCCCCCATTACTAAAACATTTAAAACATTTTCTTCCTGACTGCTAATGGAAACATCAAAATGAACCCACATCCCCAACACAGACTTTGATTTTACTTAGTAAAGGCACCAAATTAGGGTTATCAGGGCTTGCAAATTAAAAAAATATGTCAAAACTCACGGCAGATGAAAATATGAAACAGAGTTTACTGTCAAAGCAAGACTTTTGACCATATGCTCTATAAATGTTCCAATGGATTTTACCCACAGTCCTGTGTGTTGGTCTGCTTATACAGACGGTCCATTTAAACCTTACAAAAGTTGTCCTAACAGTTTTTGCCACATTCTGTTTCAAAAGAAACAACAAACAAAATAAATCACACACATTATCCAATTGACTGCATATTAGCTGCTCGGGAAATTTGTGATAAAAATCTTTGTCTTCTTACTGAATTTCAATGTATTTCCTATACATGGTGCAAAAAAAAAGTTCACAGTTTCAAGTGGGATTATCACCTTTTCAGAGCCCAATATAGAAGTTAAGATGATCTCTCTTTTGGGCAAGTTTATAATGAAAAATGCATCTCTATATGTTCACCAGCTCATAGTTTAGTGTTAAACTAGTTATATGAAACATTGCTGTGAGCAATTTTTGCTATGTTTGCTTTAACAGAACAGCTGCTGCTCTGGAAAGTTTGCTGCCAAGGCAGCGGGGAAGAACTCAAACACTTGGGAGCTGTAAAACAAAAATCTGAAAAATCTGTTCCATACAGCCAAAAAGAAAGGCAGAAGTCACATTACTGCAGTTTCAATGTTTCCAGCAGTTCTCTTTAAACACTTTTTACATGCACACACCAGGAGACTCCTTCTTTTTATCTCCTACATGACTCACCTTCCACATGAACATCCACTAAGTGGTTGGCTCATGTTCCTCCTGCTGTCTTTTACCTTATTAAGTTATTGGATGAGCTGCTGGCAGATCATGCCTGTCACGGAACATTTTGTTTTCTTTATTTTAAAGGTCAGAGGAAAAGCTGTTTTTTTAAAGACTAATAAAAGTCTAATGCTATTTACTGAAAAAAAGTGACTTTTTGATCAAAAGTACATTTATTTTTGGTCTCCCCTGTTTTATGTCTCTTCTCTGCATGCATGCAGGGTAGCTAAAGCCATGAAACTGGCTCTGTATGAGACTCCTGCAGGCTGGAGGTACTTTGGGAATCTGATGGATTCTGGGCGCTGTTCCCTCTGTGGAGAGGAGAGCTTTGGTACAGGTAGGATGCTCACGCAGCCCATCCACACACCAGGCTCAAAATGACATTTTTGAGCAGAAATCCATAAATGAAAGCAATTGTAGGAGCAAATATTTTCATAATGAAATAAATGTATAGATTCAAATGACTGGAATGACTTGG
Source organism: Adrianichthys oophorus (assembly GCA_036245035.1). Taxonomy (NCBI): domain Eukaryota; kingdom Metazoa; phylum Chordata; class Actinopteri; order Beloniformes; family Adrianichthyidae; genus Adrianichthys; species Adrianichthys oophorus. The sequence continues at coordinate 17,533,330 of BSAI01000189.1, read as the reverse complement.
AAAATTTGAGCAGCTGTCTGAAAACTCCCCTCCCCTCTGCAGCAACTGTTGTTGAGGTGCCTTAAAAAAGGCTGTAGCTGGAGGGCTTTGCTAGCCAGCTGGTGGAGCTGTCATTGTGCATCCAGTGGAAATACTTGCACCCCCACTAACTTAGGTCTTTCTTTATCAAGTGACTTTTTCGTGCATTGCTAAATCCAGCATTCAAGCATGTGCGTGCCGTTACACAATTACTCCACAACAATAAACCTATTCTGGTGAGACCACTGCTCAGACGTCAGCCACACGTCACAAATTCACCTCGTTTTTAGTCTGTCTCAAGAGTAAAAGTGAAGCAGTATGTCCCGAACGCCTGCAGCAAGAGCCGTCTAATAGATGAGAGGGTCGTGACCCTGCTGGATGTGTAAATAATCCCCATTCCTCCGCTATAAAAGGACACACTAAATCTTTGCAACATGCTGACCAGCGACAAGTGGCAATATTATTGGTTTGAATTATGAATAATCCATAAATTATTTATCATTCGCTCTTGATAGGCATCATTTTATTCAGCTTCTGTTGCAACGTCATTTATTGTCACAGTAAACCTGATTCAAAAAGTTATATTTCAGTTGTGGGATTTTTATCACATTTTTAAATGGGAACATAACTAAGTAAAAAGAAACATTAACAAGAAAAGCTGAAGAACTGATACGTGTTGACCTTCATGAGAACGGGAGAAAGAGCAGAGACTTGGAAAGCCCAGAGGAACATGGAAGCACATTCTCTGTCTATCCTTGTAAGGCAAAAAGCTAAAGGAAAGCCCAGTGGAGTAAATCATCTGAGCTGTGCACCAGCTCCGTTCTTTAACGACACAAACCATTAGCAGAAGTAATTCGGCCTCATGGTTCAGCCTTCAGTGTTTTGTTTAGACTGTTTGGCCTTCGCAGTGCATTTGACAAATATGGAGATTCATTCAGGAAAAAAGAAAATGTGATAGAATTTCTTTTTTTTTTTTTAAAAAAAGGTGGATTTGCTTGCTTGTTCACAGAGGTGAGAGTTGAAGTCTCTGGCCCTCGGGGCATCATATTATTTTAAGATGTTCAGCTTTAGCAGAAACAAAAAGCGACAAATGAGTGGAAGTCATGATGAAAAAAAAAAGGAATATGACAAGAGCAAATCACTTTATTTTGTTTTTTGCATCCTAATAATGGGTTACAAAGACATCTATTTGATTTTTGTTGTTTGTTTTGAAATGGTATTAACTGAATAAATGTATAGTTGTGCAAGCAACACAAAAAAGACCTTTAATGTCTTGATGGGTGAATTTATTTCCAGCTATGAAAAAATAACTTATTTTTTTGCTTTCAGTGCTAAATTAAGGTCATTTTGGGAGTGAAGTTGTTTGTTGCATATTTGCATCATTAGGAAGGAGTCAATGGGTTTAAGTCTTATTAGTTGTCATACATCTGGATGTCAAAAGGAAGCCAAAATCTCATAGACTTCTATTGAGGTGAAAAACATCTATTACATTGTCATCATATTTGTCAGAATAACCATTCTTGCTCTGCTACCTTTTTTTTAACTTATTCTTTCTAATGTTAAATTTTCTTCGAGTGAAACTTATTCAAGTTTTAAACTGCCAACCAATCAGCCAATCAGATGCTTCGGTAAAAGGATGTGGTGCCGTTTGGCCCCCCACACCAAACATTCAAAATGTTTGATTGACAGATTCTCCCGAAATGACATTTGGTTGGAGTCAGAATTTAGTCACTTTCTCTAAGTGATGTCACACTCACTTGTTCCAGTTCTCATATGCAGTCAAAGGTATGAAGTAGGGAGGAACTAGGTCCCAATTTTAGTCTTTGGTTTGGCCTTATTGTGGATTTAAACCCACAACTTCTCAGTTTCAGAGTGAATACTTTTCCCCTGGGACACCGATTCCATCCTTTCTCAATGGATACTAGAATACTTTAGCTATTGGTACACTATGTTTGCAGATTCATTCAATATTTTTGTGGGAACAAACACAAATAATAAAGTAAATAAGGATTAAAAATCATTTTTTTTGTTTTATTCAATGAAATTGACATTCATTTGCATAAAACTAATTAAATTTGAGAATTCCCCCAATTTTACATTTAGATTGTTACAGTTTCATTCCACACACAGAAATGCAATCATTTGCCTTATTTAAGCCACGATAAAAATAAAGTGATATTTTTTTCCTAAATTATCCCATATTTTTGATGGTTATTAAACTTTATCTGTGAAACTTGGCAAATTCAAACATCAGGGATTTAGAGTCAACCTTTCACTGCTTTCCTGTAAGTGCAGAGAAGTTTGTTCAGCTTAGTCTCTTTTATAACCAGCTATTGTTTACTTTTACATGTTTAATAATCTTTTTTGCTTCTTGCAATATATTGATAATCAGTCCAATGAGACGGCTATGGCTGTGATATTGGGCTATATAAATAAAATTGAATTGAATTCCTCTTTCTGGAAAGGTAACAATATGTAGGCTATTGCAACCTTTTCACATTTTTAGGAGAATGATTCCATTTTGTGGGTTTAAGACAAAGATAATGGAGCGATCCCAAAGAGAAAGAGTTGGTGAGCATTCGCAGGGAAACTTGACTTCATTTTCCACTCTGGAGTGTCACATGGAAACACTGCTGACACATTCTTAACTTTAACAGACACCTTTACTGTGCTGCTGTAACTGGACACAGACTGAAGGCTTCCCCTCAGAGGCCTTAAAGGTACGATCTGCTGCTGAGTCTGTGTTCCTTAGTCTGAGGCAGAAAGCTTCTTTTTATCGCAGAACACAGATTCTTACACTGTTAGAAGCCAAAGGAGTGAAATAAAACTACAATGTCAGAAAAAGCGTTTTTACCTTGAAACTAAAAGGTGAAAAGGACAGAGTTGTGATGTTGGTCTTTCTCCTCCAGGGTCCGATCACATTCGTGAGAAGGACGGGTTGTGGTCGGTGTTGGTGTGGTTGTCCATCATGGCAGCCAGGAAGCAAAGCGTGGAGCAAATTGTCAGAGAGCACTGGGCAAAGTTTGGACGCAACTACTTCTGCAGGTAACAAGACCATCTCATTTGAAATTCTGCACCTGTCTTCTGATCTCAGCTTCGATCACCTCTTGATTTTTCCTTTTTTTGTGTGTATTTGTTCACTGGTCATCAGATTTGACTATGAAGGCTTGGACCCACGTGCAGCCTTTTACTTGATGAGGGATCTGGAGACTGTAATTTCAGACAAAGCCTTCACCAGTCAGAAGTTTGCCGTGGGGGAGCACATTTACGGCGTGGAGAGGGTAGAAAACTTTGAGTATATTGACCCTGTGGATGGGACGGTGGCACGGAACCAGGTCAGTGTGGGAACTCCGGAAGTGCAGGATGTCGTGATAGTTAAGAGAAAGGATGTTTTTCTAACATTATTGTTTAATAAAAAGCTCGAAGGAAGACCATCTTTACCCACCACTTTTATTTGACATATTAGGGATTTTGCCTGTTTGAAAAAACATTTCATGTGTGCTTACATGTTACCAATGAACCTTAAATTGGGATAATCTGTCATTATTATAAAATATTCAGACTTTCAAATGATTTGATGTGTAGCAGTCAGGTTACTGATGGAATAAAACAGTAAATTACATGATTAGAATAGTGTGAGATGTTACTCAAGACAGAGTAAGATCTGCACGCTATACATTCATTCATTCATTCATTTTCCTACGGGGTTGCCGGAGCCTAACCCGGCCACTCATGGGCGATGGCAGGGGACACCCCTGGACTGGTCACCAGCCTGTCGCAGGGGCCACAATCACACACCCATGCACACTCACATTCACACCTACGGACAATTTGGAGTGACCAATTAACCTATGAAGCATGTTTTTGGATGGTGGGAGGAAGCCGGAGTACCCGGAGAAAACCCACGCATGCACGGGGAGAACATGCAAACTCCACACAGAAAGGTCCCCCAGCCAGGACTTGAACCGGGAGCCTTCTTGCTGTGAGGCAGGAGCGCTAACCACTGCGCCACCGTGCAGCCGCACGCTATACAGTCAAGTTTAAAGACTGTTTTACTCTTTGTTGTCTTATCACCACCAAACCTCAGACAATCTTTACAATGCTGTGAGGCAGTTGTAGTGCTGAGAATTGAACCGGCATCTGTCAGTCCGTAAAAGGGCATGACCCTGTTTTATTCAGTTTTGTTGTAAAAATAAATCAAATGTGACCCCAAGTAAAGTATTTATAATTATTCAACTCACAGATGTGTTTTTGACACTAGGAAGTAAATTTGTCTTGTTTTTGTTCTAACGTTGGACCAGTGAATGGGATCTGACATTTTTGTGTAATCAGCCACCTAGTGGTAAATAGCTAAATGGACCTGGTTCGAGTTCATTTTGTTTTTAAAAGTGCTTCACACAGAAATCTAATGGCCTCCCTGGAATTGATATGATTTTACATCTATTATATTTATATTTGTCAAACTTGAAAAACAGATTATTTTAAAAGCCGATAATATAAACAGCAATATTCTATTCTATCAATTTTTCTTACTTAAAGTACTATTTAAAGTACAAACTGAGCTTTTTGTCTCGTTCTGTGGTGATATTTTACTTAAATGTTTTTCAAAAACAATTGCATATATATACAGTATATATCTTTTTTATTTAAATTCTATATATATACATTTTATTTTATTCTTCTTACTCTAAAATGTCTTCAACTGTAAAGATTGTGAAAAGGGGCAGATTTGTGGAAAATGAAAAGAAATAAAGAAATTGGGGAAATAAATAAAAAATTGTCCACCAAGGAAAATCCTATTACCCTATTTATGACAATCAAATTAACCCAAAATATTTTTAAGAAATGGATTGGAAATAGTACAATTAAGTAGAACCCTCAACAAAAGTTGGTTTAAATCAGATCAGGAGAAATCTGTTTGAAGGCGTTGCTGACATATTTACCCTTTGGTCGTCAGTTTCATGCACTTGCACTCCAGACCACCCACTGAGAAGCTCCATGTTTGGAAGTAACCATCGATCTTCCATTTCAAGCCAAAAAACACAGAGGCACACACATGTCAAACGACACACGTCCATTCCAAACACCGATAACTGGCTCAGCCTGTGTGTAATCTTTGCTCCTCTGCTCCCTCTTGTTCTTTGTGAAGTTTATGCAGCTGCCTCCTGTTCTCCCCACATATGAGTGGAAACTCAGGGTGTCTGTGCTACTTTGCTTCTACCTAACTGTAAACACAAAAACACAGAGGTGTAACCATGACTTCAGAGGGCATGGGTTTGACATTTTATCCTCATTTTTATTACGTCAAACTGTCATCAAAAAACTTTGCAGTTGTATTTGCCCCATGAAGGGGACATCAGCTCTCCACTGCAAAATGTTTCATTCTGTCACCAAGGCTACAACATGTCCACAGCTAATTAGTCAGTCACTTTAAAATGGTAAATCCTCAAAAGCCCAGTTGCCCTAGTGAATGTTATTGTAGCACACATTCCTCCCAGGACAGAATTATATCAGCTGTCGTCTCACTTGTGCCGTCTCCATTGCAAGTTAGAAAAGCTGACACATAGACTCAAACAAGACACCCAAACACAAATGTACAGGACAAAACCTTGAGGGATTTGCACAGCTGTGGCATGCCAGCCTTTTGTTGCTGGCTATTGAACTTGCTGGTGTTGTCTGCACGTAAGAAAGGACAGTGGAAAAACTTCGAAGCAGCTCATGCCTTCTCAGTTCTGCTGATGTGGTGATTTTGATTATAATTTAAATTTAAAAGTAACTACATTTTGTTTTTTAAAACCACAGCTGGTATCCTCTACTCATAACCACTGAGCTCTGTTGACTGCTGTTTTTAACAAACAGTCGGTCAGCCCGGAGATAACTCCCACTCTATTGTTAGAGATGATCTGGCATCCTCAAAGATAGAAAGACAGACGGAAGGACACCTCTCATTATCTCCGTCTCTACTCTGTCTTGAACTGGGAGGAAGAACTAAAACATTAACAAACTTCAACAAAACTTAAAAGTGACAAACCAAATAGAAAAAAAATTAATGAAATGAAGGAGAAATGAAAAAGAGTGATAGTTTGTAACCTGAGGCTCCAGAACCACATGCAGCTCTTTTATCCTTCCATTGTGGCATTCTGGCTTTGAAGCAAAATGCCTACAGTTTGAATAAATAGGGAGTTTGTAGTTTTAGTTAATTCAGTTTTTGTAACTTCTGTTCATAGCAGTGTCCAGAAGTAAAGTTCTTAAAGTATGGAACTGCATAAAGAGGTGTAGATAGTTTTTAAAAATTTGGCTCTACACCAATGTCATAATTACACTCGACATAGCCTGTATTTTATTTTGAAAGGAACTCATACGTTATCTTGCAAAAGTAAAAGAAGTTAAAATTGTTTCGAATATAGAAATAAAACACTGTTATAGTACACTTACATTTATTTTAAAGCTATATTTTATAAATTAATCATTTTATTTCCACAAAAACATAAATAAAGTGCATTTTTGTAAACTGTGAAAGTGGAACTTTGCAGTTCTAGCTGGATTTTGGTCTGAAAGAAACTGTACCAAATGGCTCTTAAGTAAAGCCATTTAAGCAAATTAAAGGTTTGATGGCTCCTCCCTTTTCACCTCTTCAAAATTTTACAAAACTCTTTGAAATGATTTATTTATTACTTCATTTTTATGTTGACCCAAACAAATACCGTAAATTTCTGTTGTTCTTTTGTGTTGCTTTTTTTTCCTTACTGGAATTATGAGACATAATATCAGGATTTTGAAGTTATCACACAGATTTAATTTTAGTCTGGTTGCTGTTTATTTCACACAAGTTGAAATGTGTCATCCCAGTAAAAAAAAGATCTCTTTTTCAGTCTCAGGTTTCAACAATACCTACATAATCAAAGGCAATTGGATTTTTAAATGTTTGAACCGGATTGAATTTAATTCACATAACTCAAAAGACCTGTTTGAAATTACATTGTAGATGAAAAGTTTGTGTTGTGCATGATCAGAACTTGCAAGATAAAGTCAGGCCCAACATTGGACTTGTTAACAGCGACATCTAGTGGACATTTTTCATGACAGCGTTGCAACAAAAGTCACGGACATTGATCCTTTTCAAGTGACACAAAATGATAAATATGAATGGTGTTGTTTCTGAAGTCAACATGTGTTGATGTTTCTGCTGCTGATAAAGGTTACTGAAAAAATGAAATGACATCTGCTTTACACTTCTTGTCTTGTTTTGCTTCCTTTTAGGGTCTAAAGATCACTTTCACAGATGCCTCCCGTTTGATGTTTCGGATGAGCGGAAGTGGTGGAGGGATGGGCGCCACCATCCGCATTTACGCCGAGAGCTTTGAGAGAGACATTGAGAGACACAACAGAGAGACTCAGGTGTAAAGACTGAATGTTAACAATCACAACCTACAAAGAATTTCTATAGAAAAGTAAAGAAACCCACATTTAATCACAATGCTGTATGGAGACTCCATCACAGAAAAATTAAAGTTTTATACTTTCAAAAAATCTCAACTTTAAGTTTAAAAACGTTTTGTGCCTCAAAACTAAACTGATTCCTCATTTATTTTGCAGCAACATGATTTTTTTATTTGCCAATAATCATAAATGTGTTTTTGTGACTGTGATTGACCTGTAGACTTTGGAAAATTTAGGAACACCAGGATTGGTTAAACTGCTGATGCTGGCGCAACACATTTAAAGTTGTAAAGCTAGAGAGAGTGGCAGCACAGCCTGATCGGGAAGTTTAGTCTTCTACATGATATTCTTAAACGGTTTATGTATTTCACGCCGTCTTTGCTTCAGATTTAAATGATCTGCAAGGTGGATAAACAATCAATGATGCCAAAAAAGTAAAACTAAAGTTGTTGGATGTTATTGAATGGATTTAGTGAATAAAACTGATAGAAGGTTTAGTTGACTTTTTAGATTATTCTTTACGCTACGGTTGTCTTAATAATAGTTTACATGTTGCACTAATACCTCCTATGTTTCATGAAGCTAAGTAAGCATCAATGTGTCACGGTAGTGAAGTGTGCATAAATTCAGTCCATTATTGTCACGTATTCTGATATTATTGTGAAATGTCCGTTCTTGTTCCCGTATTTTGTTAAATAGATTTCTCACAAAGGTGTGACTTATATAAAAAAAAATATGGTAGGCTACATGATTTTTTATTTCAAGAAATTACAGAAACAATATTTGCATGAGAAAAATCTGGTTAAGTATTGCAGTTAATATAAAGGCTAAACCCGAAGTGAAACAAGCAATACAAATGATTTTCTCGCTTATTTAGTGCATTTGTGTATAAAGATATACACAAAAGTAAAAGAAATAAAACAAATAGGTTAAATTTAGTTGGAGTTTTTTGTGTGTAATTTCTAGATTTTGCTCTGCATCATCATCTTCGTTTACTGTTCTCATCGTCTGTACAGGTGGTGCTCGGTCCGCTCATCGCCATTGCCCTGAAGATCTCTAACATTCATGAGAGAACTGGACGCCGTGGGCCAAATGTCATCACATGAGTTAGCAAGGAGACACGTGCGTGTGCACATGCACAATACGCATCTACCTGTTCACACTGAAAAATCCTCCTCCAATGACCTTACTCTGTACTTATCTGCCATCTAAAAAAAACGCCATTTCTGTAGCTTCACAGCGGGTTTTTTTTTTCTCTATAATCTGGACTGAACAATATTCACTGCAGGAGTTTGAGCCGCCTATTTCAATTCTTTGTTGACAGTTTTTGACCTGTTGTGAAGAATAAGCAGGTGAAAACATGTCAACAATAAACATGAATGTGCAAAACGATTGCTGTTGTGCTTGATGCTCTCCTATTACTTGTGCATGATTTTCAATGTCAAAACTTTTTTTTTTTTTAATGTAATCACTCTTTACATTGTTTAAAGTTGTTTTCCAAATCTGTTTTAATTATTTGGTTTCAGAACTGTCTCTTTAAAATTCCCATTTCTGTTGGAAGCTTAAACCAAAATAATTCAAATTCAAACATGAATTTCGGGTGAAATTAAGATTTCTTTACACGATAGGGAACATTGCCAGAAATGCATCTTTTTTGTGTCTGTTCTGTATGATGATATTCAACAATATATTTCTTTTTGTTAATCCAAATAAATAAAAATGCCTGATTTTCTTGTTTTCTTTGATTAAATCAGTTAAATTGAAATATTGAGAGTTGCACTTTGGGAGTGATAGCATATCGGGCTCAGGCTGATCAGCACCTACTTTTGAGCCAAGCAGGAAAACGGATTAGAGCTGTTGAGCGGAGATAAGACGACCGGGGTTGTTATGACCTAAAAGAGACGCAGAGAGCAGAAACCCATAAACACACCGACTGCTGTCATAATAAGCAGAGGATATGGCTGTGAATATCCACAAGGATGCGTTCACTTGAGTCAGTTTTTATAGGTTATTGCCCCATTCAAAAGTCCTATGATGCTGGAAGTTATGTATTACTTTTTAACACTTAAAATGGGTGGCCAACAAGACACATAAAGGTGTGTGAGACAGATAAAGAGTTTAGTTTGATGCATTTTTCTGCTGTTTTCATCATTGGCCATTTTTGCAGGACTGTGCAAAAAAATGAGTAACCCGCAAAGGCCCAAAATGTCAAGACTGCACCAATGATTTTGTGGAAACTGGCTGTATGGTCTGAAGTCTAAAGAAAAGATAAGGAAAAAGATAAAAGTCTAGAGGAAAGTGAGTGTGTTGTGAAATATCACATGTGAGAGGCAGGAACAGGGACAACAAGGCGATAGAGATGTTTTCTGGAAGTTAAGTTGGCTACTGGAAAAGTCCAGAAATGATGGACAGATTATGAAAGTGAATGGCCTCACATGTTAGTATTTTCATTACTTTCTTTGTTGTCTATAAAGGTTTTATTTTAAATCAACAAAACATTTAAAAAAATTCTGATTAGGGACATTTTCTACATGCTAAAAACTTTTTTTTCCATTCAATAACCCAGCCTTGAACACAGTCAGCTTAGTTGTATTTTTATTAAAGACAAGTTTTCCACCTATTTTGAATTTATATTGTAGAAATGATTCACTTTGACAAGTACGTTAAAAATAAAATATAAATAATACTATAAATGTCCAAAAACACTTGCCAAAACAAATTTTTGCTTAAAGAAAAACTTATCTCTAAATGGAATGGTTGTCCCAACATGTCTGGGTAATTGTTTGTAGTTTGATGATAAAATAGCGCCATGTTAAGTCACTGAAACTTGAAACTAAAACTTCGGTCTTGCAGGAAAAATAACCTTTAGAATCTTTTTCTTTCTTGGTAAGACCATTTTTCTTACCCCATTAGCAGATTATTTTGCTTGTTTCAAAATATCTGCCAGTAGGGTAAGAATTTTTGACTTATTTCTACAGGGGCTGGTTTTGCAGTGTATCCGTGAGCAGTTTGATGTAGAAAAGGCTGATTTTCAATACACAGAAAAAGGTTGTCCTTGGATTAACACTGAATTGGTTGGTTGTCAAATTACTCAGCAGTTTTCAAAACTTTATCTTACACTTCTCACAGGAAAGCAACATTTTAGTAACACGTTTTAACCAACAGGCTGCTCCTCATTGAAGTCTTCTCTGTCCATAAAAAAGGATCTTCATCTCTGCTCAAGCTCTCTGCAGTTTTTCATCTTTTTCTTTTCTTTTGTCTGAAACTCTCCATTCCTTCAGCTGTAAAGCAGAATCGGTTGTGTCAGTGTGCAGATGCAACCTCCTCCTGCTCCCCTTGGTGTCTCTGTCCTTGCTGCATTTGTACAGCCTGGCTGTATGGAGGAGGCTGTTCCCAGCACCAAGAGGAGTCTGGAATCTCTGAATTATTCTGGCTGTACAACGGAGGCGCCAGACTCAACGACATGTAAATTCCATCGGTTGGGACACCCACCTGAGGCGTACTGACAGGGTAGTCCTGGCTTCCCTGACACTCTTCGTATGATGGAGGAAAGGCGCTTGGCCTGTAGAGATGAAGACATTGGGACACTTTTATGCTTTTTTCAGTTTGATAAAAAAAAAGTTTTTTTTTATCCAAATTTGCTTAAAAAAGACAAAATTGCATCATTTTTTTGCAATAAACATTTTTTTAAAATGACAAAAGCCTCACCTGTGTACAGTGAAGATTTGCATTTGCTCCACATGCCTTCTTTGGTATAATTTGCTCTTCATGCTGTGGCAAAAGCTCAAGAAGACCCCAAAAAGCATAGCAAGCAAGCCAAGGGCAATCATAATATAAATGATGACAGATCTCCAAAGGAAGTCATTCACACTTTGCATGGACAGCAGGTAAGCTCCGAGGCATGCCAACAAAAATCCTGCAAAAGGTAGTAACATACAGGCGAGGGACCACAGCTGCTTCTTCATGACGGCTGAAGTCAGACACTGCTTGTTTGCTCCACAGATGCCCCTTGTCCCTCTTCTCTGCCCGCTGGAGAAGGTTTTATGAAGCACTTATCAGTGAGAAGAAGCAAGCTCCTGAATAAATGAAGACACTGGAAAAGTTTCAGCTCCGACAGATGCATCAGCAACTAAAGCTCTGCGAGCTGCTCTGTCCTCTTCTAACAGACACAAGGGGAGGCTGGGTTGCTTATTAACCAGTCCAGGTCACAGCATTCTACTGCTGAAGAAAAACCCACAATAATCAAATGTTTCAGTTCTTGTGTGCCCACTAGAGGCGGGTTTCAATAGTGATTCTCCAACTGACTCCCATGTTAAAAAGTCTGTAGATTTAGGCCTTCCCAACAACAGCTTACTTCATGTTACTGAGGTGTAGATGTGTCTTTCCCACTTTAAACATGTTTGCTTTGCAGAATCCATTAGGTGACAACTGATTTTTTTTCTCTCCAGTGTTTACATGTAAATCAAATCATAGGTAGGCCCGTTTGTTAAAACTGATTTCACCTCATGAGCAACATGTAACCAGCAGGAACAGCTGGACTTTGATCAACTCTAAGGGTTTACAAGCTAAAATATCTCAAGCTACTTCCATCCATAATACTGTTCACAAAATATATTCTGAAGAATATTAAAAAACCTATTCACTGCTTTTTATTATTATTTTTTCTCTTGCTTATTAAATGTGTACTTCATTCAAAGGTGAAAACAAAAAAAGTTCAAATTTACAAAAAAATCTTGAAAAATCCTGAAAGTACACAAATGTATCCCTAAATTGGGTATAGCAATGATAATATTTAACAACACTGATACAATATTACTAATTGTTTTTGTCAAAAATAAGTAAGGAAATACTTTATTTGTATTTTGGCCTTGATCCTTTTAAGACACTGTTTATTTGTCCTCTGAGAACCAATAAAAAATTTATGAGTTGATTTGACTTTGTACTGATTGAAAGAGGGAGTGAACGCACCTTGACAAGGACAAAGCCTTGAAATCAGGTTTCATGTTTTCTGTTTGCATCACTTGAACAAGTGCAAGCAAACCTTTGATATAAGAACATCATCAAAACTCTTCTTTTTTATAACTTTGTTTAACTTTAAAAAAAAAAAAAAAAGTGTCAATATAAAATCTCCAGAAGAGAACAAGATCAATCTAGAGGGTCACGAGCTTGCTGGCGCCAGTGCAGCTACTGTCGGGTGAAGGTGGGGTGCACACTGGAAAAAAAAAGAATTTGAATATCCCAATACTTGGGTTTTACGCTGACCACCTTCCGATCCTCACAACACCTTGGTTGACCTTTCCTAGAGCACATTGCTCTTTGGTTGGTTGGTAAACACCTCTTCGGGTAATAATTTCTGACTGTTATTTTTGAATGGGGCTATAACATAAATGAAATCTCCCCACCCCTTGCTTCGTTTTTTATGAATGCAGCAGTCGTCCGAGCTCTTGTTGGCGCTCTCACAGTTTGATTGTTTTATGAATCTTATCAACCTTATCAGTGAATAGTTCTGCTAGATACTGCACCGTTGAGATGTTTTTGGCTTATGTAACCCTCTCCTATGTCTGATGCCAACAGCATGTGAGACCAGAAGAGGATAATAATAAGATATTTGGATTTTCCAACCTCTTTAGTGCTGATAACACACAGTGCGGCTGCACGGTGGCGCAGTGGTTAGCGCTCCTGCCTCACAGCAAGAAGGTTCCCGGTTCAAGTCCTGGCTGGGGGACCTTTCTGTGTGGAGTTTGCATGTTCTCCCCGTGCATGCGTGGGTTTTCTCCGGGTACTCCGGCTTCCTCCCACCGTCCAAAAACATGCTTCATAGGTTAATTGGTCACTCTAAATTGTCCCTAGGTGTGGATGTGAGTGTGTGTGGGTGTGGGTGTGGGTGTGTGTTTGTGGCCCCTGCGACAGACTGGCGACCAGTCCAGGGGTGTACCCTGCCTTCGCCCATGAGTAGCCGGGTTAGGCTCCGGCAACCCCGTGACCCCGAAAGGGATAAAGCGGCTTGGAAAATGAATGAATGAACACACAGTGCCTGGCCTGATATGAATGAATCTGCAGCAGAAGGTAAACTTCAAAACAGCGGGTTGAGGATTTAATCTTCCTATCTATGCATGGCAGATAGTCAGCAAATATTCAGAAACAAATTCCCATCTAGTTCCTCTGGGACTCCATCAAAGCTCATGGGGATTTTAGTGTCTGAGTCATTATACCAGTTTGCCTGTAAGTAACAAATCCTACCTTGGAGTTTTCCCGCTTCCCTCTGGTGACTCTCTTTATTTATTCAATTCATTAAATGGGAGTCTGGGTTTTAAGTTTTTTTTATATTAATGTTCCAGGAAGCTACAGAGACTGACTTGCACCTGATCTGAAAACAACACGAAAAAAAAGCAAACACGAGAGGGACCCTGATAACCAACAAAAATTAATTTATTAATTGTATAAACCATTTACAATGTGGAAACATTGACAAAGTTTGAATTGAAATAAAAGAAGATTCACTGCAGTTCAATTCAGTTTGTTCATAAAATGCTGCCTCCTATCCAAAAAATGTCCCAAAGCACTGCGCAAACAGCAAGAACCATCAAACCGACAGAATTAATTGGGATTAAATTTAAGTCTCTGTTGAAAAGCTGGAATTCCTGCTTGAGGGACTAACATTTACTTTGAAAACAATTACAGTATTCATCTTTGTTTTGTGTTTGCAGTTTAATTTAACATTTTCCGCATTTTCTTTTTTTTCTTTTTAAAGATTAAATGAAAGGTTAGAATGGGATGCTTTTGAAACAATCACCAAAGAAAACACCTCAAGCTTATTAGTTATATTTTTAGAGTTTAGAGCTTTCTTTTAGCTCTCAATCGTTTGTGGAAAGGCCCAAATGTCAGCTTAGTGTTGTTTGATTCCAAGTTTATGAGCTGAGGCAGAGGTCGAAAAATGAAATGAGGTTTTTGTGGCAGGCTTCCCAACGTGATGGTGATGGCTAAGATGAAATAAAATGCTAAAGCTTCAGTATCTCTGCAGAAAGGTATTTGATTGCATGAGACAGCTATACTCATTGTGACTCAGCTCTACAGGAAAATCATGAAAACTTGTAAAACTGACCCTACATTTTTTTCTCATGGTGGAGGACACATATAAAATAATTTTAGATTAAAACTGTGCTTTTGAGTATTTCTTTATTCAGATCGGGATGGATCAGGAGCAGATAAAAACACACAGTTTGATAACACTCTCAGTTGTGATGCAGCAACAGAGATGAGCTGGCCAAAATGTTAGCTTGGGGTTGTGAAGGGGTAAAAGCTAGCGGGAGAAAGAGGAAAGGGATGATGGGGTATCAACGAAGGTTTACTTAACTCACAACTGAAAGGGCAAATTTTGGATGAACTCCTGCCACTCTGCAGTCAATATCAGTTAATAAAAAACAACACAGACTTTTGGTTTTTGGCTAAAAACTGCATAATTTAAAGACCACTGGGAATAGGAAATAATCTGAAGACAAACCATAGTTAGAGTGGGACTTAAATAATCTTTGGGACAGTTTGTTTTCATTCTAACCACATCTTGCCCCCCTGCAAAAACGTTTTTTTGCTGCACCCTTAATAAACGCTCAATCCATCGTCCAACATTAGATCAGAAATATATAACATACATTTATGTTCATTTACTTAACAGGTACAGTATCTCGTGTAGTTTTCATTTCACATAATTAATACTCTAGCGACATAAGAAAAGGATAATTTATGTGCTAAACTGTAGATTGGATGTTTTGTTTCTAAAATTGACAAAGACTAACCTCTCTTTGGATTAACATATAGTCCGTTTTGCTCATATTAGTTGATCAAAACTTGCAAATTGTGAACACTTTGAAAAATATTCCAAATTTGAAAAAAAAAAAAAGTTTTAGAACCATACTTGCAACAAAACTCCTAATGAGTTCAAAGTGCAGTCCACTCACACCGTCTTCTTTTAGATCTCATTATTGAATGATAATAATAGACAGGATGAGGCGGGGAGCCATTAGTTGTGGGGAAAGGAGTGAAGGGCCGGATATTAATCAGATGGACTCTGATGATTAATCAGATGGACTCTGATGAAGACCTGCCATCCTGTCATCAATCAGGCTCCAGCTGCACACTAAGCAAATGCACACCTTCACTTGTCATATTTTCTACAGCTCATATACATCAGTAATTAGATTGCTTGATGTTACATCGGTTGTTTGTGGACATAAACTACAGTGTTCCAAAAGACTGGTGTTTTGTTTCAGGATCAGTTGCATTAGAGTGCCTCTGGGGGCACTGTTGCCTTGTTTCTTTGCACTGCCAGTCCCTGTGGCAGCTGAGTGAAAGCCCTGCAGTTCTGCTTTGCACTCCTGCAGTGAGGGAGGGTTTCAAACTTATAATTGAATCCTGTCCCATTCGGCGGCAGCATCATCACACACAGCACATGTCTGATTGAATTCAGCACAAATCTGACTAAATATCAGTCAGTTTTACACAGATGGAAGAACGGGGAATGTTTCCTGAAAAGCACAGAGTTCAACACTTGACAACTAATTGCATGGCACACTATTACAAGTCATTATAGCAATGTGAGATCCCACTTTTTATCTTGGCTTTTAACACACAGTGAAGAGGTTCCCTTTTTCTTAAATCCCACAAAAAATGTTTTATGTATTTTCTTCTATCAAATGGTCGAGATATGCTTTGTTTGTTTTGTTCCAACAATGTATCTTTGTAACCATATCTTTTTACACTTTTAATCTAGTTTTGATCAATTTCTTTAGATGTTTTTATGCTGTTACTGTACAACACTTCTGCTGTGCACGGACAATTTAAGTGCTTTATAAATAAACTTTATTTTTCTTATTATTATTACAAAAGTCCCACCCAGAAATCAGAGGTGAATTTTTGATGAATTCCTGCCGCTCTGCAGCAACTATGTCCCAGAAAACGACGCAAGTTTATTTTATTTTGACCAAAAACGACTTAATCATAATTTAAAGACCACTGGCAATGCTTCTCCAATAGATCAAAAGAAAGGAGTGGAACTCTCAACACAGCAGGCTTTTGGTCAAGTATTTTCCTCATTGTATACAGGTTATAAATCTCTACTTCAGGTACCATATTTTTCACTGTGGAACCACGCTTTCCAGCTGTGGTGCCGCTCCATTGTTTTGGATATGCTGTTTCAGATAGCAGACAGACTCTATCAGACCTGTGTACGATGAAAGGAGAAAGTGATTTCAGAACATCTTTTAAAAGAACAGAGATGGCAACAAAGTGTGATGAGTTAAGAGGGTTTCAAACTTTCCGTGTCGCTCTCCAAATTCGTTTGGTGTCCGTTTGGTGTGCTCTTATCTGTAGTGTTTCAATGCTTTTTTTTTTTTTTTTTTTCCAGCGGTTGTGCAAACCCACACAGATGTCTGGAACAGCCAGGCAGGAGGGGATCAATGAGGAGATCGATAGGGTCTCTGGGAGTCCTAATAGCCCTGTTACTGCTCCCTGACTCCCCGCCTGACTGCCTGATATAGCAGCACACTGGGGGTTTGGCGGCGGGGGGGGTTCTATATGTGAACCATCCAAATGCTCTCCATGATCGCCCACCGAGTCTGTTTTCACACTTTGGTCATGATACAGCCCAGCAAGTTCTGTGATTGTGCTCACTGATAGAGCTAATGGCCTTTTGTGGGCTTCACGAATACACTTTGTCTTTGCTTCAAGTCAACATGAACAGAAAACTAACAGGGGCTCATATCTCACTACAGAACCACTACTACTGCTCACATGACAGTAGGATGTTGTTTACATCACATGTCAGATCTGCAGCACTGATTGATGCAGAAGAAAGAGACTAAAACATGAAGTATTTAGTCCACCAGATGCATTTGCAGATATTGTACAGACCAAAAAAAACAACCTGTCGACAGATTCAGCTGTAGAATTTACAGGAAAATGTGTCATATAAAAGTTGGAAAGCATAAACTAAGGATGTGTGTGAAGGACCTCATCTGTTTCTGTGTTGTGCCCAGGAGTTCACCAGATATTTCAGTTTTGCTTTGTTTTTCTCTCATCTACTTCCTTTAGGGTCACTAAAGCAAATCATGCGATTCATGCATATAATATGGTTTCAGTTTTTTTTCTGCAGATTGACTTTACGACCCAACCCACTCCATTTATCCAGACTTGGGACAAGCACAGGTAAATTCAGGAAAGCACCTCAATGTGGTTACAGCACCTGGTTGTCACATGGATTATTTAATCCAAAATCAGCGATTTTGAGACTGAGATTGAGGCGTGTTAAGGGTGCATGGCCATTGTGAAAAGTAAAGTAATTTAATTGGAAATATATATTTCCTTTCTGGCCAGTGAGAGTTTAGGATCGATATGCTCTTTTTTTTCTTTTGCTTTGCTTTCTTGCGTCTTTACGTTTTTAGCTCAGATGTTGCCTCTCGGATTAGCAGGCCGGTGTTTCGTTCAGTCCAATTGCCTTGAGTTGTTTTGTAAAATGTGTTAGTCTGAAAACATGCTGTTGCTTGTCAAGTTTAATGTATTAATGCATTGATTGTGCAGTTAGTTATACATTATGCTTTTATTTTGACATGCAAAGACAAATATTTGTGTTTCTTCCCCAACCGTTCATCAATCTTCTCCTGCTAATCCAGAGCTGGTTGAAAGAGGCGGCATTTGATGCAGAGATGTTCAGACTCATGAACTATACTCCTCTACTTGGGGCTCTTCAAGTTCCTGAAGAAGGAAAAGCATCTTTTTCTGGTACACTTAGATGTGCTAATTCTTATTACAGCCGTTTCAGACTTGACTGTGCACCAGTCCAGCGCACAGTGAAGGTGCTGGACCACTTCAATGGAAAGTCTATGCAAACGCGAGTAGAGCAGAATTTTGGGCACATTGTTACGAAGGATTTTAAGTCAGGTAGTCTCTGCATACAAATCAGGCGTTCATTGATCGTGCGCTGAAAGTCATTCCTGGTTTCACACTGAATCACAGCAGCACTGCACTGATCAGGGATTCGGATTTGGGAGTGGCGTGTGGGTGGCGTCCACTTCAAAACTCAGAAGTACCAACCATTGAAAACATGATCACCACAGAAAAATTAATTTGTGCCCGGCTGGGTCAACATGTTACCGAGACAGACATTCAAAGGAACTGAGCTGTGAAAACAAAAAGCCTGGAGTGAGATTTGCAGGATTTGCACCGCTTTGACTTTGCGCTCCAAGCCAGTACCAATTGTGGGTGGAAGACGAGCTCTAGTTAACAGTAAAAACACAAAAGACGAAGAATCCCCTCCCTGCTATTACCTGAATGACCGCACTGGTCCGGTGTGGATGCCAACTGATGATGCGCGTTTATGAAACTGTGTCTTCAGCCGGTGTGTGTGCACCTTACACAACATCACATTAGAAGAGATACAAATCTACAAAGTACATGTGTACTAGATGAGCAAACTCCTTTGATCCATTAAGCACAATGTGTGAGGTGTAGAACTGATTCGATGTTCCAACAACTGGGACAAACACAACAATGATCTTTCTGAATATTATGATCTTGATTCAGGAATTTGCTTACATTTGGATAAAATTATCTCTTGGTACATATTTATTGTGCAAAAAAATGTCTAATTTTAGGCACCAGCTGAAATCTAATCAAAAGATTGAACTCATTAAAAGCATCTTTCACAAACATCCTTGCCAGGGCAAGGAGTAGCTTAGATCAACATGTTTTGTAAAGGGATAAATTTGTACTATTTATTTATTTTCCGCATTTATCCAGAATCAACAACATAATTCTGTGATTGATTTTTTTTTCTGGCTGCTTTCACACAATAATAGGCGGACAGTCCAATTAAATTTCTCACCTTTGTTGGGTTGGGTTTCCTTCATTCGTGGTGCTTTAAGAAGCAAGCTAAAATGGGAAGAGAGTCAAACCACCTGGAAAAATCCTGCAGCTCCAAATGCTGCTCACCTAAGGGCGTTATTGTCCATTCATGACGTGAAAAGAGCCAAAAAAAAGGGTAGTCATCCTGTTGTATAGATTTTGTCAATAAAATCCATATAGAGGGCTGCACGGTGGCTCAGTGGTTAGCGCTCCTGCCTCACAGCAAGAAGGTTCCCGGTTCAAGTCCTGGCTGGGGGACCTTTGTGTGTGGAGTTTGCATGTTCTCCCCGTGCATGCGTGGGTTTTCTCCGGGTACTCCGGCTTCCTCCCACCGTCCAAAAACATGCTTCATAGGTTAATTGGTTACTCTAAATTGTGTGAATGTGAGTGTGCATGGGTGTGTGATTGTGGCCCCTGTGACAGACTGACGACCAGTCCAGGGGTGTACCCTGCCTTCGCCCATGAGTAGCCGGGTTAGGCTCCGGCAACCCCGTGACCCCGAAAGGGATAAAGCGGATTGGAAAATGAATGAATGAATGAAAATAAAATAAATAACAGATAGATAAACTTTATTTCATATCTGCTCTGTCAGTTCATGCATCCAAATACCTGCTGGGCCAACTAGTTTTTAGCATGACGACACAGTGAAAGAATCAACACAAAACACATTTGTTGCATCATTTTGTGGATGCACAACTCCTGAAGTTTGGTATAAAACAAACAAAAAAAAACTTTGCGAAAAAACTTCTGTGAGATGGAGGATTTGTAAGCCCACTGAGAAGTGTTGCTGATTTAAAGCCTTGGTGTTCAAACCTACTGCTCTGCATGTGTTATCTAGTCTCTGCCTGCTGCCCCCTTCTGTGACAGCATTGATATTTGTACTGTAGTGTACAGCCTCCAATTCACGGTGTTCCCACTCAAAAATGAATTGTGAAAAAGTACAAACCTTTGAGTGGAAGACCTTACCAGTGCCTGAACATGCTCCTCATTTCTCAAGTTTTCTAGATTCAAACTGACAATAAGAGAGGATTGGCAGGAATGCACATCCTGACTTAAGTGGTACAACCATTTTTAATAAATAAAGTTTTATTTAGGGTATTTAGGGTATTTCTTTGCAGTTGGGTGCCCCCCCCCCCCAACATTAAAACCAGATGGGAAAAGAGAGACAATAAACAGATGAAACTCACTGTCTGAGGAGCAAACTGGAAGGAAGTGAACAAAATACAGGAAGTGAACGTGATTTTTCAGACAGCGCACTAGAGACAGCAGCCGCTGAGGTGTTGGTGGAGCTCTCTGGAGAGCAAGTTACAGAACACAGAAAGCAACACGGGCTGGTTTTATGCTTTAGCATCAGAGAGAACGTCTCCTTTTTCACTCATGTGGGAATCAGCAAGTCTAATTAAACCTACAGATTATACACAGCACAGACCGCATCAGAAAATATGCCTCTGAAGCCCATTATAGCTCCCTATAAATTAACCCATGACGCCAGTCATGCACAACATACATCACATGCTCTGGATGTAAGAATGTAAAGTTCAAAGATTCGCAGCAGAGTCATGTTGAAGGCAGATGTTGCGCCATATATCCATAGTTGCCTGCATAAGGTTCCTCCTGGGTAAGATTATGGGATGATAAGGCCAGGCCTGTCCTGCACAGGCCGGGGGGGAGAGGTAATAATCGCAGTGTATAATTCAGGGTAATGAAGGCTCCGCCACTACATCAGCCATAAAGAATGATAGCGGAGGCAGAAGGTAGGCCGCTCACGCATTTGACCTCCACTGGCATCCCTCCAGCTTCTATAAATTTGTTGGTGTGGTCTGACTTCTGGCTAAAAGAGAGAGAAGGAGCACAGAAAGCATGGAGACGGACAGATGTGGATGAAAGGGAGGATAGCGAGAAAATAGAAGAGTGACAGAGGAAATAAGGGCTTGTGATTTAGCTTTGGCAAAGACATATAGGTCAAATCTTTGTTTTTGATCTTCTGAGAAAAATACTGTAGTCTTCTCATCCTTTGAGACCAAGGAGGCCAGAATGATGCACCATGAAGCACAAAGCCTTGGAAAAAGATTAAATAGTTTTTCAGATGAATTACAATTCCAATACGTAAGGATACTGTTTTATGGGAATGATGCAATTCCAAAAATAAACTACAGCAGTCATTAGCATAAATTAGGGGAAACACTCAGACACCTCTCACACTGCTGTCTCCCACTCAGGGCATCCCATCTCCTGGCTTCCCCTCCACTTCATCAGCATGCAGTCAGCAGTCAGTACAACGGAGCACTGTAGGCACACTGGGCTGCGTGGCTCTCTTCTACATGTCTCCTAAATGACAGTAATTATTTTCCTGGGCTGCAGGCGACTCATGCATGTTTTATTTCCTCTTCCACCTCCCCCATCTGGCTTCATGGCGATCTACGGTGCATATTGTAGTGGAATGAAATGAAAAAAAGCAGCATATCATTTTATTTTGCTGCTTACCTTACTATAGGTCCCTTTGGGGTTATCCAGCTTCGGTTCTCGCAGTCAGGCCCAGCATTTTATTGTATCAAGGGAGATTTTGCTGGTACTGACAGATGCTGTTGTGCCGGTCTCATGATGGTGGAGACACAGATAAAGATACTTGATGGTGATTTGCGTATTTTGGCTCCCGCTGAATGCATTTTGCAGAGAAATAACTTCTATATGTTTGACTCCAAAGCTCGCCAAAGGTGCAAACAACAGAAATGGTTGTTTAGGGTGCATTTATGATCAACAGAAACAAAAACAGAAAACTTAATTACAGGAGCCAGCGTCCCACACTCCCTGAATTGTCAGTCACAAGTTGACAATACGACAACATCTCATTTGTGAAAATTAGTCATTGAAGACAGATTAGAGTTTATTTTCCTTTTCTCTGCCGCACTTTGGAAAAATTTGAACGTTTTCTTGGACTGATCCAAATGCTAAATGCAAAACAGTAAGCCTAAGTTAAAAACATTGGAGACAGAGTTTTATTTTGATTGCAAATATAATTTCTTTATATCAGAGCTGTTCAGTCTTGAGCCAGCTCGGATGAGGAAAACAAAGACGTACATGGATCTGTTTGTCTGCAAGCGGATGCATCAGAATGAAGCAGAACAGGGAGCTTGTTGTCTGCCGACTGAAGCTTTTACGCCACAGCAGCAAGCTTTTTCCAACTCACAAGACCTCCTAAGACTGTTACCTCCTCCGAAATGCCCCTTATAGTGGAGTAAAATTGTATTCTTCCATAAACTACATTATGATGCCTCCCAAGATGAATTAGTATTTTGGTGGTTTTGTGTTTTCACATGGTCATGAAGTTCTAGGTGGTTCACTTGGCTAACATGCAAAGTGAGAAAGGACCACTGTTTTCTGTCCATTGTCATTCACAGCTCTTGACAGATCATGTGATACACCATTAACTCTTGCCTGGGAAAATTCAGAAAAATCTTCCATTATTGTTTTATTATAATTATCTTACAAATGATTACTATTGAAAGCACGGAGTGAGTTTGGGTTGAACTGCATGTGGATTCAACATATGTTTTGACTCACTGTTTGATTGGGTTAAGACACTAGAATAATAACATCCTGGTTTGATTGAAACTACAGCTTGTCTTCCCTTTTCAACAGCTACAATTCTCTTGTCAGAATGCGACACGTTGTAGCCGCCTCGTTTGGTTTTCAAATCTGATCTTTGGAACATCAAATGCCTGCTGGTTGAATGGTTTCAATGTTGTTTTTGGAAGAGGAAAAAATACTGAGAAGAAACAGCAGTTCTAATTTTCTTGACAAAAAAGTTCTTAAAACGTTTTTTGATCAGTGCTTTGTTTTAAAATCAAACTATTTCTATTTCTGTGTTAAAGTTTGTTTGTTTTTTCAGACCTACACAAAAAAGTCCAACTTAAATTACTTTATTTTGTCGTGCTCTACTTTAATGATCAGACTTTTGTAGCTTGTGTTGGTGGAGAACATTTTGCCTGAAATATTTAAACTTTAGAAGAGAAAAAAAAGTACGGGAAACACAGAAGAAAAACCCGTGTTTAAAAAAATGAACAATAAATGCTATTTGGCTTTTGACCCTGAGCAGAAAAGAGTTGAAGTTGGATGAACTATAGATGAAGACAATTTTTTTTGGTTTTTATTTGTATCTGATAGAACAGTTGATCATTGCTAAAACAATGCAAAACCATCCCTGGCAGAGCTCAGTCAAGCTTTTCTGATTAATGCATCCCATTCAACCTGAGAAGGTTGTATTTTTTCTCTATTCATGGCACCACGTTGAGTGTCATGCCGTACTGTGACATGAAACTAGTTTGGCGTGACTCAGGGGATCTCTAATACCCCTGCAGCCTTCATAATGAACATGTGGCTTCTCTCTCTTGGGCAATATTTAGCGTAATTCATAAGCAGAGGACGGGGCATTAGCCAGATGGTGTTGTGTGTGGTTTCTTTTCTCTGGTCATCTATTAGAAGTGTTTTGGTGATGAGATTCCAGTGTTAGGAGACAGCCAAGGTATTCACTTTCATGATGTATGCAATTGTGTTTTTGTCTTTGTGTGTGCAGAGAAAGTAAATGACTGGAATGGCTGCATAAAGCAAGATTTTAACTGGAAGACAAATGACTTTTGGAAAGTTGGAAATGAGTGAAATGATCTATGTTCACATATTTTAATGCCGAAATCAGGTTTGATTTGGAGGCTGGTCAAGTCCATCAACCTCCACCTGCCTCCAAACTGGGGACACATTCAAAACTTTTGATTAAAAGTCAAACTAAGATGAGCTCAAAAGGATTTATTTCTGTTTTGACCTATTTACTAAATACCTTTCTAAATTTTGCCCAAAAAATTGTGTGAAAATCTTGGACTACCACTGGGCGGAACAGCAGTAATATGTGAAGAAACGTTTTCTCTTGTGACAGTTTTTTATTCAAAAACTAATATTTTTAACATAATTATTGTAAGCATGATGTAAAGTTTATCATGTTTACTTGGAAATCGATGTTGTTTACAGATTTTGAAGCCAAAATGAGAAGTCATGCAGATATTTAAAGTTTATTTAATAATGATTCAAATCTAATTATGGGGAAACTACATTGGTAAATTAAGACAACACTTTGAACGTCTGTTTTACTTATTTTGAACTTCTGTGCGGTTTCCAAACCAATGGTTTCCCAAAAGGAGTTCTGTAGCTCACCTGAAGATATTTCAATGTGTGTTTTTCAACCAAAAAAAAACTATTTTTATTACAAACAAAACGGTCATTTTTAAGAATTCATTCCCTTTTTTTCCAGTGCATGCACAGATGAGTAAAGAGGTGACTATGCTTGAGGGAATGTACGGTTGAGTCAAATGTATTTGTCAGTCACTAATTTTTCAAGTGGTCCCACTTTTTTTTTTTTAAAAAAAGAGAGATCTGTAATAGTTATCATAGGTACACTTCAACTAAGAGTCAAAATGGAAAAATCAAAAAAAAAAAAAAATCCAGGAAGTCACTGTGTATGATTTTAAAGAATTGACTTGTGTAATGGTGCAGAATATAAGTATTTGGCCACTCCAGAACCTTGAAATGCTTTTTTTTTTTGCAGCCACTCCTTTGTTGCCAGTGTGGTGTGTTTATGGTAACCTGTGTTACTGTGGCCCCAGCTTTCTTCACGTCATTGACCAGTTCCCCCTGTGCAGTTCTGGGCTGTTTCCTCAGCCTTGTCAGATGAACAATTTTGCACCTGGTGTTCTGTTTAATGATGTGGACAGGTGTCTTGTATACAAATAACCAGTTCAAACAGGTGCCATTATACAGGTAACGAAGAGAAAAAGCAGCAGATCTGAGAGACAGAATTTTTGCTTTTTTGTTGGTACTAAAGCTCTGGAGTAAAATAGAGTAAATTCATTCAATGTGATTCTCTGGATTCTTTTATTTTTTACATAATTTCTCACAGTTGAAGTTCTCTATGATGAACGTTACACACCTTCTCTTATACTTTTAGGTGGAATGACTTGCTGATTTGGTGACTGACAAATGTTTTTGCCCTATTGTCAGTGCTTCAACTGCCGCCAAAGTATGTGTATGTTTTTACGTTAATTTACTGACAATTTTCAATGTTTTTCTTTGTGATGCCAAATCCAAAAGTAGCAAGAAGTCACGGCAGAGCCTTGACTAAAGGACTTCTTTTGAAGTTTTGAATTGCAGGGGCAATATCCACATTTCTGAGTGAATTTTGATCAAGAGACAACTCTCATCCTCTGGTTTATGACTGCTTTCATAAAATAACTGGTTCTCCTGGTAACCACCAACATACAGTTGTTCCCATTCATTCCCATGATTGATGGCCCAACTAAAAAAAAATATATTTTTACTCTCTAGATTCAAAACCATTGTGTCCATCTGTGGTCTAATTTAAAAGCTAGAACAACTTATCTGTGGTGGAATTCTTGTAGAAGTAGTTTTATTTTTGCATTAAAAGTCAAAAGTGTGTGTGTCATTTAAACAATATGAAGGTTGAATCATGCTAAATGAACAAGCAAGCTTGTCCGCTCTATTCTCGGTGGAGGATCTGGTATATAACATCCACCTTCAGCAATTGTCTTAGGCCTTATGTTAACTCAACTGGTGCTTTCTTCACAACCTCCATCAGTAATTGTTCAAAACGTGAGGTTCATTTTGTGAACTGACCTTTGTTTGCAGCTGCTAACCTTTCCCGTGTTTCTTTTACAACTACACCAACTTCTTCTTGGAACACACCAAGATTTTGAACTTTAAAAAGGTTTTAGTATTGGGTAAAATGTCCATCTTTTCAACATATTTTAAAGATGCTCCGTGCCTCACATTTGTGGAAGTGAACAACCTCACATGTAATTGTGTAGTCACACACAAAAACCCATTCTGATCAGCAGCTCGGCCCTGTGTGGCTCTCACTTTGTCAGTGGAGGTGTCAGGGTCCCCATGGCAACTGTATAATGGGGCAGGCCTAATTCAATCTCAGGGGTGAATGGTGAGTATGGCGGAGAAATGCTGAAGGAAATAGGGTCTGGGTCTGAAACCTCTTCAAGTCAGAGTTGATGCATGTGCGCCTCCATCCTCAGCATCCTGCCTACTGTCATTCTCAACTTTCACTTTTGTCTGTTGCTGTTTTGTGCCATCAACCTCCTCAAACCTTGTTTACTTTTTTGCTTTTGTATCCAACTCCTTCTCTTACCCCTTATTTCTTCCCTCTATCTTTGTCCTGCTTTGGTTCGATCAATGCACTCCCAGCTTTCTTGCCTCCATATCTCCTGCTCTTCCTCTGACATTTGTGAACCAGATAGGATTTCATTAGTACCTCTGCATCTTGTTGTGCTGTTCTTATTCCTCGCTGAATAAGGCAGGGATTAGTGCCAGAACTTGAGACAACTTCTTTAATAAGCTTGGATACAGGAGTCCACAATCACACATTCACAGACACACACGGTCACGCATCCGCTAAGGTGTGCAGGAAAGGGAAAGAGATCCTTGTGCAATAGGGAGGAGGAAGGCATCACACCGTTTCTATGTTGTTATTACCGTACAAAACCAATCATGCAGCCAGGAGAGAGGTGGGCTTGCAGCTTGTTATGGATGGAGCAGTTTGTTACCGGGGGACAACAGTGCATAACTCCTGTCACTGGTTCTGCATATAGAAAGGCCTGGGACTGGCCGGCGGCTATCTGTGTTTGCAGATTGGGGGAAGGGAGGAAGGAAGTGGGTAGATTTGCATCCCTTTGACTGGTATATCTCTGAGCACCAGAGGAAGAGAAGAGGAGGGAGTGTGTGAAAACACCACAAATTACACCGAGGAAACTAGTTGCTAGCTGTTGCTGATGGCTGGTGACTGTTAAGTACAACTCTTGCGAGTATTTAATCCAATCTGATTTGCATACTTTAGTGTTCACCACAGTTGCACTTGACATGGAGTGTTTTTCACAAATACAAGCCACACTCATGAGAGGGAGAAACTGCTGAGCCAAAGCAGCCCTGTTCACACAGCCATGCTTAGGCTCAGATGCTAGCCATTACACTGGCTTGAATGGATTTCTTGTGTGCATGAATAGCTCAGTGAGAAGAGGAGCGAGGGGGGGAGAAAGTCTATGTTTCCTCTCCATGGGTTCAAATTGATATTCATAGGGGCTCTCCACACCGAGAGCACAAATGTCAGTGAAAACGGCCTTGATATATGCTCTCATTCTCCCCTCTTCCTGTCGCTCCATCCTTCTTTTTCTGCTTCTCTTCCTCCTTCTTTTGTTCCCCTTCGTCAGTGGCATGCTGCCTGCTGCTGCCGGATACAAAAAAAAAAACAAACAAGCAGACAAATGACAGAGTGCGTGGAGCTTTAAGTTGTTACTCATTTAAGCTTTTAATCAACTAGCACTGGAATGTGAAGGCTGCTTTCTGCTGAAAAGCATTCCCACCTTGACTTTGTTGTGGCAGCATCCACTCCCCAGATCCACAAAACATCTAAACCGCCAGACTATGTGGAATCCAGCATTCATCAAAACTTTTTCTTTGTTTTTTATAAAACAAATTTCAAGTCAATTACGTGTATTTTATTCTTCGCTTCTCAACTTTTGCACTGATGTAACATATTTGAGCAGGTTTGAGCTACAAAAAACATAATGGACCAAAAGTAGTGTTAGCTGTGGGCTAATGGAGGTTCATAACTCTCCTTTGATAACTGCTCAAAAATGTGAGGTTAACTCAGTGAACTGACCTTTGTTTACAACTAACCTTTCTGGGTTTCCTTTATGACTGAGCCAACTTCCTATCGGAACATACTAACATTTTGAACTTAAAAACACTTTATTATCCGGTAAAATCTCCATCTTTTTGACATATTTTAAAGACGCCCCACGTCTCACATATGTGGTAGTAAATAAGTATGTGAGTGTGCAGTCGCACACATATTTCTGCTCCTCATACTTTTGCTGAAAAGCATTCCCACCTTGGCTTTGTTGTGGCAGCATCCACTCCCCAGACTCTCAAAACATCTCAACTGCCAGACTATGTGGAATTCAACACTCATCAAAGCACTTTCTATGTGTTTTATGTCTATAAAATAAATTTGAAGAAAAAAAGTATATCAAGTGTATTTTTTTCCTAATTTCTCATCTTTTACACACATATAAAATATTTGAGCAGGTTTCCAGCAGACAGCTGAGCTAAGAAATGGGCCAAAAGTAGTGTTCATTTCACTACCACAGATGTATACATCTCTGTATATCTAGTAGCCTATATCATACAAAATCAACTTTTTCAGCTTTTAAGTGGGTTACAATGTTAATTCTTCAAGAAAAACAACCCCAAAGCAGAGTTTTCTAACATATTCATTTAAAACCCTGCTCTCTGAGCAGGGCCCCTCCTAATCCATAAAAACGAGTGGGTTCTCACATTGTGACGTAGAAAAGCGAGGAACAGCCCCTTCCAAGAAGAGTCTGCGCTGCCAGCACTGTGCCCAGGCTTACACAAACAACCACTTTCTCCGCGGAGCTAACGATTATCATCAAAAAGGCTTTTACTTTATATGCACAATATGCACAGCCATCTTTGCAAAAGTTCGTATGTTGTTTGTTTTTGTGAGCAAAATGCCGACACGCTTCCAAGGCCGGCTCTAGGTTGACGTCACAAAACAGGTGGCACTCGTGAGGAGAAAGGTGATGCCTCAGAGATTGAGTCATCTTTCTTCCAGGCAGGAAACTGAACTGTGAAAATAACTCATATTTCATAAGGAAAAAAATATTTTTAGTGTGCCAAAGGTAATATATTATCAAATATATCTAAATAATTTACTCTGAAAGGCTTGAGAAAAGCATGATATAGGCCTGACCCAGTCCAATAGCAATCTTTTTTTATGTTTTTAACATGTAATTTTCTCAAGATGGAAAACGTATATGAAGAAAATCAAGCTTAAAATTGTATTTCTGAGTTTTTTTTTATTCAAATCACTGTGAATCAGGAGCAGAGGAAAAAATGCACAGCTTGGAGCTGTGACGTAAAAGCAACAGTAAAAGCTACAGGCAGTCCACAAGCTCCCTGCTCTGCTCAGTTCTGATGGAATCGCTTGTAGACGACTAGATTCATTCCCCTTGTCCGAGCTGATATCTGGCTCAAAACTGTACAGCTGGTACGGAGTAAGCCCGCCCCTACTTCCCCTCATCCATCTGTTTACACTCTCCTGTAAGCTTACAGGAAGTATGGGAGGGCTAACTCTGCACTAACCCACAACACAACTGCAAGTTTCTGATGAACTACTGCCGCTCTGCAGAAACTAGGTCCCAGAAAATCCCACAGTTTTTGATTATGGCCAAAAGTGGCAGAATCATCACTAAAATCCACCGGGAACACTTTCAAAATAGATCAAAAGTTGATATGAGTGGGACTTCAGTGATTGTCTTTGCAGCCACTGTGTGATAACGTTTTTGATTTGCTCACACTGAGAACAGCTGAAATGAAAGTAAGCCTCTTTTTGTAGGCTAAGCTGCACACAAACGACAGGTAGCTCTTTCCCACACCAATGACAAGGCGTTTTTAAAAAAAAAAAAAAGAATTGTGTGTGTGGCTCATTGAAACTGACACGCACACAGCAAAACACCAGATGAGGCCCATGCAGTGTAGCTGCTTTCCAGGGCTCCCCGAATACGCTACTGGTTCCAATGACATTTGGCTGACTTGTCGCACATAGCTTAGTATATTCCAGTAGCTTACAATAATTGCCGATATTGGAACCAATGAAACATTTGTGGGCCAGACATTGCGAAAGAGTAAAACTAAATGGCACGTGTAACTTTTTTCTAAGATTTTATGTACCTCGGAGGCTCGTTCATCTCTGCATGAAAATGGCGAGAATGTCAGAAGATGTAAAAAAGATGGCACTACAGTGTGTGCTCAGGCTGTAAGTTATGGCCTTAAATTTCTCACTCTGTCAGGCGCTTTAACCGTCTGTCCTGGAGGACACATTAACTTGGTATCCTTAAATAAAGTCCTTTAAATAAAGCTGGGGGAGTTAAATAATGAGAAAGCTGCTCCCACTGTACTTTCTGTTTTTAAATGAACCTCTGCCTTTCTTATTAATGTCCCCTTATCGCTCATCACGGCCACTGACCTGCTGCTGTAACCCCTTCCCACTCAACCACAAGAGTTGCTCCGGCAAGTGGTCGGCACAGAAGTAATTGAAGGCAATTTTCAAATTAAAATTTAAACCCCTCGTCCATCTTCATGTGATGGGTTGGGGAGGAGGAGAGGGATTTTGGGGGCTGATGACTTGATCAAGTTTTGTGAGGCAGGCAGGTACTCCGACTGGGAGAGGTGGGATGATGAACGAGAGGCATTAATCTCTGTGACAGAGAGAGAAGAGTTAGCAGTGGCGATAGCAGCGCTAACGGCTTTAATTAGCATTTAATCAGACGCCTCAGGGCCGATGGAGGGGGAGAGAGGAGATCAAACTCCATCGGCCTTCTGTAAGACGAGGAGCACAGGAAGACAGTCCCCAAGGTGGCCAGGCTGAAGCTGCAGGCTGCGCTGAAGAACACTTAACTGTGATCCTTTTTGTACTCCTGCAATGATAGCAAGCTCAGTGCACCATGAAGGCCCTGGACCTTTTGTAAAGAGCAATAATGTGGAAAGAACACAGACCGCAATCTAGATCCTACACGCTCACGCTGTGAACTTTTCTTGGATAGTCTGGAATTAGTGAGAAGAGCACTGACAGCAAGAGAGATTAGCACAAACCTTTGGGTAATAAAGCCTATTTAAATTCACTAAGATTCTTTTTTTTTTCTGCGTGTCTGTCAAATACAAGATAAATCGGTTTTATAAAGAGATCCAGATCCTGCTGAAAATTTCCATACTGTACATGTTGACAGAAAGAAAAATAATTTGAAATTTTGCACAAAATGTTAATAGCATCAATGACTTTAGTAGGAAAAAGGGCAGAAAACAAAAAAAAACAAAAAAACACTTTTTTTAATTGGGGTCATTTTAAAATGTTACCCTTAAAGATTCCTCAGTTAATATCAGCTCTGTATCACACTTCCAACTAGTTTCCTATCAAAATACCTAAAGTTCAGACTGAGGCTTGCATGGTGGAACAGTGGTTAGCACTCTCAGCTTACATCAACAAGGCCCTGGTTTGAATCCCGGCTAGAACTTCTGAAGTTTGCGTGTTCTCCAACACAGATGCTGAACAGTTACCTTAGAAATACTCTTTTTTTTAAACATTCCCTTTTTTACACAACTCTGAGGCGCAAATCTTCTATCAAACTGCTAATTTACTTCATTCATAAAACATAGATTTGCAAAGAACCATGCAGTAATGACGACTCTGTGTTGAAACTGGTTAGAAAAAAACACCTGCACATCTGTTTTGTGACAAAACAGAAAAATCTTAGTTTCTGCAATACTGACATCTCCATTCAGGACGTAGACAGAAGAAAAGTTTACAAAAAGAAAGATGAGGAAGATAATCCTCCCTAACAGTCTGAGTCTAGAACAGCAGAAGTGAAGGATCAGGGTCACCCAGGCCAACCTTAATTAG
The DNA here is from genome assembly GCA_036245035.1 of Adrianichthys oophorus. Classification (NCBI taxonomy): domain Eukaryota; kingdom Metazoa; phylum Chordata; class Actinopteri; order Beloniformes; family Adrianichthyidae; genus Adrianichthys; species Adrianichthys oophorus. The sequence goes on along the minus strand of BSAI01000189.1, from coordinate 17,501,430 downwards.
AGGCTTTTCAATAAAAAAAAAGGAATAAAGAACATTGGAAATTATTGAACTTCAAGGTTTTTGAGATTAGAGGGAGATAGTCCATTTAAAGCTTTACATGTTTAAAAAAAATTAAATTGCTCTTTTTTTCAAACAGGTAGCATAACTCTCGCAACACATGCCAAAAGTTATCAACGTGTTTGCTTCCTAAAAAGTTGATTTAATGAACGCTTTCAGAATCACTGCTAAACTATGATATCCCTTTCACAATCAATGCAAACAAATTAAATCTCACTGGAAAACAAATTATGTTAAACATTTTTTCAAGCTAACATCTGTGTTAAATGTATTTGATACCATCCCCATCAGTGAATAAAAGTGTGGAAATGAGAAGGTACACTGCAGCACTTTTGCTTGAATAAAGATTGAATGCAGGATACCAACACTACTGATTGGCTGCCATCACCTGGCAACAGAACCGCAGCAGTACATCTGAAGTTTGATATCTTGAAAAATATGCTTTTTATGAGGGAATAGGTGCTATAAAGGGTCTACAGGTACAAAAAATGGCCTTGCTCTATTCTGAAGTTGTGTTGCAGAGTGTGTGCCTGTGAGAGCCAGGGAGAAAGAAAAAAAGAAATAAAGAAAAGTGACAAAGAGTGCTCCAGATAGCAGTTTTGATGGTGATGGTGAGGAAGAGGGCTTTTGGCATGAAAGGGGCCAGTGTGTGATCATAATGTCATTATAAGTATACAGTAAGACAGACTGGAGGAGGCTGCAGCACCGTGCTGCACCCAAGGGACGTCATTACCAACTGAAACTGAGCAGGGACCTGAGTACAGGTCAGACACACAGGAAGTGGGCTAATGCACACACATACACACTTGCACACACGCACATCTGAGCTAGTGTGTGCTGGCAAGCATGCACACACACAAGCAGACATCCATCACATAAGAAATGGACAGTCCCGTCTTGCATCTGACAGGGGAGTCATGCCTTTTCTGCTAAACCTGACGAATTCTACGATATCTAAGTGGACACCTCTGTAGACAAATGTACCTCATTAATGGAGCCCCACAGATGGACAACACACACACACACACTGGTGCGGACTGAGAGCTCGTGCTGCGCTAAGTTGCAGTGTGTATACCGGTGTAGCCGCCTGCGCTTCATTACTGTTCACACACAGACAGTTGCAGTGTTTTTGTGTCAATGTTTAATGAGGGGCTGGGAGTCTGGGGACCTCACTGCTGTCAGGAGCTCCTGTAGTCTGGAGCTACCACCTGTTCCCATTCGCTCCAACACACATGCACAAACACACAATCATATGAAATCACACACAGGCATGCAAACAAAAAGCACACACACAAAAACATGTCTGCACACACACTTGACAAAGTGCATACACTGATTTAGTCATCCTGTAGCACCACTGTCAGGGCTGGATCCATGTAAACAACTTATTGTGGCTGGCTGAGCCTGGCAGACTGACAGAAGCTACAAAGGCCGTGGGGATGTCAATTGATACATTTCAGATTTCCTGTCAGCTCGCCTCAGATGACAGCGTGAAAGCTGCTGCCAGTGGGACTGATTCCCCCCACCCCACTGCCTTACTCTGACACCGCTCCGTGATGGAGATCTGAGGCGGCCCGGCCGATCGACTCTTCCTCGACGCACCCCTGCACGTCCGCGCGCCTTAATAACCATCGACAGGACAGCCGCCGAGCGGGGAGCTTTGGCACTTCAAAGGACGCCCGTGCACATTTAAAAAAACTAACTTTTATTAAAACAAAAGAACAAAACAAAAACGTCAATTATTGACTCATTAACAAGATTATAAAACAGTGATTTAGTTACATAAATAAATTGATATCGGTGTATCAAATCTTAATTTCATAAGCAAGTATACATGGGTCATCGTAATAAATAAAAGAGCAGAAGATTTCCTACACAAACAGAAGAATAAAAATAAAAACAGCTAGAAAGACTCAGAGGAAATTGTTTCTGAAGACAAGAGACACTGGACAACATATCTTTTCCACCAAGCACACATGAGGAATTGCTTCAGTTAAAGCATGAGTTACACAGCCATTCTCTTACTAATTAAGGACACTAAAGCTGGGACCAAGGTTGTTTGTCTCTCACCCCTTAAAACGCGTTTGGTTGTTAGATAGATCTTCTGTTTGGTTACTTTAAAGCGTTAAGACAAGGCAAGAGAAAAGGCTGCTTTTATCGTCAATCAACACAAGATAGAAAAGTTGCACAGGAAATAAAAAGGAAGAAAATAAGGTGAAAAAGGCAAGAAGAAGAGGGTAGCTGAGCATCGCAGAGGAGACACTGGAAGCTGCAGTGAGATAAAGCAAGTTTTTTGTAAAAGCATTGAACCTGCACTTCATGATCAGGGTTGTTGAATCCTGCTTGTAACTAATTAGTGGCTTCTTACTTCTCCAAGTCAAGAAATGTCTTTCAGTGAATGAAGCTCTGGACACAAGATGCTCCTTTTTTCTCTTTTTAAACCAGGTATTCATCCAGTATGAAGCATTTTTTTCTCAATAAAGGATCCCACAGGAAAACCAGGCTACAACAGCTTACATGCGTTAAAAAAATGCTAGGAAAAAAAACACGTTTTTGTTGTTTTTAAACATTTAGCGACTCAGCGAAGGTGTAGCTGAGAGCTACTGAGACTAAAACCTGCATTTCTGACTGGATCCAGCGTCTGAGGGGTGAATGCCTCATGCGTCCAAAAACAAAGAGGCCCGTCTTGTCCTTTTGATATGTTCTGTTTGCAACAAAAAAGGGAAGACAGAGGAGAGGAAAAGAACCAGAGAGGGAGAGAAAGAGCAAATTACAGCGGCTTCAAGTATTTCACATTACATAGAATACTCTGTATAAATTAGTTAACATATACTTTCAGATCCTCCATATTCAGACATATACTATGGCATATATACAGAGTACAATTAACGCTTGCTCATGTTTGTGTCACGTTTGAAGTCTTTCTCGTGTAGACAGTCGTTCATTTGTTTTCCGCCTTTTGTTTTCCTGCGTAGAGAAATCCCTGAGAACGTTCTGGTTACTGGAGGTTCCAACACAATGAACTATAACAGTAGAAAGTCAAATTTCCATGATTCACATGCACAGAGGGGAAGTGACACTGGCCCTAGTCTGAAAATACCATGCGATGGCGTCTGTTGGGGAGAGAGGGACCGAATTTTGGAGAGCGCGGAAATGCTTAGCTTCTTATCAACATTAGTCTCAGCAGTGAATCCCCTTTTCAATTAACACTGTCAGCTATCATGGACGATAAATATTACGATAGCACAACTGGGAGCAGGTTCAATGCTGCATCATGAGGTAGTCATCTCCCTCTAGGTAATGTGTTTTAACAGGAAAACTCAAGGATAGCAGTCAAATGTTGGCAGTTAAAAACCACAGCGGTGCTACGGAACGTTAATGAAGCAATAATACTCATTATCTTTGTCTAATGTGTCATCACTGCACACTGTCCTCTGTCTGGAACAGGTTCTCATTATGGAGGAGGCTTAGATCACAATAACAAGAGTTAGCTAAGAGCATGGTGTGGTGGGGATAATGCCTGGAGCCCAGAGAAAGCAAATGGCTGCTCAAGTGCTGCTTGCTAGTATGAAGAAATGCTGATGGCGGCTTTCTGTTAGTGGGAACCCAAGCTGTGTCGAGCCGAGCCGAGCTAAGCTGTGCAGTGCTGCCCAGAGCCCACCAGCAAGGGTCTGGACATGAGGAGGCGCTCTGTGTAGTTTAAAGCCTTAGTTTCTCTTTGAGGACGCCTAGACGTTTGTTTGTTTTTTTTTCTTCTTGGTTGTTGTTTTTTTTTTCCTTTTTTTTTTTTTAACACGAGCTTTATTGTACAAGGGCTTCAGCCGCTCGACAACATGTAACTCAAATAGATACGGAAAAAAAGGGAGGAAAAGATGCTTAAAAAAACGTGTTTAAAGGAACAAAAAAAAGTAAAATAAAAGCCTTTTCACTTTTCGTCTCACACACATGTAGAGAAACACACAACATTCACAATGTGACAAATTTCCTCTCTTCTGAAAAATAAAAACACATCTGTACACGGAGTAGGAATAATATTAATAATAATAATAGTAATACTGTTTATAACAGTAACAACAGCAAGAACAATAATACCGCAGGTGGCTCTGTTGATTTTTTTTCTCATTTCTTCCTTTCTGTTTTTGCTTCATTCTACAAGTCACATCCCTCTTTTTACTCGTCTATTAGTCCAAAGGAAGTTCAAAAGGCAGAATCAAGTAAATAGAAAAGTCCTAAAGTGAGAGTGGAGCGTGCTTTAGACCCAAGCCTTGCTCTCAGCCGAACCTCTCCCTCACGAGCATCATTAGTTTCTTTTTGCCCTTATAGATCTGTTTCAGGTTGTCTATGAACTGGGTGAACTGAATGTGTCCGTCGTGAGCCATCATAAACGTCTCCCGGGCCTTCCCCAGGAACTCTATGAACTCGCTGTAGTGCCGCGGGCTGATGTGCGTGAGCCGTGAGTGCGTGGTGTTGATGTAAGCCCCAATGGTGGCGTCCAGCAGCTGCCTGAGTGGCGCCTTGTCCAGTGACATCAACTTCCCAGAGTTCCTGCGGCTGTGCAGAGCCGACACCATGCCGGGCGTGGTCAGCGTGCATCGCCGCAGAATGTCTGAGAGCACGGTGGCGCACTTCACGCTCTTGACCACCAGGGGAATTACAGCAGCCAGCTCATTCTTGCCCAGCGAATGGCTGAGCGCACAGGCCCACAGTACGTCATTGATGGCTGGGTGCGTGTCCTGGTTGTAACTCAGGTTCAGATGAGCCATTGCTAATGTGGCCAGCTTATACGCTCGCATCGGGTATCCGCGGTGCTCCATGTAGCGTGCAATAGTGAACAGCTGCGTGTAGCTCATTCCTGTGGCTGCCGCATCCAGTACAATCTGGTAGGCTGTCTCGAAGGCAATGTGGTCCTTTTCACAGAGTGTAAGAGCAGAGAGGGCGCAGTTCTGAGGGTCCTTCATGGCACACTGCAGGGCCAGCGTGCGCGCCGATGAAGCCAGGTTCTCTTGCTGGTGGCAGTCCAGGTGGAGGCGGACGATGGTGCTGTTGGACATGACGGTGGTGGCCACGATACTGGTGGCTTCCGTGGGGGTGAAGAGGGTGAACCAGTTTTGCATGATGCTGTCCAGTGCATACACCCCTGCAAGACGCAAATCATTCACAGAAAACAGAAATGAGTAGACATGTCAAGAACAAACACTTGCTTGATCCAGCAGAAAAGTGACTTACCAACTTCAGTGGCACATGTGACTAACCAGCGCACCATCTCTCTTCTCCTCCAGTTCAGTGTGGACAGAGTTATTCTCATTACCTGAGAAAGGAAGACAGTGACGGGTGGAAAGAAATAGATTATTACAAGAATACAACAGAGAAGCACATAATTATATTAAAAAGAGATACCAGAAATGATTAAGAAGGTCCTGCCTTCTGTTAGGTTTACACCGGGCTTGAAGATTTATATATGTGCATTTCGGGCTTTCGTGTTCAAAACTCTTGCATTTGCACATCGCTACGCAGGTTTTTAAGTCACTTTTTGGGCTTTACGTACAAAACGCGCTGCCTCTGAGTGCGCGTCAAAAGTTGAACCGGTTGAACTCAGATGTGATAGTGACGTATGGGTAGCGTCCTTTTCAAAATACAGAAGCACCAACCGCTTGAAAAGTGATCATGACGGAGAAATCAATTATTGCGGTTCCCTGCACTGGTTATGGTTAAGGTTAGTGTAGGAACATTATTCTTCAAATATTGTAGTTAAATTGTGAGATGTTTTGTAGCCGTGTGCAATGTTTTGTGGGAGGCTGTCGCTCAAGTACCTTTTAACCATTTCTATCTGTTTTACAGACTAAAGCTTTACCAGAACAACCGTAGGGGCAAACAGGTTAGGGGTGCCCAAATTGAATCCATAAGACCTACCACCCTTGCAGTTTTCATGCTCTACTGATTACCAGGATCAAGTGCGTTTAGTCCATCCGAACCTGCAATCACCTGATCCAGGTAGTTAGCATGATGGCAAGGGTGGCCAGAAAACAACCAGAGGTCGGTCAACAGGTGGTAGATCTCAAGGACCATTGTTGGGCAGCTGTCGTGTAGATAAGATGTCCTCACAGAAAGTCAAAGCTTTTCAAATTAAAGGCTTATCACAATATAACTTACAAAGTTCAAAAACCTAACTTTAATTGTGCAATACTCTAAAATAGACAAAAGAAGATTTGCTTAATTGTCATCAATCCAATCATTTTCTGTCACTTCTTTCAAACTAAGCCTTTAAATTAAGAAAAAAAAAAAATCAGAATTTTTAATTTTTACATAAATTACAAAATAAACTTTGTAGTCCCTTGTATACAAATTATTTAAAGCTCTACGTGATGAGCCCTTAAGAAAATTAATTATTGCAAACACTTCACAGTATAAGCGATTCTGTTTGGCTGAAGACAGTGTCATTTTTCTTAGTAGCCATTTTTGTTTTATACACATGGCCACAGACGTTACACACAAACACCAAACAGGTGGATAAAGCTGCAGAAATGAAGCTAAAAAGTTGGCATTTTCTATGTGGATGTATAAGCACTACTTTCAGGCTACAGTTACAGCAAGAACATTTCATATTGTCTAACTGTTTACCATACAAAACTAAAATAAAAAACAAGTCCACATGATTTCCAGGCCAATTGTCTGAAATTCCCAATGTGATTTATTGATCTTAGACTACAGATTACACACACCTCAGGTTGTTTACTTTTCCAGTTGTGTCAGGTTAAGAGTTTGATTTACTTGGTAATAGTTCTACACGATTAATAATCTGTTACTGTTACGCAAATTATGAAGTTAATAGTTAGTTGAAGTGCAGGATAAACCTTTCAGTGTATGTTGTTATGCTATAAATATTAAAGATTATATACATGTGTACTGGTGACCATTTAAACAGATTTGTAAAAACTGTCAAGAAAAACGAGCATTTTGACTCATTTTTTACTGTAATGCAAAGAGTTACTTTTCCTGCCAGTTACTATATTAAAGAAAAAATTTGTAACAAGTTACATTTTTCACTAAAGTAATGAGTATCTTCAACTTTCAAAGTAAGATTCCCAACACATTTCGTAATGCTGACATGGGAAAGTAACATGCAGTGTAGAGATGCCATAGCAATTTTTTTTCTTTGTTTGGTCTTGTCAAAAGTTTTGCCACAATAAAGACCAAAACAAATAAGATAAATAAATAAACAGACAGATAGCTTTGTTTTGGCTTTTCTTGATAAAAACCTCTCAGTGTGGAAATGACAGAGGCACTTTGAGCAGCCACGGTTCTGCATGAACTTACCTGCAGTCCCAGCTCCAGAGAAACTTTGAGAAGAGTGATGTCAGGCAGGCTATCCATTAGAGTGGCGATCTTGAACGCATCCTGTGCCAGTTTGAAAATATGAGACGAGGAGTGAATGTTTTTCTGGATGGACTCCAGGACCGTTTCAAGCTTGCGACTGTCACCTACAACCGATACAAGTAGGAACAGTTTAGATGAAACAGACACCTGCTGCCCATCTTTTACCCCCTTTTTTTTGTGCATTTGCAAACGGGCGTGCACCTTTGGCGGCAGTGAGCATGGTGGAGGCCAGCTCACACTGTTGAGACTCTATGTGGCTGAGGGTGAACCAGCGCGGGTAGCGGTTGGGAACTACAGACACAATGTGGTGCGGTCGGGAGAGATCACCAGACGAGGCCGTGGACTCCAACACAGGCAACCTGGAATGAAACGAGAAACAAAAATGAAGCGCAAACTTTACCACTTTTCAAATATTTTAAATGAAAAGCATGAGAAACAGCGGCAGCAGAGTTTCACAAATCATCAGTATCAGAATAAGTAGCAGACAGAGAAGAATACCATACAGACAGAAAAAGTCCTCATTATGAAAGTGACTTCAAAATGAAAATGACTGCAGCCATCATCGAGGGATTACAGTTACCCTATCCCTGCAATTTACTTTCAACCTAGCAATTCATCATGGAGAAACTGAGGTGTAATTAGTATTTTCTTCACTCTAATTGGTTGTAATGAAGTCAGTGCTGTGCAACACCTGCTTGTGGATGGAGGGTCTTCACTAGTTTCTGTGTCTCATTATAATAAAACTAAGCGGGCCAAGTTCTTCACAAGCATCAAGAGCACCCGGTTACCACTGTGGCCTGCTCATCTCCTATTCTGCTTCACTTTTCTTCCCTCTGCTCCCACCTCACTTTCAAAGGTCTTCTTCCCTTCAGAAGACAGCACAACCTGGCCTTCTCTCAGCCAATCACAAAGCTAATTGAGTCCATGGGGAAATTAGGGAATTCACCTTCCAGCCCTGTAAGGCTGGACACACATCAAACAAATACCAACACACATCAGTGAGGACAGCCAGAGCTCACACGCGCTCACGCACGAGCGCCAGCGATCCAATAAGACACACACGCACCTGCCCTTTTTGAAAACACATCAAAGCCGCACAGTAAAAAGCAATGTGATGCTAAATGCCAGTTTCAATTTCAGAGCCGAATTCATGTGATACTGCTGCCACGTGAGTGAAGCCATGCACAAAAACCGCCTCATCCTTGCTCGGCTTTGCACATGAAGGCACCAACCGGGCTCGGCTCTCAAGGGTGGGGAGAAGGTGAGAGGAAAGAAGGGGGAAAAAAAAGCAGCCAAGGCACAGGAAAGTGTGAACACTGACACTTGCTGTAAAATGAAGATGCTTGGAAGTCCTCGCGACAATAAGCTTCATTCCACACACAAGTGAAGAGCTGCTAAAAGCTTCTTCCACTCTGGGGCCTTCTGAAAAGATTCCTGGGGTGCAGAAAATAAATAGAAAAAGATGGAGGCCTCATCAACATTCCTGCCTTTGTTTGGTTTTCACCAGAGAGGCAGAGGCCTCCGTTGAACTGGAGCGGGAGAGGGTTGCACTGCTGAAAAGTGGCCACCTTAAAATGCAAGAAGGAAAATGAGACTGTCATCTCTCCACAAGAAAGTTGAAAAAAATGTAGAAAATAGGCAAGTGCAACCGGTTTAACTGTTTCTATTACTAAAAATTCCTATGAATCTAATGCAAAAGAGAAAAAAATTAGCTTTGGAGGAACAATCAATTCCTGTGTGTGTCAGTGAGGTCAGGCTCTGGTGTCAAATGGCTCCTGATGCACTTCAGCATGGCGTCACACCTGAGGGAGACATCGCAACACCACCACGATACGGAAGGGTGACAGAGTGGCGGCAGTCTGCCGAAAACAGAGTCCGTGCAGAAAAAAAAACCCTGATGGACCTTCAAATAACAGCTAAAAAAAAGCGTTGATTTTACCGCAGAGGCATGAACGATATCTGAAGCTGCAAGGACATACAAATGAGGCGATGAGAAAAAGCAGTCCGAAAGGTTTTGTCTAAATCCTGAGGCCCTTATGGGTTTCTGGTCTGCATTACCATGACTACTGACCTCCTTACCCCCCGCTCCTTTTCCCGACTCACTGTAAACACCCTTCACTTTCACAATTCATCAAGCACACATCTATCAGGTCGGAGACACGTCCGGTGGAGGGCCTCACTTCTTTACACAAACTCCTTCAGGGTAAAATCTTCAAGATGGGTCAAGGTATTCATGAGCAGAGGTAGAACGCGTCTCAATGATCAACTTTTCTGACGGCGTTTAAAGCAGCACGTGTAGGAGTGCGGACAAAAGTAGCTGACAAGCCAGAATTTTGTAAATACAGCCTTAATTCTTATTTTTTTTATTTATTTACACTCCTTTCAAGTGAAGATTTTTTCTTTTACACAGAAAATGTAAAGAACACAACTTTGGATGCCTTCAATTATAATTAAGGCTGTAAAATTTATTTCTTGAGTGCAAGAAAATAATTTTTTTTGCAAAGCACTGCAGTGCGGATCGACAATTAAATCGTTATGAATTGATAATGTCTTAATTTGAAAGACAAAATATTTTCCCCAGAAAGCAGAGAAATTATACTAAGACATCGAATACCTTTGAATGTCACTGCTACATTCTCTGACCTTGCTCATCCTTCGCCAGGATTTGATGATGCATATTCAAATTTTATTGGAACATGCAGAAAATTAAAGGTTACAGATTACAGCAAGGATCCGAAATTGTCAACTGCTGGAGATTTGCATCTTTATAAAACCTCACAGGGTAGCAGGTAGCTGGGATTTGTCTCTTAAGCTTCCGAAAAGTTGAGACTATGACTGATAAGCTGTACGCTCAAGAAAAGGTGCATTGCAATAAAGAGCAGCTTTTTCTTTTCTTTTCTTTTTTTTAAATAGAGTTTCCGGTATTGCTGAGAGTTTCTTGAGCTTATCGGGCTGCAGGGAAAGTGCCTAAAAACTAGTGGCAGTGGCAATAGCGTTCGCACGACATATTCTGCTCTCAAAAACATCAATTAACCTCATTCAAAGTGCGCAGAAACACACTTGTTAGCTGTTTTTGGGCTGCATTTGTGTGCTGATGAGAAACCAGTTTAAGAGCAGATGTGAAAAGAAGGAGACAAAAAAAAAGAAGTGCATTTGTGTGTAACATGTAGACTTTCCATCTCCTCTTTTATCAATGATAGTCCTGTAATAGGCCCATTAAAAAAAACCCTGGTTACTTTACCTCCCCCCTTTAGATTTAACTGCCTGCCATCCCGTGGGAGCAAGAAGGTATATGCTATCACATTATACTACGCTACATTACACACATTCATTTTGTGCTGAGTAGACACCCCCGGTTCCCGGGAGCGCCCATAAGTGGCCATATTATTCCAAATCTCTAGTTTCACACCAGAGAAGTGAGAATGGAGGGGGTGAAGGGAAGTGGCAAGGACAGGGGGGGTGACTCAGGGAAACCTGGTTTGGGACTCTTAAACACACTGCAGCTGAATGTGCTGAACCTGAAAGTCACGCTGACAGAAGCGAGCCATCTCATTTTAGTTTTGTAAGCATTTTGTTATTTCCTGTTGCCTGCTATCCTGGCAACTGCAGGAAGGTATGAGAGATGTGTTTGCTGCCCTTTTTTCCTCCTTTTTTGGGTTTGTTTTTGCCAATTCTGCAGCACAGGAACTCACAGGCTCAGCTTGATAACAACCCAACCATCCTCTCCCCTCTCGCGTCTCCTTTCTGTCTTGGCACATACGTGTGTGTGTATATATGTCTACCATTCCTCCTCATTACAGCTGTGCTAATTACACCCTCATTAATGTAATTAATATTCACTGAACCAGCTCCCACAAGTCAAAACATCAAAACACGGCAGAGCAGACTGATTAACACACAAATGCACGTGCAAGTTGTCCACTGATAGATCCACCGCAGGAGCTTAATATGAAGATCACACGGACAACGTGTAAGCCCTCCTCAGCACAAATATTTATTGTAGTGTTGGATGATCATCTAGGAAGTCCTAAAAACTTTTGGTTTTTTGGGACAATTGAATGTAGCATTTCCACAGAAGTACATCAGTACTTATTGCCTTCGTCATATGCACCCACATATGCAACCAAGGGTTGTATAGAGGTGCAGCAGCATCTTGAAGCTCTTGCAGTTCCCTTGAGGTGCGTGTGGCCACCTTAAGAGACGTCATGATAACGGACCGCACCATTGTCTTGCGTGCGGTAAGTATTTCGGGAAGTATTTGTAAGAATGATGTAAGTTACATGAACTTATGACATACGGTTGATGCTGTCGTACGGTGCTCCAACGCCATATTCTAGTCATTAGTGAGTACTGGCTGCTTACTGACCGCACACAGTTCCTGCTGCCACGAGGTGTGCAGATGATATCCCTGCCTGCAGGACGCCCGTAGGATATCTACACAAACTACGCTCTGATTGTCTAATTTCATTTCTAACGTACACATCGGGCATACAGTGTTCACACTCGCTTGGTGCGAAATTTTGAAGTGGTGCCACTCTCGGGAATCTTGGTGCAGGCTTTACCTTTCACAGCCCTGTTCTGATATTTTCTTTCATGATCTATTTTCAAACGGTTTGCACTTCCTGTGACTACAATTTTGAGTCCTAGACTAGTCAAAGTTAAACTGGTTTAGCTTATAATGTGTGTGTAAATGCTTCGTGTTTCGTAAGTAGAGCCTGAAATCGGACTTGAAAACTTGCATAGAAAGTTTTGAATGTTTTACATAGACAATTCATTGGAAGTTATTGCTTGAACGCCCGTTGCTGTAGCATAACAAGTTGTTGCCTGTAGAAAAAATTTAGCATGAACATTTTCACTTTTACGGGTTCCCCAAGCTACAACCGTGATATTTTATGCATACTGATTTGCCCATTTTTTTGACCGCAGGCAGCCCCATATCCACCCGTAAAGGCACTTGGGACTAAGGTGGAGAACTCACCGCATGGCTCTCAGTGCAATTTTGTACGCCAGTTCAGCGTCGTGAGGTAGGAGAGAGGTGAAGAGATAGCGGGCGAAGGTGTGCATGGGGACACTCTCTCTGTGGACAATCTCTCCGAGTCCAGAGTACGGGCCGGCTGTTTAAAACACACAAAAACAGTGGGTCTGTTAGTGACATAGAGGAGGAGGAAGCCCACTAATTGCATATTTTCACTTTTTGAATGCAGAGTCATGGTTTCCACTTCCCCTCCCTTCAAGGCAGGAAGAAGCAAAGCCACGCGGCGTTTAAACAAACTGTGACGTCAAAAAAAAAAAAAATCCCATATGGTCGTGTGTGCAGACTTGGCCTCGTGCCCTCCTCCCCCTTCTTCCTGCCCTCCCCCTCATCCCTGGTGAGTTATTTTAAACCCCAACGGGCCTCTAAGCCACAGACCACATCACACAGTGGCGGGGCTGAAGTCTCCAGGAGCCCACAGAAGCCTCTGTTGCCGGTCGCTCTATTAGCGATGGAGCCAGAGGTGGGTGGTCGTGCCTGGGATGAGGCAGAGCTGGGGTTTGGGTGGGGACTGAACTTTGACTGGGTTTGGCTTTCAAGGATGTGCCGCCACCACCACCAACCCAATCCTTCTCTTCTCCCCATAACCAAACCTTATTCTGCTCTGGCTCCAGCCCTGTAAATGCATCCATTTCTATGTGTGTGTGTGTGCGGATATGTGTGCTAACACAATACCCCTGGCGTTACAGTGTAAAGAGCTCATTTTGGTCTGGCCCAGGACAGCTCAGCCTCTATTTGCACCACAGAATGAAAGGATAATAAATAGTGAGCTGGAGTCAAATGTGTTTTTCCTCTTTTAGCAGGAGTGTGTAGGCTCTTGGTGTGTAGGTGGTTGAGAAATGATAGGACTAAGGTGTGTCTATGTATATATGCATGTGTGCATCTGTAAATGTGGAGACAGCTGGGAAATCTGGAGAAAATATAAGGAAAATGGTAAACCAATTTCTCTTATATGACTCACTTCAAGACGGAGAAACAGTTTGCATCTCATTCACGCATTCTGCTCACTCAAAGAGCTTATTTATGGACTGAACAGCATTATACTTTTAGGGAAACATACTTCCGCTACAGTTGACCAAAAGAAAAACAGGGGGCTACTTTCCACACCTTCCAGCAGAAAGACGGCCTGTTTACGGAAGATTTTGACCAAGGAGTCGTCCAGTTCCACTTCCTGCAGCTTGGCCAACAGCTGCTCTTCATTGCGACACACCTTTTCTTGAGCGTAAAGCCCATCAGGCATTACTCTCTGCTGGCCCAAGCCAATCAGAGCCGTCTCCACTGCCAGTGCCATGTACGATTCGCCGTCTCCCAGCAATCGCTGCACAGGCATTCGCTGGAGGTCTGCTCTGCTCACAACACTGGAACAGTCTGGAAAGGACAAAGAGAGGGCTTGAACAAGCTGAACCGGTAGGAAAACAAATAAATAATAGATGGTTATCTCTGTAGGGAGAAAAAGACAGTTATCAACACCACAGTACCTGAAAGATCTAAACAGATGTTGGCACCTTCATCTCCCGCCCGTCCCGACTCTGTCAGGGTGCTGAACAGAGTACCGATAGGATCCAGAGGGTGTCCCACCCAGCCCTCCATGTTGGTTATGGAAGTATGGCCTTTGTGGAGCAATTCTGGAAAATTTGAAAGCAAAAATGAACTCAGCAAATGTATGAATTTTGTTTAAAGTTCCGCTCCAATCACTCTTTTGATCTACGGTAAAACCGTTTCCAGGGGTCTTTTAATCATGATTATGCCGGTTTTAGCCAAAATCAAAAAACCTGTGTTGTTTTCTAGGATATAGTTTCTGCAGAATGACAGGAGTGCATTAGAAACTCATCTCTTAGTTGTGAGCAGAACTGATGGTGTAAAGTAAGTCCAACCCCACTTCCCATCATCCCTCTGCTTACACACTCTCCCACTAGTTTGCAGCCCCTCACAACCTCAACCTAACACTAAGTGGAACAAAAACGGCGAGCAAATAGTTTTGAGCTGGATGGCAGCTCAGAAGAGAAAAAAGAAGACATCCGTTATACAGATCTTTTTGTCTGCAAAGGGATGCATTAGTTTGGAACAGAGCAGGGAGCTTTCCAATGGCATTTGATCGTCTGCTTTTGATTCACTGTGATTTGAAAAACTAAATACTCAGAAATGCAGTTTTAATCTAAGTTTTCTATATTTGTCATCCATCATGGAAAAAATGCCACAAAAACATGTTACAAACACCAAAAACACAATTTTCTTTTACATTTCATTTTAAAAATGGTTTAAAAAATTTTTGATTTTCATTTGAACCAGATAATTATGGAAAAAATCCTGAGCAGAGGGCATTTTTAGCAGCTCAAACCTGTGTAGTATCACTAAAAACTAAACTGGCCTCACTCACCTTTTTTGTGCCGTCTAAAGTGCTCCAGCTGCCTCTGCTGCTGCCTTCGTAACGTGTTCACAACAGCAATGGCCAGTCGCAGTGCTTCTCTGGGGTAACCGTGGGAACGCAGGGCATCCACTCGAGCACACGCCGTCGGGACATGTTCTGAGGAGAAGACACCCTCAGTGCAGTCCCGTCAAACACCTGACACTCAGAGTCAAGCTCTAGCATCTACGGAACCTGTCAGACACCTACACGCATGCAGACTCACCGTGCCATAAAGGCCAGCCACGCGAGTCAAAGAGGGAGCCCTCCTGGTTGTCATGGTAACAGTAGTTGGCATAGAGGTCACTGGCGATAATGTGCTGGAGGTGTCGGTCCTGCCAGTGCAGGTCGCAGGCCTCGATAGCTCGTGTAAAAACAGTCCTGTGGGGGCGCATCTCTGCCGAGAAACAGACTTTTTTTCTTAATGCAAAGGAACGCAGGCAGGTATGTTTTCAACAGATCTTTGCTCAACATTTGCAAAACTTTATTTTATTTTTGAGCTTGCAGAATCTGAAAAACTTTAGAGTGACAGAGGATTACTTTCAAGTGTACTTTTGAGAAGTACAAGTGCAAAAACTGCCTGTTTCTGACCTTGGTTTCCATGAGCACCCTGAGGCAAGGAGTGGGTGAGGTTGGGCAGCTCATTGCCGTGGTTTCCATCCTCCCAAGGGCAGACGTCTACGCTGTTCCATCTGCGCAGCTGGCGCAACCACGATGACTTCTGCTCCTGCTTACAGTGGGGGTTCAGTACGATGCACATCCACAGGGCACCTGGACACACAATGTAAACATAAATTTAGGCTCTAATTCGCACTTGAGAGCGATGACGTAAGGAAGAAGTCAAACAAAGTAAGGAAATAATCCCTGAGGGGCGATTTTAGAGATATGCAACACCAGAACAATGTTTTTAGCTCTGCAGCCATCTTAAACTCAGAAACTTAACTCCAAACAGAGAAAGCAACTATCCAGAGGCAACAGTGCCTGCACACACGTCATTTCGCAGAAAATTGGAACAAAAAGAATATAAAAAAGTGGATATGTCTCTGAGGGTACAAGCTTGCTCTGGGATTTGACTCCAGGGGATTTGTGCACACTACAAAAGGGTGTTGCGCGCATGGAAATTCTGGGAGAAAGGCAACGGACGACGCAAGAAGAACTCGAATGGAGCAAAACAGAGAACAGTGCAGGCAAATGAAATGACAGCCAAGATTATTTGCACAGAGCGAAGACAAGTAAAGGAGGTTGGGCTTTGTGTCTGGAGTAGAAGAAGACAAAAGAGCGGCGCTGAGAGGCAGCATTCACCACACATCAGGGGGAGTGATGAGGACTTGGGGAGAAGGGTTTGAAGTGTGGACTTCAAAGAGACTGCACACACACTTCTAAAAGTACGTGGGACTGAAGCAGATGAGATCACTGCGATGTCCTCGCAAAGTGCAGGACAGGAGCGGAGGAAGGAAAATCATCAACTGCAGCAGCAGTACGGAGAAGAGAGGAGCACAACAAAGCCTGGAGACAGCAGGAATGCTGTCTTAGCAAAGGACTCATTGGTTGTGTGGTTTATAAAGATGTTGTTTTGTCACAGGTACAGAAAGTCTGTCAAAAAACTAGACATTATGTCAAATCAAACAAGTATTCTCTCTGTCACATCAACTAAAAATATAATGTGGAGTGTTTGAAAGCTCCACAGAGGTGAGGCGGAATTAAACGCCTTTTTTTTATTCCAAAGGATCTGTGAGGGGTTGAGCTGTCAGCACGCACGCATGAGATCGTGGGCTTTCTTGGAGATGAGAGGACAGCACTGGGGTAAAAAGGAAAAGTGCGCCTTTGTGTCAGAGCCTGATCGTGTACTTGCTAAATCTGTCGGTGCATGTGCATACTGGGGAAGAGGTGTAGTTTCATAGGACTAAGTGGTTCTGTCTTTTCTTTTTCCCCTCACCAAGCTCATCCCAGAGCTGCCTGTACTTGTCGGTCATGGTGGTGCCCTGCTGTCTCCACAGCGCTAGCCGAGGGTCCGCCATGAACTGCTCTGTGATCAGCGTTAACATCCTCGCTCCGTTGGAGTCACGCATCTTCAGCATCTCCCTCACCTAGAGCAGCACACAAAAAAACACACCGTCACTTACAGCGAGACAACACAAAATAAATGCAGAATCAATCATAATCAAAATCTCTGCTGTTTTTAACGTATTTTTTGATTAAAATATGTATTTGCAATATTGCCCCTGCGACAGACTGGCAACCAATCCAGGGGTATCCCCTGCCTTCGCCCATGGGTAGCCGGGTTAAGCTCCGGCAACCCCATGACCCCGAAAGGGAAAAGTGGTTTGGAAAATGGATGAATGAATGAATGAATTAGCAATATTTTATGTTTGTAGAAAAAGGCAAAAATATAGTTCAATGACGGGTTATTTTAGAAATGATGGTTAAAGTAAAGAAAAATTGTTAAAAACAAACAGAAAAAAGACCCCTAAACTTCAACATTGTTTATGAAAATGATGGACAGCTGCTCAATTAACTTGACTTAAAACAAAAATGTCTCAAACAAAGATTGTAGGTGGTTCAATTCATTTTCAATAGCTAACATTTTTAAACCGATTAATTAAACTCTATTTGACTAAATTCATATTTAATGGATTCAATGTGTCATGTACTGTATGTATAGATCCAAATATGTCCATTTATGAGTAAAAAAACAAAATGAAATTTCCACAAAAAAAATTTCAAAAACAAAAGTAATTTCCAGATATCAAAATAAAAGGTTAAAAGATGAAACAAAACAAGAAACTGAACAGGTATTATGGGACGTCACTGATTGGATAATGATGTTGAATGAAGAGGGAAAGCAGAAGGACGCTTTGGCCCAAAGTGTGGTTCTGCAGACGAGTTTTGCAGTGGCTGCGGCCAGAAGCCTAAAGAAATATCTTCTGTCCGAAGATAATAACATCCCAAATAACTTCCTTTCCTGAACAAACGTCATCATCAAATCCGGGATGCCCTATATTACCTTCTTTTTCCAGTTAATTATTTTGTTTCATTTTGTAACATTTTTATTTGGATTTTATTTTAGAAATTATTCTTGTTTTTGAACATTCACTTTTTATTTTGCTTCTTTTTTTTGGATTTGTGTTTTGTTTTTTTGTAATTACATGATGGTTTTTGGAATTTTGTTTTGTTTTCCAAAATAAAATATGTTTTTTTTAATGTATTTTTAATTATTTGTTTATTATTTTTTATTTGTTTTGGTTTGTTAATTTGCATGTTTTTGTGTTGAGTGATTTATTGACGTAATTTGCACTTTAGGACCACCGTATTACTGTATGTATGCACATATGTGAGTATGCACATACATGTAAATGTATACATATGTGGGTGATTTCCTTATCTTCTTGTATTTCTTAATTTTTTATTTTCCAACCAATTTCTTACTCATAATCCTAAATTGATATATTTATGTATGGATTGGTATTTCCTCTTATTGTCTTCTAAAGTTTTTTTTGTTTGTTTGTTTTGTTTTTTTGATTGCTTAAAGTAAACCAATTCCAAAAGTGACGCAACGTTGCTTCATTGTCATTTTAAAAGCTCGGACAAAATTGATGCAATTAACGCAAACCTTCAATTAAATCCAACACTTCTTTCCTCATATTTTGCCTTTGATCTTTCTTCTTGTGCTGGATTTAATACCTTGATTTCTCCTCTTCTGTTCTTAATCTTTCTGTCTTAATAAACAGTTCGAAAAACAGAGAATTTTTTTTTTTTTTTTCCAGATTACTTTATTTTTCTCTTTTGAAAACAACCTTTTTTTGTTAATAAGTAAAAATAATAATTGAAACTAAAAATCAAAAACGCCGGCATTAGTGGCTACGTTTCTGCTCCCCTCTTCACTTTCTTTCTTCTCACTGGGACTTTTTTCAGCGATACATAAATTGCAAGAGGGACTAGTTTACAGTAAACTGCTGTGGTCAGCGCTTTCCTATAGCTGGAATCATAACTGCGCTTGGGTGTGGGGGGAGATATAAAATATTAAACTAAACAGCAACTTAAAAAAAAGTGTATTTTTCAGTGGAAGGCTGTAAATCCAGAAAACGGTGATTTCTTAACTTTGCTGCTCCCAGCAGACGCTCCTTCTTGCATGCATGCTTTTATGACTTTGTGGGCTTGTATTTGCAACTATATAGGGTGCACACAATGCTTACTGTCTTAGCATCACTGCAAGCATATAAGAGGCTGTCACTTTTTGTGCGTGTGCTGCAAAAATATGAAAACAGGCAACAAAGGACAAGAAGCCCAGAGATATTGGGAAAGCCGGGCTGGCTGGATGATAATGGCCCTGGCGTGAGCTCTTTACATAGCAAACCCCGCGTTAATGCTGGCCGAGCTGTGCCGCTGCAACACCAGTGAAGCACGCAGATCCCGTCTAATCATTTAAACCTGGTTGAATGGCGGTTTAGAGCCTTCCCATTTTGATACCTCTCTTTTCTCTTTCACTCTCCTCTGCACGGAGACAGCGTGGCCTTTAATGTATGTGCTTTATGTATTTATTCAAGTGTCTTGAGGGAATTGATAATACGAGTGCATTATAGGGACTGAAAAGACACCTATTAAAAGCATGCAGTGAAACTACAGGTAAAAGCTAAAATGGGAACGTGCGCATGGTTGAGCGTTCCTGCAGCCGTGACCAACAGTTGTCAGGTTTTTGTGCTCTGTGTGTGGATGAGTCAGGGCTCCTGGGTTCTGACCTTGCTGAACAGCAGGTTCAGCTGCTTGCCCGAGCCGTGGTATCCTCCCTGGGACAGGAAGAGCTTCACTTGCTCCTGAACCTGCTCCTCGTCCAGGTGCCAGCAGTTTTCATCGTCAACGCTGGCCCCAGCCGTGGGGTCCGGGGCCCCTGTGCATGTGCAACGTACAAAGTTCTGGATTCTGTTTTGAGGTAAACACTTAGTTGCAGATGAATAATATAATAAAAAAGGTGCGGTTAATTTTTTAAAGTTTTTTTTCTCAGATAAGATTCAGCTTTAAAATGGAGACAGCATAATCATACAGTACAAAGAAATTTCATAATAACTGAAAACACCAAGAAATAATATAATGATAGAAGAATTTAAGAAGTATTTTATTACTATAACAGTTTTAGAACATTATATAGCAGTCAATCTGCACTGACAGAATGATAATCAAGCAAAGTGACTGCTTAAGCCTTTGATTGAACTTGATCTTTTGTCAAGAACACTCATAAAAATGGATATTGCAGCACTTCTACCTTTTATTCTTTTAAAAATCTGATGCTGCCTGCATACAGGTTCATATGTATGCAAATGCAGATGCTCATCAGACTGCACGAGCACCGATTTTTAAAGACCCACTCCGATGAAAACTGTTTTTTAAGCTTTTAACATCTTCTTGTGGCATTTTTCTTATGACGACGGACACGTTGTAAATAAAAATAAAGCTCAAAACTGCATTTGAGTTTTCTCTATTTAAATAATTGTGAATCAGGAGCATATGAAAAAAATTCAGTTTAAAACATTGTGATGTAAAAAATACGCTGGGCGGTCCAAAATTTCCCTACTCGATGCCCTCAGCAACGGGGAGGGGAAGGGGGGACGGAGTTGCTTGGCACCAACGATCCCGCCCACAAGTCAGAGGCGAATTTCTAATGAACTACTGCTGGTTTGCAGAAACTGTTTTCCATAGAAAACTGCATTGTTTTTTTGATTTTGGCAAATAAAAAAAAAACAGCATAATTATAATTAAACAACCACTGGGAATGCTTTAAGATTATATCAAAAGATGATTGGAGTGGGTCTTTAAAAACAATCTGAGCTCCCAGTTAGTAGACCTTCCTCCTTCTTGTTCTCAACCACATCATGCATTAAATGTTCAACTAGCAAACTGACCAGATAACTGGTAAATTCCTATTGTACCTGTCCAAATTCTGAGTTATCCTACATCCATTTTTTTAATAGCTTTGCTCTCTTTTGAAGGTGATACAGACATCTCCAAAAGCGCAGCCCAGCTCTGCCTCCTATGCTGCTCCACCTTCCATTCTGGAGTGTTCAGAAGCGAGAATGGAGCTGCCTTTAGTTGCTTTCGCTTACTGTCATATCGTCAAGTATTTCAGCTGTTTTCATTACTTCTCAAGATTAGCAGCAGAATCTAATTGTTATTTCTTCATTATCTAATATTATTAAGATGAATCATTTCTGCTTCTTAAGCCTTCTGGATGAAAGCATCTGTTATCTGCTCCACTCTTCCTCTGTTTAGAAGCAAACACTTGTACAATTTTAATTACAGACTGTGTGCATCCCATTAATAAGTAACATCGATCCTGCCACACTTTACCTTCATCATACAATCAATAGCTGCACAGAGAAAGGAAGACACGTGATATCAAAGATCCCCACGGCCCCCACACCCTCGTTTCCTCACCGTGAACCTGGTTGATCTCCGAGTTCTGCGACAGAATCTCGTCGGCCAGTTTCTGTGCGGTGGGCAGCACCTCGGTGTGGTGGACCGAGATCAGGTACTGGACAAACTTCTGCAGCTGGTCTCTGCTCATTTGGAATAAGGTTTCTGAGATGGGCAAGTGCAGCTTGACCTGCTCGGGTTTTCGTACTCTGTAAAGGGAAAGCGCCACGACGTGGGCACAGTAGAAGATGTCTTTGTTTCCGCAGGTGCATGTCACAGCTGTTATCTTGCAGCGGTCAAAGCTGACGCTGACGTTGCAGACGAGCTCCGGAGACGAAGACGTGGCGGGGTCTGTCACAGTTCCGCTCAGATGGAAACCTGAAAACAAAAGCAAAACAACTAAGTATTTACTGTCCAAAAAATGTTATTTCATTTAGTCCTCTTTCATTATTGTTGATTGAAACACACCCAAGATGTTGAAAATACCCAGTGAGCAAACGGCCACATACCGTTTCTCTTTTATCACACATTATGATCAGAACTGATCTGATTTCTGCCTTTGCGAGAGAGGAGTGAGCCTGATGCAAATCAATCAAGAAGCATGAAACTGATAATCCATAGAAATAGACATGAGGGAAGCCAGCAGTAAGTGCAGCTGCTCTAGCATGAATTATACAGCCTCTTCTTTGAATATAATGCTTGATCTCAGCCTGACTGCACGATCCGGAGGTGTGGCTAGTCATTATGCAAGGATGAATATGAATGAGTCAGGCTGAGTCCCCGTCCAAAGCTTAAAACACACACTTATGAGCATATGAAAGACGGAGACGTGCGCGCACACACCCCGACTAAGTGTGAGATCATGATTTATTAACAATGGGAGTGGTTAAGAACGACGGAGAGCGGCTCATGAATGCATTTATACGCTCCGGAGAGATCTGTGAAATCCATCTGTGCCATGCAAAGACATACATATCGTTAAAGTTTATCAAAGAGCTGAGTGTGCAGATCCCAGTGAAATAAAGCATGCATTAGCGTCTACATCAAAGAGGTTTCTAGGCTACTGTGCCTGGTGGGAGGGGAGGGGCTAGAGCAGAATATTTAATTGAGTTAGGGGAAAACTGGGTTGTACAAACATATAAGTCGGATCAGGGTCGGGTTTTTTCCCCCTTTTTGTTCTTCAGAGGTTAGATGAATGGATAGAAAAGAAAAAGATAATAAAAAGGAGAGCAACGCCTACTCATGGTGTGGAAATGCAGCTTAGGTTGCATGTAGGGATGTGTACATTTACGATCCGACCAGATCGATCCGTCTGAGGCAAGTTTGTTAATTGTATCAACCTATACGATTATAAAATTTAGTTTTATAATGAAATAAATCAATTCTATCAATAATGGAAGATTATTTACCATTTAGATTGAGGCACGGTAAGTTAAGTTCACTAAAATGTAAAAACATCATCACAGCAGACAACACACGTGATGGCAGCAAAAAATTATCAAGTCATCATTACAGTCCAATGTGTGGAAACTGGTTGAATTTTTGACTAAAGATGTAATGGATCGATGTTAGGTCAATAAATTGGATCAAAATGACACTTTTAACTATGAATCAAATCAGCAACCACAAATGATGATATGAATCGAATCCTTAAAATGAATTGTTACACCCTAATTTACATGTAAGATAAAGTAAAGATCTTATCCTTTTTCTCTATTATTCTGATAGAGGCAGTTTGTAGAGAAATAAAAAGTGTTCTTTCTACCTGGACATTTTTCCGTCTGCACTCAGAATGGTTATAAAAACTTTATGAATGTTGTCGACGTGCAATACCGTATCAAAGCCTGTGCCCTTTTACAAAACATTATCTGCAGAACTAAGAAGTGATAGCTGTAAGTATATCTCACAGGGCAACTGCAAAAACATTGCCATGGAGATATGTTTTTTCCATTCTCTAAGCCAGCTGGCAGAGGAAAGTACATGTTCGTTAACAATATCCACACAAGAGGGGTGTGGATCAAATATGGCAGGCGCTCGCATCTGTGCTGATCAAAGCCTATACGTCTACAGCTGTGGGAGAAAGGAGAGGAAGAGGAGGCCATACTGAGACAATCTTAAATGAGACAAAAAGGCTTACATGCTGCAGCTGTTGCAGCACAGAAAACGTGCTTGTTTAGCTATAAAATGATATACAAATGAGCAAACGAGCTTTTAATACTTGCTGATAGCTTTGGTGTGGGTGTGTATTTGTTAGCATGAGTCAGGCTTGTGCTTCGAGAGTGGCCCCTGGTTCAGAGAGAAACAGAACATCAAAAACATGTGGGGCTCGGAGAGCTCAAAGGAAAGTGGAGCTCTGATGCAAACTCCGGCACGCACACGTGCACGTGCACACAGGATTCGCACACAGTTGTAAAAGCAGCTGGACTTTCTTCGGCTGATGTTTGTCTTTCTAAATGGTAAATCAAAGGAGATGCTTTTACAAATTATAGAACATGTGGAGGACGAGGACTTTGCTGATGATTAAAAAACTCGCCCCTCTGGTAGAAAAATGTCTGTTGCAATTCGCTCCGCTCTGCTGCATTCTGGGTCTTTCACCCTTTCAGCCCCTTTGCATCTCCCCTCACTCTGTCCACACTCTCACAGCTCTTTCACTCTCGCTGTCTGACAGATGGGTAGGTAATGAGTTTCGCCTTTCGCCGTCCAATTGTCTGGGCACCAAAAACTGACCTTATTGCCAAAAATGCCCTTTTAATTTAGCCAAGAGCTGAGTACAGGGATATTACTGTTTAGACACACACGCACACACTCTGGTTGCACACACACCTCTCCTGGTTGAGTATGCACTCCTTTCAGTGTCTCATGTGCTAGCTATTAAAGATCTTGGTTCCCCCTTTTACCCAGCCCAACCAGAACCCCTCCAGGAGAGGAGTTCTCAGCCTCTTTCTCGTGCATCTTCAAGAGGCCAGGGTTGGCTTTCAAAGTAACCATGGAGGCCAATTTTAGAATAGGGCCTCAGTGAGGTTGCCCTAGAAACCCCTCCTGACCGCCCTGGTGAAATCACGCTTGGCCCCAAGCACTCTTCGAGGCTGCAGCAGCAGTGTGTGACCGAGTGGGCAAGAGTGAGGGTATGTATGCATGTATGTGTTCAAATACCACAAACGCCTGTGGACCACACACAGCCAGCGGAGGGCCGGCATCAAAGCATTCCTTCAAATTTCCTTTCACTGCAGCATTCGTTGTGAAATTGTATAAGTGCTCAAGAAGCCAGCATGCACTCATGACCAGCTAGGACCACTTCTGTCTCCTCAGCAACAAAGGGGCTCCAGACATAATGGATGTTTCTTAGTTGACAGAGCAAAGACACCGACTGAGACCTGCCGCTCTGTCAGCGCATCTGCTGCAATGACAGGGCTACAATGAGATTAAACTAAGCAACAAACATATGTCAACGTTTACATTTAAATAGATTATAGATAGATATAGATTATACAGTCTGTAAGGCACAAAAGCAGGAAGGTTATTACATTTACAGACTGATCTGGATCATAACTTCCTACCATCTTAATCTATAACGCCATTTATTTTTTTGGTCTGCATTTTGTGAATGTGACCATTGACTGTATAAGAGAACTGGACTGAGTGACCCCTCCCTAATTGGGTTCCAAGTAGAAAATACTTCCAAAGAGCAAAAATCTCATAGACTTCTATTAAGAAATAAACAGCTATTACTCACTCACTTATATTTGTCAGAATAACCATTCTTGGGACAACTAATTGGAACAAATCACTGCTTACTGACAGTTTCAGGTTCTAACACGGTGACGTCTGTATCGTTAAAAAAATGGCGTCTGAATTCACTTAATTTCATTGGAACTGGAAGCAAGTCATTTTTTATTCGTAGACTTCTGATCGGAACATCAGGATCGGTTTTCACCTTGCCGCCCTTGCGTCGAAGTATCTCTGGGCAAGACACTGAACACCACATTACTCCTGGTTATAAGTTGGCGCCAGTGTAAGTCAGCAGAGCCAATGAATGGTTGAATGGGACTGTGACTATAAAAGTCTTTGGGCCTAAAAGAAAGTAGCAAAGCACTTTATAAGAATACACCATTTACACTCGGTCCAGTTTTCATATACAGACTATGAATGTGACAGATCTAAAAACTTGATTGTTAGTGAAGGTCAAGAGAAATGGGCTGGTTTAGAAGCAAATCAACAAATGTAAAAACATTAAAAAATAGTGAGAGGCCCATCTACCTTCTCAGATTCACTTCAGTTTTTAATCAAGCAACCCAATTAGTCATATAAATACATAGAGAATCGCCTAAATCCCACTCTGCTTTAGCAGCGATTTCCTAAGCCGACAGGGACCACCTGCAGAAGACTGAGCACTAACGTGGGATCCTCCTCTGTTTCCAACAAAGGCAGAAAACCCCACAAAGCTACTGGACTGGAATCCAATCTGTTTGGCTGGATTGAATGAGAAACCCCAAGTGAAAAGAGATCTTAAGTAAAACTGAAGTAAAGAAAGGCTGCAGTGCAGGTCAGGAAAGGGTCGAGAAGCATTGGGCAAGCCCACCATATACCCTCCTTCCCACCCACAGCCAAAGGAGCATTTCCTGCACTGCGACTCCTTGAGCTGGCCCAGTTAATGAAATTACTAAAGAAAATGGAAGGCCTTTCAGCATCTTGGAGGGCCGGTCTGTACCCGTAACAATACATGCTTGCCTGTGTGGTCCTATAAGGAAGAAGTCATACAGTGATTCTAAACACAGATCAACGCTTTCGTCTGCAGGAGTCCTTGCTCCAGGCGTGTGCGTGCATGTGTGTGTCCTAGGTGTGGGGCAGGCGGGAATAACACTCCGGAGCTCCAGGGACTGCCATATTTGTATCTTCAACCCAGAGGTGGAACGAAAAGCCTTTTTCCTCCCCGGGTGTGTTGGCATCACATTCACACGCATGCGGCTGTGCGGCGACGCAGCCTCCGTCCCAGTCTGAATAATTATCACGACAGACAGAAAGGAGCATAAATTAATGTTTTGAGAAATTCTATGAATTTCAATGCCTTTACTTCCGCTCAGGATTCTGACAGCAAAATCTGAATGCTAATCATAGAGGTGGCAGAGAAGGCCCGTCTTCGCACACACGTGTGTGTTTGTGCACTTGTGTAGGTGATTGGAGTTGTCATGAGCTGGTGGTTGAAATGACAGCCAACTACATGGCTACTGCCATTTAGTTGCCATGCGTTACATCAGGAATGACTTGCAATTTTCTAACTATCACTTTCAAAATGGATTCTAATTTTGTTGGATTGCGCCTGTCAGGCAGAGTTCGGTTCAGTGCTATGCTGACTGATCCCAAGATGGTGTTCAGAAAACCAGTCAGTACAGCAGGAAAGCTGTGCTGGGATTCAGGGGCTCAGAAAAAAGGTTATGGGGACATTAATTGTGTCTTATTTGTCATCACTTTTAATTAGGTCAATTTTATTCATCCGCAAAGCAGTTTGTATAATTGAGTCGCTTTATACAAAGTGCCAACAAAAGAAGTTAGATTGGATTGAAAGTGTTGGCAAAGTGAAATGTTTTTTTTTAACTCATTGTAAATGCTCTACTAGTTACTTCTAGTTAGCGAGTAACTGCTTAAACCCACACTGATGAAAATTTTTGTTTTCATCAGTGTGGGGAGAAATGTTTTTTGTATTTTTAACATGTGCTTTTTGTGCATTTTTCTGATGATGGAGTACACACACAAAAAATTAAGCTTGACATGGCACTTCTGAATATGTCTTTCTTTAAACTGTTGTGAATCAGGAGCAGATGAAAAAAAAATGCAGTTTAAAAAAGGTTGTATTTGTTACCTAAAAGCTACACTGCGGTACCGCTCCATTCCCATACATCCAGATGCAGACAAATAAATCCATGCACGTCGTCGTTTGCTTCGTTCCAGCTGGCATCGGGCTCAAAACCTTACAGCTGGGTCGCTCCGATATTGCTCGCCATTTTTGTTGCACAATGTAATGTTTGGTTGGGGATGTGAAGGACAGCTGGCTGGCAGAAGACCGAGTAAACAGAGAGCTTTTAGTAACGGGGAGAGGGGCGGGGTTTCTTTTCTAAAAATGTGTAACAAATGAAAATGTTTTGACTTGGCACAAACTTTGCCTTTTTTAGGACGAGATCTCAAATTGGTTTATTTGCATCATTGGTTCTGAGAAGTTTAGACCTAATCATCTTATTGACGATAAATCACATCGGTTTACCAATTTTCATGCATCTTTTACAAACTTTTTTTTGTTTATCACAACACTTTAGCATCCTCTGCTAATTGTAGATTAAAGGTTACCAACTCCAATTAAGCAAATCCATGAAAATGAGCAGGAAAACAAGCAAACAAAAAACACCCAATCACCTTTTTTATCTTAAAAACCTAAGCTGAATTGCAGAACAAATAAACAAACAAACAAAAAAAAGAATAAGGCAGATATTATGATCTATTTTCACACTGTCGTTTAGGTGCATTATACTCCTACAAAAAGTAGGAGGAGTTATGGTTTGGTTTTGGATAAAGAGCTGAACACTAAAACAGATGTAGCAGAACAAAATCCCTTTAAAGTGTACATTTGCATCAATTTACAACAAATTTGGAGCACCTGTTTGGCACCGGGTTATTGTCCCTTTTTTTAACAGGTTTCTTTCAAAGTAAAAGGCACCAGATAGTCCTGCCTGTACATTAACTGTACATTATCGTGATCCGTGTGCAAGGTTCATTAGCTTGAATGAAATTCCTGCTGACTGAAAATGAACGTTGTAATTAGCGGAGGTCTGTGCCGGCAGAGCCACGCAAGCTTTACCATGGAGGTAATGGGATTCATGGAAAAGCCACCGTCTGCTGCTTCAGAGCTCAGGCGTGACTTCAGTGATAAACTGATGCCTCGCTGCTATTCAACCTGAAGAAGTCAGGATTCAGAGGAGGACCGCTTTAAAGATAATTGGGTTTTGGGTGTTTTTAACATGTTCTTGCGGCATTTTTCCCATGATGGGGGACATTTGTAAAAAAAATAAATAAATAAATAAATATGAAGCTTAAAATTACATTGCTTATTCAAATCATTATGAACCAGGAGCAGATGAAAAAATACCATTGGAAAAAGCTTGTAGGTGTGACAGAGAACCTACTACATACAGTAAGCCACAAGCTAGATGGCTTAAGGCCTGGAATTTGATCACATGTGAAAAATGTCTGAGGACTAACAGCTCTGGACTGAAAACTACAGCCTAACTGTGAGCGCACGTGCAAAAATGTGTTTGCAGCTCCACGTTTCCACGCCAGGAAATAACCTTACACTCTTAACCCTTCCGAATTTATTTGGAAAGTCACTCCACCAGACACAGACACAATTCCAGCCTTTGACACGCGCGTGATGCCTCCGTGCATGCACGCATGCTGGCTTCAGCAGCTCCCATGCAGTCAGCCACCGTCTGCTCACAAACAGCCCCTCCTCTTTGCTTTTTCTCTCTCCACCAACTGACTCCTCCTCTGCACCCCCCACCCCCCATGACACACACATACACAAAATGTTGCTTAGCCCTAAGCTGACCCGTTGTGTGTACTGACGTCACACAGTAGACAAGGGGAGGCATCATTCCAGACAGACACACATACACACATGCACACATGTACACACCGCAGCCGAAGGGAAAGCTGCATTCCAGCACAGGCGCACAAACACACATCACCACGCCTGGCGGTGGGAAGCTTGGGGAGCGCTCAGCTGTAGCAGGCAGGCGGGGTGGAGGATGGTGATAGTGGGGGGGGAAGGGATGGCTCTGAGCCAGTGTTCCTCTGAGCTCAGCACTTCCCCTTTCAGCTCCAGCCAGCCGCCAGTTTGCGTAACGCAGCTCCTGCAGCCGTGCTGGCTTGCGTTTAACCCCTTCCCTCCCAGAGTCATTGAGGTCACAGTCGGCTCTGGTCCGTCTGCTGTCCCCACGCCACTTCCTGGTGTATGGCCCCGCCTTCCCAACATCCCCCAACTTCCCCGTTATCCTACAGATCAGGCAAAACAGAAAAACCAGCAGCAATGGTTTGAACACCTAAACAGATCACGGTGAGTGACCTAGATCTATTCAAGTCCTAAGCAATTCTCTAAGTAGCAGTGAGCATGTTAACAGCTGCTCTGACAACCTTAACCCAGATTTTTTTATAGGTTTACACGTCACAAAAGAAAACATGTGCAATGTGACACAGCTTTCCTTTTAAGCTGTAGACCCTCCGATCTCCTCAGATCTCATGTGAATAGGCGTGCCCATTTCACAGAGACTTAAGGCATGGTACGTCAGGCACCTCCGTCCTTAAGAGACACTGAGAGAAAGTGTGACAGCTCACACAAAGGGCTGCAGAAGCATTCCACATTAGCAGAACAGGCATGGATCAGTGTGTGTGTGTGTGAGTGTGTGAGGAGGATTCCTCTCACGTCTAACATCTCCTGACATACGTCATCCAGCATCCCTCAAAGAGCGCCTGTGTGGAAGCTGTGGCCCTGTCAGAGATCCTGCACGCGCTCTTACAAGACACACCTTCACTGCACAGGCGAACACAAAATGAAAACAAACATCATTGAATGAATGCCAGCGCTGTGGCTGTGGGCCTCTTCCTGCGAGCGGGCATAACCGGGATGAAGACAAGGGAGGGATGGAAGAAGAAGGGGAGGAGGGGGAGGAAGAGAAAGGTCGGCCGTGTCTCTCCTCAATCGACGTGGTCGATTCACTTGCCTGCAGGCTATTCCTGTAAATATTGACGTTGACGTTAGCACCACTCTCTTAAGGATAAGCTAGAAAGCGAGGGGGTTAGATTTACTCTGCGCGAGCTGTACGCATCAGAAATTGCAAGCTGCGCTCGGCCTTCTCCAAGTCCATCGAGGAGAGACGATAAAAGACCGTCAGGGTGGGGAGATGCAACCACATAAGGGAACTGAGCTCTCTCGCTAGGTTTACAGCTTTCACTCTTCGCCCTCTCTGGATGGTTAAGGTTTCCACTTCCAAGCTAAAAGCAGGCAGATGACATCAAAACCTTCAGAGATGCCTATTTCCCAGAAACAGCTCTTATTTCATGTAAATAGCCACCTTTCATGGACTACATTGAGATAAATTGTGCCCTGCTGGACAATGGGGAGACAATACCCCCCCTCTCCTTTGTTGTCATCTGTATCTGTTGCCATAACAACACATATCTACCCAGAGTGATCCTGTATGTGCATGTGCGTGTTTGCATTCGTGGCTTGTATTTGTGGGGGCACACAGCATGCATGCATGTGGGCAAACACAGAGGAGCACAAAGGAAAGTGAGCAGGTCTGCACACATCGAAACAAAAACACAAATATTTCTCTGGTTCTCTGTCAAACACATGCGACAACCAGCCAAGCAAAAGCTAACAGATAACATCAAGCCACGGAAAAAAAATTCAGGTTACCCTTCCTTTCCAAACTCAGTAGCCTTTTGGGAGGCAGTAGAATTTTATTATTAATTGCTAACTTAATAAAAATAGAAATACTAATCCAAGTGTGACAACACTCTTTCCAAAAACATCTAGAGGTTCCCATCCAGCCGGTGGGGAATTAACCTGCAGCAGGGAGGCGGTGATGCTTGAATTAATTTAAAGTAGGTCAAAGAATCCCCTCTATCCTTTCAACTTTATGAAGAAATAAAAAAAGATTTTCCGCTTATTTAGATTCATTGATCCAACTAGAGAATAAACTAGCACTTGTAGACTCTCGTTACTTTTATTTAGGATGCCACATATGCCAGAGGGGAAGGCAGGGGCATTGTTTAGAAACCACGGAGGAGGTAAAAGGCTCAGCTGAGGGAGCACTTTTTCCTGGCCCACTGCAACTCCATCAGGAGACTCAGAGTCCTGCATATTAATCACGGGGACAGAGGGATATGTTTGCCTGTGTGTGAAAGAATCACCTCCTGTGGGCAAGTCAGCATTCACCCATGAAGTAGGTCATTGAAATTTGCCCAAATTAGGTCAGTGGCAGTCAATGGGTGCCATCCTGAATGAGAGGAAGGATGAGAGGAGAGGGGGGCAAGCCAAAAGCCTGCACGGTTAGGAGAGCGGAACCAAGCAGCTTACTTCATCTTAGCTTTTTACACTTAGTTAATTAAGGTTGCACTGGTCTGCACAAAACACACACACTAAGTTCAGTCCAAATCAAGGCTCGTGGCTGTGTTTTTTTTTCTTCCTCAAAACACCCAATCAGGAAGTTTATTTTAACCCTTTAAAGACCCACTACAATGAAAATTGTGTTTTTGGTGTTTTGAACATGTTCTTGTTGTGGGTTGTAAGGGGCTGTGGAAGAGCGTGTAAACAGATGGATGGTGGGAAATGGGGGCGGGCTTGTTCTACTATAACAGTTTCGCCCATAACTCAGACGTGTATTTCTAATGAACTACTACCGCTCTGCAGAAACCGTGTCCTTGAAAACAACACAGGTATTTTGACCACTAGAAACACTTACAAAAGATCAAAAGATGATTGGAGCGGGGCTTTAATAACAGTCGGACTTAGTTGCAGTTCTTACACTTCACTATTCCTGCATATAAGCTTCACGCACCCTTTCTTCTTGTTTTTTTTATACTGTTTATTGTAACGATTCTACAACGGGAGAAGGATTCTAGTGGCAAAATAATTTTTGAAGCCTGTGTCACCCTGTCATTTTCCTTCATTGTCCTTCATCTGCCAATCAGTGTGAAAAAAATGTCAATTCAAAGGAACTTTTGTTGCTTCCCAATATGCTCTGCACACAAAAACATAGAAACAATAAAGAAGGTAAAAGGGAAAGAAGCTTGGCCTAAGGGAGAAAGGAGCTAAATATTCTGAAACTAGTTGCAAGGGTTTTCACAGAGGAATTTGATGAGTACAGTCTGGGCTCCCTTGCCCCCGTTCCGATCATAAGAAATGTGCATCCCAGTGTAGCTGTGGGGCGCTCTATAAACTTCAGTCTGTCGGCTTTAAGTCAGTCATTTCAGAGCAGTCACACGTCAGACAGTAGGAAGAGCTCTGACATGTGTCTTTTGTGCGCAACGTCTGTTCACAAGAGTGATGGAGAAACCTGGGCCTGCACCTAATCATCCGAGCCTGCACCCTTGTGCTGACAGCAAAAAGAGGTTGGGGGTGGAGGAGGGACTCTGGCTCTCTTCTCTGGGCAACGATCAAACTTGAGCTCCTGGCTTGTCTGGAGATGTGACAAGGCCCATTTCCCCTTTCACTGCTTTCCCCCCATCCTCCCGCTGCTGCCAATCATGTGTCATATGCTTCACACTCTCGCCAGATGCACGCTTCTGTCTGCTGAGCTTATGTGTTTGCGCCCAGCCCGAGCCTGTCTATGAAAGTTGAAGGGATGCAAAAAAAACGGGAGGAAAGAGTATAAAAAAGGGAAGACATATGCAGCCGTGAAGCTTCGCTGGGATTGTTGAGCCAGAACTGACCGAATATAAAGGCTGAGTGCTGCTTAGAGTAAAGTGAGCCACAATGAGTTACAGTGACTAATGCTAGTAGCCAGAGAGAAAGATGCCTGGCTACAGAGGCTGGGTTTTGGAGCCAGAGAACTGAATTGCAGCCAAACTGAATGAGGCCTTAGTCCAAATATGCTGGGACGTTACCAAAGCCCCAGCAAAAGGCTGTTAGAGCATGGAGGAGGGAGGCAGGGCAGCAAGTACGTGGGCAAAAAGTACAAGGTGAGAGAAAAGAAAAAGAGAGGGTATGCTTCTATAAAGAAAGGGTTTTGAGGCTTTTCAGTCACAAAGGGGGATAGAGAGGGCTGCTTTGAGAAAACTGCTGAGAGTCAGGAAGAGCTGGAGCTCAGGCTCAGGGCCAGCACTGAGCAGGGGCTGCAAAGAGAGAGGAGCCAAGGCTGGAGCCCAGACGAGGGAGGAATGGAGTGGAGGGAGCGGAGAGTTGGAGGAGGCTGTGGCAGAGCTGGGGCTAAGGGCAGGGGCCCCAGCTTTAGATTTAGTCAGCTGTTCTCCTGGCCAGCAGCTGGAAGAACGGAAGAGGGGAGGAAGACCGAACAGAGAAATTCATGGGAGAATTTCAACTGGTAAAGTGGGAGGTGGCGGGGAAGACAGGGTGGTGGAGGTTTGGAAAGAGGACAGTGGAAAACCCATTAGATTCCTATGAGAGGGAACACAGCGCTGAGAACAGACAGACTGACAGAAGGTGGTTAAAGCTCACTGGCTTTGACCACTCTTCCTCCCAAAACCCTTTCTCTTTCTCCCTTCCACCTTCATTCTCCGTCAACGGTGAGCCATCCTCTATAGCTCTAACTGCCTTTTCAACCAGTAATGCCTCAACAACAGCCCCACTATTCATTATGCATGACCTGCAGGCGTGGCACTAAGTACACACACAAAGATCCTGAACAGGTGACCCACACTGAAGCACAGAAGGATCACACATAAACTGGAAAAGCAAGGTCTGCAGCTCGGGGTGCACTGAGCGACAGACAACAAGCAACAACAGTTGTTCAGAGGAAAGACATAGGAAGGTGAAATAATGTATTTAAAAGGGAACGCACACACAGTTTGCATAAAAGCTGAGAAATGAGATTTAAAGTAAGGTACAAGAGACAAGGGGTGAGGGTTCACCATGGGGCAAACAGCAACTGCTAGCAAAGCACTTTACAGCCTATTATATTCCATTCAGATGGACCGGGGCGTCGGAGATAAAAGCATTTAGTCTGTGCCTTGCTGAATGACTCAGCACTTGGACGATTCACAGGTGGACCCCCTCATAAGTGCACGATGCATGTCAATATGGTAACTCACAAGTGCAAAAAGATACTCACTCCTGCATGTGAGCCTTTTAGTTTTCTCTCATCCTTTATCTCTTTTGGTCGACCTCAACCTTTTAACCCTTTGTGCAATTTCATATTTGCTAAATGCGTGTTCTTGATCGTGGCCATGGAGCTTCTTCTTGGTTTACTTTTTCTACTGTTTACTAGCGCACGTCGGCCACTTACAGTTGCAAGCGGCTTAGTGCGAAATGTCAAAGTGGTACAAATCTCACAAATCTTGCTCCAGGCTTTTTCTTCCACAGCTCTATAATGATGTATAACTGAGTTGGTGTCATACAATTCCAGCAATTATTAATTTCTCTTCCATGATCAGTGTCCAAATGATTGGCACTTGGAAGAATTAAAAAGGACAACATCCATACGTCACTACCAAATCCAAGTGATTTAACTTCTAACGCGTGTTCAGCGGCTGCGCATTTTGTACGTAGAGCATGAAAACGGTCTTCAGGACATGTGTACTTACACGTGGACGCATTTATGCGCTTTTACATAGACTTTCATTGGAAGTGGCCGCTTGAAGGCGCATTGCTGAGGGCGTTGTAAACATAGCTTTAGATTTTACTCAGGATTCAATTAGGAAGAAGAGTACAACTGGGCAAAAAAAAATACTTAGCACTTCCAGAGCACATATTGTGCACAGACCCATCTTTAAAATTAGGTTTGAGTTTTGCCATGTTAATCTTCTTCCCGTCTTTCCTTTTCCTCTCATTTACCGTTGTTATGGTAGACAGTTCCCCCTCCTCTGTCTCCTCCTTCTACTGCTTCCTCTCCATCACTGTTGTCTTTACCTCCACCCATCTGCCCTTTCCTTTTCGTTCTACCTCTCTGCTGTTTCATCCTCCCTTCGGAGGTGGTTAATGGCACAGGGATCCAGCGTGGAATATAGATCAGTGTGAGATGGATGGGGCACCAGGAGCTCCGGCCTGTCCCGTCGGTCCCAGACCAAAGATTAACTAAATATTAGCTGACAGGAAGAGAGAGGCAGGAACACAGCTGCAGCTGCCAGTGCCACTGCTGGCAGAACAAACGGCAGAGGCTGTTTTTAACCCCATTCGCTCTTGGGAAGAGAGACAGACGCCTGCCATCAACACACGAAAGGCAAAAATACACAAACTCATTTGGGCAAACATAATGCCATGGATGCACATGCTATCAAAGCACTCGGGGAGAAGAAGTCAACTAATCACATTCTTCCTCTCCACCCCCCTGCCCTGCCAAGGCGGATGGCAGGAGAGGTGTGTGTGGGAGGTAGAAGAATACATTTTTATTAGGCAATGTGTCCCTGCTTTATCGATCACTTGGCTCCTTCCCTCCCCTTTTCTCACTCGGCCCCCACTCTTTCCATCCCCTCCTTTTGTTATTTCAGGCGCGTGTCTGCCATCCAGTTCAATTGAGTCAGGGTGTACATCAGAGAGGACCATTACCCATGTCTCCCTGGGCTGGGGCTGTCACTGTGTGTGTGGGAGGTATGGGGTGAAGCGATTCAGCCACCCAGGAGGGACAGCTAGCCGCTTAACGGCTAGCCAGACAGACAGATAGTGGGATTTGGGCAAGAATGCGGACAGACAAGGCAGAAGAAATACACAGTGGCAGACAATCACTCTCAACTGTGCCAACTTTTAACAGTAAAGATGCTATAAGTAGGCCTAAAGATGAACTTCAAGCCTACTCCTTTAGTAGTTATAGAAAAAGCTCAGTGCACATGTCAATGAAAACTCTTAAGTACAACAGGATGGAACATTAAAAGTATATCTTATCAAGAGCTGAAACTTTTGTATAAAAGCCTTTGGCACAAGATGGGTTTCTGAAAAGCATACCATGCTGAACTCCAAAAAAAAAAAATAGTACTAGGAAAACATAAAACTGCAAATGATTTAACAACTTCAAGGAAAGACGCCACAGGAAATAGGCCAAGTCTTGTTTCTCTCATAATTCTACACAGTAAACACAGCTTCTAAATGTAGAAACAGTGATAACCCTGGAGGTTTGGATGCAGACTGCTAGCATTGAGCGTGGCACAGACAGAAGAAGTTAGCAATACAGCTAGGCTTCTTCTTTTTCTTCTTCTGGGTTTTTAGACACAGCAAAGGCAGGTATAAGATTGAGCAACAGCAAAAAAAAAGGAGTCAAATAGCAATGAAAAAAAAAGTCCTTCAAAGCAAAACTCTTTACAGAGAAACTACATTCCTGCAGCAAATGAAAGCCTAGCCTTCCTTCCTTTAAATCACTTCTGTTCTCTTTGTTTCTCTCATGCCTGGAGAGCCTTTCTAACTTTATTCAGCACTGCTCTGCCTCAGAGCGATGAATGCATATCTCACATGCCACACAGCCACGACATCACTGGACCATGCACAGCGAGAGGCACCTTGAACTCCAAGGACCTCCTCCACAACAATACACTTGAGCTTTATGGTAGAGATGACAGAAAGGGATAAAGCCCTCCTCTCACTCGGGCTTGGACTCCAGATTCTCCTCCAAAAGATTAGGTGTATTATCTATCTTCATTTTCAACTCAGAAATGGCTTTTTAGATTTCCTCATTTAGCTTTGTCTTTCTAGATCATTGTGAAACAATAATGTAAGCATGGGCTCTTTTTTCCCCCCCACAAGTTGAGCAATCAGGCACGAGAGGGCCTGACCAGAATGACCTTTGACTTCAGTAATTCCCTAAGGGTTAAGTGAAGAGGTCACCCCAGGGCCACTTCAATAATGGAAGAAGGACCAGTCAATGAGCGAACACCTCTGTCGGTGTGTACGTGTGTGTTTAAGAGGGGTCAGTGACAGGTAAAACCTTTTTCTGGTGTTTATTCTGAGGCGCCTATGTGGTGGCGCCTTGGCAATATGTGCCTTAAAGAAAGGGTGCAAGTGTGCATGCATGGAATGAATGGAAATAAGATAATGCGTGAATGATGACAGACGGGAATGTCATCCACTCTCTTATCATTAACAGCTCACCTTTATTCCACCTGACACACTGCCATAAACACCCTCACAGAGCCATTACCACACAAAGACGTACACCCACATGTTCATATCCTCAGACAGATAAAGAAAGCCAAGAGAATGCACCTTTACTTTGAAAGGCTGTGCGTCTAGTTGGAGGAGTTTGTCTAGAATGCAAGTCAGTAAAGGCAATCCACCCAAAAAAAAAAAACATTTGTATTGACAGTTTAGGTTTGTGTGTTACAGGAGAAAAATGTAGTGTGGTGAGTTTATATCATAGTATGTCAAGAATCTTGTATAGACATATCAAAAGGAGTGCTCTGAATAATTCACAGCTTTCAAGTAACACAATTGTGATTTCACAATAAATGTTTTGGGTTGATCCAAAGCTGTCTGCCTTCTGGGGTGAAACAGCTGTTGACCAAACTACACAGAGGTTTTTTAAGCATAGCTTTGCTACAAGCTGTTCAATATATTCCTATATGTAAGGTTTGTGGAGACACTGAAATTCCCTGCTGTAGGCAGAGCATTGCGTCTACTTTGTGCTTAATTCAGCAGCTCATTGGTGTAAGGGAGAATTTATTAAAAATAGCTTGAACCAGACAACAGAAGGCTGAGCACTGCATTCCTCTGTTGATGTGATTATTGCTAAATCGAACAGAGAGCAGTGGCTAGCAATAAAAGTCATTACTAAAATTGTGGGGAGGGGGGGGGAATCCTTTTCATAGTGGCTTTTGTCGTTGTGGACCCAAAAGCTTGTTTTGTCTACTGTTGCTGTTTAAGGCTCCGCCACTGAAGAAAGACTTCAGGAACCAAATGTTCCGTGGAACCGAGTATGAATTCCTAGACAGAGTCTGCCAGGCCATGAGCTTTACTGACGCACTCCTAACTGCCACAGTCTGGGACAGGAGACAAGGCAAGCTGGAGCAGAGACTGAAGCAGACATTACAAACCTCATCTGGAACTTTATTACTTTAGCTGGTTTATTTAAACAATGACCAACACAGACCAAGCTCCTTTCTGTAGCAAATATAATGCGTGTCATTTTAAAGAGGGTTTTTTTTTTTTTATTATTTTGGGCGTTGGGTTAAAAATCCTGGCAATGTTGCCAATTTGGGGGAAAATGATTTAAGGGGAGACGGGCGGCAACAACTATTTCTAGGACCAGGAATTCGGCTGGTACATAAGCTGGATCCAGTAAGGTGGATAAAACAGAGGGCGGAAAAAGCCACACAAAACGCACTCCTTACTTAAGCGGCCAGAACTGCCTAATGGTACATCTTGCGTAAAATGTTGAAAATGCAAAAGCTAAACACATAAGAGGATGCAACATCGCTGACTGCAGGACATTATGGTTTATGGTGGAAAATGACTTGTCCAAGGGCACGTCTGAGACGACAGCTGGTAGTTTGGAGCAAAGGAAGAGACAAGAACAATGTTCCCATGGAAAAGTAAACTACAATATCAACTTATCAGGTGCAAGGTGTCACTGTCAGTTACAATTTATTTTATAGTTTCCATTGTTTGTTGGGAAAAATCCTAGAGAAAAGTGCTTTGGGTTCACTTCTTGCTGGCAATTACAGTTATAACTTAATTGGATTCTGGATCTATTAAGAGTACAGCCGTGGAACCGTTATTGGAAATGCCAGATATTATTTGGTAAGGCAGTGTTGTATAAAAAAACTCCAGGGTACGTATGTGTGATTTACTGAAAATAATAAAAGCCAAACAGTTTATATAGCAAAATCCGTTAAACTGCAAGGCCACACAGAAAGAGAGGCCAAGTTAGTGTTTACATTACACAAAAGCTGAAAGGTATCCTATCCTCTTTCCATTTAGCCGTGATGGGACAAAGCCCTGGAATCTCTCAACTGAACAGAGAGGCTACTTTCTCATATGACTCTTCACGTCCATGCTGCTGCTGCCCCTCTCTCTTGGACAGCCAGATGTTTACATTTGCTCTGGGCTCTGCCATGTTTCCATGACGATACAAGCAGAGTTTTTCACATGCCTAAGGGTAGACCTGAGGCACCAAATACTGGATCATTGCTCCATCAAAAACCCCACGTCAGAGTTACGTTCGCAGATGATGTTTGGCCAAATTTGCAATTCACTTTGACCTCTGACCCAACTAAAATTAGAATATCCCCCAAATCACTTGATTAAAATTAAACTGACTGATACTTTCTTAGGCCTTACTTCTGCTTGACATGTTCTACAAGTAAAGCCTCTCCAAAACACCCTGCTTTCCCATACCTCAGAGCCTTTTTGGAAGCATTGAGTCTCCTTGTCTTTGGTGGTAGGTGTGTGGGCTCATTCTCAACGGGCATTATAAAAAGATAAAGGAACTGACTAACCTAACAGGAAAATAAAACCAGAACCACCCACATAAAAAGGCACAGCCCACACACAAACAAAAAGAATTAGCCCCCACTCATCAAAAACTCAGGGGAGCCTGGCAGTAAAGTACAGACGACATGCTGATGCAAGATCAAGGTTTTAATTGTAAACTCACCGTCTTGGACAAAATGCCTGAAATGTCAATGTGGGTCCTCAAGATGCTTTTGATTGGCCTTGCGGAGGGAGAAATGCATGTTAGTGTGCAAGTGCACATTTCTGCAAGGCATTAAGCCTACTGCTTTGTCAATGTTTTTTTTGGTGCATTTTGTGCATTGTTACATGTAAGATAAGGGCCAGAGTTTCGTTTGAGTAAAAGACCAATACCTCACAATATTTACAGAAAACCTAACAAAAGGTCAAGAAAAAAATCAAAAGTTGATTTTTAAAGTCGAACAAACCGGCATTTGTCAGGATTTTCTCCGTCTGTGTTTGAACAACAGAGAGTAAAATCAAAATACAGGGAAACACCCATCTAATAGTTATTTCTGCATTTCATTGACACCATGATAAAGAGGGAGAGAGAGAGAGAGTAGATGACGCAGAAACCTAATTAAGATTCTCCAGAGCATGAACAAATTAACCTGAGTTATGGGCATGCAGAAACAAAAGACAGACACACACATTTGCATGCACACACGCACAAATTTGTATCTGAAATAGGTGAAGCCGAGGCGGATGACATTCACACTCAAATAGGCATGACTGTCATGGACATTCAGTGATATTTCAGGCAGAGCAAAAGAAAAGTATTCCAGGCCATCCAGCTTAACATCACCTCGGTGGAAAATACAGCAAGATAGACAACGGAATATACTAATTGAATTTAAAGCAGCCTTGAAGTATTCGTCTCGTCAGTCAGATTTGGGGCAGCAGCATGTTAAAATGACATGTGGTTTCATGTGAAATATTAGCCTAACAAGGAGAACTGGATAAATAGATTGTAGCATGTAGCCTATGCTAATGAAACTGCAGAGAGCAACATATGCCAGGCAAGAGCATGGCACTCCTTGGGGACATGGGCTTATGGTAACAGGATGGTAAGAGTTAGGTGGGTGCTGGGTGATATGTTTATTTTGTGTGTGCCATTTGTGCATAAATCCCTGTGAGGTTGTGGACAAAGGTTAAGTAAGATGAAGGTGAGGGATCAAAAGGGGAGGAGTAGGACTGTCCATAGCCTGAATAAATGAGACAAAAGGGGACGAACTTGACCCAGTCTGTAGTACTATAACAGGAAGGGAGGTAATGAAGTGCAAACATGCTTTGTCATGCCATACAAGAGCCATAGGATTAGAATTCTATAATTAGAGGACGGGGCTCCATAATACTAGCCCTCCTTTCAGCTTGATGAGTTGCTGAGTCTAAATTACACAGGGGGGGCCAGAGAACAGATGCTGTGATCAGAACCAGCAGGTCTAGAAGTTTTCTGTAGTTCCGCTACCGTTGACATATAACCAATCAAAAACGAATGGAAAGGGAACTTGTCACGGCTGTGAAATTGGCATTTCTGTAGTCATCATATGACAATATTTTGATTTTGTGGTGGACTTGATGTTTGTTTCTACACACTTCTAAAGTCCCACTCTAATGATCATTTAATCTATTGTTAAAGCCTTTTCAGTGGTCTTTTAATTATGACTATGCCCTTTTTAGGTAAACTAAAAAAGCCTGTACTTCTCGCAAAGTAAGCCTTTCCCTACTTCCCGACATCCCTTTGTTTACACGCACTCCAACTAGCTTACAGCCTCTCACAACCTCAACCTAAGATCATCGTTTGACGTTAAAATGACAAACAATACCAATCCTATCCAGCCGTACAGTTTGAGCCAGATGAAAACTCGGACAAGGAAAACGAAGATGTACATGGATCTAGTCGTCGACGAGTGAGTGCATCAGAATGGATCACTCTGAACCTGGGAGCTTGTGGCCTGCCGACTGTTGCACCTACGACAGACATTTTTCAACAACGTGTTCTTGTCTGTTCCTGATTCACAACAATCTGAATAAAAGAAATACTCTGAAGTGCAATTTT
The DNA here is from genome assembly GCA_036245035.1 of Adrianichthys oophorus. Lineage (NCBI taxonomy): Eukaryota > Metazoa > Chordata > Actinopteri > Beloniformes > Adrianichthyidae > Adrianichthys > Adrianichthys oophorus. The sequence goes on along the minus strand of BSAI01000189.1, from coordinate 17,459,939 downwards.
CAGCCTAATTTACTTTACATATTTCCTCCATCATGAGAAAAATGCATGTTAAAAACACTAAAACGTGACTTTCATTGGAGTGAGGCTTTAAGGTGCAACCTTTGTCAAATTACCCAAGAATCTTAGTAGTGGTCTGGTTGTATGATGGGTAGATTGAAGACAAAAGCTGGGTTGTATAACCCTGGTATAACTGTGGACCAATGGCCTGCAAGATAACACTTGCACTCATATACCGATATGCATATTTATCCCAAAGGCTGGCATTGGAACAGATGAGCTCGCATGGGAGAACGAACAAGCCATCCATCTCACTCCCTTTCCATTTCTGCGCTTCATTCTTTACTTTCACACATTCCCTTCACTTGCAATCACCATTTCAATGCCTCTTTCCTCTCTTGCATCTTCCACCCACATTTTCCCTCTAGGCTTCCCTTCTTTTTCTTGATATCACCCTATCTATTGCTCTTCCCCTGAAATGCCATCCCCCTGTTTCTAACTTCCACAGCACTGATGTATGTATGGAAAGAGACGGAGGAAGAAGAAAAAAAGGAAAGGCATGTGATTAATGTCTTTGAGAAAAAGATAAATAATCACAGGAGACTGGGGGCTGGTAGTTGGCCTTAGGGGAGTAAATATGGAGAGTTTTATAGCTGCTCACTTGGGAGAGAGGGAGGTGGAGGAATAGATGGGAGGGAAAGCAAAGGAAAACGGCGACAACAGATTCATTCAAGTATATTAGCTTTTCTCATACATAATAACCTCCTCATCTCTTTCACTGCGCTACTGTCTTTCATCATCAACACTGAATCCCATCCTGCTGACAGCACAAGCGCATGGACTGCAGCACACAAAGCCACGCATGCACGTTCAAGTGCACACATACACACTCTGACAATCACCCCTGCACTTTTTGTTTTCCAGGCCAGACCAACGATATGGGCCAATACATGTGGAGTGTGATGTGGTTGACAGCCCCCCTCCCAAGCTGCCCTGCTTTTAAGCACTCATCCTCCAGTGGGCCGCCTGTCCCCTGGAGTAGATTGCATCTTTTATTTATCATTTGCTTTCCTTGGCTTTATCTTCCCCAGCACAGAAAGAAAGAGGGAAAAAAAGTGAAAATTGCAATCAGCATAACATGCCCTCCCCCTGCTATGTATTCGCTTGTCATTCTCCACTCTCTGTGAGCATGCAGGATGAGGCTGACAGCCCATGCAAACGAAGACACATCCAGAAGCATGCACAATCCCCCTCTGTTATCAAACCTCCCCATGCACACACTGACACACATACTTTTCCACACACACAAAGCCTCAAATAGACAGAGAAAGTGACTCCGTTAACCATTTTGTTGCTTTTTGAGCACACAAATCTGGTCACGGACACCGAGACACCGTTTCTTTCTTTCTTTTTTTCCCCCAATCACCCCAGGCTGTGTGCTTAGCTTTACGAAACCCCCAAAAGAGTGAGCACATAAATGAGCCTAATGCTGGAGAATCCGGTAAACAGGCCAGAGAGGGAGGGGAGAGCTCCCTGCCTGTCTCGCCTGCTCCATGGCTACTATTGTGCACAGCACATTCTCTGAGCCCACAAGAGCTGAAGCCATCTCCACACAGATTCTTTTGGAGGGGAGGCGCACAGGGGGGGGGGTTAGGAAGATAGTAAGCCAAGAAGTGAGGGAGGATAAGGGATGGAGAGGGTGAAGGAAGGAAGGAAGGAAGGAAGGAAGGAAGGAGGGAGGGTGGAGGAAGATCATGCATAAAATCTTGTTTGCGGAATGCATTAAGATTCAGATGGACTGGGGAGGGTAATGGGATTAGAATCCTGAACCCTTTCCAAGGGTGGGGAGTCGGATTGACAGCTGAGTCTATTGCACTGACGAAAGCAGTGAAATATTGGAGCTCTGGCAAAGAGGCAAGCAGGGGGTTGCAGAACCACCTTTTTGTTTGTTTGTTTGTTTCTGCCTCTACAAATTATGCAAGTGAGACTATATCGATATCTATATATATATCTATAGAGTCATGCAGCCTGGGCACTACTGCAGGAAGCTCTCACAAAGGTGTTTGGCAAACAAAATAGAAGCACTGTGGCTTTAAATCACCGTCCCTCCCACCCTTTCTAAATATCGTCTATTTAGCCAGCGGTGAAAAGATATAGGGGGCTTTTGTCTGCGTACCCAGTGGTGGGGGCACGAAGAGCTGGAAAGACACAAAAATAGGAACAAAGTGCTAAGCTTTCCAATTGCTTTGGGCCATTCAGTGCGCACAGCTCAGTGGGCAAAACAAGAAGTGAGCTACTATTACGGGCTTATCTGAAAATGGGCTGTTCTCACACATCTATAGGCTGCTGTGCATTGATTTCCATCCAGCAGGAAGGCAGCCCCCTTTATCGCTGAATGCAAACAGCCACAGTGGTGTGTTTTTGTTTACCGCAGGCTTCTTTTTCATGCGTTACAGTCCACTCACCGACTTGTAATACGTTGTCCACCCAGCCGCTCTCTAGCAGAGTGACACCCCGTAGGAAAGGCAGCTGGGTCTCATCATTATTGTCCCCGCTAGTTCCACTTTCCTCTCCTCCGGCGTTGAAAGAGGAATACATACAGATCTCCTTTTCGCTTCTAGGAAATGACCAGTATACGATCCTCCGCTGGACGGGCTCTGGGATCCTCTCGAAGCGCTCTTCCACCCTCTGAAACGGCCACTTCTCCGCGACTCGACGTGCCGCGATGTCGAGCAGCGACTCGGGGTTGTGCGTTTTTCCGTTCCCAGAGCCTCCCGGAGCGGAGCCCGCACCGCCGCACAGGACTCCTCCAGCCCGCTGCCCCTGCCTGCACACCGAGTTGTAGCCGGGCCGCCAGCAGAGCCGCTTGGCCGGGGGCTGCTGGACTCGCTCATCCATGTTCGCACCGCTTCCAACCTGAAGCGCAGCTCCTCTCCGATCATATAAACGGGATAAGGAAGAGAAAAGGGCAATCTCGCACCGATTGTTTGCCGTACATGGACGGACTTTCCTTATTTGGGAATGTGGGCGGAGCTTGCGAGTTCCGTGAAGTCCTTTGTGTTGTCAAAGTAACGAGGATGGGCGGCCTCCTGGAACGCAGCCAGCGCACGAGTGGCGCTATAAAAGGAACTGGAGGCGGAATTCCCGAACGTCGGCAAATCCTTTGTGAAGCCGTTCGGGAGCAGGAGGGCGGAGCCCCGGCGGCCGACAGCCTTTGAAGTTCCCTTCTTATTTGAGTTTAAAGGCGGGGACTTAATCCAGGGGCGGCCTTGTAGTTTCCCACAGGGGTAAAGGGGGGCAAGAAAACCAACAATTTTTTTCTTTGGAGCCTAAGCTACCACCCCAGGCTCCAGCTTCTTCAATAACAACATCATAGTTGTTTTTAAGCTTAGGTCTGAAAGAAGTTTTAGCTGTCAGGAAGGGACAGGCCGTGGGAGGAGAAAGAAGATATGCAGCAGGGCATGCCTGTCTTCCAAAGTCACATCAGTCATTTTGGTTAAGTTGTTTAGCTGGCTATTGCTAAATCTACAATTCCTTTTGTTTATTCAAGCCCAATTAAAAAAAGACAATTTCTCTTCTGTGTGTCTTTGGGACTCTTACACTATTGCTTTGTGAAATTTTCCACTTAAAGCATATATTTTCCTGAAATACTTTTTTGTGGAAAAATCTTTTTTGTGTAAACTCAATGTCAGATAGAATAAATTATTTGTTTTAATTTGAGATTAAATCATGATTATGTTAATTTAACATGATAAAGGCGCACACTCCAGTGTGTTTTAAAAGTGGTTCCATTTGTTTTTTAATTATGATAATGCCTTTTTTAGCCAAAATAAAACATCTTTTTTAGGACATAGTTTCTGTAGTTCATTAGCAATTCACCTCTGAGTAATGGGCTTGCCTGTTGGTATGAAGTAAGCCTCCCCCTACTCCCCAACATCCATTTGTTTACACGCTCTCCCGCTATCTTAAGGTCCCCTCACATCCCCGATGTAACATTAGCGGTGCAACAAAAATGGCGAGCAATATTGGAGTTATCCAGCCATACAGTTTTGAGCCAGACTCCAGGACAGACGGGGAAAACAAAGATGTTCAGTGGAGCATGGAGCTTGTGGCTTGCCATAATACCATAATAGCTTATACGTAATACCTATAAGCTTCTTCCAATGGCATTTTAGTGTCTGTTCCTGATTCACGATGATTTGAAAAAAGATCATCAGAAAAGTTATTTTAAAATTAATTTATTTAATATATGCCCATCACCATGAGAAAAAAGGGATAAACACCCCAAAAAAATAATTGGAGTGAGTCTTTAAACAGATGTTTAAATTTGACATTGCATTTTATTCTGCACATAAACAAAATGTCATAATATCTGCTGAGAACACTTTGAAGGGTTATACGCAGCAAAATAATAGTTTTTTATTTATTACTCTGCAATCCCATGCAACTCAGTGCAGGTTTTGTAATATTAGCACCAACCACTAACACTGGATTACAGTCTAATGTGCATTGCTTCATAATTCTGGGATATAAATCTGGACTAATTTTCATGAGGAAGTTGATTAATGTTGCTTCCCTGAAGATATTAGAGTATTTGAATGTGGCATTGTTTTGAGCTTTGTTAATCAGAGAGAAGTTAGTTAGTTATTGGGTAATTATAGTAAAATTGTATGTAAAAGTTAATAATTGATTTATTACACAATTTTCTATGGGTTTGAAGAATAAAATATGTCTCAAAATACTTTTATTTGAATTTGCTTTTCTGCTTTAGGGCTTCATTTCTTGTTCAGATAATTATTCTGAAATTAGACCAGAACTTCTTGCTTTCTGGTCAATTTCTGTTACAAACATTCAACTGATAGTGAACTTTAGTTTATATTTGAATGGACTTTCTTTCTTTTTTTTTTTACAATAACCATGGTACTCAAACCAGTTGAGCTTGTCAGCGTGTTTTTCTTTGTTACTTTCTTGTAGGCATTGTCTGCCAACAATGTCCAGAGAAGTGTTGGCCTCACATCTGAAGGAGAAAAATATTCATCAGGAGTTTGGGTGTGGTGAAATTCCCACATCCCTATACTGCCTTCTTTGCTTTTCTATAGCACAAGCTAATGTTTATGTGGTGGGAACCAGCAGTCTGGGGATGAGTTCCTTGTCAACAAAAATCGCTGGTTTACCAGAATGGGTGTTTACAATGCATCTGTCCACTGCATGTGTTCACAGCTGCCCCTGTCCCTCCTATGTGTGAAAGTCTAAAAGGCTGGCCTTTGAACTGTTCTGAAAGTGATCCATGCAGTATAGACAGAGCAGATGTGACCTAACCTGATTTGGTTTCAATACTTCCCCATAGGAAGTTCACAAAGCCTGCAGGTCCTTCTTTGTTATGATAGTCATTTTTCTCAGAGGGTCCAGGGGAGCCTTTTATTTTTCTATCTCAGATGCTGCTTTTATGTTTTATTTTATTTTCGAGGGAACATGATTCTATACATTAATGGAAGATCTAGGTCAACCATCTAATGTACAGTAATACAAACAAACAAAAAAATCCTAAAATATTTGCTTGAGAACTTTGGACGATGTAATGTGAACATGTTTCCTAATTTTATGAAGTTAAGGGACTATGCTTTGCATTTTCTAGAAAATTGATTTTATGCATTTTCTTGTATAATCACAAGTGAAAAAGATGCAGCATTCAAAACACCAGTTACAAATGCAATTTCACCAAGAAACTAAATTATTTCGCGAGATGTTTTGAAATGTTTGCAAAAGGTTATTAGAATAGTTGTCCATTTACAAAAAAAGAGAAACAACTATATGTTCAAAATCCGAATATAAAATCTGTTTTAATTTAATTTAGTTTATGTGCTAAATTACACGTGAGAACACAATTGTGAGTATTCTGATTTTTTTCGGGTTACGTAAATGCCTCTTCGGTTGGGAGAGATTTACTTCCCGGAAGACGTTGATGAGACGTGGATTGACGCGACCCTAAAACCGTTTCTACACTCCGGTGAGTTTATTATTAGTTTTTCCCTCACAATTTTGAAGGTTACAGAACAAATCTATAATCTTTAGTAAACTTCTTTATCATTTCACAAATAAAACTATTGCACTTTTTAGCCTGGATTCGACGGTTTTGATTTTGGAAGTCAGGCCGTTATAGTGTTAGCTAGTTAGCGAAGTCGTTCATCCAAATCTAAGATGCTCAAACCGAACTTTAGCCACAGACAAACTAAATTTGTTGGTGCTTCGTTAGCATTTCCTTTTTTAACGTTTCAACAATGTAAATAGTTCACAGCTGCATCAGCTTAGAGACAAATTTTAGAAACCCTAGGAGCAAATGCTAGCTTGTTTTGCTAGCTTGTGCTGGACGTTAGCACAGGCAAAAGGCTGGTTAACAATTGTAGTCACTAATTATCTACAGTGTACACGTTAGCGAGTGAGATGTTGTCCTCCTTTTTTCAAGGTTTTGTCAGTAGACACATATCATAAAAAAATGTGGATAAACCTTTGGGCTTTCGGGTTAATTGTATATGGGAACATCCCCCAATTTATGTATACACAATATCATATGTATCTCACAAAGAGATTAATTTAGACAATCAACAACAAACAAAAAACATCTATGTAGAGATGGTAGTATAAGTAATTAATTTGAATTAAAAAAAAAAAAAACTTAAAACAGCATTTCAGTTTATCTGTGGTGTAAGAATGTATTACTATATTAATAATATTTAAGCAGAATTTTTTTTGTTTCCTTACATTAATTTTGCAATCAAAACAAAACAATATTTGAAGTAAATTGTTTTAAATCATAAAGTAAATCTAATCATGGAGTTATAAATTAAAGTCCAATTGATTCTGAAGTTTGGTTGGAATACCCAGCCCCATTCTAAGTGCACATTTAAACATTAAGTATCATAAAAATAGATTTAAAGTTGATCTAGTTCTTGGTTGGTAAAGTACTTTTCTTGATGCTTTTCTTCAGGTTTGCTTAAACTTGCCTGCTCCAGACCAGGATGATTGATGTTCGAGCATGGGCAGAGTACATGGTGGAGTGGGCTGCCAAAGACCCCTACGGTTTCCTCACCTCTGTCATACTGGCCCTAACACCTTTCTTCATCGCCAGCGCATTGCTGTCCTGGAAACTGGCCAAAATGATCGAGGCACGTGATCGAGAGCAGAAGAAAAAGCAGAAGCGTCAAGAAAACATAGCCAGAGCCAAGAGGACCAAGAAGGACTGAGGGTCACAATAAGAGAATGAGGGCACATAAAAAGCGATATGAAACCATCAGAAACCACTGCCTTCTTTCTTCCAAATGACAGTGTCCTTTCTCATTTGAGCTGTTATGTCATCACAGGGCTACTATGCCTCACGCATAGGAGGCGTGGCGTTGGCCCTGCAGACCTTTGACAGTGCTGAGATGGACACTAATGCCTACGGAAGGCTTGTTCCACTGAGACTCTGGTCAGCAAGAGCTCAGCGGTTATCCAAGTGATGTTTTTATATCAACACCTGTAGTTGTGCAGCTGTTATAACAGTTATCAGTTTGACTAATTTGACATGACCGTTTAAATGTCTTCTGATCTCTTTTTCAACTACGTTGCTTCCGAGCATCCCAAAGTATTAACTTTTTGTCAATAAAATCTTTTATGGATGAAAATGTTAACTTTTAGAAAAGTGTTAATACTTTTGATTTTGTAAACATTCAAAAGATGATAAATCAGAGGGACGTTTGCCTCTTAGATGAGGTTTTCAATTTCAAAGCGTACACATTTTGAAAAACTTTAAAGTTGCACAAACTACTAATTTTTGCAAATATACATTTTTTTTTAGATTTTTTTTTTAAATTAGCTGGTTATAACAAAAATGACAAGGTTCGGACAGAGATGTTTCTGTTTATTGTTCAAAATGTTGTTGGAGACCAATTCGTTGCCATGGATGCATACACAAATAAATGGCTAAATTTAAAATGAAGTTATTCATTTTTTCTATACATGGACATTGCTATTAAAATTTGCAACAACAGACACTGAACTCGTAGATAAATAGAAAATTTTGAATGTTGAAGAAAACATTTAAAGTGTTCTTGTTTTTTAATCTAAACAGTTTGTACTAACTGAAGAACAAAATTATTTTTGAGGATTTGTATAAGACTTGTCTGGGTGCTCATACCAGTCCATGGTGATAACCTGACATATCCATTCTGAGTGTCACTTACTCCTAAAAGAGCTTTTATTATAAAAACAATAGCCTCAACCAGCCCCTGCGACAGACTGGCGACCAGTCCAGGGGTGTACCCTGCCTTCGCCCATGAGTAGCCGGGTTAGGCTCCGGCAACCCCGTGACCCCGAAAGGGATAAAGCGGATTGGAAAATGAATGACTGAATGAATGAATGAATAGCCTCAACCAATATTCAAAATTAGAGATTTATTTGCACAGCAATAATTGGCAAAAAAAGACTACTGAACAGACTACTACTTTGGCTTAATTTTAAGTCATCTAGAAAAAAAAGTAACTTTACATTCTATCTATATAACAAAATGGTTATTTTGCAGGAGAGTCTGGTTTTAAACAAACAAATGTACTTAAAAGATTGAGAAAAATAATTTTTTGATCCTTTTAATATACATATTTGAAATGTATTTTGTTTTCCTTTATCTTTTACATAAATCTGCATATTTCACCATAACATTTAATTTCATTTATGTACAGTATGCTTTACCAAAAAAAAAAGTCATATCTGATTCACTTTCTTATATTTTTCTCTTGTAAATAAAACCTAAAATAACTTCTAACAAGCAGAGATGATAACATGTCAACTGGGGTTTTTAGAGTCAAAGAAAACTGCAAATCCATTATATTATAATACAATTTCACAATAGTACTTTAAAATAAACACTTCCTTCTTGAAGCCATAATAAGACAACTTTACCAATTTAAAGTTTAAAGGATTATTGAGTTGAAAATACAATACAATTTAGTTAAGTCCCCACTAAACACTCCTAGCTTTGAAAAGTTCACAAACACAGTTGTTCCAGTCATACATTTATCTTCAGGGTGCTGCAGTTTCAGTGTATGTGGACGTCTCAGTCTATTTTTTGGAAGTGGGCATCCATGAACCAGGCTGGAATGTGTTTGCTGTGCTGACTGGCTCCTCGTTGATCTCCTGCCTGCCAAAGTTAGCGGCAGCTGCGTGCCCTTTTGCCACAGTTTGTGCTGGAGCCACCAGACCTTCCTCATACTCTTTAGCTTGCAGAGCCAGGTCTTTCTCCTCCACCTCTTTAGCCTTCAGCTTGATTTGCTCCCTTTCAGATTCATTTGTCATGATTTCCTGTAAAAAAACAAACAAAAACAGAAATAATCAGGATCTACAGTTCATAAAAGATATTTAAGTTTGCAGCAAACAATGAAGTATGGTAACTGATAATAAACGCTTTTCAGTGATTCCGATCTACATGTGAGAATACTAGAAAGTTACATAAATAACATGATCTTGAGACCTGCACCAGATATACGTCACAAGTCAACAAGCTTGCAGTATTTTCTACAAGTTTGATGTGACGTGGTGACAGTCTGTTACATAGCCCAGTTCCCCAAAACTAGAGACCACACGTAAATCAAAAATATGGATAGAACTTCAGATCAAAGGGACCTTGATTCTTACTGTCAGTCTTAAAGTACACTTTTCTTTATAATCCTGTAACAAATCACGTGTTATGACAATCAATAACATTTAAAAAATTAATAATGGAATAGGACTGGCCATTAAAGTGATGTAGAAGTCAATATCCACATTGACGTACATCCATTTTAGTTCCATAAGCACTCACTTTTTCTGGTTGATACAGCCGCAAAGGGTAGGAACCGCGTACACACCCTTTTTAAAATGGCAGGTCTTGCAATGGAAAAAATGCAACTTAATGAAATCAGTTCAGAACTTTTTCCAACTTCGACGTTCAACTTGTACAAGTTAGTTAAAAAGCAAACTGAGATTGTTGAAGAAAAAAAATATATAAGAAAAATAATTTGGTTGCTTGATTCCATCCACCCTCAAACTAGCACTTTTTTTTGACAACCTTTTTAATAAAAACACAGCACTCCACTTATTTGTGTAGGACTCTTAAGGCAGCCAATTTCCTTTGGCAATATGTATAACTTTTCAGACATTTTTCCTTCATCCTTATTCTTTAAAGAGGAAGTATGGATGTTTTGTGCCAGTATTTCTATTGCACTCCATCTAGCCTCAAAGCATGATACTGCCGCCTCCGTGTTTCCTTGTGGATGTGGTGTTCATTTTTGTGATGTGCAGAGTGCTGTTTTAGTGCCAAATACACATTTTTTAGAAAAATCAAAATACTCTTTGACATTGTCATTCTTGCTATAAATTGTGGCAGATGTTTTACAAGGGCTTGAATATGATCAGCTTCTTATTACTTTGGTTATAAGGGGTGGAAAAAGTCCTGGACTAATTTTTGGGTCACAAAAATCTGGTGTTTTATATGGGTGTATAGTTTTGCTAAAAAAAAAAAAAACAGTAGATGCAGAGGAAAATCTTTTGACATTTTATCTCATATCATCCTCTCCTTTCGGACACAATCGACTCTGCATATGCCTGGGTAAGGAAGGAGTTCCTACATGATTTAAAGATGTATTTAGAGCGCAGAATTACTTGATGAAACCTCCTACAGAAAAGTGGACATTTTCTTCTTTGTTTTGGTTGGAATGCCTGCTGGTGCAAAGCAGATGAGTGATAAGGTTGCACTCGTGAGTTTCTAGGAACTAATATGTTTTTCGGTTAAAGTAGGGCACTCATGACGAAGAAATACGTACCCGTTTTACTAATCTACTCACAGAAATGTTTGAATGAATGCAGTGAAGAAATGCCATAGATTCAAACAGATTCGTGGGCTAACACAATAGGAGATTTTGAAAATATATATATTAACATTTAAACCTTTCACTGTGCGGGCAGACAGGCAACCTTCTTGAGCTGCTGCTAGTGTCCAGTGATGTTAGGCACATCCAGCCAAAGACGAAGGGAGGACTGGGCATTTCTGCTTTTGTGTCCTGGCAAAATTAAAGGACTGGAAAAGAGAGGGGAGTGCTGTGGCCAAAAAGGCCTGCTTTGGGGAGGGAGACAAACATACTGAGCTGCTTTTCCAGCCTGTTAATGACAGGATTTAATCCAATCAATTTATGTTGGTTTGGACCATGAAGAGAGGGAGTGTGACAAGGGGTAGGGTAATGTGCTGGGAGTGAAGTCTTGGCCACATCAACGCTGTCCAGCTGTCAGAGGCAGCTACGGGGCAGTCGTGAGGCAGAAAATTGGAAGAGAATGTTCTGGCAACGGAGACAGGGGATGGCATTGGCAACTGGCAGGGACTGCGGACAGAGAAACAGTAAGAGAGCCCGGGCGCTGGCCTTCCAAGGGATTTCCTATGGACTCGCATTTTACCAGCCAAGAAATTTCTAGCATTCTCAAACTTAAAGAGCAATAAACCCAGAGAGAGGAAGGCGAGGAGGAAAAAACGCACTTCATCGCTACCATCCCGGAGAGTGCCAGAAATAAACCACCAAAAACCAAGATGCAAGCTTCTTTGTGAAAAAAGACAGTAAACTAGGACATGGTGTCAGTGAGCGTTTCTGCTCTGTCTCAACTTCAGCGTGCTTCATCTGCTGTTTATTTTAACACCTGTCCCCCTAAATTCCTGGATTGAAGTTGAAACTGTAAGACGAAACGAATCAAAGATTTTGCATCTTTGCTTCCTTAACTAGCCCCCCGGAGTCCAGCCATCAGCACAGTGGGGAGGCTGGGAGGGAATGGGGGGTGGGGGTGGGGGGTGGACGTACTTCGATAGAGGGGGGAATTTTCCGTCTGCCTCGCATCCAAGCTGCAAGACAAGAAAAAAGGAAGTGAGGAGACCCACACAACTCCACACAGCAAAAACAATTCCTGCAGTCATGTTTACGGCAGCAGATACGCTGTGTTTCAGGACAGCAGAGGAACTACCGAGGAAGCTGGCTCAATGGGGACTGCATTTGGGGATTTTTTTGAATGCATTTGGTTTCATGTCACTTTGTGCGACATGAAAAGACACACAACTACACATGCGGTAAACTCAAAACATTAAGATTGCTTTGGTCTGAGCAGAGCAGGGTCTCTCACCACTACGTCTCAGAAGAGGGAGAGAAAATCTTCATTGATCTTTACGTTTGAAAGTATGTGCTCTGTCATTCCCCATCAATACTTCTGTTCCTCATTTTCCTCCCGAGTAGAATCAGACCTGTCTGTCATCTTTCTTTGCTTTTTTTTTTTTGTCTTTAAGAAACTTCGGCTGAGCTGCGGAGCAGGTTGAAGGGAGCGTGGAAGAAAGGCGGTGAAAGATTTTGTAACTCCAGCTAGCGCAGGGATTCTGGGCCTCTTTTATCTCTTTCCTATTTGCATCCTGATGAAAATGCATGAGGGATGGGGCGTAGCAGGATGAGGGCTTTAAGGTGGATCAAGCCAGTCTGAGAACAGGAAACAGTTTGCATCCAGTTCTACAAAATGGGAAACAGTCATTTCGTGGTGCAGTTTTCAAACACCATCAAAGGGCAACCTAGATTAAATCCAACCTTATCTTATCAGAAGATAAAAAAACAAAACTAAAGCAACAGATTATATTAAGCGCCAAAAGATTCAACCATTTTGTCATTTATCCATGTTAGTGATGGTTAAAATATGTAGCAGTGATGCTGCGCTCCAAACTTACCATCCCACTCCATCGGAATGCTGCCCTCTGCGTATTCATATTCTGCAGGATTGGCTGCCTCCACCATCCGTTTGGCACGGATATGCTTCCCTGAAAACAAAAAAGAAAAAGCTGTAAGTGTAAGCTGAAGACGCTCGCCAAATGCACACAACATGTGCAGGAATACAAACACTAAGAAGTGTCGACACAGTGCTCTCTATCTCCTGCTCAAAGAGGCAGATACAGACAGATGCACAGACACACAAGAGGGATGACAGCACAGTGACAGGCCATGGATGATTACCTCGAAGCCCTCGGGCCCTTCGTCTCAGATCTCGCTGAGTGGCTCCAAATCTGGGCTAAGCCTTTATGCAAATCAGCTTTACTTTACCCCAACCAACCATGCCCCCCCCCTTACAACCTCTTCCAATCGCAGCGCTCTGGCTAACAATGCCCTCCAAAATCAACGTCAAGCCGTGCAAGAGACAAAAGAGGTCAGATATCACAGAGAACAGGAGAGGCATGAGCTGCATTGAATATTAAGTGCTCCTTTTCTCCCTATCTATACACAGCACAACGCTCGCTAGCAGCAAGGCCACCGCCAATTATTTTGGTCAAAACTGCTGATTAGACAAGTTTGGCTGTCACACGGTGACACAGGGAGGAGGGCGGGTGGGAGAGGAGGCGACAGAGACTACACAAGAGAAGAAGGAAAAAAGGAAGATTCGCCCATCTGTGATGATGCAAATCAACTTTCAGTGCTCTCTAACAGCAAAAGCTGTGTTTTCACAGTTTCTCCTCACAGGTAGTGGGGCGTCTGTCCATTGCCTCCATACCTGTGAGAAATGATGAGGCAGGGAAGGCGGAGGCAGAAGCAAGGAGAGGAAAGAGTGATGATGCATGGCAAACGTGGCTAGAAGGAGAGAAATGGATGGGCAAGGAAAACAACACGCTCCAAAACACAGACAATCTGTCAGGATTCCATCACAGCTCCTCTGCAGCTGACTGGACACGGACAAATGGAGGCAACCACCTCCACACAGCCTGCAGACTGATGACCTTAATGTTTACTTCAGCCAGAACAGATAGATTTAGCATGAAGGTGGATGAATGACGGCGGCCAAAAGAGTGGTAAAGAGTTGCCTTTATTTATGTTTTTTTTTTATTTTTAAGTTTTTTACTTCCACTCCTCAGTTTAATGAGAAATTCTCTTTTTGCATGCGTTTAGGAATCAGGTCAGCTAATTAGGCTGCAATTGCTTTGGTTGTACCCAGGTTTCCATGAGATTGTCACTGTAGGGACACACGGGGTCCAGGTCTGCAGCTCCGTCTTTGCAGCATCCCAGCATACAAAAGGACTGCAACATGAATCAGAACTGCAAAACTGACCCAGCAATTCGTAAAGAGCAAAACGTGCACGCGTCTGAAGGTCCTTTGAGAGCGAGTTTACTAGAAATCCCTGAGCTAGCACAGCAAAAGCTAAAACAAGCAAAAAAAAAAAAAAGCTGTGATCTCTTGGCAATACTAACAAATATTTTAACAGGTATGCTAATTATATTTGTGTTTACTATAGTTGTCAGCATATAGTTGTGTTTCACTAATGTAAAAGTCCCTGCATGCAATGCAGCTTAGCTACAGCTTATAGATGAAAAGCTCAAGTACAGAAACTTACTTTTTTCCTGTCTCTTTAAAGTCATGTTTCTCCTTCTTCCACTAAAACATGACTAAGCTTTTCCAGCACAATTATCACTTTCCACTTCAACTAAGGATTTTAATTTAAATATTTGTTTCCTTTAATGGTCAAAAACAAAAACAAAAGATAGTTAAATAATATGACAAACAGAAACGGATGAAAAAAATGCTCATAAAAGAGAGGGTAGAGGAAAACTCGTATTATTTCCACCCCCATTCTTACTCTATTTTATGCATACATTTTTAGATATTAAAAATAGAATAAATTACTCACATAGATAGAAAGTAATTAAATACAAAGGCATAAATTGGGCAACTCATTTTCTAGTTTATACACTTCTAAAATTTTCAGTTTGTTTACATAGTGCGGGCTATCTAGTCCTCTGGATTTTAGAAGCAATCCTAATTGTAATATCTCCAATATTACTCACCATGTTTGTTGCATTGCTAATATTAGATTGGGGTTATGAGGGGCTGTAAGCTAGTGGGAGAGCGTGTAAACAGATGGGTGACGGGAAGTGGAGGTGGGCTTACCTGCCCACAATACAGAGGCAAATTTCTGATGAACTTCTGCTTCTCTGCCAAAGCTATGTCCTAGAAGAATAAGAGGAAGGTTTTTTTTTTATTTTGGCTAAAGTCGGTATAATCATATTTAAAAGACCACTGCTTTTACAATAGATCAATAGATGATCAGACGGCGATTGTAAACAGTTTTTGTATGTTCTGTGGAAGTAGTTTTTTAGCCTTATATATTATTTTTATAGTATTATATTTGGTTTTTTAGTAACTTCTAGTAATTTTGATTTCTAGTTTTTTTTTTATAGTTATTTTGTTCTCCATCAAAGTATCCCAGCATTTTTAAAGTTTGTTCAGCCAGTTTTTCTTGATTTCAAGACTTTTCCAGACACTTGATAAAGATGGAGCTGACAAGGTCTGTAAATTACGAAATGATCAGTGTAAGTGCTTTTTTCTAAGGCGGCTGGTGATACGTTTTTTATTTTTTTAATCCTCAACAATCTCCTTCCACTTGGAGAAAGAAAGGTATAGAGGCTGATTTGAGAGCTCAGCTGCCCCCTCTTGTGACAGGTCTGCCTTCTCATCACTCACTAGGGGGAAACCTATTTACCAGTTAAACACACGCACACCTACATGCAGACACACACACACTGGCTACAGAGACGGCAGATTAACCTGAGGGACAGGAGCGAGGACGCTGCCTTTTTACTGTGAAGGACAAAAACGCAGCATTGCGTTGGAGAGGGGGGAGGGGCCAGCGGCAAGAGGAATGAAATCCCACAGCATAAATATTCATGAGCCATCTCACCTGTCTGAGCACAACTCATCTGTGAGCCCAGCAGAGCAACCGGGGGGGGAGACAAGCAAGGAAGGGAGGAGACTGAGAAGCAGGATGGGTGAGGGGTTGCCGTGGCAGCTGCACTTCAATCCTTCCCATTCGTTGCAACGAGACAGGATGCGCTCCGAGGGCTGCTCTTTGAACCCTGAACACGCTCCATCACCTGCTTCAACACACACACACACACACACACACACACACACTCTCCAAACCCCCAACACTGCACATCCGATCCCAGGTGAGTACAGCTGGAGGCGACCTGAGGGGTTTTTCACCTCCACAATGTCATTGCAAGCGTGCTGGGCTGACTTTTCACTGTGTGCTGTGCTCATGCACTCTGGACAGCCCTGAAAACTCTTGCAGAGCAGCTCACAAGCTGACGCATCTACAGCCCAAGAAATCCGATGCTTCCTTGCCTTTGCGCAGATTCAGACAAAGACTTCCAACTGCAACAGCCCGGCATTCGTCACTCCCTCTCAACAGAGAGCATCTCTCTCAGTTGGTGGGAAGGGGAATTTTAGGTCTCACACAGTACTGGAACAAAGAGCCATCCTGGGATGGCGAGTCCGTCAACATGGATTCAGCCAAGTTTATTCCCCTCCAGCTGAGTTGTGTGCAGCAGAGGGAAGGGAGGAGCCGGTGCCTGCATTGTAATAGACAGCTTTATAAAGATAAAGTGATCCGAAGAGCATCAGTGATCAGCCAGGTACAGCTACAGAGACCCTCTCTCCCTCCCATTTCTTAAGGAAGAGATGTTTGAGACCTGTAGCCATGGTTACCCATCATCCCAACATTAAGAGATGCTGGGTTGGATTTAGAGCAAAAAGGCTAGCCATTGCTTTGCATTCGTTCTGGTGGGGGGAGGAAGAGCTTGAGAACAAAGTTGTGGTTCGTTTCGTCTGGACCTCACTTTGTTTCCTGCAGCTGATGCTGATTTGGTTTAGCAACCCCTGTCACAGTGCAGGAGAGCAGTGAATTTCACCTCTTGATGCCTATTGATGCAAACATGCATCAAATCACTTCAACTCCCAAGTTATCCTAATTTAGCATCTGCATTGTGTTTTTTTCAATAGCTAGAAATAAATTCAGGCACCAAGGGTTCAAAAATATGCTGAAAGGAACAGTCTCCTTCTCCCTGTGAGTTACTTTTAACTAAATGCAGGCATGGTTGAGGATCTCAGACCCCTCTCCTCATTAGCTGTTCCCATCCGTGGTGAACATGGCGTGCAGCGCTCCTTCCTGCCTCACCAGCCTCTAAATCCCACATGCATGATATCCAAACTCCAAGCTGTCCACCCCTTTCTGCTCACCTTCGCACGTCAACCCTCTTTTTCTTTTTCCGGCCTTTGCACCTTCACCCTCCCTCCCAGCGCTGCTCTCAAGATTAACCTATCCCCACTTTTTCTCTTGTCTCCCTGTTCCACCCACTTATTTCACCTTCCATCTGCCAGATAACACCCGAGTGAAAACTCCATTCTTCCCTATAATTTCTCAATATGTCAGCATCTATTTTTTGTTCTTTGTCACTCACTCTCCATAACCCACCTTCTTCTTCTTCTCCACCTTTCAGCTGACTCCTTCGGCCTCCTCGTTTCTCTTTTCCTTCCCTCTGTGCTTTTTTTTTTTTGCTTCCTGCCTGTCTGCTTTCTTAAAATATTCTGCAGCGAATGAGCAGCAGCGGGAGGTTCCTCTCAGCGTGTCTGCTTGTCTATCAGCCCTTGCAGCTGAATTTCTTCATTTACAAAGAAGGTGCAGAAAAATGTAGTAAAACCACATGAAAGGGCAATTCTAATAATTAAGGTCATTGTAGCTTAAATAAGAGAGGTATAGGAAGTGATGGGTGACACAACTCGGCCATTAGGCTGCAAATAAGTGTGAAGACAGGTAGAGCCAGTGCATTTCATTTGAAGCCAGATCTGCTGCTGGCAAACAGTGTTTAATGGACCTTAAAAAATACTTGATCCTCTGATACTGGATCAAAGCCTGCTTGAAATGCTTCGCTACTGAAAATAAATATTCCCATCCCTCATTTTCAGCAGCTATTTCTCCAAATGTCTTTTTAATGAACTAGTTAAACCCCTCAATGATGCATCGCGAGATGCATACACAAACACACGTCTGGCCACAAATGTACAACTAAATCCTGCGATGATTAAACAACCTTTATATTTACCTCACGCATTGCAGAGTCTCCAATCAATTAGCGTGATTTAGTGACGCTCTGCACACCGCGCCTGCAAACACTGACTGGGTGTCCTACTGTAGGATAGACTTTCCTTCATCACACCCAGGGGATGACTTGTGGCAAAATAAACAGCCATTTGGACCCTCGCCGCTTTCCAATGTGAATCTTTCCGCCGAAACATGAGGCTTGAATCAACGCTCTGATGACACACAGCCATCTGTTGTTGTGTTAAGTGTGCTAGGGCATGAAGTGGAGAGAAAGCACACAATGACTGATGTTTTTCTCTTTTTTTTTAATACGAAGCAGATAGATAAACATAAACCCAGGGTGTGTAGTTGGCTGCCAAGCTGCATGAAAAGACGCACATGATCACACAAAAGTGCAACAACACACACCTCCTATCCTTTAGTCCCCAGAGTCGGCCGTCCTGAAATAGCAGAACTGAGGCCTTTTCAGTTTTTTCACTTCATAGAACAGAGCCGGAGAATCAAATAAATAATAGACAAAGAGAGAGGGACAGTGATAGGATGACAAGTCAATGCCTCTTTTCTCTGCAACGGCGTGGCCCACCTCTGAAGAACCTCTGAATCTCCTCCATTCTTCACACAGTGGAGAGCCAATAGATTAAAACTGCATGGCACACACTGCTAAAATGAATAGTGCTAAAAATACATCCTTTTCACCGAGACATGAAAGGAAACTGCCTTTCCCCTGTCCAGTATTGAGCAGCCATTGATTCTAAGACAAAGGCTACACCTCCTCAAAGAGGTAAGAAAAATAGCAATCATACAGGCAATTATTTTCAAATATGCCTGCAGCCGCCGATAATGTCAGCTTGCCTCTCTTCCTAAATAAAGGGAGGGATGGTTTGGCGTCAGAGCTGCGGGCCCGCTGCTCAAGACGAACGAGCCCATCAACAGAATGCTCCGCTTTCATCTGGGCGGCATGACATGGCGCCCCTGTGCAGTGTGAGGCGATGCGAGGCCTGGGGGACAGAAGCACGCAGAAAGAGAGGAGAATATAGATTCTCCATTCGGCTCTGTGGGGACAACAGCAAGGCAAAGACCATCTAAAACAAGTGGCCAGATTGCCGGTGGTGCTGCTGCAGCCCTGCTGCTGACAGGACTCGCTGGGCCTCCACAAGCCTATAGCGTTAGTTCTCTCTGAGGCGGGGGCACACAGCAGGCTTTTGGAGCTGGAGGGTCTTTTGCAAAAAGACAGACAGAGAGGGAGAAATTCTTTCTTTCTTTCAAGCAAACTACTTTAGAGGCAGGCTTTTTCATTTTGATGAGGAGCAACATCTGAAGAGAAGGGTTTAGACAACTCTCAGCTGGGCCTACCCCTCCACACTGCTGAAACCCTCCTCTAGTTTGAATAGAAATCTTCACTGGAGTTACTTCAAAGGAAGAAAATCCAGAGGAAGCTATGCAGGGGAGGGGAACAGAAAAGAAGGACAATGCAAAGGCAAACATAAAAATACAGGGGCAACGAAAGGGAGACAAACTGAAATCAAATTGGACAGATCTGCAAAATTCCCCAAAAAATTAAATTTGTTGTGTTCCATTTCCGTCCAAGCAACCATCATTGCCCCAGCATGAAGCCTGCCCTTGTTTTAAAGTAAACATACTCAGAGAGGTAGAAAATAGGGGAAGCAAAGCATGCATGAAAGTCGAGAGAGACAGACTGTGCAGCAGATCTGGGCAAATGTGCACAGAAAAGCTCCTCACCTATTTCAGCCACAGCATGTGAGCTGCAGTGGAAAGCCCTGCAGTCCATGCCTTAAGGCCCTGAGCCCACGCTTGGCCTATCACTTCAAGATCAAAAAGAGCTCGCTTTAGCAAGACATATGGACTGAATAATGCATCTGTTTTACTTCCACAAGGCTAAACAGGGGGAGTGGGGAAAAATTGCAAAGGGTTGCACCATATTTATCTTTAGGTTTATGAAAAGTGCACGTTATCCTATGCGTGTGACTTTTATAGTTGTCATCGCTGGATTTGCAGGTCCCAAGTTTTCGCTTTCATCATGGACCAAACAGCCTCTGTGCTTATATAATGTGACAGGACAGAGGTGTTATTTATTTATTTTTAAGCCAACAAATTCTGACAAAAAAACAAAAAAAAAAACCCAGCTTCTGTGTCGTATATGCTTTGAATGGTCTGTCAGCCAGAGGTTGAAAAGCAGACCGGCAATGAATTATAAATATGAGTTGGGTGCAAGATTTCCCACAAACTGCTGAGAAAAGGTGAAGCACAAAGTCAAACTGAAACAAAAGAAAAATGTCCATGTAAAAATGTGAGAAAAGTCAGATTTTTATCCAGCCAAAGCATCAAAGAACATAAGAAAATCGTGTAGGTAGGAAAACTAACTTGTGTTAACCTACCAAGTTAAATTATAAACATAAAATATCAGGAAAATAGAACTAATTATATTAACTGTGATATTACATTTGCTTGTAACAAGCAAAAATGTTGAATAACATGTTTAAAGAGCACAATGCCTGACTTGTTTGAACCTAGTGATGCTTAAAATGTAGACTTAGGAAAGACGTAGGAAAATTGACTTTATTATAGGCCTAATATCTGCTTGGATTAAGCATTACTTCCAGCGATACATTTGTGACACTCAGATAACACATTCTAAAACACCTACTATAGACAACTAATAATGCTTATCCAACATTAAGAATCTTTTTAAAGCCATAAATGTTTCCCAAAATAATAATAAAATCTAAAGTTACTGTGACCGATGCGCCATCTAGTGGAAGTAATGTATTACTACAAAGGGCAAAGGTAAAGTTAGAAACAAGAATACAGACACTGATGCATTACAGGGCAGATATGCCTTTTGTTTAACAGCTAAATTATTACTTTAAAAAGTTCAATAGATAAACTATTTAAAAAAAATCAGACTCTAAACATTTCGTCCAAATAGATGCGTTAAAAGTCAAATAAAAAAGTAAACATGTTTTTCGAATCTCCATTCACTCAATTGTTTTCTTATTTGACATTTGTAAACATAATATAATCTATCTGATCATTGGAATGAGGCTCTGTATACCTGTCCATGACTTCTGCTCAGGGATGAAGTAATATTTATTTCCTAAATGGTCAGTTCCGACGTGTTCGCGCACGTATCCGAAGGTACGTCTCAGAACCCCAATAATCCTGCTCATGTTGACGTGAGATTCCAAAGGTTCTGGAGAACCCGAAGTGTTTCTCTTTTGACTGACAGTGTCCTCTCGTTTATGCAAGAGCTCCCAGACTCAGTCCGGCTAAGAACCAACAAAACGTTTTCTGATTGCTTTAGCTTCCCTGACCAAACCAATCACAATGCTTGTTATAAAGAGACCATCAAATATGGCGGATGATTGTTGTGAGGAGATGTTAAGCTAATACAAATGAAAACTAAAACTTTAAAATATTTGGGAGCATTTTTTAAAAATCGGCGTTTAATCGATACCGTAATAACTACTATAGTGTGTGATATATTATAATGTTTAGCTGGCTATCTAGAATTCCAGTACGGATTTCAAAACCTTTGGATTCAAAGGGATATTGTTAGCATTTGGGCACATCCTTAGTTTCCATTAAGTTAACTTGAAACGTTGCTTAAATTAAAGCAATGTTAGGATTTCTGACAGCAAGACAAGCAGGGCTAGACGAGCCTTTGAGGCTGAGACGAGCAGAATCTACGAGAAGGTGAGTGGATCTCCATGTATTTACTATTTTCATCTACCCGCTTTTATAACGTCAGTAAGTAGAACAGATGTTTACGGCAGATGTTTAGCAAGCACTCGTTTAATCTCACTCTGTCCGCTAAGGACAATCAGGTTAATAAAAATACTGTAAATACTTACTGTACAGGAAGTTAGTTTTCTGCAATGAAAAATCTTTTAAAAAGGGGTTTGAAAGGTCACAAAATCAGTTGTTCTTGAAAGAAAAAAGATGAATGGGTAGATTAATGCTTACAAACTTAGAACATGTGACTATTTGGATAAAGCAACTGATACATGTCAATAACTAAATCGTTTTTTTAACACTAGAGTCCATCAACTGTCTGGTTTTTATATTATTATGAAAATATCCTTTGTATTGAATTTTCCTTTTTCTCTGTCTTCTTAGGGTTCTCAATCTGAAGTTAAATCCTGACAGGGATGTGGATCGAATCCATGGGAATGGCATTAATAGCATTGATATTGAAACGATAGAGGGAAGATAGTAAGTGATGTCATGTACAACTTCTGTTTTCTGTTTCTCTACCATACCATTTTCTTTACACGAATTATCATTATCCGGTTCATAACACATCAGATATTTACACCATACCCATATAGACTCAGGTAATTAAAAATACTTTGGTAACAATAAATCTACTGACCATGTAAATATACATAACACTTTCAGACTTTATTAGAACATATGCAGATCAACTGTCAGAATTTAGAAATATGTGGAGATTATTTTTCATAAAAAATATCAACAATATAAAGCAAGTATTAAACATCAGAAAAATCTATGCAGATTATTGTTTAAAAATTTTTTTGATTTGAAAAGTCATTTACCTAAATCAAGTATCAAAAAATCTAAAATATATTCAGATTATTACAGAAAATTGATAAACATACGTTTATTATATTTTATTTTATTTTATACAATATGTGCCGATTATTTTCATTGTAAAAATCATTGGACATAAATCACACTTTAGAAATCCAAGTGAAGTGACATGATTAGAGCCTTTGTCCAAGGGCGGTACTCCTTCTTTTGCTGCCTGATTAACTGCCATCTGTCAGGTTTGAACAGAGTTTATAAAGTTCTCGTCATTGTTATGGTCCATTGTCCTTGAGCTGATATTACAGCAAGAAAGTTGAGCTCGAGTTGTCTGCAGGTTGTAGCTCTCTGCTGAAAATCAGGGTCAAAGTTGACTTTTAGAGATAACGGTAGATCTTAGGTGTCATATTTTCTTTCTTGTTTTGCTTCATTTATTTCTCAGGCGTCCATGATCACACACTTATCAAAGTCTTTCATGTTGTTAATAACCAGTACCTTGGACAGGTCAGGTAGACCGAGTGTTTTATTGTAGATCCTGGAATTCAGCACCCAGGTGCTTTGGATTTGCTTATGTCGCTTTGGGAGCCAGGCGTGCTTTACCAGTTCAGCATTTGGTTCAGTTAGATGGTCATTCAAATAAACAGCTGTCCCTTTCAGGTTTTTTCTTTGCTTCGTCAGAGCTGTCTTGT
This sequence comes from Adrianichthys oophorus, assembly GCA_036245035.1. NCBI lineage: Eukaryota > Metazoa > Chordata > Actinopteri > Beloniformes > Adrianichthyidae > Adrianichthys > Adrianichthys oophorus. The sequence goes on along the minus strand of BSAI01000189.1, from coordinate 17,436,737 downwards.
GCTTTTGATTCACAAACCGGATTAGGATCGCTGGTATATCTGACTCCTTTCTCCTGGGAAGCAGGTGGCAGATCTTTATCGTATTTAAATCCAGGGAAATCCCTTTAGACGTGAGAAATGATCCAACACAACTCTCCACCCTCTCGCCTGCAGCACCAACAGCTCTGCTAGCTTTTGTGCTAGCTGCACCAGGCCTAGCTCTGGGTTTGAGTTGAGATCCAGTGAGAATAACATTATTCATTCTTACTTGTTGATCCTCGTTGTTCACTCTTCTTTCCAGGAGGTCAAGTGGATTATCTTATTGTTTGCGTCATACTCTTAATAATAAAAAGGAAATGGTTAGAAATCCATCTGATTTAGGATAAATCTTTAAGTGTGACATTAAAATTATTCTACCTTCCATTTATTAGCATGTTATCTGGAGGTGCAGATGGCGTGATTGTCATCTATGACTTGGATAACTACAGCGGGAAGCCTCAATACACCTGCAAGGCAGTCTGCACAGTTGGCAGGTAAAAGTTATGACTATTTTGTCCACTAGAGGGTATCCTTTTATAAAAGTTGAGGAAAAGCTTTCCATTAGACAATAACACTAGATGGAAATAAAGTTGTCTTTTCTTCTTACTGTTTTTTTGTGTGGATTTCATTTTTTGTAGGTCCAGCCGACATGTCCATAGGTTCAGCGTAGAGACAGTTCTTTGGTATCCTTATGACACTGGGATGTTTGTCTCTAGTTCCTTTGACAAGACCATGAAAGTTTGGGATACAGAGACTTTAAAGGTGAAAAGTGTACTCTTTAGAAAGTTATTATTTAAAACTGTATTTGTGCCACTATCTTTTTGTTATATCAATTTCCATACTGATATAATAATATATATATATATAATTTGTGTCACTAATAAAGTTAGATGTACTCTTTTAAAATCCAGACTTAAATGGTACAGAGATATACTATAAAACAAGTGTCTGATGGTAAGAGACATGAAAATCATCTGTTGATCTCTACAGCTAAGCTTTGCCCTCTCATTGTTTTTTTTTCTCTCCCTTTGCCTTTTCAATTTTCTTCTTTCATGCCTTGTACCTTTCTGTGCCACTCTGTCCCATATGGCAGGCACAGTGCTGGAGTTACACTGGCACCACGAGTACCTGAAAAGGTCAGGGAAGGGACAGAACAGGACCCACCAAGCTTTAAGCTCCTTTGCTCTGTTTCATTCTGTGTCCAACACAAAAAAAAACCAAGTACAACTTTTAAAAAAAAAGCACATTTTTAAGCACCTACAGTGTGTCCAAAGCCAGTACTTTGTAAATATGAGTTCGTGTTAAATTTCCTCTATTATTTTAAATGCACTTAGTCAAAAACTAACAATAGTTGAGATTAGGGGTAAAGTTTATATAACGAGATGCGATGTCCAGTGAATAGAAGTCAGTGCAGTGAGTGTCCTCAAAAGGGATGCAGGCTCGTGTGTGTTTCCCCAGATGGGTGAGCCCATGCTGGTGCTGGCACACAGTGACATGTGGAGCACAGAGGAGCTTTTTATGTCTGCATTTTGACCTCCACTGCTGAACAATGGATCTGCTCTGTGAGCTCTGAACTGCTTCGTCGGCTCTTTTTTCTCCCTTCGTTTTCTTTGTTCGCTGTTTTAATGTTTACCCACTTTTAAACTTCAAGCCAGCTGTTCCATCGTAAGAAAACACAAGTTTTTCTTTAACCCCAAACGAAACTAAATCTATATGGATAGGCTGTTTTTGTGTTGGAAAGAAAACAATGTTTTATATAGTTTTACACCACAGCAATTTATTTCTCTCACTTTCAATACATTTTCTCCACATTTCTGGTGTTCTATTAGGCTTAGTGACCCTTTTTTATATTAAGAATGTGTTGCGTCTTTGTTTTCTTTTTTCTTTATGAATTATTTTGTTTTTATTTTCTACCAAAGCTTTTTTGAAACCATTTCACAATTTCCTCTGTTCCTTTTTCTTTCTGAATCTTGTTCTTTAGCCCGCTGAAGTTTTTGAGTTTGAGAGTAATGTCTACAGTCACCACCTATCCCCAATCGCCAGGAAGCACAGTCTCATTGCAGGTTTGTTCAATAATACTTCAGAGGTCATATTTGTCAGTAGACACACAGATTATGCTAATTTTGTTGAGAAACTCCTACGCTTGTTTAACTGAATTCTGAAAGGGAGCACTCACTGATTTCTTTGATGAAACCATGTCAGCTGAAACAAACGTACTCAGTGAATTTGTAATACAACTCTCCAAATTTTTGTGCAGAAAAAGTAACTGTGCCTTTAAACCATTGCACAGGATGTAAGTTTGGCATGCAGGGCTCACTTTTAAAAATAATTTATGATTTAAAAAAACAATTTCTTGCTCAACTCTTATTTTTTTTGTCATGTTGCTGTTTTATTGCTTTTAGTTGGCACCAAAAACCCTAAAATTCAGCTTTGTGACTTGAAGTCTGGCTCAAAAATTCATGTTCTTCAAGGTTGGTATTTCCTTTTCTTGGGTTGACTGTAGTTTAGTGTTTTTAGAATCTTGTGCCATTTTTGTTTACATTATGCTAACAACAAATTTGGATTGCATTTAAGTCATTTTAAAAGTTGTACAATTTTTCCAGATAAACACAACATTTTAGGATGGCAGTGTCAGTGTTTTGCACTGACACTGCCTGGAATGCTGGATTATAAAAGAATAGTTTAAGAAAGTCTTGCACCAACACTTTTACAGTTACAGACTGTGAACACAGAACTTAAATATTTTTGCCAAAAATGTAATAAACTAACAGAAGAAAGCTTTTTTTTCTGTAATTTCCAAGTAAACATTGTTTTATTGTTTGACATTAAATGTCATATTGCAGTTTTGAAAATAAAAGGCATTTAAATTATTTGACAAAACATTATTTTGCTCTTTGTCGCGTAGGATTTTTGTTTTGTTAGATGTTAAAAACAATAAAGAATATGAAAAATGTTCATGTTTTATAGATGGATTTTCATTTAAACACATGCATGAAGTAATATTGTCTTTTTCAACTTAGGCCACAAAGCAGAAGTACTGTCCGTGCGATGGTCACCGAGATATGAGCACATTTTAGCAACTGCCAGGTAAACACCATTTGCATCAAGCGGTCTTAAAGCAGAAAGAATTAATGAAAATATTAACACAATGCTGCTTAGTCCCTCCAAAATTCTCCATTCCAAGTTGCATTCCTTACGCAATTTTTGTCCGTCCAACTTGCAACCAGTTGCAGTGTTTTTTTTGGTACATTTGACAAATGTACATTATCCATGTGGATCACCACATTTCATGGCAAAAGGTTGCTTTTAGCACTGCGAGTCACACAGAAGTCAGCCAGTACTTTGAAAAGTTTCTATAAAATAGTACCCACTTCCTGCAATATTCTTGTTAAACAAAAAAAAAGGTAACAATTGACAGGCACTTAAATATTTCAAAAATAGCTATGGGGGATCTGTTGTGATAGCACATCCTGAAAAAAACCTAATGACTGGGATAAAAATGCAAAATAAAAAATAGTGACAGATATATTAAGAGTTATAGAAAATAAATATGTTAAGTATCAGAAATGTAAAATATTGTAGTGGTGTGGTAAAGGTCATAGAGTGCATAAATAACATTACCACAACAGTTTTTTATTCTTTATTACCCATTTTTTATTTGAAATGTCAAAATCAATTTTTAGATTTAGAACAAACACACAACCTACTAAAAAGTCGCAAATTATTTTAGATTGAATCTAATTTAAAGAAAAAAATCATAAGCATAAAAATGTTCTGCAAGCTTTTCAAAAGTAGCTGTGACACTCTAACCCTTGATGGGTTAGCAACATATGGTAAATGAAACAGTTCTCAGCTTTTTTGCCCACTATATACACTTGTTAATTAAACTGCTGGGATTCTTGTGCTATTCTGAATCTTTGGATCATTAAGAGAATCTGAGGAAAATGCATTACACACAGACACTTAAATTATGTGCTAGTACCTACATGATAAATCCCTGCAGAAACCCCACCTTTAAAAACAAGTACTTTACAACAATATTGTTTACAAAAAGTCACAGCTTTATCTGTGTTTTTAATGTTGAAATATTTGTTACAAAACAATAGGCTGTTAATATTTAAATAAGAATGAAAAAAGTTAAAACATGTGAACAAACCTTCAGTTTGTCTCTTCAAGTGCAGACAGCAAAGTAAAAGTGTGGGATGTTCGTCGAGCATCTGGCAGCCTCTTCACTCTGGACCAACACAACGGGGACAAGTCCAAATCCTCCTCAGAAGCAGGTAGAGTGACTTCTAGTTTAGTTTAACATGCACATCCCAAAATGACAGAACTTACAGTAAATGTTAGACTTTAAAGAGCTCTGTGACCTTGTGGTGGAGTGTCTGCCCTGAGACTGGAAGGTCGTTGGTTCAAATCCACTGCTGAGTCATACCAAAGACTTTAAAAATGGAATCCAGTGCTTCTCTGTTAGGCATTAAGGGGTTTGAGTGGTGGTGTGTTAAACCACCAAATGGTTCCCGAGCACAGCTGTGTCTGCAGCTCACCTCTCCCCCCAGGGAATGGTTAAATGTAGAGAAAAATATTTCACGGGATTTAACTTTAATTACACTTTTTGTCCTACTCTGTACAAAGTATTTTTCATCTGTTTTCAATGAAGTGATTTCTGTGCCACCATTCTGTAAGCAAAAGTCAGTTTTTAGATCTAAATGTTCTAACTTGCAAGAAAAATGTAAAATTTTGAAAATTAAACATCATAATTTACAAATGAAAATATTAAATATTTGCTTTAAAAAATTTTTTTTTGTTTTAAAAACTTTTTTTTTGCCTTGAACAAATATTTTTGTGTTTGCAACACAAAAATTTTCTCTCATCTCGCTTTCACCCTGTCTTTGATTTTGCGTTCATTATTTTCAGTTTAGTGTGCTTCTATGGATGAAGAAAAACTCATTTTTAATCATTTTAAAAACAACTCATATATTTCTTTTAGAATTTATTACCTTTTATTTAGTCAGATGAGTGAATTTATGGCTGAGGATCTCCTGATGCAAATAATAAAGTTTTATTCTTAAAACGTTACATTTTTTTCTTGCAACTTAGGACATTTTTATCTCAAAACTGACTTTTGCTCGCAATATGGTGGCACAAAAATCCCTTCATAATTTTCAAGTTTAAATATCTTATTGCGCTTAATTTGTGACAAAAATAACTTACTAGTAACCTTTTAATAAGATGTTATGGCTTGTTTGAAGACAATAAATCTTGAATATCTCTAGTCATTTGATCTTGAAAACGTGTTTATAATGAAACAAGTTTTAAAATGATTTTTAAGCAGAAGTTTTGTTTGTGATGATGAATGAGCTTGTTTTAGGAAAATTGGAAAATTTTATTTCGATCATAATATGAATTTTAGGACTAAAATGAGTAACTAGTTATTTGTCTTATTTTAAAACAACTGTTTGTAAAAAAAATAATAAAATAAGGATAGTTGGATTGTTGTAGCGCTGAGGATATATTGGTTTTGTATAAATATACCTATTTTTGAAATATACAACTTTTTTTAAACAAAATGCAGTTATTTCAAGATAAAATATTTGCAATTACCCAAGCAAAACACTTAATTTTGAAGGTTTATAACTATTTTCAAGATTTAATTTATTTTTAAAAGGTCAGAAAATCACAGCTTATTTTAAGAAATCTCGCCAATTTAAAATTCTATTAGTTCTAGATTTTCTTTCCACTTATAATAAGGAAAAACATCTCGCAATCTACATTTTCTAACTTGTATTGAGAAGGAAATTTTTCCAGTGAAAGATTAGTACTCAAGTTGCATTTCAGCTCTGCATCATAACAATGTAACTGCTACAAGACTAAATATGTTTAAATAGAATCGGAAGTGTTTTAAAAAACAATATTTAGATATCTGATTTTAACCAAAGACTGATGAAGATACAAATTTACTTTAACTTTTGTATATTCAAGCTTTAAACTGTTTTGGTGTTGTTAAATCAGAGACTTTTAGTGCTTTTATTTTGAAGTGCAAAAACACCAAAAATATTCCGACAAAAAATACAGAGATATGAGTGGAGCTCATTCAACCAAACTAAGAAATAAAATTTGTTCCAACAGTGCTTTCATCTTTCTTTTTTGAGTGTTTTTATTTTTATTTAAACAACTGAAATTCAATGTAAGGCATCAAACAGTATTAAAAACATGACAGTTTTGTTAAAACACCTTCTCTTTTCAGTAAACACAGCACATAATGGCAGAGTGAACGGCCTTTCCTTCACTGCCGATGGCCTCTTCCTCTTAACCACTGGAACAGATGATAGAATGAGGTTGTGGAATAGTGCTACTGGAGAAAACACACTGGTATGGTTTGTTTTTATTTTTTTGTAATTAGACTCACCAAAATGTATGTCAGGTTAAAGGTTCTGTATACTGGTAAAGAAAAATAATGCTTTTACAGTTAAGTCAATATTTTTGATCTTCATCAGCAACAAATTCATTTTTGAGTTTATATTTGTTGTATCTCTTCTTCTTCAGGTGAATTATGGGAAAGTTTGCAACGAGAGCCGTAAAGGGCTGCAGTTCACAGTGTCTCAGGGCTGCAGTCCAGAGTTCGTGTTTGTGCCGTGTGGCAGCTCGGTGGCAGTGTATGTCCTCCACTCAGGAGAGCTGGTCACTATGCTCAGGGGTCACTACAATAATGTTGACTGCTGCAAGTTCCATCCAGACCACCAGGTGAGGCGCATCAAAAGGAGCAGCTTTTTTTTTTTTTTAAACTGCTTTTCTTTAGGTCTCCCCTCAATTTGTATTTTTATTTTTTCACTCTCCCGCTTTAGGATTTACTTCAGTTTGCTTGTATCAGTTGATGATATGAATCATTTTGTTGCGACATCGCTATATTATTGTCATGATAATAATAACCAGATTATCTATAGTTTCTCTACAAACCGTGTATGTGCACATAACTGCACGAGGATTAAACAAATAAAAAGGCAGATGTCAGTCTGTCATGAATGTGGAACTCCTGTTTTGTCATGGTTTCGTGGCCGCATCACAAAGTAAATCTGATAAACTTCTTTTTACATAAAAAAGGTTCCTCATGTTTTTCATTCTTATTAACTAGCTAGAAGCCAAGGTTGATCCAGAGACTTTGGTCTAAAACCTGCATCTAGCTTTATCAGTTTCATTATTCATTCATTCATTCTTATTTTTTTTCCATGTGGTGACCCACAATTGTGACATCCAGAAGAGTGTAGTTTGACTTTTCCAAAGGACGACTGGTTTTAAAAATGTAATAATTAAACATAATGACGTTTTAGAAGCGTGATAATGTGTCAAACTTTCCACATACAGTGCAAGTATATTCTAAGGCTCTAAGGTTATGTTTTTCTGCATTTCATCTTGTTGATATAGATGTAGTTCATTGATTCAGTGAGTTATTCATTTATTTGTGTGTCTGTTGTGTCTTGTAGCACCGTGTAAACGTACTCTTGTTGTTTGTGTGAAGGAGCTGTATAGCGGAGGCAAAGACAGTAACATACTAGCATGGGTTCCTGTACTTCGGGCTTCAGACATGGAAGAAGAGTCTGACCAAAAGAATAAGGTATGCACTTTATTACCTTAAGATAAAAAAATTAACAAACATTAAAAAAAAAACATTTAAGACAAAATAAACTTTTTAAATCCAGTATTTACAGTAGGGTTCTCAAGGTTTGCCACAATTTTTTTTCTTAGTCAATTTCATTAAATTATTGAAGGATAAATGGTGACCTCAGATTATTTTATCATGTACTGATTTGCATTTGAAAGGGTATTAATAACAGCATTAAACACTCGTTAAAAGTTTGTGACAAAAATTGTTATAAATACTCAATTATCCTTCAATTTGACAAGAGGAAAAATAACATTTATCAGCTTTAGACACAACTAAAATCAAAATTGCCCACAATTTTTTGCATGTTGGATATTTTCTTATCAACGTTTATCTTTTGTAATGTACTTTGGATTTTTTTGCTCAGTGTATTTTGTTCCATGTAAAAGAGATGTATTATTCAAAACCAATTTTGACAAGCCAGTCATGTTTTGTCTTCTAGAATCTTCTAAAAGCTTTTTAAAATCCATTTTTAGATAAAAAGGACCAGAAATAAATTATATTTTTCCTATAAATATTTTTTTATTTAGACTATATAGTTTTTCTGACTTATTTGTTTCTAATTTTAGCAAAGACCATCATCATCATCTAATTTACTGCACATGATCACATTTTTTAAAAAGATAAATGGCTTTGACCTACACAATTTAAATGTTTTTAAATTCCAAGAATTCATTTTTCCTAGGATTCTGAAGTCACATTTTGGATGTTTTACAGGGTGCTGCTGATTCGTCTGCAGTAAATCGTGCCTTTCAGGATGCGTGGAGCAGTGATGAAGACTAATGCAAAATTTTCAAATATGTATATTTACACACCACACAATCCCGATTTTGTATCAAAATGATTGATAGAAGAAGACACATCTTTGTTATGAGTTTAACCAACAGACTATTTTTGCTGTTCTTTTATCATAAAAAGGTTAGTTGTCCTGACAGAATATCTACCTTCTGGTGTAGGATACATTTGAGTATGACTATTTCATGGAAGTTTTGAAAAGTTTACAGTATAACAGTATAAAAAACACACAAATGTATCCCCTATAGTACCGGTACTCTTACTTGTGGCATTCGTGCCTCATCTTTTACTCTGCCTTTTTATTAAGTTGAGTGCTTTTGTGTCTTCTGATACATCTGTAAATCTCTCTGCTCTTCTCTCGTCCTCTTTGAACACTCCCAAGCTTAGTATTTGGAGTATGTTGCATACCAGCTCATTCATCTAGACATAACACATTTTTCTAAATGATCAAACCCATTCAACATTTTTCCCCTGGCTAGACGGAAAGTGTATGACAGAAAATCACTTAAATATTATCAGTTCCCTCCATTATACCAAAGAAAAATAGTGATGACTCAAAAATAGTGCCAAACTATTAAAATCAAACAAAACAAAACCAACTTCCACATCAAACTCTTTCTACATACTAAAATAGATTTTTATTGTTTTGAAGAAAATAAATAATGATATCAAATCAGGTTCTGGCCATTGTTTATGTTGCTTTTGTCATTTTAAAGTTTTTTTTTTCTGTTTCTCTTTATAGTAACTTGTTGCAGCAGAAGTCTTACTTGCATGTGCGCCTCCAGCATTATGTAAAAGTTATGAAACGTGTACAAAAAAAAAGTCCAACATTGTACATTTGTTGTAGCATTTCTATTAGGGTTTTTGTATTTATTTATTTTTTATTAAAGTAATAGATAACCTTCGTAAAAAATTAAAATTCATGTTTCTTTGTCCTGCGACAGACTGGCGACCAGTCCAGGGGTGTCCCCTGCCTTCGCCCATGAGTAGCCGGGTTAGGCTCCGGCAGCCCCGTGACCCCGAAAGGGATAAAGCGGATTGGAAAATGAATGAATGAATGAATGTTTCTTTGTCTGATTTTATTGTTTTCTGGACAGATTAGAATAGATTTGTTATTTGTTGCTAAATTTATTGTTTGCTCTTTAAAAATAACACTCCTGTTTTTGGTTGTAATTATACATAGATATATTATTACAATTATATACAATTATTCTAATTAGATACAATTATATATTGCAATTATGCTTTGATGTGAAATCGCTGGACCTATAAATTTTGACACCACCTGTAGAATGATCATGACGAGGTTGCTCTGCCCAACTCAACAGAATTCCAAAATGGGCAATAGGGATGGACAAAGTAAAGCGACATTTTTGTTTCTGTACTGATCTGATGCAATGAGGCAATTGAAGAATCAGACTAAAAAAGGGGGGAAATCTTTACAGAATCTCAGGTTAGGTCCACTATTAAAGTTTAACAGAAAATACATGCTTTCAGGTTAAAAAGAAAAGAAAAGTGTTTTTTTTTTCTAAAGGAATGATATGAAGGATTGCAACTTAGCCTCCTGAGAACCAAGAGAGGAAAATACAATCTTTCTTCAGTCTTAATATTTGTCTCAGCATGAAGATAAAACCACCTCATTACATCAATACAAGTGAGATATTCAGAACTGTAACATTATCCTCTGTGAAATTTTTTCATTTTTCATTAAATGAGGCTCAGATACACCCCATAAATAAATGACTTTTACATGTACAAATTGATTTGCAATTGACTAGTTATTCTGCAGGTTACAGCACAGCGGTTCTGTTTGTGCAGTGACTGTGCACCACAAGCACAGAAATGAACTTGTTGAACCTAATTTGCCTTTTAAAAGTGTATGCAAAGTAATGTGGATTTTAAAAGAGGCTGTAATACCCACAATACTGCCTATCTCTTTGTAAGACGGAGGAAAAAACGAATGCTTTCGCTGTCTCTTCCTACCGTTCGTATTTTATGCTTCATGCTTTCTACCTTTCTGTGCTGCTCTGTTCCATATGGCAGGCGCGGTGCTGGAGTTACACTGGTGCCACGGTTGCCTCAAAAGGTCAGGGAGGGGGCAGAACAGATCCCACCAACCTTTCGGCTTCTTTGCTGTCTTCTTAAAACAGGAAGAGATCACATTCAGATTAAAGAAACTCTGAGAGGTCATGTTCTTTTAGCACTCGGAGACAACAGAATGTGTTGGTTTGTGGATGCTCTTATTTTTACTCCAAAAAACTTTGCTATCTAACCTTGTTGGAATTTAAAAGACCAGTCCTGATGAGGAAAAGTGTCCCATCCTGGAACTGATCGGGATTTGATCAGGTTGTGCACACTGAAGGGTGATAGTGAAGTCTTATCTAATTTGATAGCTGTGTAGGCTTGTGTGAGACCCAATTGGGTAAGACCGTGCTGGCTCTGGGACACAATGACATGTGGAGTACAAAGAGGCCTCTTGTGCCCGCTGAAGAATTTGCATTTTAGCTTCTACTGCTGCAGCACAATTGATTAGCTCTCTAAACTGCTGTGCATGCTCTTTTTGTATTTGTTAGTCTTTTTTTAATCCCTGATAGAAATGTTTTTGAGTCGGCACTCGCACCACTTATCTTCTATGTTGATCCACATACAACATACCTTGAGTATGTTTAGATTGCCACCTTCCTGTTATCTAATTGGCAGATCAACAATTAAAGTGCCTAATTTTTATGTATTTGTACATTTCAGTTTTTGTTTTTCATTTCAATTGTTGATTTTTATTTATTTTTGTTTAACAACTCTCCAAAACAATTTCCAACTAGAAAGTTTTGAGAAATGTCATTAACTGTCACAAACTGCTTTGTATGGTGTCAAAAGTCCGATTTTTTGTGGGTTTTTTGCTGTCGCCACGCTGTAGCCTTTCTAAAAACGGGCAAAAAGACAGTTAATTGATTGACCAGAAAGCTGTTGAGGCTGATGATTCCTGAACTTTTTTAGTCTTCTCTTGATTCACAACGATTTGAATAAAGAAATACTCAGAAATGTTTAATTTACTTATATGTCCTTTATCGGCAGGACAATGTTAAAATAACAATATGTTAAAGACTCCATTTTCATCAGAGTGAGGCATTAAGCTAGGCACAAAGCTTAAAAAAAACTATGTCTAAAAAATGTTGTTTAAAAAAACTAGGTAAGTTTACATTGGAGTAATTGGGAACTACATTTTGTAGCACTTGGTTAGTGAACTGATTGGCCTTACTTTACTTTTGCTTTCAAACAGAAGTTGCCTGAAACAGGAAGTTCTTATTTTTGTCCTACAAGTCCAGCAACATCATCACTGACTGCTTTTTTAATATCACATTCCTTTCTGGGTAAAGCTTTACTTTATAAAACATGCCAAAATACTTAATGAAAAGCTATTTGTTTATTTAAAAAAAGGGAAAAAAAACGTGCATGCACTGTAATCGAACTGCAAAGGGCCACTGCTTTAAACTAAATAATTTTGGATAATATTCACATTGTGTTTTTACTTTGCCGCTAAGCGTTTTGATGCAGGATCTTTCACATGTTTGCATCCAGATGTCAACCCAGGCAATGCAAAGCAATTTACTTTCATGATGTTGTCATATATACTAAAAGGAAGCACAGTTTCATTGCAGAAGTTTGAGTGTAATGCAGTTTGTTTTAAGAACAACCCAGCTGGAGTGATTTCTCATCTGTCACTGGCCTTAAAAGTTAAATCAGTTTTTCATTTCTGTCATTGTTGCTTCAAGCATTGTGCTACGTGCTGTTAAGCAAAACAATTAAAATACCACTCTGATGTTGGCCATCACAAGCTGTGCAGCCATGATAAAGAAGCCCTCCGTTTATATGTCAGGACGTCATTTAGTATTCGTTTCTTTGTGTTCTCTATGACCTCACCCGTAGGAGGCAAAAGGGGGTCACACATGAACAAACTTCACCTGAGAAGCATTGTCGGAATCTGTTTCTCTGTGTCACTGAGCAGGACCAACAGGTTCACCACGCTGGCTCAGTCTGTGGCCTTGTATGTTTGCAGAAATGTTCCCTGTTCCCTGTGTCAAACCAGCTCTTTCAACAAACTCGTTTCTCACCCAACACAGTTTCCCCCCCAGCTGTCCCTCTACGTACAGCATTCACGTCCAACAGGTTTTAAACCTCTTCCTTGTGTTTCATCAAGGGCAGCACTTTTAAGGAAATCTGCTTCTGAACATGGTCTTGGTTTTGTTGATACTCAATCATTCTTGGGGAGAAGATTGTAAAAGTGTCAGTTTTACAGTTTTTGCTAATTTGCCCCTCTTCCTATTTCTTACGAATGCGGAACAAGGTGTGTCTGCTCATAATTGTCAGGTGTTTTCATTTTTATCTACGTTTTATCAGTTAAAGTTCTTATCTTTTCTGGGCACTTCTCTATTGTTCTAGAAAACCCTCAATACTTTGAAGATTCAATAAATGTATATGTTGCAGAATGTTAGCAATGCTGCTTTTCACCTTTCATGTCCCTTTGTAAAGAACACATCTTAAACATTTTATGCATTTTATTTTTACTGGAATGCAAAAGATATTAGAGGTATCTGGCGCTAAGTGCTTTCATTTCTATTTTTAAGGGGATTTTTTTCAGAGCAGCAAAATTCCCCCTTAAACTATATTTGTTTATTCTGTTTTCAGTCAATATTCAGCTTTATCAGATTAAATCTGGTTCGTAAATTCATGTTGTAGCTTGTCCTGTCCAACAGCTGAGCAAACAGATATGAGCTGAGAGCCTCTTGTATTAGACAGATTTTACTCTTACAATCGGGGGTTATAAATCATAGCGAACACAAAATGTATGTTGGTATAAGCCCCTTTTGTAATTTAAACCAAACTTTATTAATATATATATATTTTTTATTTGTGTCTTTTTTTGTTGGACCGGACGGAAAAGGAAAGGGGAAAAAGGAGAGAGTTGGGGGGTGGAGGGGGGGAAAGAGAGATGGTGCATTATAGCAGTTAGAGAATGGCTACAGGGAAGGGAAGGTAGAGTTGTTAATCTACAGGCAACAAAATGCTGGAGCTTATACCCATTGCAATAGTGAATGTTGGTCTAAAATGGGCACGGCCTGTCCACACACTCAGCTGTTACATACCTGCCGGCTCCGAGAGTGTTCACAAACTTGTCCACATCCAGTTCACACGCACACTTGTGCATACCAACCAACACATGTAAAGCATTACATTCTGTCATGCACACTATTTGAAGGTGCAAAGGTGAGCCGACGCCTGTACTCAGGTGAATGTTATGTTAAGCTGAAGTGGATGATGGAATGCACAAAAAAGGAGGGAGAACCCCCAGCCATCCCCACACCAAGACACCCGCGCCGACCAGGGCCCGCCCCCGCACCCATACTGTGGGGTCAATGGAGGAGATCCACCCGCCAGGCAGCCTGGCCAAGCACCCAGACCAGGGCCCGCAGGACAGCCACACGGGCCCCCAACACCCGAGTGCAGTGAGGTACGGAAGCGCAGAGCGCAAGGCCCAGCCCAGTCAGGAGAGCAGCCCTCCCACTGCGCCAAGTGGCCCAGCGCGGGGCCCCACCCCCGAGAGCCCCACCACCCCAGACAAGGCGCCCACCACCACCCAGGAGTTCTGGGCATCCCCCCACCCCAGCCCCGGGTACAAGCCCGGGCCCCCCACGGGAGACCCGCTCCAAAGCTCCAGGCAGCTGCGGAGATCCAGAAGAGAGCACGATAGGGGTCAGCTACCCCCATCTAGAAAAGGGATGACCAAGAGCAGTGGGGGTCCCCGAAGGTGTACATTGCCTGACCAGGCTCTCCTAATGTTGTGACCCAGAAGGGGCTCGGCACCCGAGGGTAAGGGCCAGAACCCGCACCACAAGGACACAGACACCCTCCAGGCTCAGATGGAATATGATCCCCCGCTCATGGACTTGCCAGAGGACAAAGGGATCCCTCTCCCTGTGCGGGGAGGGGGCCGCCGGGCCCAGGAGGCCGACCCCCAGGAGACAAGGCCACCGCCGCTGAAGGCCCTGTTCCCTCCACCAGGGATGGGGTAAGGGACAGAAGATCAGTAGTCCCACCTTCCTTGTGTAATGTATTTGTGTGTGTGTTGAGGTGTGTTTCTTGTGATTGATGGGTGTGTGTAATAAAGGGTGCAGTTAAAATTGGCGAGCACGGCACTGACGACATCTCCTGATTGCTTACAGGGATGTCCAATCGCCCTCTCACCAAGGAGCCCTAAATGTCTACGGTGCAGTTAAAATTGGAGGGTAGAGCACTGAGAGGACATCTCCTGCTTGCTGGCAGTGATGTCCTAGCACCCCCCACCAAGGATCCTACGTGTCTAAGGTGCATTTAAAACCAGGAGAAGGGGGCGAAACTGTGCGGAGACCATGGGAGGGGTGGACCACTGCCAAGTGGCTCGGCCCCTCGAGGTATTCCGCAAGCACGCCCCTCCTTCCAACCTAATAAGTGGTCGTATGAGGAAGGAAGGAAGGTCGGGGACAGCTACCAAACTGACCCCCGATGATGAAACAACCGTTCCCCCATTTAACTGAAGCTTTAAATTTTTCAGATCTCCCAGAATGTGTTCTTGTGCAGATGCAGCATAAGCAGCCTCTAGATCTTTGATTTTATTTTCTATTTCTAATAAATCTGCTTTCTCTTTGTGTTTTTTATTTGTTGAATAAGAAATAATTTTTCCTCTCATCACTGCTTTTGCTGTTTCCCAAAGAACACATGGTGAAATATCCGGAGTATCATTAAATTCTAAGAAGGTTGCCCACTCTTTTTTAAAGAATTGAATAAACTCTTGATCTTTTAACAGAGAAGTGTTAAACCTCCAGGTTAAGCCAGAAGGTGTGGGTAGATCTCTAGAAATATTTACAGAAACTGGTGCATGATCACTAATGATAATTGGATGAATGTTGGAATCCTTGATATCTTTTAAAAGAGAATTACTGACTAATAAGTAGTCTAAGCGAGACTGTGAGTGGTGAACTGGAGAAAAGAAAGTGAACCCTTTAGTGTTTGGATGACATGAGCGCCAAGCGTCGCAGAGACCCAACTCATCCATGTATTGCTTCAAAATACTTGCAGAACGCCATGTGCGCTGGTGTCCTGCTGTGCTGAGTCTGTCAAGTTCAGGATCAAGGACCAAGTTGAGGTCTCCTCCTATAATTATTGTGGAGTCACAGTGAACCGAAAGTGAGGTGAAGAATCTGTGAAAGAAGGAGGATTCATCAGCATTGGGACCATAGATACTGGCTATACAGAAATATTTATTCTGAACCGATATGTTAATAATTACAAATCTGCCTTCTGGATCAACAATTGTGTTCTTATGAGTAAATGTAATATTTTTATTAATCAAAATAGCAACTCCTCTTTGTTTGGAGTTGTAACTAGCTGAGTAGATGAATGGGAATTGTGAGCAGCACAGGAGATGATCAGCTGATCTGGATAAGTGGGTCTCCTGCAGTAAAACTAGATCTGCTTTTAGATCATTCAGATGATTGAAAACTTTCAGCCTCTTTGGCCCAGAGCCAAGTCCCCGCACATTCCAGCTAAAGATGTTCAGACTGGACATGACTGCACTGACTGAGAGAGTGTTATGCTAAGTAATGCGCGTGCGTCTGTGAGTCCTGTGCGCGTGCCCGCTGACCAATGCGCAGAGGAGCGCTGTGTGCTTGTGCGCGTGAATGTTTCCTGGCTGTGTGAGTGGCTTGTTGTATGTGTCCTATATGAGCCTATGTGAGGTGTTTGCGGTATGTCGGCGAGTGCGTGCGGGATCGCGTGTACGTGCGCGCGCATGTCTCGTGCATGAGTAAATGGGTACTTACCAGGGATGTGTTGCCTTTAGTTGATTTAAATATGAGGAGGAGGAGGGGGGAAGAGGGGGGAATAAAAAGAGGAAAAAAGAAAAGAAAAACAAGAAAAAACAAACACAACAAAACAACATAAACATGAGAGGGGAGAGAAATAACTGATTTGACGAGATGGAGGTGTGGATGATTGATGAGCTGATTTTCCATTAATTTAAATCAGTTTAGTCGGTTTCATCAGCGCATTATGGAGGTTCTGATCGCAGCATCTGAGGGTCTTCAGCGCAGCCACGGGGTGATCTCGGGGTCCCGAAAGAGCCGTCCATCAATGAAGAGTTTGTCCACTGAGACAACCGCTCGAGACCCGGCGGTGAGGTGCTTCCTCCTCAGCGGGAAAAGGATCTTCCTGCGCCGGAGGATCTCCGCCGGGAACTGGTCGTTGACGCTGAAGTGTGTTCCCTTCAGCTCCCGGCCGCGGCTCCTCACCAGCTCCTTCTGTTTGTAATGCTCGAACTTAGCCACTATGGGTCTCGGACGCTGGTTATCAGACCTCCTTCCTCCGAGTCGGTGCACTCTATGGAAGGAGATCTTCTGGACCTCCTCCTTGGGGAGCTTCAACTGGACCTCCATGAAGGACTTCACCGTGGCCTCCGGGTCTTCTCCCGCCTCCTCTGGAATCCCAGAGATGACCAGGTTGTCCCTCATGCTCCTCGCCTGAAGATCCAGGAGGGTTTCCTTGATGGAGCGGTTCTCCTCAGAGAGACGAGCGGTGTCGCTGCTCAGAGTCTGGACGGTCTCTCTGAGGGCCTGGTTCTCCGCTGCGAGCTCCTGCACCTGCTGCTGGCTGAACTCCAGGGACTCTCGCAGGCCTTGGAACTCCTTATGGAGGATCTCCAGCAGGTTCAGGCGGCAATCAAGGCTGGAGAGCTTTTTATCTATGGACTCCAGGATTTCACTGATGCCGCTGCCTGGAGAAGAAACGGCCCCGGGAGAGTCTTCAGGACGGCCGCGTTTGGAGGAAGGAGTGGTGGTGTTTGTCTTCCCCATGACGAAGGTATTATAACACTCGTCTATGAAGCTCTCCAGGTCCTCCAGGCTGTCAAGAACTTAATCATCTTTTTAGAGGTTTAGTGAATATTGTTGTAATTATGACTTATATGGCGGAAAAAGAAAAGCAGACGGAAATGTTTGTTCAACCGCTTTTCGCGCCGCCAAGTTTACTCACCACACACGTCTCGTCGACTCTCGCGATACTCACAGCATCTCACCCCTTGCCATCCCCATCCCCAGGAAATGTCTATTACTTAAGTTAAAAGTGTCAAGACTGACAATCAAATCTCAGCCAAAAAGAGATGTATTGATTTATTTAAATATGTTTGTCCTGTTTGAAAAATGGGTCAATGTTGTTAAATAAAAATAAATAATTTTATTTTAAATTTGTTTTTTATATTTCGCTTTTTTTCTTTTACTTTACTTTTTTACATTTTGCCAAAATTAACAATTGATTGCACAAATCTGCATTTTTTTTTTTCTGTGAAAGCTCAGCATTATGTTTATTTCTTTTGTTGTTGTTGTATGGGATAAGTAAATGCAATAAGCTATCAAAACAAACTGGAAGAATCAAGGCAGGGCAATGCGACAACTGCAAAGCACAACACAAAAACAATACATGATCTTAGCAGAAAGGAATTACAGGCCTCCAGCAACTCAGCCATGTCCTGGAACTCAACCCTGCTGAGCCTGTCCTTTAAGGTTTAAAAACACTTGATTTTGCTTGAGTTTTCTTTCCAAGTCAGACTGCCAGTTGAATTTTGTGGATAACTTCTAGAATGATTTGAGGCTGAGACACTTTGAAATTTGTTTTGCCTTTGGCATCTTGGCCCTAATGTGTTATGATTAAACATGTTAAATCCCAGAGGAAAGCCAGTCTTTAAAAACAAATAATAGATTGGTTTTGGCTTGTATAAGAGACCACCTGGAACTGTAGAGTGCTGTGAGTTTCTGCAACCACATGGGGTCCCTTTCCAGTGTTTTCATGGTCTGGTCCCAAATCCGGGTGAATGCAGAGGGCTGGGTGTAGTAAAAATGTAGCTTCATTACATGTGCAAATGACTGGGTGGTTTGTTGTGGTGATTCCTGAAGGAATAAGCCAAAAAAACCCTCTACAGTCACAGTCCCGTCTGCGCATGCGCACACACTCGCACACTAATGGAGACCTGCCAAACAAAATGTTTACTAGGCCACTGAGGCAATCAGTATCTAGCCTAAGGAACTTGGGGATGTAAACCACTGACTGTATAAGAGAACTGGACAGAAACCCCCCACCCCTCTTCCCCCTTGACTTTCCAAACAGAAACTACCTGCTGGCTCCAAGAAGCCAAAATCCCATAGGCTTCTATTGAAAAGTAAACAGCCATTATATTTGTCAGAATTACTATTCTTGTTGTTTACCTTTCAACATATCCTGCCAGAGGTCATCATAGCAAAGCAACTTTATTGATTCACACTGGTGGTTTAAGATGAATTTAGCTCATTGCACACCCTGGGAATCAAACCCTGCGTGCGCACCAGCCCTACACCCAGTGAACTGAGCCATGCAGCCACCCCAGAATTACAATTTTTGTTAATCCAATTTTGTTCATTTTTTTCTTTATTGAAAGTTATTCAAGTTATAAACTAACCAAAAAGATGCCTCAAGAAAAGCATGTGGTGCCCACTGGTCCCCTTAGTCAAAACTTCAACACGTTTGATTGACAGATTCTCCCGAACCCACTTTTAAGGAGTAGTTTGACTTGGTGTTGACAACAAACTCATTCCTGATTGGCAACAGCAGTTGCCATAGAACAGTGAGTGAGACCAACTCAGACCAATCACTCCTTATTGTCCTCATCCGGCTCCAGCTCGGTCTGATTGGAAACGAACCGAGACCACCTCAAAAGACAGGTCCCTGGTCCTGGACCAGGGTCCGCTTGGGTGTATTCTGAGTCAGATTGAAAATGTGTTCCAGATTATTGAGGGAAACGAAATCTGGTTTACTTTAAGCAAACCAAATGTGTCCAGTTGGAATACACTCATATAGATGAAAACATAGAAATAAATCTTCACTTTCCTTCACTTTTCCTTGAAGTGTACACAGCAATGAACGAGGTAATTGATGTTCATCACCCACATTTCCAACATTTCAAATGACAAAAAGTGTCAATTAATTATAGGGTATATTCACAATAGTAATCCAACTGGTAACAAATGTCTTTATAACTAGATTTTTTTTGTATGTGTAATACACCCACCTTGTCCTTGTTACAGTGGTATGGATGTTTCGTAACCTACTGGTTATTCCGGATGGTGTACTACTCAGCTTGAGAGGAGCGGATTCTCTAGAGAAAAGGTCAATATTCTCTATGAATTGTGTCTACATGATTTTTCACTCAAAAGTTCTGCTCAACCGTAAAACCTTTTTGCAATTCATAGATATATCAGATATATAATATGACATGAGGAGGCCGAACCATAGTTTTTAACCTGATAACAAAGTAAAACAGCACAACGCTGATAAAAATGTAAAAATAACCACAATGTTAAAAAAAATGGGTTTTTGGCCTGGTTTTTTGTTGATACTATTAAAAAAAAATCTGTTCTCCAAAAATGTCATTTTAACATTCTCTAAAGCCTGTGTCTTTTAGTATGTTTTCAATATTTTAGACAATTTTTATTGATTGATTTTTATCGAAGGATTTTTTTTACCTTTTTATTCTTAACAGATAGGAGCTCAGAAATGTGACTTGCCTGTATATGGTTTATTTTATATTTATTTATTTTATATAATTAAGTACATCCTAACTATATATATATAATATAACTTGGCTTTGACTTGTAGTCAGTCTCCCACAATGAACCTGGTAAACCAGCCATTTCCATTCAAAAATGTAAATGCTGGCCTGCAATTTTAGGTAGCACCAATTACAGCGGCCAAAAAATATATATAAAATAAAAAGAAATTAAAATAATAATTTAAAATAAAAAATGAATGAAACAAAAAAAAAAAAAAAAAAAGAAAACCAACAGCCAAATTTGACCCTGTAAGTTCTCCACATCTACTTTACTTTGTGGAAGAGGTATGGTCACTTTAGTTATTCCATACAACACAACTTGTTCCTGATAAATTTGGGGATTTAAATAAAGAAATAAAACAGACATGTAGGTCTAAGATAGTGGTAATTTCAATTTGACATCTTCCCTCCAAAATTTCTGACCAAAATATAGCAACTTCTACTCATTGGGACACTTTAAAAAGTAACACCCTTTCAATCCACTTTCAGTTTTCTGTTTTAAATCAGTACAACCCTTTGCTCTGAGGAAATACCTCACCTCTTAGGTATGTTGAAGGAAAGATAAAACCCCTAACTGCCTTATTTGGAATTTTCGCCATCCGGTAAGACTAAGAATTGAAGAAGAATGTAGTTGAGCAGCAATTCCAGGAAGGAAGATACTTTGTTCTGTGAATTCTTTTTACAAAATAATCATAAATTGATCCAGTCTGGAAGGGTCTTCTATATGTCATATGACCAGCTGTGACGTTATTTAATGTCACACTTTTGAAGCCAGGTATGTCCTGTGCCAATTTTTGAGAGATGTTTTCTGTGAGACATAGGAGTTGCATAGTTAGGAGAGAAAATGATATACTGCTTTATGTTCTGTTTATATTCCAGGCAAAACAATAACCCTGGCTAAAAATTAAAATTTATTGAAGATAACTGTAAATAAAAGAGTTGCTGAAGAACTCTGACAAAGATCTGGCTTTTTGTTGCATTTTCTTCAAGATACGCGGAAACAAAGTGAGAGGAATTCAGTGCAATTTTAGATGCAAAACAGAGAGCAACATTTTATGGTAATTAACTTAACAGCTAGCCAGAACAAATTTAAATTGCAATAGAATTTAGTTTTTTGTTATAGCAGGAAAATATGACCCAAAAAATATATATTTCTCTGATTTTTGTTTTCAAAAGCTAAAGACGGAAACTGACAGGGAAACAGCACTCACCCCAACAAACAGGACGTTTCCTCTTTAGACAAGCACTATTGGCGAGGTAACATTGTGTTGAAATTATTAGTCAAATTTGCCTCTTATTTATTTATTTATGTGTGTAGATATTTGTTCTCATACGATGTAAGCAGTGCGCATGCATTTGTTTGACGATTTCACTGGGATGCTTTCATGTAAAACATTCAAAATATGAGACACTTTCTTAAAGGCTTTGAGCTGTTTTTGAAGACAAGTTGTGAACGCTGTGTCAACGTGGATAGGTGAATGCTGAGAACACAGGTTTACCTGGAGCATCATGATGTTGTGTTTACTCTGCAAAACACATGTAGATACATGTAAAAAGTGCTTGGTAAAGCATAAACAGTTTTCCTGTTAGCAAATTAGACAGTAGTACTCGGTCTGCACAGCGGAGGTCCAGATTGCAAAAGTTTCTCAAGAGTACATTGTTTTTTTTGCAAGCCCATTTGTAAATTGTCTTTCATTTATTTAAAATAATATTATCATTGTTGAAAAAATAAACGTACATCAATCTTTTTGGGTTGTCTAACCCAACCGTGATACAGACTAATTCATGTTTTGCATATGTGTATGCAAATGGACTGGCATCAAGATCACTTCCTGTGTCAGAAATTGACAGATATAAAGATCTGTCTCTGATTGGTGGGTAAGTTAAACATGTCAACTAGCAGCTTTTCCCCCTGTATTTATAAAAGCAAGACTAACTAGACACTTCACTGTTCCCACTGACATACACGATTAAAAGAAAATGTCATTTGTTAGTTTTTTTTAAGTAAATGTGCATTATTTTGGTGCATTTTTGCAAATTGCAATATTTGGGAAATGCTTCACTCTTACTTTATAAACAGGACATTCGAAAATAGAAAAGCTTTTTGTGTTTTAAAGGAGTCAATAGCTTTTTAAATAAGGTGTCTTGTCTGTGACTTCATTTAAACTGGGGAGCGTTGGGGAAACCACAGAAAGGCAGTATTATTCCAGATATATTTGCATATGCTCGTAAATTCTGTGCATCCCTGCTGAAACTGGCAGTCAGGAGTTACTCTGAAATATCTTTCCAAGACACACCTTGTCTGTTTTACATGTTCACCTGAACTGCAATGTAAACATCTGCACGTTTGGCCTGGGGAGAAAAAGGTTTTGATTGTCTTTTATAAAGTCCCATTTCTCATTACGTAACCCTGTTTGTTTTTACTAGGAATGAAGTGGAAAAAAACAGCATCTATCTCTTTTCTTTTCAGGCGCTGGAACCACTCCTGTAGAGCATAAATTGTCAGAATCTTTCATAGTTTCAGATGAGGCATCATCAGAGAATGAACATCATCACGTCTAATCTCGGGCGCTGACAAATCAGCCAATCAGCCGAGGCGGGTGTGATCATGTGACCCCGCCCTATGAGGAATTTAAAGACCAGGGACTTCTGGCTACGGCAGAGACAGAGAGCAGTTAGACACACCTGGCGCTGAGGAGCAGGTGACTTGAGACAAAAGGAAATAGTTGACGGACCAAGTGGATTTTCAAGGTGTGTGGGTCGAGGTTAGTACGTTAATGCTTCGTATAAACATTTGTAGTAAAATAATCTACTAAGAGTTACGTGGAATTTTTTTTTTTCAATTCTACAGTTTTAAAGAGAAGCTTGCGGACTCTTGGTTGGTTACCTTCTGTTTTTCGAGTTTATTTCTTTCTTTTCTTTTTTGCGTTTTCTTTTAATGAAATTAAAGTTAAATATTTTTTTTTTTTTTGCTCTTACGGTATTTGGAGTAGTTTAAATACTTAAGAAACTGAAACGTAAGAAGCACATTTTAAAAGAGGCGTCTTTTTATTTTTTAATCACGATCCCTTGCAGGGCGTGTCGAGACTTGCCTATGTCTAATTAAGACAGACAGACCTGCCCTTGCGGACTCATGGACCTTATTTCCCCCTTTTTCTTTCTTTTTTTTTTATTTTTTTTAAAATAAATTTAATCCACTCTTGTTGCAATCTCACAGACACTCCTCGAAAAACCTGTCACAGAGGGTTTGGTTTTAAACACGTAGTTGACGTGTCTGCATTCTTTCTGGTTTTGCTAGGTACCGATTTGTAATCATTATTACAGATAAAACCCAATTATCGTACCTATATCGTAAAGTTGCTTTTAAACTGCTTTCATTCAGCTTAAGAGCACATTTACTCAAACATGACTGCTAATTCACTCACTTAGTTGTAAATTTAATTTGGTTTGTTTTAAATAGTTTTATTTTGAAGTGGCAGTGGCCATCTCCAAATCAACTCAAATCCATGGCTTTATCAAAGGACACCACTCCTCTCTATAATTCTGTTCTGCTAGTTTTTTTTTTTTTTTTTTAAATCTCTTATGCTATGACTAATTACAGGTTTTTGCAGAAATACAGGTTTTAAATGGCTTAAACTACTTCCTTGAAACAAATTAAATTTGTGGAGGGAATGAGTTCGCTGGCTTTTTTTTTTTTTTTTTTTTTTGTCAACTAGATCTTAAATCTTTAAAAAAAAATATTGCTGCATTCCAAATGTGTTCAATTTTTCAGTAAATCTTTACTATCTTCTTTGTCCTCCCCATTTCAGGCGCGGATCTGAAAATGGCATTCGATGAAATAAAGTCCACGGCTGTGCTCCTCTATGACGAGTTCATTCAAAAAGCAGGTGATTAGGACACAATTTATTCAGAACAACTTGTTGGCAGATCACATGCTGTAGGCTTACTTATAGATCAATTAGTGACTGTTTTAAACAACTTTAAAAAACATTATTTGCAGATTCCAGGACGGAGAACTGGTTGCTCATGTCGTCTCCTATCCCCCAAACGATCATTATTGCAGCATACATTTACTTTGTGACTTCACTGGGGCCCAGAATAATGGAGAACCGCAAAGCCCTCGACCTCAAAGGAGTCCTCATCGTGTACAACTTCAGTGTGGTGGCTCTCTCGTTCTATATGTGTTATGAGGTTTGTCTTTTCATTTTTTTTCTTCTTGATGCATTAGCCTTGCTATTTTAAAGCTTGCTTTTGATTCCAGTCTTGTTTGGGATGTTGAATTACTGTTAAACCAGAACAGAAGTTGTGTAGTATTCATCATAAATCCTGTGCTACATGGCAGCATTTTATGGCACATTGTACTGTAGTCAAGTGTCTTTGAATTTGTGGTTTAAACTAACTTACTTTTGATTGACTGGAATGTATTTTTTAGTTTGTGATGTCAGGATGGGGAACAGGATACTCATTTCAATGTGATGTGCTTGACTCTTCTGATTCACCACAGGCTATGAGGGTAAGTCACTTTTTTCCAAACACATCTCTTTTGAAACTTACTGTGAAATAATTGGAAGTGCTGAGTCTGTTTCTGCTTGTGTCCTCTAGATGGCAGCAACGTGCTGGCTTTACTACTTCTCAAAGTTTATTGAAATGTTGGACACAGTAAGTGGTGATATCATTCAACAATTTAGCTTAAATCCCTTGCTGTACCCTCTTCTCAATCTGTGGTGCACTTTTTTTTCCCCACAGATCTTCTTTGTCTTGAGGAAGAAGAACAGCCAGGTGACATTTCTTCATGTCTATCATCACTCCATTATGCCCTTCACCTGGTGGTTTGGTGTCCGTTTTTCACCAGGTAACGCTGCCCTTTGACATGCAGTCCACACCATCAGATGTACCGCCTAAGTTTCTTGTGACTCATCGTTGCACTTTTTCTGATGTCTCCTTGTTTAAGGTGGAATGGGAACATTCCATGCCTTACTGAACTGTGTTGTCCACGTGATCATGTACACGTACTATGGGCTTACTGCCATGGGCCCCAAATACCAAAAGTATCTGTGGTGGAAGAAGCACCTCACATCTGTCCAGCTGGTATGTGACGTGACCAGTTTCTATGTTGAGGGGGGGACCTTTGAATTCTGACAGTTGAAGTTGAGAGTATATTTTCCTTTTTTTTTTTTTTTTTTTTTGTTTGTCTAGATCCAGTTTGTCATGGTGACCAGCCACATCTCCCAATATTTCTTCTTGGACTGCTCCTACCAATTCCCCCTCTTCATTTACATAATCTTCTCGTACGGCTTGATTTTCCTGCTTCTCTTCCTCAATTTCTGGTACCACGCCTACACAAAGGGCAAGAGGCTGCCGAAGGTGCTGCAAGCCCAGACGTGGTCACACCACACAAACGGAGTCATGAATGGAAACGCCAATCATGATAAGGATGAGTGACGCAGGATTTTTGGTTTGATGGCTTGGAGGTTGTTTATGCACAAAAGCCACTGTTGCCTGGGATTCCATGCTTTGGACTGCTGGAAAAAGTTCCTCTTTCTACTTGCAACTGTAAGACAATCCTTATGACCAAAGATTACCTTATATTCAGTTAATTTAAGCAACAGATTTTAATTCTTCTTACCCTTAATCCCTCTCCTTATTGTGTATACTAAAGTAATGACTAAATATATAATTTTTAAACCCCCTGCTAAAATAATTGTCTTTGGAACACTGGCCATTCAGCATTACCTATGAAAATATTGCTAGGCTTTGAAAAGACAGTGGTGCTGTGCTTTAAATGTATATATTTTTACTTTTGTGACTTGTTAATCTCCGACATTAAAAGTTTTTTTTTTTTTTTTTTTTTTTAAAAAAAGGTTGTGCACTAATGTTTATTTCATCAGCCCTAAAAATATCAACAGTCCTGAGTTAGTTTTATATTCTATTTCGAAGCTCTAGTTTTATAACCATTGTTACATCTCTGCATGCAAATTGGTGACTGTTAACAGACCTATGCTGATCACAGCTACTGGTTGAACAGATGAGCACCTTTATTCTGTACAGCAGGATCATTTTTTGCTTTTATTTTAACTCTATGAAGCATTGGTGCAGCACCGATGAGAGGACCTGACGGATCACTGTTCTTGTAGGATCCATAGCAGACCTTCAGTTTACTGAGGCACATTGCAGTACAACACTTGCAGGAAACAGTTGTTCAGTTTAAATATGAACGACTTCAGGTTTCTGCATTTTAGCTGTGTGCTAAGGAAGTCTACAGATTACTCAGACCAGTGTCTGACTCTGGAATGTTTACATCTGACATGATCTTGAACAAAGACATGAATGTATTCTGCTGGTAATTGAGAACACGTGATTCAACTTTATAGAAGAGGTTTTTCTTTTCTTTTCCCCTGTTATTTTTACGAACAAACCCACGTTAACTAGGTTTACGGATGTTTAATGCTTACAAATGTGAGTACATATTTTGTTTTCCAATTTGTTAATCTTGTACTATAAAGAAATGTTTACATTGTGGTTTTTATGTATTTATATAAAATAAATGATAAATGTACTTAAATGTTTTGGCGTTGCTCTTTAAAATATTTACAAAGTAAATCTGTGTCAGTGCTGAGTGCAGGCAATCAAAGCTAGCTTCTAGTCTAGCTATTGTGGAGTGTCATGATTTTATATATATTTTTAGGTCTACGTAGCAACGCCCACCCACCCCATGCTCTAAATGCCTGGATGTGATTGTAGCAGCTGATCTTTACCAGCAGGTGGTGCTGTTAAATCAGTTTGCTGTTGGAATTTATTAAATGCATATTTTTACATTTTAAATCACGACCGATGCAGCTAGGTATGAATCAATTGACAGTTTTCAACAAAACTGAAGATTCATATCAACCCTTATTCTGGAGACTTTTGAGCTATTTTCTTTAAAAAATTTTTTTGATGGCACTACTTGACATCAATCTTTTTAATACAACTGCAGTCAATTTTATTTTTCTTACAGATAAAATATTTCCACAATGAACCTAAAACTGCCCAAAAAACCCTCAATTCTTAATTGTAAACTTGGTCCAATCCATGAAAGTCAAGGTCAAAACGATGTGAAATTTATCTAAAGACAGTCAAATATCCCAATCATGTATTGGGTTGTGATGTTCATCTAACCTTTAAAAGACTAAACTGCTCTGAACATCCTTTTGGGGGGTTTAAGAAGAAAAACATAAGGTACATCTGCTATATTTTCACAAATGTGAAAATGAAACGCAAGGAAAGCACACTGCTTCTGTAAAGTACAGATTTAAGCTTTTTCATGATCTTTTCCTTCCAGTTTGGCATAGTACATATTGGTATACAAGGAAATCTCAAGACAGGGATTCTGGAGCCAAATGTGCTGCCTAATGTTACAAAGCTTGGTTTCTGTTTCGGGTTACTGGTCTTCCAACAAAATAACTATCAAAACACATTTAGAAAAGTTGAAAGTAAAAAAAACTGGATCTTCGTGAATGACCTGCTCTGAACCGTCATCCAAATGTAGCTAAGCATCTGTGGAAGGAGCCTGTTTAAGGGACCATTCAAAGCTGAAACAAATTGAATAGTTGTCAGATGTAGAAGTCTCAGTGACAGTAGATGTTTGATTTCCATCAAACTAGTTTGATTGTAGAAATTGGTTTGATTGGTTGTGTGTACCATCAGTTTTGTTTAGGACAATTCCCTTTTCTTGTATTTTTTTAAGATATGTTGAAATGTAAAAATAAAAGAAAAATTCAGATTTTTTTTAAATGATCTTAGACGGTTTCAACTTAATTTATTAACTATGATTGGTTTTTCTTTTATTACCAACAAAATTGACCATCAAAGCATTACATCCCCTACATTGAGGAAAACCATGCCAGCTCAAATTAGTTTTTCCCTTTTCACTTAAAGCACTCAAATGATTACAGAGTGTAGTGCTGACCGGTTTTATGAAGAAATGAGGCAGCAGGACAGCTCACCCCTTGAAGGGCAGGGATTGTCTGTCCACGCCACAGTGAGTTTCAGCATTGTCTGTTTGTCTCCAAGCCATACTTGCAGCTCCATTCCTGGTTTCAGCGTGCTGGAAGCTGTTGTCAGATCCAGAACACCGTCAGATGTGTATGGTGGTGCATCACTTATGCACACAAGTCAAAATGCATGAATGCTGCCTGTGTAAGCTGTAACACACAGATGAATGGCTTTTCCAGCTATTAACATTACTCAAAGATGTATTTATTTGATAATTTTTAGTGCAATTTCAGAACTTTTGTTGAATAGAGTGCTCTGAAAAGACACCATAGGGAATGCAATGACATTCAGAGCAACTATTAAGTTTGACCTTTTAAAGGAGGGTCTGTGTGGTTGTTCAAAAAACATTGAAAATAGCAAAAAATATTTTCTATGTTTTAGAGAGGCTACATATTTAAATTGAACATGTCCTAGTTAAGATTGTGCAGTGGCATTTCCTTTAGCTCTAATTGCCTCGATTAAACATGAACAATTCAATTTCCAGTCATGTGAACCGTATCCTTTTATAATAATTATTCACCCAGATCTTGATGGAGAAGAAAAATGAGCAACATTTTTTTGTTCTAGTTTTTAGGCATCACTTTTTGTTATTTTTATATTAATTTTTCATACCGAAACTTTGACCAAAAACATCAATATTTTTCCTATATCTTAAGACGTTCCTTTGACATATACTGTATGTTAAATTGTCGTTGAGATCATCTTATTAAAACCCTGCAGTAGCAAAATTTGTCCACTTGAGGTCAGCAAAAGCAAACTTTAAAAATGAAAAACCTTTATTTTCTTACTTTTGTTTATTTCATCTAAAAGTATTAAAGATGTGAGTTTTTTATTTGTAATTTTGCTATTTATTTTTCATTTTGTATATGTGGTTTAAAACATTAAATGCAATTTAGAAAACCTTCAAATAAAAAAAGAAATAAACTAACTAAAGTAACTATAGCTTTTCAGATAAAAATTTGACTGACCTAAACCTTATTTCTCCATGAGATACATTACTAAATCCAGCTGCTGTTTTTTTTAAATTTTATTGTGAGGCCTTTATAAAAGCCCACTCACTTGCACAGGGGAGGAGCTGATTGCAGATAAGAGGAAAAGAGACAGCCAGATGGTAATTGTTGTCTGTGTGCACTGTAATTCACCAGATCACAGTTCTCCTAGGTACTGGCAGCTTCATGTACAACTACAAGAAGCCCTGTTTTTCTTATCAGTTCACGTCGTCCCCACAGGTTGGGAAAAACTGCTTACGTCCCAGCCTTCTATATGTTCTCTCGAGGGATGAGAGCATCTGTTTGGAAACTTTCGAGCCAAAGACAACAATAACCAGCACCAATGAATATGACTGGCACGCGCAAAATGACACAGATTACTGTAAAAGAGAAGAAACCATAAAAGGGATAAACAAAAGATGCAGACCAGCCTCCTGGGACATGAGAGACTTATGTGAAATGGTTCAGCTGATAGGAGCAGTTTAAACCAGGAACACAGATTGGCGATGTTAAAGACCTACTCTAATGAAAATGGCATTTTTGGTGTTTTTAACATGTTCTTGTAGCATTTTTTCTCTCATAATGGACGGCATATATCAAAGAATTCAAGCTTAAAACTGCATTTCGGAGTATTTCTTTATTCCAATAGCGGTGAATCAGGAGTAGATTAAAAAAGGTTATTTGAAAAAGCCCAACTAAATTGGACGAGCCAAAGCTCCATTCTGATGCATCCACTTGCAGACAAATTGATCCATTGATGCCTCCTTTTTCCTCATCTGAGCTGCCACCTGGCTCAAAACCGGATTACTCCGATATTGCTCGTCATGTTTTTGTTGCACCGCCAATGTAAGCTTGGGGTTGTTAGGGCCTGTAAACCAACAGGAGAGAGTGTAAACAAAGGGATGATGGGATATCAGCAGAGCTTACTTCCGCACTAACTGTCCCACCCTCAACTCAGAGGCAAGTTTCTGATGAACTCTTGCTGCGCTGCATAAACTATGTCCTATAAATAACAGGCTTTTTGATTTCAGCAAAGAACAGCATAATTATAATTAAAAGGACACTGGGAACAATTTTACAACAGATCAAACGATAGTTGGAGTGGGACTTTAAACTGTTTCCCTTTCATTTTTGTTTTCCCTTTTTTTCAAATTTTTTCTGAACCCCCCCAGATGGACTTATTAAAGGGCAGAAGTGGCCAGGATGTAAATATGCCTCCATCAGTCTCAGCTGCCTTCGAATTGGAGCTGTTTCAGTTCAGCTTGTATGATTAGAGAAGAACCTGCTTAGTGAAAAATGAAGCTCCGTTTTCAGTTCTATCTTTTCTGGTACAGATGACAGAGGTGGGGTTCAAAAAGAAGATTAAAGTTTTTAAATCTCTTTATTGTAATTACTTTGGCACACTGATGTCACCTCTCAGAGATAATCTTCCAAAGTTCAGTGTAACTGCGGGCAATGTTTCTTCTAATTTGTCTGGCCAACCGTCCAAACAGCTAAAAGCTCTAAATCCTCCCAGTAGAGGCCGGAAACATTTTGATTCAACTCCAGAGACTGTGTGCATTTTCTATGCACTTTCATTCCATTTGACATACAACTTTACTATGTGTTTGTTCCCATGGGCGGGAGTTTCCAGAACGTGGTGTCCTCTCACCTCGCATCACAAAGTACACCTCTGTCTGTATCCATGATGGTTGATGTCAACAGCGTTTGCAGTTACTCTGGGTGCAGAGCTGTGGAAGAAATGCGATGCATTCTGGACTGAAGGGTGTGTTTTACTTATGTCTCCTTTCAGGAGCCATGAAGTGTATGTCCCCTAAGCAGACTTATTGATTCACATCTTGTCTGTCAGGTAGGATTCACTCTGCGGTGTGTGCTGCTTGCTATTCCAAATCTTGTTCCTCTTTTTTCTGCTTTATTATTTGACCAAACTCTTGTTTTTTAGTTCTAAGAAAGTTTCTCTGCCCTTTAGGGATTACAGATCACAGATTAAATGGTTTCCTCTCACCCTGACTGTTTGCAGATGTACACAAATTTCTGTTCATTTTCTGTTGTTTACCAAGTGTGCAATGTTTTGGTGTAACAGTAGTAAAGAAGGACAAACAGTCCATTTGACAGCGCATACGTAATAACCCTTCCACTCCTGTGAGTTTGAGAATCCTTGAGGCCAGCTTGCACTGGGGTACTGTGTTTGCTTGCTTTGCCCTAACCCTCGCCATTCACAAAGCAGAGACGCTCACACCTTCATTTTTTAGTCCAAGTCAAGTCTTTAAACCTTAAAGCTGCACAGCTCTGATATTACTTGCCTTTTTTTGTGGGTGAGAGTGTAAACAAAGGCATGTTGAGATATCAGCGTAGGCCAGGGTGACTTCCACGCCAACAGTCCCACTCACAGCTCAGGGGTGACTTTCTGATCAACTCCTAAAAATATTAAAATGACACAGGTTTTTAAAAATTAATATTTTTGCTAAAAGTCATAATCATAAAAAAACAACAACACTGGGAACAATTTTACAATGGAAAAAATAGAGTTGGAGTGGAACTTGTACATATTGGGACTTGTAAGGACACAAAAACGGCCAGTTGGTGTTTCTGGATTCCTAAATCTAAAGCTTGGTAAAGAGACTTTTTCTTTTTGTTTAAGTGCCAAAGTATCAATTCTGCATCGTCATTCCAGGCTCTCTGTCTTCAGATCCCAATATTCTCAATTTCTGATCAGTTTCAGGTGCTCAGATAATTCCAGCCTCAACTCTCTATCAGCAGTTGTATAAAATAATAAAGAGAAATCAGTTTGGATTCTCCAGACAAAAGCTTCAAGCATCTATATGTACTGGGTCCACTCAAAAACCCCAATGCCTAAAGGGTTAAAAATGCATAATTCATCAGTGAGAAGGACGTTAGAAATAATCAGTCATAACCATTAAAGTGAATGGCACATGAAACATACCCAATTTTCAACATTAGTAACATTTTTAGTAGAAAAAAATTGATAAATGGCACCCAGCAGCAAGGAGGTGCTGTCTCAAAAAACAAGAATCCTCAAATTGTTGTCCTGAGAGAGCTGTTGGTCCTCCGAGCCTGAAGATTCATAAAAGATGCATAAAAGACTTGGGGCAAATCAAAATTCTTCCCCTACCCCTATAGCTTCTTCCTACCTCTCCAATTGTAGGGGCATTTAAAGCTGAAGTGGTGTCCGACCTTGTTTAATTAAGGGTAGGGTGCCGCAGAGGAGAAACACATTTCTTGATGTGGGTGTGCTCTGAAGAACAGAAGTTTACATTTAAATGCAAGAAATGACTTTTTTTTTTACGTAGATTACCAACGGCTGTTGATGGCGTCATTGAGTGTTAATAATGTCCACGTTTGAAGACATTATTTTTCCATATCTCTCTGGAGGGATGAATATAAAGGGTAGGGGAAGAACTCGGATTCAGCCTTATATAAATCTGGCCGGACAAAAACTGCAATCAGTAATTTCTCCTTCATGATTAATTTTCAAACAGTTGTCCCTTCTGTGAATCAAAATCAGGCCAGCATGAATGTAGCTTTAGTCCCCATCTCTATCCCTGAGCACTCCATTGCACATTTGTCTGATTGGATCCCAAACTGGGCACCAGCTGCCCAGGGTGGTAACCCATCACATGCACATATAATAATTTGATCTGATTATTTCTGTTGCTTGTCAAGCATAGAGTAGATATTGCTTTGCGTTTTCTGTCACTTCTCCAGTTCTTTTCTGGATCTTTGTAGATCTCCCTTTAAGACCCCTTAATCCCTTATAATATATGAGATTGTCTATTTATGCTGAACTGCTGTCTCACAGAATTCAAAGGATTACTTTGAAAATAAAGGCTTGTCCTTTTGACAGGAAAAAAACAAGCCAGAGTCTCTCCGAGCAAAATTCCACTCACTGCAGAGGTGAGAATCTGTTTTTGCCTCATGGTATGGGCCCACAGCCTTCAAGGGAAAAATGTGAGTGTGTGGGAATGAATCAGTGCTATTTCCAGTGACAGTTTTGGAGGCTAAACAAGTATGACAGAATCTGTTTCAGCGTTCAGTAAGCAGAACATACACCTCATGTCTCAAAAACGTAGTATTTATGTGTGCAAGGGAAATGAAATGTTACCATAGTTGATTTTTGGGGTTCGTCTCTTGCGACTGCAACCCCAGATTCAGGCATTTTGTTTGAAACAAAATAAAGCAGTCAATTAAAAATGCATTATGGGCCATACCAGACCCAAAAAGGTCATTTCCCAAAAAAGCTAAATATAAGCGTGACCTAGGCCAAGTAGCCAGAGGTAAAAGTAAAGGAAGTGCAATACTGTGGAAAAATTTCTCATCAAACTGGAAAAACAATGAATAAAAACATTTAAAAAGCCTTGAAGTGGTTGATGAATTTTTTTTAGAAAGCACTTTTGGGCTAACTTAATTGATCAATTAAATTCTTTTAAAATTACTTTGAAAAGGTATTGGACAACATACAAAACCATGAAGTAAATGAAAAAGAAGAGTAGAAGAAGCAGAAGAATGATAAATCTTACATTTATTGCCTCTTCTTATTACAAATACATGTCATTATAAAACCTTTCAAAAATGTATTAACTATTGCTATATTTCAACAACAGTGCCACCAAGAAACTGACTCAGTAATTAAAACGATAAAATTCAACATTTCAGTTATTATTTTAGTTAGATGTTCTTTATGATCCAATGATCCCTTATATATTTTAAAATTTGGCTTTGCTCAAAACTTCTCTTTTTCAAAAACATTTCTGGACACTTTTTGGTAACATTCACACATTTATTGCCTTCATTTGGAGTAAACGTATATTTGTCTTTTCTTTTTCTTAGTGTTTCAAATCACTGTTTTTGGTCTCTTAAAATTGATTTTTGACTTGAATTCTACTATTCCTATGCTGTGGCTTATTTGTCTTAAATGTTTAGTTTGATAACCCTAAAAAAAAAGCTGAAAATCATGAGCCTTCCACCACCATGCTTGACAGTTAAAGACTGTTCAGTTAGACCAGATTCAGCACATCTTCACATTAGTTTGTTTATCTTCTGACTCTGTTTTTCTATCTTTTTTCATCTTTGTGGATTCTGTTTTATGCAAACTTAACTTTCCCACCATGTTTCTCAGTTTTTTCCTAAATAAAACAAGAAAAATCTGGCATAATCTTTTTTCAGTTTTCAGACATGGTGAGAACTAAAGAACAGTTTATTAAGGCCTGACAAATAATAGTCTTTTCCCCCAAAGAGCAGACTCATATGAATTGATTTATATTCATGATATAAATAACGTCTTGTGAAAAAAGTGAGACAAGTAAACACTGCAACCCTCTTTTTTTTTAGTGTCCAGGCTCAATCACCTATCATCCTTCCTCTGATATTTATAATCCCATCCCAGTTTGACTGAAAAGAGCAGCAGTGAAACAAGGATTCACAGAAACGGAGAGCAGCATTTCCTGGTCTTAAATCTAATAAATCATCTACTTAAAAGCATCTTGACAGAGTAAATCCTAACATCCATCTTTAAAAGCCTCTTTGGAGCTGCATTTTCGTAATGTAAATGTTCCCAAAAGTATTCTCATTCACTCATGACTGACGTACAGTGGCGATTCTTCTCACTTTGTCATGCAGCCTGACTTTGTCCACAACCATGAGAACTTTCAGCAGTGGGAGGGGTGAGTGGCTGCAGCAGGGAAGCATGCGGTTGGCCAACCGGAAGAAAGCTGCCTGACAGGATTGGCTGCAAGACTGGGAGCTTTGAACAAAGGTTCCCTCCTCATTCTGGAGAGCATCAGTAAGCAGCAGAGGGAGACTTGATGCGTCTGACATGCACGCCACATCATTTTGCTTCTTTAGTGTCCTTTGATTGGGGTTCACAGAAAGGAAACACAGAGGGGGGCTGGAAATGAGGCAAAGGATTATCTTTTTATACCTTTCAGAAAGATAACTTTAAGGTAAGTTTTTGCATTTTCTTTCCTCTTTCCTGCCAGTTAAGACAAACTGCAGAAGTACTCTATTACAACGAGACAGTAGTTCCTCTTTACACAGAGTTGCTGAATGTGCAAAAGTGAAACAAGAGTTATTAAACCACTCTTTTTTCTGAAAGGGTCTGTGCAAGGTAACGTGCCCAAGTTTGTTTTCATTAGGCAGCAGTTGTGTGCATGTGTTGTGTCTGCAAGTATGGGCATGCATGCAGCTCAGTGCACACACATTCAGTGTGTTGGAAGAACGCATAGGATACCGCCTTGTGCTCGAGGGCAGGACCAACCTTATCAGCTAACTTGTAACTGTAATGTTTTGTCTAGTGACAGCAGAGCTCAAGGACTCCCTCCCAAAATCTCCTGGTGTGACTTTCAGGCTGCAGGGTGGTGGCGGGGATGCTGGTAGTTGGCTATAAATAGGCTTGCTCCAAATTGTGCTGCAGTCACACATAAATTCAGAGGGAACAAGAAATGACTGTCATTGTTTGTGTTGAGGCAGGAATATTTCTCACGCACTGTTTTTATGCAAAAATCCAAAAAGCAACTCCCTGAAAAACACAAAGAACCCCAGAACCACATCTTGTTGATTTGTCTTATTGCTGATTACTTTTTGATTTACATTTTTAATGAGGGAAAACATTTGACCTTCTTGTTAACTTAGCCAAACAAAAGAAAATCTCAAGTTTTCTTTCAGATTGTTAACAGCTCTTCCCTCAGGATTTCATGCTTATCTAATTTCCAGTCAAAACAGCCTGCTGTAGAGTAAAATAGATGTCTTTGTGTGCGCTGGAACCAGCACTGACTCAATTTATGAATGATGCAGAACCACACTCGTAAAGAATGACTTTTTCATCATTCTCATGCAACACTGCACTTTTAGACCGTACGACTTGTTTAATGTTTTGTTCTCCTGTTCTTGTCTTGTCATGTATCATGGTGGAAACCATGACTCGTGAAAGAACCATGGCTTTGACATCACCACAGCTTTTTGTTTTCACCTCCTCCAGTTTTACTTTTTGAGCAAACTTTAAATGAAAAGGTAATTCTTCTATCATGTTCACAAAAACAAACAAACTCTTTCCTGTAGTTTGTTGTAGCTCCTGAGTTGGGGAAATGAATCAGTCTCCAATATCTTGTTGTCTGTCATCCAGAGCGCCTTTATTGCAGTGCAGAACACAGAGCCCTGTGTTTTACCTGACCTCTAATAGCCAGATTATTAAAACTGTGCGCCACCTCCATGTGGAGGAATCAATGAAATACAACCAGCAGTTTCAGGTGTGCTTCACCTGAGAGCTGCCCTAAAAAAACTGACCTGACACGTCCAATCATTATTGTTCGTTTTTTCAATCCATGTCAAAAAGCTGAGATTTGAAAAATGATTAAGGAGCTCATATTACAGTTGTATTCATGCTCACCTTTAGGTTTACCGTAGCCACTAAGGTGAACCCGATATCTTTTTCTGAATGAGTGTTGCTGCCAGCAAGAGCGCAGTAAAGTGAGACTTGATTTAAAATCGTTTTAGCATACGGTGAGAAAAAGCTTCTGCAGTTCTGCTCGGCCTTCAAAAGAGGACTTTTTTTCTACTTTTGTTTCAAAAATCCTCACATGAGCTTAAATCTGATCATCTGCGAGACCCTAACTGACAGTGACATTGTCAGCTCAAATGCTTATCAGGTTTTGCTGCGCTGAGACGGCTCAGTTTGCAGAAAAAAAAGACTAGACGGGGGGATATTGTTGACTTTCCAGAGGTAACAGTTCAGGGGGTCAAGCAGCGTTGGAGTACTGCAGTGTTTTGCGCCTCTGAAAGTCAAATGTCACAGGTTTCCCTTGATTCTTTTTGGCATTTTAGCTAGGGGTTGCTGGAAAATTGTATCATTTGCTTCCCAAAGCATATTCATTACTGTAATAAAGACGGTGTTTGTTTTCCTTTGTTTTTCTGGCAAGAAGGACCCAGAGTAAGTCACCAAAAGCTCTCACGCATAGGCAGACCAACGTGCACACACTCGCGCACGCACGTACACACACAAACATGTATGCAAGCAATACCAAAGGCATTTAAGAGCCTTTTTTTATATGACATTTTGTTCCCATAACAAGGGGAACAGGGTTTGTTGTTTACCTAAGGATTTCAGGTGATTCTGGAGCATTAACTTTTACTGCGCTGCAAGATTATGTGCAATAGGTATTCATTCAAATATTTTCACTCATCAATTTTATTCTTTTATTTCAGTTTTGACTTGAAGAGAGGATGTTTGATGCAGGATGACTTGTTGCTTTCACGAAGAAGAAAAAAAGGTTCACTGCCTCCAGCTATTTGGCATCATGAATTCAGAACAGAGTCTGTCGAGTGATGTTAAAATCCAGAGATGAGTGTGACTCTTGAACCTTTTATGGCGTCTTTTTTTTTTTGCTATGCTATATGCTATATAACTGGAGTGGTTAAATGTGTCTTAAACAGCGTTTCTCCCTTGTTGTTGTTGTGCAGCCTAATAAACACAGGGCAGCAGGTGGAAGGAATCAGTGAAACCACAGCACAACTTTTGAGACACACTGCTGGAGCCTTTAATTGATGAACGTGAGCAAAACAGAGAAGCCTTTGGTAGGTTCTCTGCCTCTGCAGACTAGTGTGGGGCAGGAAGAGTGACCTCTGAGGGACACTAGAGGGAAAAAAGTCTGAAAGTCACTTCGCTTCACGTACTTCCTTTTCTTTTCGTTATTCTGGAAGTCCTGTCATTGTTTGTCAGCTTCTTAAAAAAAATAAAGTACCTACCACTATTAGGGTTTTGGGATCTGCCCTGGATGGCCTTAATTGTGGGGGTGGGAGAGGTTTAAACGTCTCCAGAGACTGGTGGTATGCTGGTCATGTTTGGTCATCTCTTGCGCGTCACATCCTGGTGTTTTGTTGAACGAATTGGAAAATGATTCTTTGTTTCCCTGCACAGATACTTTCCATAAACAGCTGTTGACTTTTTCACCATCTTTTTCCATTACTGCAGTTGTTCTCAAAAGTGTTTTTCTAAAAAATAGCAAAATGGAATTGTTTTGAGTTGGTGGATATTGAAAAAAATAAGTGTTTTATTCCTCTTTTGTTGATGATATCATCTCTTTGTGGCATATCTTGATATGATATTATTTGGCACAGACTATACTATTCTAGTAAACCATTATGAGCATTTTTACCCACTTAAACAAAGTAAACAGTGGCTAAATGGTCTATTTGCTATAATTTGTGGCAGAGCTGTGAGTTTCCCTTTGTGTGACCTACTTCCATACACACACAAAGACACACAAACAGGCTAATGGTTATTTAAGTATGTGCTTTTTCTGTACACATGTTGATGGGTACTTGGACAAATTATTAAAAGCTCTATTCACCATTAATACATGTGTGGCTTTAGACATTTAATGAGCTTAGTGTATAAATAGTTTGCTTCTGTCAATAGTTTATAGCATAAAAGAAAACATCCAAACATTGGCAGAAATATTCCAGAGAAAGTTTATCCCACAGGAGTGCAAATGCCGTGAGATGGGGCTAAATTAGTACCAGATTTAGGTCAAATTTAGGTCTACATAATTAAAACAATTGGGAAAATAAATAATAAATTTCATAGAAATTAACTATTGAGCTTTTCCAGTCTTTCAAACTTGAATTTTTCCCCCTAAATTATAAACATATTTTTAATTGTTTGATAAATCCTAATTTTGTGGTGACATATTCCCAAACCTCGTCCTAAATTAGCACCATAAAAAGTTGCTTAATAATAATATTGAGCTTGTTGGTACAAGTTTTTATAATGTTCATGGGCTTCACTGTGTTTTTTAAAATTAATTTTGTATTAAAAATATGAAAATTCTCTTCTGCACTCAAGGAGACGATTTCTTGATAAACAAAAGTGTAAAAGTTACTTTAAAATAGTAGAGATTTGAGTGTCTTACAAAACATGTGATGAAATGTTATTTTCCGATTCAATTTAAAAAGACATCTTCATAAACGACAGTTGAAATATGTTTCCCATAGTGACTGATTCTACTTAAAATCCATTATTAGTGTAAGTCAAGTCTCCTGAGGTTGAGTTTCAAGTCGAGTCTCAAGTCAATCGATGTCAATTTTGTATAAAATATTAAAAAGTCACAAATT
This sequence comes from Adrianichthys oophorus, assembly GCA_036245035.1. Taxonomy (NCBI): domain Eukaryota; kingdom Metazoa; phylum Chordata; class Actinopteri; order Beloniformes; family Adrianichthyidae; genus Adrianichthys; species Adrianichthys oophorus. Next base: position 17,397,454 of record BSAI01000189.1, on the reverse strand, counting down.
CAAGTTCCCAGCCCTGTAGCTTGTGGGGGGTCTGTGTAACAGTCAAATGCCAGTGGGAACTTCGTAAAGCGTCTATCTTCTGTTTACGCTGTTTGTAGAGCCCTTTAGAGAATATGATAGTAGGATTAAAAATGATGCATTTAAAAAAAAATGTTCCTATTCGAAAAAAACTCCAGTTACACAAATTTTCATGAAAAAATTTGATCAACCTACTTGTGAAAGCCACTGTCAAGACTTAGATGTCAGAGCCAGAAATAAATGCAAAACACTCAACATCAAGCTGTCAGAAGCTTAAATCAATTTTTGACAGAAAACCGTTACACAACTGTTCAAGCATGTTGATTTCAAGGGGAAGTAATGAAACAACAACACTGACATGTTTTAAAATTGAGATCACAACGCTGATAAAGCAGAAAAATCCAATAAACAAGAATATAGCTGGTTGAGGTGGTGGTAATTAGAGCATGGAAGAGGGAAGGACTTGCTAAAATAGCGTCGGAATTATTATAGTTACCACAGAAAGCATTAATCTAGTAGTGGGAGATTGGGAAATGGTGGAACTGTCTGAATAATTTCCTCTTATCGTCTTTGGCTAAACCTTTTTTTCTTGATCTAGTTGAAAAAAAAGGGAGGAGGGTAAAGAGAGAAGGCCAAGAAATGCATAAAAGCAGTTGAAAGGGATTGTGAAACAATGAGAATCTGGAGCACAAAAGTGCAATGTGGGGCTGAAAGTTTGGCTTTTGAGAACCTCAGAGCCTGAAGTGAGGAGCCAGAGTTGACTGCAGGTAGCAGGTTACAGGTGAGCTTAAAGGAAGAACGATCTACCATGCTTGTTTAGATTTGGACAAACTAAAAATAGAAGTGAAGCAAAGGAGCAGAACAGACAGGAACAAGAAGAAAAGAAAGGTAGGAACATGCTAAAAAACACATGGGAGGGGCAAATAAAGGAGAATATGGGCAGGGACAACAGGAAAAGCTTGTTTTGTTTGATTAGTTGCTGCATTCTGGGTTTTTACTCAACTTTTGTTGTGTTCATTTTCAGTTAGGTTGTCCTTTTATCCTGCCTTTATTTGGACTTGTTAAATGTTTGCTTCCTCACCTGCGTGTGTCATGCGCCTGCATTTAAAACCCCTGCTAATTAAAGGGCAGGGAGCTCTTTGAATGCATCTCTGACGCAAGACAAAGGAGAAAAGGGTTACCTTCAATTGGTGTGGAATCAGGAAATTCAGAGCAGACTTTCAGATTAACTTTCACGTTTTACTCTCTTTCTAATCCCTCCCCCTTATCTTCACACAAAAATACAAAATGTTCCCTTGACCCCAAAAAGCTAATTGGCCTTAATGGACTGCTGTGTGAATGGAGGTAGCGTTGCAGTTTCCTTCTTACTCTACTTTAAGCCACAAAAAATTTTTTATATCACTCTATTTCCCTTCTTCACTTCCACTTTTTTTCCACTTCCACTTTTTTTGTATTTATTTCATACCGAGGAGACAAAAAAAAGCTGTCTCAAGAGTTTTATCCTGTGCAGCTACCTGTGGTTGCTGGCCTGTTAGCCTCATAGATTTACAGCAGAAGGTTGGGTTTGCAGCTCTATTTAGTATATTTCTTCACAAAACTGCAACACAGATCTGTTTCTTACACAAGTGTCAAGAATCAAGAATTTTCACATATCTTGCACAAATTAATAGAAGTTTGAAGCGATTCCTGATATATTATGTAGGAGTTTCACTGTTGGTGTGAAGTTTTAAGCAGATGCTTTCCTCTTTAATGTTTCATTGCTTTTCCTATGATTGCCATTTCATTTAAACTTTTTTTTGGCAATTTTTTTAAAGCTTGAGAAAAGAGGAAAAAGGATCACAACTCTTACTGTGCTCAGCATTTCTGCCTCTGGAAATGTTTTTATAAAAACAAGATTACAGATATGCAATCAGCTTCCTGGGTGTCCTCATAATCTTTTTGCCGAACTAATCTGCAGGGGCCCTGTCTTTTTTTATATAACATGACAAGAAATACAAGATGACAGCTCTTCTCAGAACAGCAGAAAATTCTTTCTTTTTTCTTCGTCTGAATAACTTGTTTGCTTAGCTTACCTTAACTGTGGGCCACCTTTTGCCCCAGGGAACCTGTCAAACAAAAAAAATAGGGATACTTCAAAAACAAGTAAAGGCCATGCAACTCTGGCTAAGTAACATTTTGAAGCAGTAACTTACAAAATGTTTGTTAAAAGCTTTTCAGTTGCAGATTGGATTTGGGGAACGGCTTGCATTGTTGAAAAAACTTTATTGTAGGACTATTTTACTCAAACCTCTAAAACAGGAGTGGACAAAGTACGGCCCAGGGGCGGCGTGTTAAATTCTTTATTTTGCATCACCAAACTGGAATAAATAATACTGGTGATCCTTATGGATGTTTTATTTTCACTGTAATTCTGGTGTCTACCCATAGATGGTGCACTACAAAAAAATTTGAGCTTTATTTTGATGCAGACATTTATTCTGCATTCATGTAACGTTGGAAGGTTTTGTTATTTTTCTGAGGTTCGTGTGTCATTTTTCCAATCATTCCAACACCACATGTCGTACAGATCGTTCAGATTGTTCAAGTGAAAGGTGTGTGCTCTTTGCATGTCCACTGCCTCCAGCCTCGCTTTTAGAAATGAGGAAATCAGACAGAGTGTAGTTTGAGTGTTGACACTTTCGTGTCGCGTGCACACCATGTGTGCAGCATTTGCTCACGGTCACTCATGACTTGAGTGCTGCATGAGGGGCAACGTACGACAGCATCACTTGTTCATCATAAGTGGGGGTAACTTTATCTCTACAAATACTTCACAATACACTTACCACACGGACGACAATGATACATTCCATTTTCATGACGTCCAGTACCGTGCAAGCTTCAAAAGAACTCCAAGACACGAGCCCAAACAACCCAAAAACCTGCAGTGGTATAAGTCAAGTCCTGTACTGGTGCATGTGACTGAGGCATTAACTTCAAACAGTGAAACTGTGAAAATAGTGTTTGTTGTTGCTCCCATCAACCTGAAATACTTTGGACCACGGAACTTCTCCTATCCTGTCATCTGATCTAATTTATCAACTAATAGCTGAACTTGTCTCTTTACCTCAATAATTACAGAATGAATCATATAATGCTTTAAGATTAGCTTGTGCAAAATGCTTACATTTCTGTAAAGGACTCTGTCATAGTCTATACTCTGCTGTCACAAGTGCACGAAGTGTAGGGAGGATGAGAAGGATATCACACCGACACAGCAGTTATTCAAATAAAGTTTTATTTGTTTAACGCATTAGATAAACTTAACTGGACACCAACATGAAATGAGCGCATGCTCATACGAGAGTGATCCCGCCTTTACTCCAGTGCGACCTTTTAAACCCAGGGCCGGGCGTTGATGTGAAGCCTCATCGCCGTTCTCAGTCAGTCTTGTGTGTGCACATTGAATCAGAAATGATGAGAGACATGCAGGCTGAGACTCAGCTCACCACTGTGTGCCTGCTGTTTCCAGCAGGGTTGGATGCACGGAGGTGACTCATCACCAGCTCTGTAGGGCTTAGTTCACCCTCGGTGTGTGTGTGTGTGTGTGTGTGTGTGTGTGTGTGTGCTAGAGGAAAATCATACAAACAGTGGCTTGCAAAAGTGTTCATACCCCTTGAATTTCTCTACATTTTCTCACACCATGACCACAAACATAAATATATTTTATGTGAAAGACCAACACAAAGTGGCACACACTTGTGAAGTGGAAAGAAAATGAAGTGATGTTAAGAGGCTTCCCTAAAATACCAACAATAATAACAAACTGCACAAATAAAATGAACTGACAGGGGTTACAGAAAAATGTTCACACCCACATCCATCTGTCGTTTGTTTCCAGCAGAACAACTGTTCCTGCATATTACTTTACAACACTAAATAATATGGTTGCAATTCATATTTGTCCACTAGAGGGCAGCAAAACCTAATGCTTTATTGTTGGAGGGGCTCGAAATATGAGTACATGCTGATCCAACAGGAGTAGCTGCTGGTGCAAGCAGGTGCATAAGCTCAAGAGTTAACTACAAGACAAATAAAGGATATCTTAAAAAAAGACAAAAGTTCTTGCTTTAATAATATACACACACTGAAACAAAAGCATGCATGGATATACAACATCCAGATGGCAGATGTATAACCTACAGGAGTAGCTACAGAAATGTGAGTGGCTTAAAACAAAATATAAAATGCAAATTTCATGCAGTACTGAATACACGTGTGAGTCATGCCAGAGAAAAATGAGAGTTTAGCACAATTACTTTCCTGGGCTTACAGTATGAAAGATTATTTAAGCTTCAGGTTAATGCTGCAATAGTTTCCATGGCCAGCTTACTTTGAAACACAAATTAAGCTGCGACACAGTGCTTGTCTCCATTAACAAAGCTCCTACATGAATAAACTGAAAATTGAGCTGTTATTTCATAAATAGGTGGGTTAGAGATGCATTCATTTTTTGCATACTTTTATAATAATGTCCAAACACTTAGTAGGCTCAATAATAAGCTTAAAAATATGGACCTATAAATGTCACTTAAACATGAAGACCCTGCACAAGACAAGTTCAGCATTTGCAAGGTGTGTTTCAAGAGTGTGTGTGAGTACCTCAACAAACTGAAGATCAAATCTACATTTGCTTGATTAGTAGAGGATTGTGGGAAGTGAAATCAAAGAACTTCTTATACAAAGCAGTACTCTTCACAGTCATCCATAAAAAAATGATAAAGCTTTACTATACAGAACAAAGTTGTGAAAAAATGAATGGATTGAAAAATTAACAATATATCCTAAAATGGTTACATTAATTACTTAAAATATTCAAGATATTACAGTAGCATTCAGATCAAGTCTCTCTAGAAGATTCTGTTAAATGGTAAACGTGAACTGATCTGACATTTGAGAGTGAATTTATGGATTGATTTCACTTTAATTGTGTTTTTCCAGCAACAATTTTTGTGAGTCAGACTCACTTGTGGGTAAACTGTTAAAAGTAAAGGGACACAATGTCTGCTATTGTATGTCCTGTCACAGTGAACTAAACCCAAATCATCATTCTTCCCCCACTGTGCTTAACAGTAAGCGCAGGAGTTTGTTTGGTTGCTGGCAAACACGGTGCTAATGGCAAAGCTGATTAGGTTATTTCAGACAAATTGTGCATTTTGTGGTACAAGCACCAAACTTGGCACAAATGTCCCTTAAGATCCCTCGTTTCAGAAAAGCATGTTAGCCATGAGAAAAATCCAAAATGGCGGCCATTTGTAAAGATGGCAGCCATACACTCAGCTGTTAAATATATTCAATGTCTATTTGTCCCAGTCTCAACAATATGAACTGAAACATCGTTTTTCTTTTTTCAGTCAACCCATAAATTTGCAACTTACTGCTAAATGTTCTGCCCTTTTGATATGATAACACAGTCATGTAGATCACAAACCACAGATATCTAGAAAAAGCTTAAAACTATTTCACACTGCCTGCACTTTGAAGAGAAGCTGAAAGGATGTTGTGGTACTGAATTTAAAAATGACAGCTCTCATCTTCCTGAAGTTATTCATTTTTTTTGTTACAGCTTTAACGGTATATTTAAATGGACATAAAGACTTTTTGTTCAAATCTGGTTTCAATTTTTAATCAGCACAAGTGTCTTTTAATGAATTCATTTGTATACATCACTATTGTTCCAGTATATTAACAATTTCTGTTTTGGTTGGTATGTTTAGTTTTAAACTAAAGAAAAATAAATAGGAACAATATGAGGAAAAAAAAGAATCTTCCTAACTTTTGTTAAGTTATAATGATGATAATAATAATAATAATAATAATAATGATAACATTTATTATAAGTAACAAAAATAATAGACATTTTTTAAGTCTCTATTTTTCATCACAGTGTCTAAAAAAATCATGCAAATGCTATATCTTTCCTTTAAATCTACATAAGCTGTGCACACTTTAGTAAATAATGGAATTAAAATAGAATTTGTGATAGTTTTTTTGAGACTCTGGTTTTGAAGTTTGTTCACTATGTTCACACTGTATTAACCAAACTGACATAAGCTTAGGGTGGATCCTACAGTTTTGCATTTTTAAAAAAATAATTTTATCTTAAATAAACTATATTAATAGGAGTCATAACTACACCACATCTGTACTTTGTTAATCCTTTTTTAACATGTTGTTGATATTATTGTAGCGGGAAATACAAAGAAAGTCATTTCAAAATAATTGAGAAGTTATGTGACTGTTCTCTAATAGTAACATTGTAAGTTAAGGAACCATGTTTGAACACTACAAGTACTACAGTAAATGTAGTACAATTTGGAAGTAACGCTGCTGGCAAATGTGTTTTCCTTGGAAATAACTTTTATTGGAGAGTTCAATTCCTTTGTACTACTGATGTCTTTTTACCTGTCTACCACTTTCCCAGCTACCCCAAAGCAGCAGACTGTCAACATTTGGGGGGGGTGTACTTAAGGAAAATCAACTAATTCATTGCAACAGCTTAGCAAGACTTTGTTGCTACTCTTACAGAAAAAAAAAAAAAAAATTTATATATATATATATATATTTTTTTTTACATACCACTTGTGTTTTTAGTTAGTTAAAACGTATAATTGAAACATTGGCAAAAATGAGCTAATTAACATTTTTCTGCAGAATGTAAAACTTTTAATGTCATGTTTTCTTCTTTGGTTAGATTTCAAACTGAAACTCTTTTCTCCACTTTTCACCATCATGGTCACTAATCAGAGCACCACTTGGAGGAGCCACTGTTATGTTGCAAGCGCAGTCTTCGAGGAGGAGGGCGGGGAGATTGTTGTTGGTGCTGAGGCAAAGCTCCTTTCCTCTGCAGCATTCATCCATGCAAATGGTCCTGAAGCTCCAGTCAGTCACTAAAATAAACAACGAATCAATAGGAGGATGATTTGTGTAGTGCTATCTTTAAAGGAGTGAAGGAGATCCATAAGGTGGAAAAATCCACTTCAGTCAAAAGCTAAGAAAGCAGACAGATAATTAGATGCTACATGGGGAGCTTTTAGTGTGGATCAGACAAGTGTCACCGCCAGTTTTCTTTAGAAACATCATGTGGCATAGAAAGGGCTGTGATGTTTTTATTTAAAAAAATCTAACATGATACTGATTGCCCCTTTTAGCACTTAGCATCCAAAAGGTTGAATGTCATAAAGTACACTTTTAAAGCAATTCAAAACCACTTTACTTATACAAAAACTTCACCAAAATAAAGGTTTTCCTTTTTACTTTCCTTGAAAAGGCCAGAGCATGTTCTCAAAACTGTTTAATTGGCGACACTAAAAAGAGATTCGTTTGAGTGATCATTTTAATACACAATTGTTGGATTTCCAGAAAGAGATAAAGAACATTTAACTGAGCAGCTGGAATGTTGAACAAATTGGAAATCCACGACCTTGTGCTGCTGGGTGAGAAGAAGCCACACTCAGCTCATTTTTGCTCCCTCACCTAATGTGATCACACAGGATGAACTCTCATCGCTGTCCCACTGATGGCAGGAAGTTAATTGAAAAAGCCATCAGAGCATGTATCAAAGGGACACAAGAGAAAACTGCCTCTGCAGAGGGCAGGTTTAATATCTTGCACTGTTGTAAGGCTTGTGAACTTGTGCCTTGCGTGACTTTGCTGTTCAAAGATTTGTGTTTTGCGAAGGTGTTCTGTTTTTCTAATTCATTTTTAATTTAGTTTAGCATATTTTATTCCAAATACTAGAAGTTACTGGCCCAAAAGGGGTAGTGGGGTGTATTCTCTATGCTGGTGACTATTGTGACCTAATGCTGAGGGCAAGAGAAATATAAGGGGTAATAAGAAGGTGTCTAACAACTAGTTAGACATTTGATCAAATATATCCATAAAAAATAATTATCTATGCTAAAACATGGCACCAGTATTCACAATAGTAGATCTAACAATGAGTCAAATATTTTAAATGAATGATTTGTTTTTTTTTTCTTTACAATAATAAGACTTTTCTGTTGGACATGCTTTGTCCTAACTCTTAAGAATCAGTGCTATAATTAGGCCAGCCTGTGAAAGCCTGCTGCCATGCAACTTTCACTATTTTATTTTGTTTTCTTTCATTCCAGAACCATAAATTGATTTTGAGAAAGTTTAGCAGCCAAACAAAGGCTTTTTCACAAACCTCAAAGATCACAACTCTTGCCTGTCCATTTGTGATGTTCATGTGTCATGTTCCTTATACAGAGAAATTTATTTAAAGTTATCTATTTTATCATGGATAGAATACTCATCACAGATGTAACATCAAATCCAACTGAATCAAAGTCAAAAAATTAAAACCACCACATTTACTCCCGTTTCTGAGAGCGTCTCCTCAAAATGACAGCTGGTCAACTGGACTGTTGCTCAGACCTTTTAATTTCCGCTTTCAGCTACATTTTCACCTCATTAATATTTATTTGATGTAAGGAAAAAATCTTTTCCTTTTCAAAATTGATTTCAGCACAGAAGTTGGGTGATTTTGTTTGGTTTCCAGCCTTTTTTTAATTCTCTCAAGAGTTTTGCATTATTTATAAAACTTTTAAAGAGTTACAATAAATTAACGCCAAAAGCACGCATTGATTTGTACTCTGAAAAAGCTTTTTCCCATGTTCTTTTTTCCAATGTGCTGGTCAGGAACTTCCCTGTTATTTCAGCTTTGCAGAACAACTTAATTTCCATTTATTTATGGAAGTCTTAGTGCTGTTCCCATGTGCAGGGGTAGGAATAATTCTAACCAGCACTAAAGTTCATCAGACCAGACAGAAATCAGCCCCCTGTGTTTGCAGTTCAAGCACTGCTGCACTGATCCATTGCACTCAAGAGGAAACACCAGTGAGAGTTTCTTGTCTTCAAAGTAACAAGATAAACGAGTTTTAAATGATCATTTTCATGTTGGGAATACTTGTTTTCATGGAGGAGCTTTTAGGATGACTTTTCACTACTCGCCATTCAGCTACTAGTATTTACCCAATTACAAAGTGTAGATCTTAAGAGGTGGCCATGATAAGATAAAGCCATTTTTTGTGGATTTCCTTTTCTTTGTATCTTAAGTCGTGTTTCCTGATACAATGTTTTTTCTTTCTTTCCAAAAATGCCTTTCGGTTTCAAAGCTGAAAATCTTTGTGTCAATGTTAGAGTTGAAGAAAGAAATGAGGAAAGCTCAAATAATTTATTTGTACAACTTTCTCCGTTTTGCTATTGCTATTCGTCATTTTCCCATGGATTATAAATTGCAAAGCATTGGAACAGCATCACAATCCAAGTTTTGAAACATTATGAACATAATGCAAAAATGATTTAAAGTAACATAACCACTCTGAAATTAATGTAAATCTATTACCATCAATTTCCAAATATCTGACATGTTAAAAATTTCAAGGACAAAACTAAATTCACTTAAACAAAATAATAAAAATTACAAACCTGGTTTTTATTAAAATTGTTTGCATTTACTTCAGTATCAAAGAGCCACAATAGAGAGTTAAAAGTCATGTGTTTCCAGAGCCTCAGGCTGCAAACCAATTAATTAAAAAAAATTGTTCATCTTAGATTATGTGAATTTTCTCCCACTATATGTAATTTATGGATTTTATTTGACAATCAGTAACTATATGCTTTATGGTATTTGTACAGTTTGATATTTTACAGGACTCTTTAATAATTTTGTCTTGGTTTAAAACTGAAGATGGAGTTAGTGTTTCTTCTGTATTGACCATGCTGATGGTGATAATATAGTAAACTGTAATAAACACATTGCTATATACCTAAATAAAGCTAATATTGAATAAAAGGTAAATGAAGTAGCTGCATGGAGAATATTACTCATGAACTTACAATGCAACAAGAGCTGATATATCCTCTGTAAAATGACCACTCAGGTTTACCCCTGAATGTGTTTTAGAAGTTAGCAGAAAACACTTCACTGAGCTCAGTGAATGCTAATGGACATTCATTTTACTGCAGGTGGTCCTGAAAACCTAGTTAGTGTTGTGTGTCATTGTGTGTGTGTGTGTGTGTGTGTGTGTGTGTGTGTGTGTGTGTGAGGCCGTGAGAGACAAGGGCAGGTGTAGACTTTGGGTTATTAGGCCAAGCAAACTGAGTCAGGTTGTGTAACTCTGTCTGATAATTCATTCACCTTTACCATTTACACCTCAAAGCATTCTATTAGGCCAGTAGATCACAACTCATCTAATTTTTTTTATGAACGCGTAAGCTTTGTGGCACACAACCATCACACACACACAAACACACGTGAGGATAAGCACCTGGTTGTCTGGGAGATTAAAGCCTTTATTCTCAAACTGCAAAGCCCCTGAGAGCAGGATGAACTTCACCCTGACAAAACAGGGCTATCTCACTCTAAAATAAAGCCTCACATTTTTGTTTTCAATACACATCATTTTCAAATATACACACATAGCTATACCATTTGCACTTTACCTTATTGTATTTTTGTTTTTTCATCTTATTTTCTGATTAGCTCTGTCTGACTGAGACCTGCCCAAGGTGGCCCCCACCATGCAAAAGAATGAGCGGTCTGGAGATGAAAGCCGCAGAGAAAGCGTAAGTAAAGACCTACGTTTTGGTTACTCAGATTCTGTGTTCAACATGTCTTTCATTTGGAAATGCTGGGCACTTTCAGTTGTAAGCTTTAACATTTTATTGTGAAACAATTCCAGAAATGTCATGTGTTATGTATAGCCTACGTATAGTATATTTTGACCAAAATATTTTAAAAGTCTCAGAATTTATCAATTAAGCGATTTCAATCTGTTTGATTGAATTGACCTATACCATTATACAATCATTTAAAATGTAAAAAAGGATTATAATAAGTGGAAAACACTATTTGGATTGAGGCAAGGTAGGTTTATTTTACTAAAATGTAAAAATCACCAAATGCCATGTCAGTGGATAACACACAAGTTATTGATTACCTTTCGGCCCATCCCGTCAGGGGTCATCACAGCAATGATTCACTCATGGCAGAGAGTTTTAAACTGGATACCCTTCCTGACACAACCCTGTATTTTATCTGAGTTGGGGACCAGCACAGGGAGACCCAAACTCAGGTTCCCCTTGTGGCTACATAGTCAGGCAGTAGCTGCCTGTACGGGCCTAAGGACCGACACTGGATGAAGCTCATTGTTCTCTAGGAAGTGAACAATGCACAGGTGATTCCAGCAAAAAAAACTGATCAATCCATCATTGCAGTCCTGTGTGGAAACACTGAGTTTTGCTAAGACATGTGACCTTTCAGTGTGGTAGACTGTTCTAATAATATTCTGTTGATCTTAATTGAATGTGGATAAACGGTATTAAACTAAAATGTGAACAAGTTTGCCATTAATTCTTGTTTACTTGTTTCATTCTTGTTTCAATCTAGAAAACTTCTGCTTAGTATCAGGTGTTTATCTCTGAGTGAGTCACTTTGGTTGAATTTTTTGTTAAAGATGTCCTGGATCGATTTCAGGTCAGTGAGTTGGATTGTTCAAAATGAATCAATATCCACAATGAATCATATCAGCAACCACAAATTATGATATGAATTGAATTGTTGTTAAAATGAATCGTCACACCCCTAACTTTGTTACTTATTTTGGAATTTTGCAGGGGTTGTACAATTTTTTAAATTTTTTTTTACAATGTACATTAAGGGTTTACACTAACTTTTTCACTTTTTAACAAATAAACAAAAATGACAGATGTAAATACACCAACCAAAGCATTGTCTTTATAGCTGGTGGAGTGAACTTCACGCCTGCAAAAGCCAGTGTGCTGTTTTTTCCCCAACCATAGCAGTTTCTAATTGTGTGGATACACTTGACTCAAATAATCAGCAGGTAGGAGGTGATATCTGGGACACAAGTCCAGTGACCCTTAAGACCAGGACTTTTCTATCCCTGACCTTTCATCGAAGAGCTTAACGTATTTTCTCTGAAAATGCACAAAAAAACCAGGGCTGAAGTGTTTTAGAAAGTCAACCATATTCAGACTATATTTGTCTGTTTGTGTGATTAAGGGAAGGCTCTCACAGAACAACAGAGTTAAAGTGTAAAAATTCCCTGTTGCTTTAGTGGGAAAGTTAACACGTAAAATGTAAGAAAAGAAGTAGACACCTGAAAGAAAAGGTTAAAGTTCACTTTTAAAATTAAAGTCATTTATGATGGGATGAAAAGTTGGATAAAATGCCACAAGTAGATTAAAAATATTCCTAAATTGAGTGTTTTTTTTTAAAGTAAAATGACCTTTTATCCTGAACACATCTCTCACTGTTGCCACTGGGTTAATTCATTGTGCAGCAGGTGTGGAGAGTTATCCATTATGTTTGACAACCAATGCAAGATTCCACTTTTGCATAATCAGGTTGGAGCCTCGAGAGCCATCAAAACTGACCCTTTTTCATTATTTTCTGGAAAAAAAATGCCAAAAACAAAAGTCCAAGTGACAGCTAATCATGCAAAAAAACTGACCAGTAAGTTACAGCTGATGTACGATAACAAATTAGGTCGTCTTTGCTGTATGATTCAAAGGGAAAAACATTGATAAACCTGTCATGTCCCTCTGTAACAAGAAACTGGTGTTTTCAATTTGTTCTGCATTTCTACCCATCCCCCACAACTACAGCGACAGTACCATCGGGGCTGACAGTCTCTGGGCTCTCACATGATGTTTTCAGAGTTGTGTGCAAGCTGTCCATCACCCACCTCTATCCATCTGGATGTAGGTTTCAAAAACAAGACGGATCAGAGCTGCTGTGCTCAAGCAGAGATGGAGCACAGACATGGCACTGTTTGGGCTCATCCTGCATGAAAAAGACGTGCTGTCATTGACTGGACCTGGAGTTGAAGACACAAGACAGGCATATGGGTTTGCTGTGTAGAGAGGCAATGAAAATGCATCCTTACTTAAAGAAAAGATGCAAAAACAAAGGCTAAATCAAACAAAAAAGAGCGGCAGCATCAGGTAAAAATTGGAAATGACTGATTTGAGCAGAGCTCCTGCTGTTTATTTCCCACATGCTTCACATTTCCATGTGAATCATAGTTAAATTGGCCATTACTGCTCAGCGCTAGAAGGTTCCTACACATTAATGCTGTTTTGGTGTGCACCCTGCAAAAATAGCTAGGATGTGAGGTGCAAATGCATTGAGATGCCATGTGGTATTTAAAATGTTATTTATGTGTTCCACAATTGACAGTGTACTGTAAAAGCAAACATGCAGGTACATTTTTTATAAATTGCTTCTAAAAATGTCTTTATAGAAAGAAAAGCCAAACTTGCAGAAACTACTGTCTGCAAAAAACATTGCTGTGGGTCATTCAAGACATTATGTCAATCCAGGACACCAACATGGCCGACGGAAAGGAAAAGCTGCTTAGACATAATCGGTTTCGAAAAAAATAAAAGCAGACGGTAGCTAATGACCTTTAAAAGTGAATAAAACCTCCAGTATTGCTGTGCAAACTGATTAATGAGTCGTACTTTGTGGCCCCGGAGGGGGCTGTAAAATTGAAAATTGGTTTTAGAGATTGTTTTGGGGAAAAGAGGTAAGTTTTGCGGTGAGTGCCCCAATTACCAGCGAAAGCCAAACACGGAGACATTCGAATCCAAGCGGGAGAAGAGGAGGAAGGCCCTTAGAAGAGGGGCCATATGTCCCGACGGATCCCCTTAAGCGTTACTTCTTGTCAGAAGTCCCAATGATTCATGACTTTATCTGTTAAGCGAGTGGGGGTCAGTGGGTTAGCAATGAGAGGCGTGGATGTCCCAGCTGTGGGAAAGAACAAGTGGGACTGATAATTGGAGAGAAGCGATGAGAGAGGGGGGTTGAGGTGAGGCAAGAGGTGAAAAGCAAACAGGAAGAAGCTGAGTTCCTCTTTTACCATCCTGAGGGGGCAACTGAGGTAGAGCAGGGACACAAGCCAAGCTGCACTGATTGTTTTTTTTTTAAAGCTCTCAGGGGTAGTCCAATCAGGCGGTGCCACTGATGAATAGTCATGAGTCACCTTATCAGCATTACCATGGTTACGCAGATGTGACTGTGGCCCTGTGAATGTGATGAAGGAACTGAAATGGGCCACAGGCTTCTCCGTCTCCTTCCTGTTCTCATCCTGATTACCAATTGGAACCCAGCAGGGGTGCATCCAGGTTCAGGGTTTGCTTCATGGGTTAGGTAAGGTTGGGAAAGAGGTAAAATGGACAGAGCGAGATGGTCAGGGTAGTGGTTTGAGGTCTAAATGTGCAGCAAAAATGTTGGGGGTAGGAAGGGAGGGAGGAGGACTCCCGTTTGGAAATTATTCAATGACCTGAAATCACATTAATCACTGGTAAACCCAGTTGACACACAGCAAGCACAGGTAAGGGCTGGAAAGATGATGAGGGGAAGTGGATGACACGATATTTAATAGAAAGAGCTGGGAAATTAGATTGGACAGGATCAACAGTGAGGGGAAAATCTGCTGATGGATGAGCAGAAGAAGACACAGCTGCATGGGATGAAATAAACAAAATAGGAAACAATATCATGGAAAAATAAAAGGCATCACATAATTATACATGCATTTTCCTCTTTTGCAGGCATCTCACAAAATGCCGCCACTCTTTTGAAGCTTAGTGTTTGTGAGTAGCCTTCCTCAGAAAATCCCTTCCTTCTGAATGTTGAATATCTGAAGAGCCACGCCGGTCGTCTTTTAAACTATTTTGAAATCGTTCCCAGTGGTCTTTTAATTATGATTATGTCGTTTTTAGCCAAAACAACATTTTTAAAAATGGTCATTTTCTAGGACAGGGTGGTTTTGCAGAGCGGCAAGAATTCATCAGAAGTTTGCCTCTGAGTTGTGGGAGAGACTGTTGGCATGGAGCAACTCCGCCCCTATTCCCCTCCCCATTGCTGGGACCTTGGAGGAGGGAGCTTGTGACCCACCCTGCGCACTTTCTATGTCACAAATACGCTCTTTTTGTAATGACTCTAGATTAAATCTCATTAAACATTGTGCGGGTCACTGGAATGATAAGTCTGACATCTTGTAATCACAGACTTCTCTGGTTGATTGCAGACGAGGTTATTTCCTTTTTGAGCCACTGCCTATCAGCATCCTGATGTCTTTATGAGCGGATGGAACAATCCAGAGTATCTGAAACATTTTACTGGATTAGATCTCCATTCAATGAAGACACATTCAAGCAGTTTGAGAAATACTATCCATCATTTCCCTGTAAGTCTGACTCTGATGGGAGTAAACGTGCTTTCCTCTTCTTGTCTGGATGCACTTTCCTGGATCAGACAGCTGTCCTCTGTTCTGTGTGTTGAGGCTGCTCTTAAATGAATCATCCATATGCACTGTGTGGAGAGAGAGTTGGACAGGTTTGATATTTTTTCAGTCTTTAAATTTGTGTTTACAGAAACATTACCAGCCACTGTCCAGTCTGTTTACCATGTGCAAAGTGGGATTAATGTTAATTAACATTACCCCATTAATGTGGGGTGAAGGAAGGTGAAAAATAGGGTTAATTTTAGGTATCCAGTGGATCAGGGGTCTGTAGCCTTTCACACAAAAGCCATTTGATCCAGTTTCTTATTGACTAAAACCCAGCCAGTCACAAAGCCTGACTTTACAGTTTAGAAAAACAGCCAATGTGGCCAATGAGACATTCATTTGTAAAATGTAGCTTTTAAATATTTATAATAGTTGAATTATAGCAGTGTTATACTTTCTATTGAAAACAATTTTAACTTATTTTATTTTACAAGTCCTTTTCAAAAGAAAACACTCTTTGATAAATGAGATCTTCCTGCTGCAGCATATTTACTTAAATTAAAAATTAAAGAGAGCCATACATGGATGGTTTGGTTTGTTTTGAACATTCCAATTCACTGACCTAAAACGGATCCATTACATCTAAAGTCAAGAATTCCACCAGTGTGACTAAGAGATAAATACCTGGGTACCGAACAGTAGTGAAGTTCCTTCTATTGCTTTTAAGAAAATTAAGTATAGATTAAATATGTGAACAAAAAAACAAATTAGCAAGAGATAATGTCAAATCCATTCATATTTTAAACCCAGCCCACTGTTGGTTTTCCACATCAAAATAATACAAGCAGAACATTATTAGAACATTCTACCACACTGTATGGTCACACATCTTTGCAAAATTCAAAGTGTTTTCACACCTTGGACCGTAACGATGGCTTGATTCTTTTTTGCTGTTATGATGTGTGCATTGTCTGCTTTGGTGGTGTTTATTCAGGGGAGCTTTCATGTGTATGTAACTTATTTTTTAGTAGGCCTTGTTAATACTGGATTTTACTACCTCGCTGTGTTTTGGTTTGATTTTTGCTGTCGTTTTAATAAAGCACTATGTGATTCTTTCTGTGAAAAGTGCCATAGAAATAAAAAATATTCAGTTCCATTCTATGGTACTTTGTTTTTTAACATTATAGTTAAATGAACCCACCATGTCTCAATCTAAATGGTTATTGACCTACCTCATTTTGAAGCAGTAGTTTGATTCTGCCTCAGACAGATGCATCTGGTTGGTAGGAACAGAAATCGATAAATCGATTAGTCTTTACACCCCTAGTAATATGTCTGCTAAGATTCTAACATTATTTGCAGAATTAGTAAAACTACAGCATCAGTTTCCAAGTGAGACTGGGTCTACATTTCTATTCCTTTATGGTGGTATTTTTGTTCCATATAATTTTTTTACCCCTTTTTTCTGGTGCTTGACCTGTATTTTGGAATTTAAATTATTTTCTTTGTTTTCTATCGGATTGTAGGCTCACTGTTGTCCTTGGGATTGTGTTTATGATGCAGAACCCAAGTTGTTTCAGGCTTTGATTTGTTTTGGACTTTTAAATAAAGCATTTAGTCTGCAGTTTACATGTTAAAAACCGTAACACTATCTCAGATTATCACCCTTTACCACTGAAGAACATTTTCAACTGACTGTACTTAGCTATGGCAGCAGCATGATGCAAGGTGTTCAAAGGAGGAGGTAGCTGGATGGGGAAGACTTGAATGTTCTTTACATGAATAAAAAAAGAGCTGCAAGTAAAGCAAATGGATATGAGAAAAAAAATGTAATATGAGATCAAACTCATAACGTGGAATACAAGCAGGATGAAGGACAGCAAAGATTTTCTAAGAAGCAGCTGAAGCCTTGTGAATGCATGCAGAGGGAATAACTGTCTGTTGTAGGCGACTGAAATTATGTGCATGTGGAGTTTAAAAATAGATGTCACAAGAACCACAGAGATCAGGATTCTTTGAAATTGATTAGAAAATTTTAAAAAATTGATACTAATCTCAAACAAACTTTACCTGTATGACCACTTCCACATGACACATATTTTTGTTCGTAAACACAGAAAAAAATGTTAGCTGTGAAGATGGTGACATTGGTGGTGAGCAGTCACAGCAAGAAGCTCCTGATTCAAATCCAGGCCGGGTCTTTTCTGTGTGGACTTTTGTAGTCTCCATGTGCAAACCTGTATATGGATTTTCTCCAAGCACTCCGGCTTCCTTCAAAAATGTGCTTTAGGGTATTTGGTATCTATAAAATTGCCCCTAGGTGTGCATGTGAGTATGTGTACGTAAGGCTCTGTGACAGACTGGAAACCTGTTCAAGGTGTGTCCTGCCTTCGCCCAACAAGAGCTGGATTATATCCAGCTGGCCCCAGGGATTCAGCGGGTTCTGAAGATGGATGGATGGATGGATGGTCTCATTTGTTTGTGATCTTTTTATAGGACATGTGACGAGCAGTATCTGGCAGCTGCCTAATTCTGAAACATTTAAAATTTTTAAAATGCTGTTCTTGTTATACACTGTTGAATGTTCCTTTTGGTTTCACTTTAAATTGAGTTTAAAATGAATAGTAAATAGATTTTGACTTTTACTTTAGTTTTCCAGGAGGTTTTGATTGCTTATCATTACACATGCGGCTGTTCCATAAACTTCTTGTAAGTCTTTGTTGATTCCTCGTCACCTTTATTGTTAATCTTTCATTGTTTAGTTTTGATGAATTATTTCAATCAATTTGAAGTTGTTAAGGAAATGTATATTTTTTCGCCAAGCTTGTCGAGTGTTTTTGGACATGGGTCTTCCACAAATGCAATCCCTCACTGATTTCGTGGATTTACCTTTATCTAATTTTTGCACACAAAAAAAGGTTTTCATTATTCTTTTTACTGGAAGGATTAATTCCTTTTGGATTTATTTTGAAAAGATTCTTTTAGAAAGACTGCTAGCAGTCTTAGTTTATTGTTTCAAGGATTTTCTGTTACAGTCTGGTGTCCCTGACATTCTGTACAGATGAGGCAGATAAGTAGAGTGACGCAAATGTCGCACAAGTTTAACAAAAAAAGTGAGTGCCTCAGGATTTCTTTGTTGTAAATGGACTCAAGTAGAAATATTTCTTTCAATTTCTCATTTTGTTGCATAAAGACTATTAGAAAACAATCAAAAAAGGGAAAAAAAGTTTGAATATGTCATAATAATTGCATTTTTTTCTTTGAAAATATGGATCTTGACAGTTTTTGTCACTCCATTACACTTTGTTGAGTCTCATCTCTCCTACTGCAGCACCTTTCCTTGTCAGCTCCCCCACAACATGACAGTCCCTCCTGACACTTTATGAAAAGCACATCTGGAACAGCTTTAAAAACTCAAAAGAGGCCAAAGCATTGATCTGGCCTTCAAGCTTCCCAGATTCCAGTCTGATCGACATGCAGGGGCTGCACCAGACAGCTCAGCCACCAGAGTATAACAATGCCCTTTTATGTTTCCTTCAATAATGGTGATGTTTGAATTCTACCTGCCTGCAGAGAAAAATCCTGTCATTTCTTGACATATTACAGGGATGTTTTTGGAAAGTAAAGTATTTTATTCATTTAGGTTTTTTTTTTGTCCCCAAACTTGTATTTCGTATATGGAAAAAGCAAACAACGAATGAAAAAAAAAAATGGCAAAAGTCACCATTTTGGATTTAAACATTTTTAAGGTCAAACTGCATCCGTTTGAGTCAATTTGAGTTTTATCTTGTTTTCTGCCATCTCTGCATTCTACCGTATATTTTTGCTCATTACTGAAGATAAGATAGAAGACAAGCATAAATGCACAATGACATCAAAACACCAACCTACATTACAATTATGTCATGGAATCTGTAAAGGTGAATATTAAGAGACAGAAATATACTCCTATAGACCCATTTATCAGAAATATAGAAAAACTCAGCTGAAAGCTGACATTGAAGACTAGCAGAAGCAATAAGGCAGGCTTATGTTTTATCATTTCAAGGTATAGCAGATAGATTTCTTTCTTGTAGTTAGTGAATGTAGGCACATGTACTTTAACTTCTAACATGAAGAATGAGTTATGATTGGTGGTGTCCTCAAATTGCTAAATCCCTTTTTAAGTAGCACCTTTAATAAAATCTCGTGTTTCATGATGTAAAATAAAAAGCATAGAAATAACATTTCATTTTTTTAGGTTTTCTAAATTTAAATCTATACATCTTCCCAAAAATCCATCAGGACTTCAACTGTAAAAATAAATGCAAAAAACTGATATTTTTGACATCAATTGAAGTTGTTTTTGCAAGCTTTAATTAGGGGATTTGTATGTTTTATTTATTAGAATGTGTAAATTGCTTTTAAGCAGTAATAAATACCGTGTGCATGCAATAGGCTCTAGCATTTTCTTGATCAGGCATAAACATAATCAAAAATTATGAGTGGCAACATGTTATTTTTCTGAGCAGAAGCCATGTCTGACATGCTGTGAACAGTGTGTACTGTGGCAGATGAACTCAGCTAATTTTTATTGCCCCACGGGATCCACGTTTTATGACTAACTGCGCTACTAGATTAAGCTGTAAAAATGAACACACATTGTAAATACCAGGAACTCTCATGGAAAAAATGGAAAACATCAAACAGCCTTTTTGTTTAGATGGAAAGGAAATCCAGGTAACCATGGTTATGTTAATCTGTAGTAAAAATGTTTGAGATCTTCACTTTTGGGCACCTTTTTTGTGCCCAGTTTAAAAACAAATGAGACCCTCAATAATTGGAACTGTCTTACCATATTACGAGCCCAACATTTAACGTTTAATGATATCAATTAACAAAGACAAGAATTGTCACCAATTCTTTGTAGTTCAAGTGTAGGGAGAGTGGGAGAAGAGGAATCATTGGCTAAGTTGACCCAACCCTTGCATCAAGGCAGCCTCACAAGCAGCAATCTATTCCACCTTGATGTGATGTAGAAATGCATGTGGTAGAAGAGATTCATATTTTTTTGCACAAAAAAATGTTTTTTTGCTTCACAATAAATGTTCTGCATTTTATGTGAACGACTTGTGTCAAAGCAAAATTTTCCAATTGAAAAAAAATGATATGTAACACAATTTTTTTCTTTGCAAACACATAAAATCATTAAATAACCAGAATAGATTAGCTTGAATTTCTAAACTAGCCTGTTTTTTTCCATTACAGGCTGTGTGGGAAAATGAGCAACAGGTATGGGGTAAATTAGAAAATGTTAATTCAGTTGAGTGTACACTAATATATTGGTTGTGTAATGCTAACCATTGAAGAAAAGACAATGTCACTCCAGTGGCTTGATTGACGGCTTTGTAGGTGATTGAGTGATTCAGAAGAATCTGCTGGATCACTAGTAGTAAGAAACCCTCTTTTGTTTACAATCAAAAAAGATCAAGCATCCTCACACAAAGAAGCAGCTACCTTAACTTCAAAAAGCTGCAGAAGTTGGAAAGAGTGAGCTGCAGTTCATGTTGTAACCTCAATAGTTGAAATATTGGGAAGCTATTTGAATTAAAGACCCACACCTGTGAAAATTGTGCTTGTGGTGTTTCGAACATGTTCTTGCTCTTGTTCTTGTCATTTTTATGGTAATGGAGGACATATATAAAGAAAAGTAGGCACAATATAGCATTTCTGACATTTTTTTGTTATTTTCTTGAATTCAAATCGCTTTGAATTAAGAACAGATGAAAAGTGCAGTTTGAAAAAGAGCTTATTTGTGACATAGAAAATACGCAGTGGTGGTGGTGGTGGTGGGGTGTCAGCTTAGTTTGAGATACATTCTGACAATATCATTTGGCAGGAGACATCCTAAGGCATGTTTTCATTCTACCGAGTGAAAAGTAAAGTAAAAAAAGTGTCTTCTCTTACCCTACTCTAAAGTGTATAATGAAAGCTACAGTTGTGCTACTATAGCTAGACCAATTAGATACAGTCGGTGCTTAGGGTTTATGGAGAATTCGCCTGAACTGGTGGCAGCAGAGGTTTCTATTTGCTCTAACACAAGGATAGACGGACAGCGGTGATACAGTGCTGATTTAAATTGCTTAGCACCCTTAGAAGTGAACTTAAGAGTGAAGTGGACCATGTAAAATTCCTGCAAGTCTAAATGCTGTTCACTTAGGGACAATATTGCCCAATTTATCGCCTAATTTAAAACTACGGACACACTGGGCATTTGACACGCGTTCAAGAACACTTGTACAATTTGCAGTAGGTGTTCAAATGAGATTTCACACTTGCTAAACAAAGCGCAATTTGTGATGAAACAGACCTGGGTGCAAAATCAAGCCTGTCAGTGAGAACGTGCAACCGTTAACACTAAAGCGTCTGTCTGAAGAAGCTTTTATCCAGAGGTAAAAGATTATTTACCTCTGGATAAAAGCTTCTTCAGACAGACGCTTTTATCCAGAGATTATTTACCTCTGGATAAAAGCGTCTGTCTGAAGAAGCTTTTATCCAGAGGTAAATAATCTTTTTAAATCTGCTGATTCCTGTTTGGAAATAAATTGTGCATTTTTTAAAGTGACAAATGATTGTACGGTTTAAAAATGTGAATATTGTCAAATATTGTTTCTAAGAAACTGACTTCTATGCAATACTTTTAAAAGAATATGGTAAAAGGGAGAAAAGTGCAGGTACCAAAGTGACCCTGAAGATAAAATCTCCCTCTCTGCTTCACTCCTAATTCACTGCTGGCTATCAGAGCTATCGGTGACTGATGTGTTTTGACTCCTTTAGAAAAAACAGAAAAGAACATTTGTTTAGCTTTCTCTATGGATTCCTCCTAACTTTTTTTATCCACCGTCTTCTGATAACCAGTGGGTTGCCTCCAGAACCTCTTTAAAATTCATCCTCATATAAAATCAATTGCTAAATTAAGATCCCACAGATGAATGATGGTACTGTTGATGGAAGATTGTGCACTCAGAACCTGCTGCAGGCTGCCTATCAGATAATTTCATTTCTACTTTTTAATCCATCCCCAACAGCATTTGGACAACAAATTCATGAAGTGGCTCAAAGAAACCCTCTTCAGACAGGACTTTTGATTGAGCCTTTCACCTTAAATCTGACAGGAACTGTAAACCGTTTACTCTGGTCTTCAGAAGTGAAAGAAACAGGAACCCTTTAGACACAAAAACAGAAAAGGTGAATGAATATGCTTCAAAGAGGAAAATGAACAACCCCCTTTCTGCTTGCAGCAGGTACCTCTGTAGAAGGTGTTGACAGTTTGAGCTGATGCGGGGTGCAGAAAAATGAGAGTTCTTTCAAACAGCATGCACTGCATCCTGAGTATCAAGCAACGCGCTATCTGCATGAGAGCAATAGAGCAAAAACAAAGGGATCAAGCGACATGCAGAATTCTTACAGTACAGTCCACCATCAATATCTGAAAAGTTCTGGAAAAACAAAAAACAGAACTAAAAGGGGCTCATGAATAAATCAGTGCAGTAAATAAAACATGCGATCTTGTTTGCGGATTTAATTGATATCAATGAATTCATTTGCCACGCACACAGAAGGGAGTTATCCAAAATGCTGCGGGAGGGTTTGATCCCCAGCGATGCCGTTTAGAAAGGGAGCTTTACTGTCAACACGGATGCTTATCATCTGTTGTGCTGCAAACCAAAATAAAAAGGTTCATGTGGTGCCGCTTGCTTTCAAAGTCGTGGAGAAGACATGAAAAAAGAGGACAGAATGAGCAAAAAAAAAAAAGATGTAAAATCAAAACGCATTCAACTTCAAGCCTTCATCAACAAGAGCTGCTTGTGGTAAAAGTGAGTTTCCAATCTACAAATCTATAAGCAGCCTTGTATTCAGAAGCTTTAGCAAGCACTGCAACAATCTTTCATGGTCTATGGACACAGCTCCTGCAGGACATGGAATGAACTCATTTTGAATACAATGTCAAAATCATCATCACATCCAAGCTTTTGCAACTACCTTATTAAAATGATTAAAGACATTTTTAGTAGGTAATACGTGCATGAAAAAGTAGCTCCAGCCCATTCCTTTTTTCAGCTGAAATTCTGCTATCACATCCTTTTGCAGATTTTCTTCCAGGAATTTGAAAGTGTCTGCCTGCTAAGGGCCCATGATTCATGTTGGATTGATTTTTTTCTTTTTTTTAAACTCACTCTGGGCCCAAAACTGAATCATTTGAGTGAAGTACTTGATCAACGAGTCCAAAGAAAAGCATAACTGTGTCACAGGACTGGTTCAGGAATGGGATGTGCCAGGTTATCTCTATCTTTAAAATGTAAAAACTATTGTTATTAAACTTGTGATCATCATGTTTGAGCACAAATATGCCTATCAGGACAAGGACACCTTAGGTAGGAAGTCAATTTATCACTTAAGTTGAAACCATAGAGATGAGCAAAACTCCTGGGTGATAAGGCGCCAGGGGTGGATGATACCTCAAGTTTTTGGATGTTGATGAGCTGTCTTGGGTGACACACCTTTGTGCTACGTTCACATCACCCTCAGCAACACGCGTTCAAGCGAACCACTTCCAATGAAAAGTCCATGTTTATCTGCACATATGCACATGTTCCCCGTTCAAACCTCTCGTGTTCAAGTGTCACTATGGAAGTTTTGAAGTCCGTTTTTGGGTTCTACGTACCAGACCCGTGGCCATTGAACCCACACTGGAAGCTAAATCCGACCAATCAGGGACTCGGTAGTGACGTATGGGTAGCATCTTTTTTAATTCACGGAAGTGCTACCTGCTTGAAAATTGATCATGGAGGAGAAATTAACAATTGTGATTTGTGACCGGTCGAAATGATGACTCCAAGCCTTTCATGATTAAGAACAGAGCTGTGAAAGAGAGTCTGGAGCAAGATTTGCTAGATTTGCACCGCTTTGGTATTTTGCACCAAGCGTGTACCATTACAGACATCATGTGCACTGGCAGACTGACATGCCATGCCCTCTTTTAAAAGGGACGCTGGAGATTGTTCTCCAACTACAGTGGGATTATATTACTCAAACACTGGAGAGGAGAATTTAGTTGACAGTTGAATCTCTGATTCAGGAGGAGCATTGTGGTTTTTGTTTTGCTCCAGGAACAGTAGATATGTTCTACACCTATACAGAGTGCTTAAGGCCTCATGGGAATCAGCCCATCTAATCCACAAATCCCAGGAGCCTGGTTTGTTTTGCCGGCAGTAAGTTGAACCCATTCCCAGTGCACATTGGACTCCAGCAGAGATGCTCTTTATCACCAGTTCTGTTTGTATTTTTATGAACATCATTTGTAGATGCAGCCAGGGGCCAGAGGGAGTGTGGTTTGGTAACCATAGAATTTTATCTCTGCCTTTTGGAGAGGTTTTTCTGCTGGCTTCATCAAACCAGGACCTTCAGCAGTGATGTGCATTTAGGAAAGGCAAGTGAGGCTGCGCCTCACCAGCAAAATATAGCTTAAAAAGCTTTTATCAGCTTAAAGCTTTTATCATTATAAAAGACGCTTTATTTTAAAACTACTTAATTTGCCTTAATTTACTTAGTTTGACATTGGTGTCAGTTTGTGACTAACCTAGTCTTTTTATCCGCTAAAAATGCACCTTTGAAATACACTAGGTGAGGCAGGCAATACACCTGCCTCAAGGCAGAGGGCGCTGGTGAGCCCAGAGAATGTGACACCGCGGCGGAAGAATTAGCGATAGCGATAGCCATCCAGCTATTCTTTAATATTGTTTAGCATCATTTTCTGAATGGATGAATACTTTTTTAAACTCCTAAACTCAAGAATTTGTTTAGACTTTCACTGGTAGTGTTCTTCACTGGGACGGAATGACTTTTAAAACTGAAGAAAGAAAAGGAAGAATTCTGCAAACAGGTTATTAATGCGTTTTTTCAGAAGGAGCGACCGTAGACATAAAACAAGGGACCGACACGTGGACTTCGTTTATAACTAAAAGTAAGTCAATACTAACAATTTTTGTGTTTTTTTCCCCCCCATCTGCTACAGTTTGTAAACAGGAAAAAAAAGTTCAAATTTTAAACAACACACTTTAACTGCTGCCAATCAAATGGTGAATAAGCTACTCTTTCTTTTTAAATGCACTATTTCTTCTCAGAACATAAAAAACATGTTTTAAAAAATGCATTTACAAACTAGACTGATATACTTCTTGTCCTTTTAGTCATCTTTCCCTACAAATAATACAGTTTGTATTTGTCTGTTTTCCATTTGTCATAACAACAATGGATTTAATATAAATAAAGACTGCTGTTAACAGTTGACGCTGCACATTTTAAATGCAATGCTATTTCAAAAATAAAGCTTGTCTATTCTAAGAGTCAAGCATTAACCTCAAAAGGTGTATTTTTAACTTCTTTCCATAAAAATTGATGCTTTTTAGTTAACTGCTACATTTTTTTCCTCTTTGAATTGAGAAAAAAAAGGAACATGGGTCAATTTCTTACTATAAAACCATTTTTTAAATTAAACATATCTGAGCAGATACACCTGAACAGATGAAAAATCTACTTGACCACCAATAGATTGGCATATGAATTGCATAGAGAGCATGGAAGAGTCACAGCACAACAATTAACCTTTCACTGATTCCACTTATCATTGAGAGCTACTTCAGCATTAGCAGAGCTAGCCAAAGTGAGTAAAAATGAAGTGATGAAGAGACTGCGGGCATAACCAGGAGACAGTGAGGCCATTGCACACACAATGATTAAACTAGTGACAGCTATTTAGCATGGTCGTGAGGCATTTTTCTCATGGTGGAGGGCATTTATTAACAGAATTAGGCTTAAAGTTGCATTTTTGAGTATTCCTTCATTTTGTTTGTGACGAATCAGAAGGGGAGGAAAAAAATTGGCATATTTGTGATTTAAAAAATACATTGGGCAGACCACGAGCTACCTGCTTCGCGTCATTCTGATGCATCCACTTGCAGACAAACAGATCCGTGTACGTCTTCGTTTTCCTTGTCTGAGCTGGAATCTGGCTACCAAACTGTGAAGCTATGTTCAACAGGATCATAACTAAAAGCCCACTTTTACAATAGATCAAAAATGATTGGAGTGGGACGTTAAAAAGAATTCTTGAACTTTTTATTTATTTTTCTTAACCAGACCAAAATACTACTACAATTTTTCAAATGTTTTTCCACAAAATAATTGTGGAAACTGTAAAGAAAACATTAATACGTTAAAATAATCCAGGTAGCAAATTTAGCATTAATAACGATGATGAAAAGCTGACTATTGTAGTAGTCTGTAATTGTAGTAACTGTAATTGTAGTATGTTACTAATAATAATTATACAATCAAAGACGATTCATACAGCAGTATGGCAGTAGGAATAATACAAAAACTAATACTGTGATTAATAGTGACACTAGTAACACTATAAATATTCTACTGTTAAGTATCAGCTCTTAGAAGACAGAACGAGAAAATGGAAAATATAATAACTCAATACTCAAAAGGTTTTTTTGATCATGTTGTAAATGTTCTTGAATACTCTTAATTAATTAATTATGTAGGCTATATAGTAAATATAGTAACTATGCATCAATATTAAAATGGTGGCAGTTCTCATCCTACCAATAATCAAGAGCACATATACACAGACACACTTCCTCCTCTTTTTTTTTTTTTAATAGAAAAACGGGTAAAAATACATATATATTTTTTGTCATTTTTATGTTCTTAGTTTTCTATTTTCTTTTGCTAATTTATTCTTTCTTTGTTAATTATCCTTTTAGTTCTCAGTGGAACTGCAACATTTTCCAACCATAGACCAGAAGATTCCTCCAGAAGTCTGCGGCATGATTACTCAGAGCCGTTTGGTTGCACAAGCAGTAATCTACACAATATGAGACAGAGAGATTTAATGTTATGGTTGCCAATTATAAAAACATGTTCATGTGTTCCAATGCTGTGTTTTGTTCTACACAAGTAATTTTCACTTGATTGATTTTCTTGCCTCCCCTTGATTTACTGAAGATCTGTCAAATACATATCCATCATCTAGCTCAGTGAAAAGCTCCAGCTTGTCTGTGGCCCTGAACAGATGAAACGGGTATAAAGTATGGATGGATAAATGGATTTATCAGTTTTAGCTCTGAAACCACTTATAGCATTCTTTTATTCTTCTTTTTCTTTTATTGTTCATTTTATTCTTTAAAAACTACATTTTCTTAATTTGTTAATTACAAATAAAGTAACTTTTTCTCTTTCCAGAAAAACAAACTTTCATGTAATCATATGAGTCTTTCACAGAGAAAGTCATTGGATCTAAAAGATGAGCACAAACACAACAGCAGCATGTTTCAGAGGACGGGTACAGAAGATTGGCAGGCCGGGACAATGAGTATTTCTGTGGGCTTGCAGTGTACCTTGAGAGGAGTTCAAGATTCATGCAGAATGAACCCCCCTGACTCATTAGATCCGTCATCCACCTGCGTTACCTTCAGCCATCTGAAAAGTGATGGTTAATCATGCTGTCTCCTCTGCTCCTCTCTCTAAGCCAACGTAATTATGTAGGAATGAAAGGCTCAGTGGTTTCATGGATGAAGATTGGCACCTTGATACATGCAGGGGTGGACGGGTAGGGGGTAGGCTGTTTCATCTGTACAGGAGAGGCCGAACAGTCACGACAGAAGTGAGACAAACACACCACTGTGGAGACTCTATGAAGCAAACGGAGATGTCCACCAGTCGTCCAAAGTTTGGAAACACTTTTCTGTTGAATTAAAGGGTCAGCTCAAATCTTTCACTGGCAGCTTATAAGGAACACCATCAGCAATTAAAACAAGCATACACTGTTGCCAAGTCATTTAAAAACAAGAAGCACTCCCCATTTTGTTCATGGAGTGATATAACTCACAGTAAAAAGTATGACTGCTAAATCACACTGGGAAAGTAGAAAGGAATTGGAGTAAGAAATTAAATAACAATTTATACCTGTAATAGACTCTATGCACGGAGCTGTGTGACGTATTTCTGCTATAAAATAAGACCATCCTTTTTCTTCTGGTTGTGGCTAACTGTATGCATCAACTTAGCAAATCTCAGTGTCCTATTCTTGGTATTGTCTTATTTTTGCTATTACATTGTATGTTAGTTTGTCGTTGTGTGTATACACACATCCAAAAAGGCAAAGTTTGCCTTATTGAAAGACCAAACACCAGGTACTCACAAAATGCTACCCTGTACTGTATCACATGACTTCTGGAGATGAAACGTAGCGATGTTAGAACATTTAAAAGCTGTTCAGCTGAACTCTGAACATTTAACTGAACTTTGAAGGGATTTTCAGACTGCTGGTCCTACTCTCAGCTGATGAGGTGCTTCTGCCTTCTTCATCGAGCAGTAGCAGCAGAGCGACAGTGGTTCATTAGAAATTCGCCTCTGAGTTGTGGGCGGGACTGCAGTAAGCACCTTCATCCATTTGTTTACAGCCCTTTCCACCCCAAATCTATTGAGCATGGATCTAGTCACCTACAAGTGAATACATTAGAATCGAGCAGGGCAGGGAGCTTGTGGCTTGCAGTAGAAGCTTCTACATCACATCTTCAAGCATTTTTCAACAACATTTGTTGTCGACTTCACCTATTCGTAATTTCCATCAAGAAAGGCTCAGGAATGCAATTTTAATCTTGATTTTCCATATGTCCTCCATCATCAGAAAAATACGACAGATCATCAAGCAGAAATAAAAAAAAAACAAGCTATTCGCTAAGAAATTTCAACTTATGCTTTGGGATTTTTCACACAAGTGTAACCTTAATGCATGTGATATTTCAAATATTTATTTTCATGTGTCAGGCAAGATTAGTTTCTCTTAAAAAAAATTAATTGACTTTACTAGCGTTAAAGGCTTTGTTTAGTTGATTTTTCTAAAACTAAAGATTGTTTTGCCACTACTTATTTTTGAGAAACTGTAACATACAAATTATGCACCTGAGAGTTCAAAGATTACAAAGGGTAAATGTGTTTAGTTGATCCTGCAAACAGAGCATTACTGTGTTTATTAAAAGTTGGAAAGCATTCCTGGTGATGATAAGATCAGTGAAAAAGGTGACCTTTTCTTTATGAGGGAAATTGTGTTGTTTGTGCAAAGCAAAAACTCTGCTTTGTTGCCAGAATAATGCTGCAGTAACAGCTTTCATTTATCATTTTGTCTCCACGGCTCAATCCATACATGTTTGCCAGTGTTTTCAAGTGCGCCCTGAATCAAATCCAGTTTGGGATCACTCAATGGACAAAAAAAAAAAAAAACTGATTACCATGGATCTTCCCAAAGACAGTATCCCTCAGAAATGGCATGAAAGGCTTGAATGTGGTTTGTGCTTATTAAAATCAGAAAATAGCCTCCTTTGCTAGAGACAAAAGCAAAGGAAGAAAAAGAGAAATTTGCATATTTGCAATGGTAATTTACATTTATTGAGTATTTTGAGTTTTTTTTTTCTCAATAGGATTTAGATGCGTGTCAATAAATTCTAGATTTGCAGAAATGTACAAACTCACATTTGGTGAGTTCTGTTTGAAAAGAAATGCTTTGCTGCAGCAAAATCTGCTTTTCTGAGAACCACTTGATTGTAAATTGACCACCTGATTCCTCCTTGGTTAACTTGCTGTTGCAAAATGATTTTCTGGCCTCATACTCTGGCCTCATTTCAAACACGTACAGTCCTCAGATTTCCAATGGTTTTATTTTTTTCCTCAACAAAAGCTTGTATCATGTAAAATCCTTACTTATCCTCATCTTTTGACCCAGAGTGCCATTTGTGCTTCCTCTTTTCTCAAGTGAATCACTTTCTGTTTGAATCTCTGTAGAGTCCAAAAAGGGAATCATAAATGTGAGCTCCATCACTTCTTTATTTTTGCACATTATCTGCAGGCGCCCTGATATTTTTGCATAATTTAGTACTGAATGCACAACAACATGAATTAGTCACCATGTCTGCTTGGTGTTATTATTACTTTATTTTAGACGGGCAGAATTTTACATCAACAAAACCATAAAAATAAGACAGGAACTGCAACAATAGCATTTTCTGACAAAGAACATTTTTCAGTTTAATGTTTTTCTTGCTCAGATCCTTTTGCTGTTGTCATGTTTACACCTGCTTTGATTTCCTGGTTTCTCTTTATGTCTCAGTGCCATTTACATTACAGTCCGTTCCAAATTAATATGCAAGTTATATTTAAGTTAAATATCAAATTCTTTAATTTTCAATTAAACTTGTGGATGACATGTCTCAGGGCTCTTTGGATCGCTGAAATCAATCTCAAAGACCTGTGATAGTTTGCCAGGCGAGCTCAATTAAAGGAAAAAATACTAAAGAACGATGTTCTACATTATTAAGAGGACCAATATTTTCAAGCAATTTGGGGGAAAAAAAGGATCTTTCTGCTACTGAAAAATGTAAAATCATTAAATGCCTTGGACAAAGTATGAAAACCAAGCTTGATCATCCTACTATTATGACATTTGTTGCTGCTTCAGAGCACACAGGGGTTGGTGCAGATAAAGGCAGAATGAGGAAGGTTTCTGCCAGACAAATACATCGGATTAAGAGAGCAGCTGCTAAAACTCTCCACTCTCCAGAGGCTTGCAGTTTTACATAAACCTTCTATTTGGCCACCCCTAAACAACACTCACAAGCAGAAACAGCTGCAGTGAGCCCAGACATACTTGAAGACTCATTTTCAAACAGGCTCGTTCACTGATGAGTGCAGTGAAACCCTGGATGGTCCAGATAGATGGAGTCGTTGTTGGATGGCCACCATGTCCCAACAAGGCTGCAACATCAGCAAGGCGGTGGGGAGTCGTGTTTTGGGCCGAAATCATAGGGAGAGAGCTGGTCAGCCCCTTTATGGTCCCTGAAGGTATGAAAATGACTTCTGAAAAATATGTGACTGAACACTACCATGGAACAAAAAGAAGAACTTTATGCATGACAGTGGACCATCTCATGCTGCAGGGAATATCTCTGCATCATTGCCTGCTTTGGACATAAAAGAAGATAAACTGATGGTGTGGCCCCCATCCTCCCATGACCTCAAACTCTTTGAGAACCTTTAGCCAAATATTTTTGAGGGTGGGAGGCAGTTCGCATCCAAACAGCAGCTCTGGGAGGCTATTTTGACATCCTGCGAACAAATTCAAGCAAAAACTCTAAAAAAAAAACTTCACAAGTTCAACATATGCAAGAATTGTGAAGCTGTTACGAAACTAGAAAAGTTGCATTACCTGCAACTATGCTAGTGTGAATTATTTTTGATGAATATGATCGCTGAAGATGCTGAAGGAATTTACTGTAATTGTTGAAGGAATTTGCTCAAAATGCTAAAGCTATTTGCACAATGGTAAATTTGTTAAAGAATGATGAATTTGAAGAATTTCTAGAAAAATCGCATAGATTGCTTAAAATTAAAAAAAATTTCAAAATGTAAAAATACCGAAACTACAAGAATTAATGTCCTAAAAATGCTAAATGTTTTGATACCAATATTGCATATATTTCAAAAGTGCACAAAGAATATGAAACATATCTTGAAAAAATGCAAAAATTGCATTTAATTTTAAAAGGCTTGTGAAAAGGTTATATAAGGTGAATAAAAACATGCAAGTGTCATTGAAAGTGTCAGAGGTCCCCTGGAATTACTTCAGTGTATTATCAGTATGTCTGTGTGAAAGACAGTGCCGTCGCCATGGTAACAGGTTCAAAGTCCAGGTCTGCTGCCTGAGTGCTAAGATGTCTAAGATGGACAGACTTTGTGTCAAACAAACTGACACTGTGTCTTAACAATGAGTCAGATCAAAAAATTCTTTCAATTTTGAAAAGCTCAGAAGTTGAGGAATTCAGTGATATACATTTGATGAGTCTCAATTATTAAATATGTATATTTAATCAGAAAAATTAAGTTTTTTTTTTCTCTGCTGAGCTAAAAATGCCATGTTATCCAGTAGCAGGGCTTCAATATGTGCTATCTCCAAACGAATGTTCAAAGGTACTTCAGCTAATATTGGCAGTCAACTGAAGGTGCTTCTGGTGCCATGCTGGTTGTGATTTTCGATCAATGTCAGATGTATTAAGCCTGCTTGGGCTTGTTATTTGGGTTGGTGTCTCCCCTCTGACCTGTTTTCATCACTCCACCCTACCATCGCATTTGTAGTGAACCTTTTCAATCTGTAGTTGAGCACTTGCCTCTCTGAAGTCTGGATCACTGTTCCAATGAGTCTAACGTCTATGCTATTGTACACTTTTCTGTCTTTTCCATTTATCATTTTCTTCTGGTTGTTTAATAAACTTGTATAAATTAGACTTGGCTGCATGAAACACTTTCATTTGAGTCATTTCCCAGCACCTCTCCCTGGTGTATTAGTGCATGGAAATTTAAGGGATCAGAGTGAGGAAAAGAAAGTTGTGTGTCTTAATGAAATCTGTGTGAAAGGTACAGATGGAGGGCTGCTTTTACTCCTCCACAACAGAAGAGCAGGGTGGTTGGCTTTGGTCACCAATTCCCCTTTTGGTAACTCAAGAGCCAATGAATATGGCTGCAGTTTTTAGAGTGAGAGCTAAGAAAAGTGAATCATTGAAATCTTAATATTCTGCATTTCTCATTCAATTTGGGGCCATAAATCTTATGAGAACAATTACAATGAACTTACAACAGAAAACTTTGTCAAAAGTTTTTAGCATATTTTCTCAGATCCTTACTGGACTGTTAGCTTGAACAGAATTTTCTTAATTTTTGTCATGTTTTTTTATTTTAATTTGTGAATCCACCTGCATTCAATGTTTGTTTCAGGTGTCTGATGACTCCCCAGAGACAGAGACAATCACCTGTATGGAGCCCTTCATGGTGCGAAGGCTTTCTTGTCGGATGGTCCAGTTACCTCCTTTGGCCTTCCGGCAGGCGGAGCAGTATTACTGTGACCGTAAGCCTGAAGCCGACGCAGTCACGGCTCCGCCACGACCTACAACACTGCCACTGCGTACGCCACCACTCATTGCCATCACCTCCGCTGACACTAGCAGGTAGGAAGATATGAGCGACTTTGCACGGATAAAATTGGCTTTGGGAGATTGTTATAGTGGATTTGTGAATTGGCATGGCCTTGTGGATCAGCAAAGGAACTATCTATGAATATATGGCATAAAAAGTGCCCTGAATTTTGGCAAAGTTACAACCGATCTCTGTGAAGAGATGTTGCTGAAAAAGTAAAATTGAGAAGGAAATCAAAGAAGTACAGGTAAATGCTTTAAAAAAAAAAAAGTTTAATTAGGCGTAAACGGTTTTCTGCCTTAAGCAAAGGCAGAAAACCTTTGTATCTGAAAACAATATGTACCTGAACATCGTACCTGAAAATAATCTGTTTAGTTAAAGTTTCAAAAGTCAGACTGATTTTAAAGGGCAGCAAGACTTTTTTTTTGAGCTTTCAACCACAACGGCACTTTAAAGGTGACTGTAACTCTTTACAGTCAAACAAAAGCCACCACTCCAAGAAAAGATCAATACACGGAGGCTCGAGTTCATTGGAGATAAAGCATTGCCATCACAGGTATTGACTTTTTTTAAAATCAAGAATGCTGGATTCCAATCAGCCAGAGGCTTGCCAAAAGAAGTCTGTCAAATAGTTACCCCAAAGGACAAGTGGTTCCTTGATTGCTACTGCGTGGATGGAAACGAGACCTTACACTTTAGACAAGCAAAAACTTGTGCCTGGCAAATGATTGAAAACAAAGGAGGAAATATTTGTTTAAAACAGTGGAGGAGGTTTGCTTTATGGTCGTCAGCATGAGAAAAAAAATAAAGTTAAAAAATGCGCTCTCATACAGCCTCCAGGTATAATGCACTGTTATTTTTCTCATGAAAGATATTTGTTATGGCAACAGAAATGTGCTTTTGCCAGAACAGCCAGGGAACGATTTTTATTTTAAAGACACTGTGGTGTTTCTTTACTTGTTCTATTGAAAGAAGTTGAATTTAGAAATTTTATTTCTACATCTTGTGCAAAAACGACTTTAAAAAGCTTTTTTACATCAGAGAAGTAATGTACAAACATACCGTACCTTGTAAAGTTAAGCATATGGGAGGCAAATTCTCCAAAAATCTGTAAAAATTGTCAGGAATTTTGCACTGAGGAGCATGAATTTTGGATTTAAATTGTAGTACAGCACCTTTTTCACATGTTAGCACTTGTCAGGTGATAATCCTGAAAAACTATATTTTGATGTAATAAATTAGCATCATAATCGAACTGTCTGCTTTAGCAGGAGTCACGTTTTATTAATTTTTTTGAGCTCTTATGACCATTGTAATTTAACTCAAAATAAATGAATAAAAACTGTACGTCAAAGTAGTCTAACTTTAAACAAGACGTCAGAATTAAAGCTCATGACAAATTTAACTGAATTTCACAGGAAAAAAAAGCCTTGCTCTGTGAATAAGTGTATATATTTGCACAAATTTATCCTTTTCTGTCTTTTTAATACATTTTCATATATGCACACAAACATCAAGTTAAAGCCACCGATATGATTCCGCCAAAGAAAGTAGAGCGTGACTATTCAACCCTTGATTTTCTAAATACATGAGGCCAGTGTTGAACTTATTTCTTCACCCCATGGACCAGATGAAAGGTTAGGTGAATACATTTGACCAACAGCTACATTTAGCCTTAGATACACTTAAAATATATGTGGGCAGTGCAGCAATGTGCATCTTGGCCACACGTAGTACTTGAATTTCCATCAGTTTTTGTGCTTTGTCATACAGAATTGTATTTGAATAACATGAGCCAAAAAAGTTATTATAAACCCATTCATGGCTAACAGAGTTTTATTGTTGACATCTGTTGTGCTCAAAAAATCACACCTAAGGTTCCATTTGTTCATATGCTTAATCAATCATATGATGTGATTCCAAACAAGTGTGCTCCCATTACAACATAAAGTGGCGGGACGAGGTGTTGCGGTGTTCTCAGCGACAGCTGAATAAATGATTTAGACCAGTTATTGGTCCATAATGATGATCAGATATCTATGAAGTGCACCTTTTTGTAGTTTTCCTTAAGAAACTGCCTGTAAAAGCTGCAGAGAAAGGTATGCATCTGTTTTCTTTTATCTCTTAAACTGCAAAACAAGCCACGCTTAGAATTGTGAAATTGAAGTTCTAAGTAGCAGTTCAGGCCTTGCTCACAATGTTTCAGCAAGAATTTATGAGCACGTCTATTTGTATGGCTGTATGTACTCAACTATAAGCTTTCATACTCTATATAAAGTAATGATAGATTATGTCTGAAGCCAACGAATGTCTGTTTTTTTATTTTTATTTTGTTTGTTCAAGACTTTGCTTGATGTTTCTACAGACCTTCTTTTTGCTTTTATCTGCTCTTTCTTTCTTTAAAGAAAAAAAAAATAGTATCAGTTAAATTGTGCATGAAACCACATCAGTAAAAGCAAAGAATCAACCAATCTATTGAAAAAAATAGATGCAGCCCACAATTCACTTCAGTGATTAAGACTTTAAAAACATTTGAATTATCTAGTTTGCATCTTTGCAAGTTGTAGAATACATAAATAAAGATCAATGTCTAATGATTTATTTTTGGTGATCAGTATTCATACATTACTTTTCACATTAACATGATTTCATCATTTCATTATCTCATCAAAGCTTTGATTAAGTTTGATCTGAAACTGGACTGGTGTGCTTAAAGCTCTTAAGATTGGCTGGCTATTGCCATTCTGGTAGATGGGTGAAGTTAAATAAAAAAAAAAAATATATATATATATATATATATATATATATACATACACATGTCATCTTTCCATATTAAATTAAATAGCTGGCAAGCTAGATCAATATTAACATTAGAAATGTTAATATTGATGTTAAAATCAAGAGGAAGTTAAAAATCCATGTTATTCAGGTGGCCCTTCCCTTATAATTACAATATTATAAAGGTCAACAAAATAATTATTAGATGAGGATAAGCAGAAAAGATGAAGATCGAAGGGACATTAAAATCACTACAGCAGATGAGCATCTCGGTGAGATGCTTGCTCATTTTTTGCCCATAGGCCAGATTTGCATCAATTATTGTCACATCCCTATAAAAATGAAAAATGTGTTATAATACCAGTATCATATCAATATATGGTCATTATTCAAGCTATTGTGTTACTAGCATAGGTGATGACTCAGCTACTTTTTTAGCGAATTTGGAAGACAAATAGAAGACAAGTAGAAAAAAAATGAAAGAAAATAGTTTTTTCCTGTAATTCAGATTTTACATGGTACAGTAGATGCTTGTGAGGCGATGATCCTAAATTCTACACCAAACATGAGGGACAACAAATATATTCTTTAGGCTTGAAAACTCAAGTACTATTAGGTCAATATTGTGTAGCGTAAAGAATTTATTTCAGCAATAGTTTTGTGAAAACATTATTCATTAGATCATGACAGTCTCCAATGAGGTTGAATACTCGTGCCCCACAAACATCTTTTCTCCAGATTCAACTGCATTAAGCAGAAACAAAACAACCTTAAAAAAATGTAAAAAGTCTAATCAGAAACTGGCTGTCAACAATATTTATACAATAGTTTAGCAACACACTGTTAGCATGCGGCTCTGGTATTTATTCCCTAATGGCTCAAAGCGGTGTGACTCATCAAGCATTAAGGTCAAACATTTCTGCTCATCACCTCTGTTACTTACCACTCCCAGCGTTTAGTGTTTCACAGAGCAAAGCATGACTCAGAAAAAAGCAATAACTAAAAAAAAAAGTTTTACACTTTCTTCTTTTAAAATATTCTTCTGTAACATAATTTAGCTACTATTACTTTTTTAGTCATTGTTTTGTTCGACAGCAAACACAAAATTGTTTGCTAGAAATTCACTTTTTGTTTCAAACCACAAGGGAGGAAATGTTGGAGAACCAACAGCAAAAGGTGTGTTATTACAAATCAATTCTTTGGAAATCCTGAGCCAACTGCATTTATGAAAAGAAAAACCTTATATCTATAGGATGAGACTGTGCATGAAAGGAGGGTTGCAGAGGCTCACAGCATGCCTCCAATAAGGTGTTCTCTGACTGAAAGGTTGCATTGTGGAAATAATAATTTTGCTTGAGAAAAAAAAAGTAAGCAGCATTGGTCAGGGCTTTTTCTGAGGAAAACAACAATGTTGAAAGTATGTTTTATACACGGAAAGGCCAGTGGAATCTCTGTATCTTGTCTTTGACCAAGATCGGAGGCTTTGCAAAGCACAGTGTTGCAGATTTTACTACCAGCATTAAAATGAGCACAGAACTGAATGAAAAACATCATTTCACAACTTAGTCTTTTCCTCTTTTTCTGCTTTGTGTTTGTCTTGGCGATCAAAGATGAAGAAATGAGCAACAGGGAACCAAATGCCAAAAAGATCTAAAGTTGGCAAAGTGGCGTCAATTGAAAAATAAGAATGTTAACGGTTGCAGACTGCTTTGTAAAAACATGAAAAGCTAAAGTTGCGAAACTGAAGCCAGTTTTCAGTCAGGTGAAACTTCCTTCAAGACATAAAAATGCTGAGAGTGTCTGGCATGATTGCGGCTTCATTATTAAAATGTACTAATTTGATCTGACGCTTTTGTCTGAGGCTGAATTAATAAATCTACATTGTTCAGCTAACTGTACTTCTGACTGGAGCCATATGTGATAGAAAAAGGGATCATCAAAGCTGAATAATTCATTGTGACGCCACAATAATAAAGAATCAGAGATTAGATGTAGAACAACTCACTGTTCCTCTGAAAAACGGTGTCCCGAGTGTATATAACAGACCAGCTTTTGAAAGTGGCTTTACATTGGCTGGACAAAGATCTGATAACTTAAAAGGACTGCCTGAATTATCATTTCTATGGAGTGGAACAGAGCTGCTACAGTGTCCTCTTTCACAAAGTTGCATTGACATTTTTTTTTGTTAAAGCTTTTCTTTGTCGCCTTTTGATTTGTTCTGCAAGATCTTCAAAGTTTCACCTGTCATCTTTTCCATTCTGGTGCCAGCAACATAAAAAAAATGCACACACTTCTACATATTCTACATCGATTTAGATAAAAAACTAAGGGATTCATAAAGTACTTTTAGTTTTTTTTTTTTTAGATAAAAAAAAAGCGTATTTTCTTTTTCCAAATGTGTCTCAGTAATGGCACATAAAGGTGATCAATTACAGGAACATAATGGACTGAAGGGAGGAAATGGGTGATAGGAAGTTTTTAAACAGGCCATGCATCTTAAATTTGCTTCCAGCTTGATTCATCTATAATTCAGCACAGCAGCAAGGCAGAAATAAAAAGTTGTGACTCATTCCCGACGGAAGACAGGCCACATTAAATGCCCAAACGCAGCGTTGACGGAGTTTTGTGATTTGAACTTAGTAAACAGTTTAATGAGAGTGCTGTGTTAGAAACAAAAGAGCAGAAAGTTGTGCTGCTAAAAAAAGGGGTCACACTTTCACATCCTTGTTGAAATTAAGTTGCTTTTAATCAACAGAAAAGAAAGAAACCAGACGACAGAAGAAGACATTGCTTCCTTCCACGCCTCATCCTTTGCAACAATACACTGCTGGCGGATCCAAGTCCCACGAGAGCCCGATCTGCTGGTATTACAAATGAAGTAGTACGAATAAAAAGTGGCCTCACTGCTCCGTGTACATGCAAATGAATGTACATAATCCTCTGTTTGGAGCAGCGGGACTATATTTGAACTCCAAACAAACAGACAAGAGTCCAAAATAAGTGCTTCAGTCAGTAAAATTGAGAAAGCATGAAAAAAAAAAACGTGTCTTCACTGACAAAATCTGTACAAGTAATGCACAGCAACTCAATTCTTGATTAAAGCAAACTGTTATTATATTGATTTCCAAAACACTAGATTGTCACCACACGAGTCCTAAGTGCGCTGTGAAAAGAAATCGATGCAAAAAGAGCAGTTCTTCACGTTTTACAAACACATAAATTCACACAGATGCAGATGGACAACCCCCCCACCACCACCACCTATTTTCCCTTGGCACCGATCCAGCACGGAAGATGTTTCTCCTCTTTTAATTAAATTTCTGCACAGCTCACTGTGAGGAACTGATTGTGTTAATTCTCCTATGTGTAAAGGAAGACGAAGTTGAAACTAAACATTACTTTGATGGGGGAATATTTGTGCGCATTCATTTTCTCCGGCTTGTGCCAATCGTAATTATATCCTGGAAGGTTTATTAAACTGTGACTAAGAAACTAGCTAATGTGAATCAGTCGAGTGTGGCTGATAACCTGCTTTGTTTAATAAGATCAGGATTGGAGCAGTCAGGTGGAATCACTAATTATTGACTGCTCTGTGCTTATCTCAGTCACTATCCTACTGTTCCAGTTCAATGGTCAAAGACAACACAGGCAGAAAAGAGGACATACTTCCAGAAAATCCTGTTTTTGGTGTTTTTAACTAGCTCTGTTAGCATTTTCTCATGATGGAGGACAAATATACAGAAAATTAAGCTTAAAGTTGTGTATCTGAGTAGTTTTTGAGTATGTTCTTTATTTGAAAATCAAGGGTAGACAAAAAAATGCTGTACTGTACTGCTCCCTGCTTCCCACTTTGTTTTGATGGATCCACTTGCAGACAAATAGATCCATGTACGTCGTTGTTTTCCTTGTCTGAACTGGCAGCTGTTTCAAAACTGTACAGCTGGATAGCTCCGCTATTGCTCGCCATTTCTGTTGCACCAGTAAGTAAGTAAATGTTTATTTCTGTGGCACCTTTCTCAGATACTAAAAACACATAAAAATACAGCCAGTCACATTGCACATATCACACTAAACAAAGTAAAAAATTGTAAAAAACCACAATTAGATCAACGAACAGTTAATCTGAATAAAATTGTCTTGACCTGACATTTAGAACACTCAACTGAGTCAGTCTGTCGCACTGACAAAGGGAGGTCGTTCCAAAGACAGCGTGAAAGGTGAGGTCTCCTCTGGTTTTTAAGCCGGTTTTTGAGATTTGTAAAAGTTTTTGGTTTGAAGACCTCAGAGAACAGGTGGAAGACTACAGGGTTAAAAGGTCAGCAATTTTCGCAGGAGTTTGTCCACTCAAGGCTCTAAAACTACAAGTAACATTTTAAGATCAACTCTGAATTAAACCGTGAGCAAAAGCAAAGAGGACAGTAAAGGAGCTGTATGTGCTGGTTTATGTTCGGCTAGATAGGAGGTGTGAGGGGCTATAAGCTAGCGGGAGAGAGTGTAAACAAAGGGATAATGGGAAGTCTGGAAGGTTTACTCGACAATAACAGTTCAGTTCAATTCAGAGGCAAATTTCTAAAAAATGACTGCCGTTCTGCAGAAACCATGTCCTAGAAAATGACTGTTTTTTTTTTTCTATTCTGGTGGAAACTGCTTGAGCATAATTAAAAGGTCACTTGGAACACCTTAAAATGGAACAAACATGATTGGAGTGGGACTTTAAGGAAACTAAATAAAAATTAAATAAATATGAAAACACCATTTCTGAGTTTTGTGGCACAAAAAGGCTGCATATATCTATTTTTTCTTAGGCCACGCTGATTTCTGCTCCCTTTTCCATTACTTAACAAAGCAAAAGAAAATAAAAAAAACCCTCAGTCCCCCCCTGCTTGGAACAGCTAGTGCATCCATGCAAGAGCATGGCCGGCTTGTAAATGTGCATATGACAAAGTCCACCCATGACGCAGTGGTGTGTGAGCGGGATGCATGTGCTTTCATTTGCTTTGCTCACTTAAAGTCGCTCCTGTTTGTTTGTCATTTGTTTCTGAGATTACATTTGGGCTGTGAAAGCAGGTGAGATTGCATCCGCCCTGGAACACACAGCTTCTAGAGTAATGAGGATCCAGCTGGAGGTGGAAAGAAGGGAAAGCAGTCCTTTCCAAAATGTTCTGTAACCCTGGAATTAATGGCAAACACAAGTAGATGAAAGATTGCACTTTGTTTGCACTTTCTCTTGTGTAGATGGCACACAAACACACATCTCTTAATAACCCCTACTTTAAGCAAGTTAGTCTTGTTGGGTCTGTTTGATAAAACCAAACACGTGCTTTGTGATAACTTCTTTGGTTTAGTTTGGCTCTTTGCCGATGAGTTTTTTTTCTGGGTTTCAGGGGAGGTGCTTTGGGTGGGTCCCTATGTATTTTCCCTGTATCCCGTCTCCACTAGTTCCAGCAGGGAAACCGAGATGGGAGGAATGGTGCTGTCATGACTGGGAGGTCTAAAACCTTTAGGAGTTTGCGGACTATGGAGAGGACGTCCGCTCCTTTTGTCCTGCCCTGTGCTGGTCATCTGCAGAGGCTCCTCTTGCACTTTGTAGTGATTCTCGGACGGACCGGAGTCAGCTGCTCAGAGGCGCAGAGACACACTTTTGGGGGTCTACTTCGTGATGCGTAAATTGATGCGTTTTTGGCTCTTTCTCGTATGTTTGCGCGTCAGAGTGACGCCAAAGTTCCACGAGTTAAACTTGTCACATAAACTCCCAAACACAAACTGGACGAGAAACAAGCAGAGTGAATGTAAATGACTTACTTTACGTCAGTCTGGAGATTAAATCATATAAAAAGGAGAGAATGTATAAATACAAATAAAAGCTCTTCCGCCCTCTTCCCAGAATAATTCCAACGGAATGTTGATGAAGTATAAATAATATTTTAGAAACATCTGGGAAATGGAACCTGCTTGCGGGAGTGTGAGCCCGGCGGCTTTGGTCGCCGTCGGCGGAACCGGCGTGAGTGCAAAGGCGCCCAAACATCTGTGGAGGCAGCAGAACCAGGCGACGCTCTCTCCGCTCCACCACGCGCTGGTTGTGCGCAAAGCAGACCGAGTGAGACAAAGAGGCTTTTCGGACACAGAGAGGTACCTCAACCCGAGAAACATGGACCGGAGTTACGCAGTGGACACGGGCCACCGACCCGGGCTGAAGAAATCCAGGATGTCGTGGCCGTCGTCCTTTCAAGGTCTTCGACGGTAAGGACAAAGGCGTGGGGGGGGGGACAGTTCTCCTGCTCGGATCGCTTCTTTTTTAATTTCCCTCGATGAGGATGGGCGTTAGGAGCTGCTGTGCAAGCTGCCGTTTTCTATTTCGACTTTGGAACGGGTTTGCGCAGAAATTCAGTTTCCTTTTGACTCAACCTTAGTTGTGCATCACTTTTTCATTATTATTAGAGGATTTAGTACAGTATGAAAATAAGGCAACTGCATGTCACAGGCGATGAAGTAAAGAAACAGACTGCAAAGCACTGCGCACTTTAATGTTTCCCATTTGCCGCTGAAAACATTCTAAATATACTTTTCAAATGTATTAAAGTATTTTTAAAAGGAGGGCAACGTGGCGGTTATCCCTAAGTGGATGACTTCATTATCATTATTTTTTCAAGAAAAATACATAATGGAAAGGATAAACTAATTTAATTACAGATTCTCATCACAGTGGCTTCAAATCCTTAAGTCACAGTTGGTCAAAGAGAGCTGATGGTTTTATTTTTCTTATCATTTTATCAACAAAACATAGTATATTTGATTTGAAAAGGTCAATGGAAAACCATTTTTGAGCCCATCTTGTTGTCATCTTATTGCATTTTTATTCAAATGAGTTTTTATTAGATTAAGATCACTTTTATTCTCAACATGGAGGTGTTCATTTGTCTAATTGGCATTTCTCTACTCTGCTGCTGCATGGAGATTGAGTTTTAAAAGAC
The DNA here is from genome assembly GCA_036245035.1 of Adrianichthys oophorus. NCBI lineage: Eukaryota > Metazoa > Chordata > Actinopteri > Beloniformes > Adrianichthyidae > Adrianichthys > Adrianichthys oophorus. The sequence goes on along the minus strand of BSAI01000189.1, from coordinate 17,354,292 downwards.
TCTCTGGTCTGACTCATTACCTATGACAACACAGTTAAGAATAGAAAATGTATGACATGTGCTGGGTCTTCATTTGTGACTCGCACATAAGCATTTAAGCAAAGTGATGGCAGTAAATGCTTGTAGTAGCTGCAGATATAGTGAAGTCCATCCGCACACAGATGGAGACCAAAGTAGTTCTGCACTCAAGACAGCTATGGTGTGCAGGGAAATGTTTCTGCTCTAATTACTAACTTGTTCTGGGAAAGGAGGAGGACAAGGAGTGGAAAAACGGCTAAATGTAGTGAAATCTGAGAAGGTCACCTCAGCTCATTGGCATAAGTGACTGCAAGTTTCTGTCAAATGCCTCCCCCTCCACCGTTCGCTCCCAGTCCTCTTTCTTCCGTAAAGGCAGGCTCGGATGAGTGATACTTTGCCTGGAGGTTCAGTCAGTGGTAAGCTATGGAAAGCAGACAGAATGGTCTCTACCAAAGTGGCAGAAAAGTCTTAAAGACCCACTCTGATGACAATAGTGTATTCAACGGCAAGTCACAAGCTCCCTGCTCTGCTCCATTCTGATGCATCTACTTGTAGTGTTTTTTTTTTATTTAGGCCAAAAGCTTCATAATCATTATTAAGACAACTGGAAACACTTAAAATAGATCAAAGTGTGGGTATTTAAAAAAATGCTAGAGAAATGCTTGACAAAACTCCTGTTTGGGATTCAAAATTGATTTTATAACAAAAAAAAAAAAATGAAAACATAGATACCCATGTGATACAGCCAAACTGATTTCACATTGGCTTCAGGAGGGAAATTAGGCTTCAATAAGATTAAACCAAACAAATCAAATTTCACACAGGAGGCCAATTACCTTAGAGGCACATTGTTCTCAAGCACATACAGTATTCTGGCTAAGACCTCATATTTCACATTCCAGTGGGCTATTATTTAATGTCTAGAAACACTTTACACTGAATGTGTATCTATGTGGATCACTTGGAGATTTATGTTTCAATAGGTGTGTCAGTGTCTTTTGTCACCAGCACACAAAATAGCATTCATCTGCTGTGGATAGCTGAAGATGTGCACCTGATATTCAAGGTGGAAAATACATAATTTGAAAGCCTATCATGACCTATTGTTTGCCGTAGCAAAACAGATGATTTCCGTGTACACTGCTGGATGATTTATGTCAAACCAGCACAGTTATCCTGCTTGTCACTCCATAAAATACAGAATCCAAGACATATTTTTCACTTTTTGCTTTACTTTTATTTGTGGTGTTTACAAGATCCGTCAAATTAGCCCTCCGTTTATGGAACGCATATCTGTGTCTACAATCCTTTTCATGCAAACGTGCAGGCATGCTGCATGGAGCAGAACGTGTCCTTACCATATTGCCTTGAAAACATTTTAACTTTTGCTGTCTGTTTTTTTTCAAGACAAACACAATGCTTTTAATTAGCTGTCCTAGTTAACAAGCTGGTGAAAGGTCATGCATCTTATAAAAATCTCAGCACTCAAATTGTGGCTCCAAGTCAGGTAAACAGGACTTATATGCTTATCATAACAGGCAGATGCAACTTTTGAGGCGTAGCCCCATTAGAAAACTAATAGGAAGTGCCAGTTACTCGCCTAGCACACATAGTTATTATCATTCTTGCATATAAAGAGAGACAGCACGTTTTTGCCTGGAGGTCCAGTGATAACAACATGTCTCGTAGAGTAGCTGATGTGGTTCAGGGTCCCTCCGCTCCAAGCTAAAACACATCAAGTACATGTGTCACTCTCTGGGCTGAGTCTGCTGCTCCCAAGGTTTCTCTGAGACCTCAGTAAAACACGTGGAGTGTCCTCTGATTTGGAGATGGCCGCTCACTCATGACTCTCAAGCTGCTGGCCATGGAGACGCTGAGGTGAGTTTTCTTCACCTCTGCTGATGCCGGGGAAGAAGAGGATTGTGATTTCATGTTTTTTATTTTTTTTATTTCTCCCTGTCCGTTCTGGATTTGAGTCAGTGGTGAAAAGAGGAAACGTCAAAACTAAGTGAAACAATTCAAGAGAAAAGAGTGAAGGATGCTGCATGTCACTTCATAGCAGAGTGGAAACTGTTCAACTGCCTTGTCACTCTGCACAGTTCTCAGCAGTTTCTGTATTTCTTCGTCCCTTCAGCTTGTCCTGCTATTCTGAATGGCAGTGCCAGAGTGATGCTTTTAGCCAGTATGAAGTGTAACCCTGTGGCTATGTCATTAGATCCCAAGGGTTTTCATAGGCGAGGCAGGGACTGCTATTGGCTTCATTGCTATATATAACTCCAATCACAGTCGTAATCACAGTCATGTTTTTTAGGCTTCTGCGGCGCTTTAACAGTTCTCATTGACTGTATGGCCTTGCTCCCAGAAAGTGAAAGATGTCCAGAAGTGCTAATGAACGCCGTCGGAAAACGCTCCACTGGCAGAGATGAGCATCGATGATTCATGAGCGATATTTTCTGACTCTGAATTTATTCTTTTCATATTTAGTGTCAGACCATCAAAGGCAGGCAGGTCTAATAACTATGCGAGTGTCAAACACCTTCTTTGAGTCTTATTGACATGCTCATTCGTGCTGAAAAAAGGAATCACACTCGATACACTCCCGAATGCTGAAGATGTTTATTAGAAATGTACTTTCACACAAATATCAGGGAAGAAGTCCAATTTTGTTTTACTCGTCACATCTTGACTACTCATTAAATGCCTTGTATTGGGCTCACGATCAAAAACTGAAGCATCATTATCTGAACCTTTAGGGCAAATCCGTTTGATTAAAATAAAATAGAAAAAAAATGAAAGCTATGAGAAGAGGGAACACATTTAAAAATAAGGATAATGTATTTTCAAAGTTTAAATAAGTCTCAATCCTACACAGTGTGCACAACTTCAGAAAAAGATTAAGTTTTCTTTGTATTTTTAATTTTAATCATAGAGCCTGCAGATATGATATTTTATTACAAAACTAGTAATAGTAGTAATATCTCTGGCTAAACCAATGTTGGATTGGAAAGGGGCCTTTCAAATACAGATTGAATCACATGGGGAAATTGCTGGTGGGATACCAGGCTCTCTAAGACTGATTGACTTTTCTTTTTGCCAAGCAGTGCAGCTGGTTTATAGGAGCCATTAAGCATCTCTAGTGAAATGAGCGAGGTTGTGGAAATGCATCTTCTTGGTGAATCTAAAGCAGCAGAGCTGAATCGAGCATGCTTTTGCTGCATGTAATGGCATAGTTACACAGAAGTCATGCATCTTTTTTTCTTAAAGCTTTTAGCCCTGATTGGTTACTATTGCAAAGTCACTTTAAACTGCAGTGGAGCAGTATAAGTGTGTCTATACCCCACTGAAGCGGTTACATTTAAGCTGTATTTGAAATACTGCGACGACAGAACAGAATTGATTGAGCGTTGACATACATTTTCCAATTTCAAAGACATGCTGGAACATGGAATAATGTTGATGATATTGGAAGTATTTTTTGAGCATGCTTTTGCTTTTTTAATAAGCAACTTTAATAAAATTATCTACATTTTTGAAACCAGAAAAGTAGTTGAACCTCTTATCCCTGTTGTTGGTGCTGTTTGCAATATTAAAACACAATTATTTTAAATTGGAAAAATTACATGCAATTAAGAGTTTTTTATTTGTCTCAGATACACTTCTTGTTATAAAAAGGGAAAATTAACCGGAGAGCAACAGTGGATTAAGATCATCATTATACAAATTTGGAATTGTTGTGCAACACTTGCATACCAGTTTGATACTTGTGTTTGTCTTTAACCAGCAACAGTTATTTGTTTTGTCAGCTCCAAGCTCCTCCAAAAGCTGACTCAGAGCTCTTGCACATTCTGACCCACAAAAACTATGTAAAGAATATCTCAGAAGACACTTGCATTACATCTATTTTGAAAGTTTTTTTCTACAAAATTTGAGAATTTCTACAACATGTTTTGAGACACTTTGCAAAGTCCCTTTTCAAACCTGTTTACAATCAGAATAACAGCTCCTAAAAGTCTTGTCATTTTTGCTTTTAGGTACCTTCTTCTAATTTTCCTGATTTACATATTTCTTTGCACTTCTGACTTGAATTTTTGTCCATGCAATTTCTTTCTGGCAGGTCGCCTTTTCTGCATTCCTGGAGCTTTGCTGAGCTAATCTTTTGTAAATCGCTTTGAATTAAAAGAGCCTATGTCTAGATGTCTTAAGCGCACTGTTTAGTGATGTTAATTTACCTTGAATGAATAGTTCTGTATATGAAGATCTTGCATCTTTTAGCCCCTTCATGCCTGAATTTCTCTTTAATAATAAAAGAAATTATGCTTCAATGTTTTTGCTGTTCGAGGTGATGCCAAATTAAATTGAGTCCTGGATTATATGGTACGTTGCAAAGTAGTGACACTTTACGTCACAAAGGGGTTAAACTGCTGCATAGAAGATGCTCCGGATTCACTTCTGTGTGATTCACAACCCATCTATATCAATTCGCTGCAAGAAAAGAGGCGGAGAGAGTGAAGCCAAACATTTTCTTTAGCCAAGAAGTGATCTGTCCCTCTGTGTTCAGTCACATCTGCATGAGAACACTCACATCTCAGCTTATTACAGTATTAAAGGTGACGCTGAGTGTTCATAGCCACTATTATGCTGCTCTGCTGAAGTGAGGCTCGAGGGAAACATTAGTGCTTTTTCGTGGAGAAGAGCTGTGCTAAAGTGGTGAAATCTCAAATAGAAGCAGAGCTCCATGTGAAGAAGTATGTGAAGCAGACGGGATGTTTTTATCAGCAGGAACAGTCATTTGCTTTTCATAGCCCTCCCCAGGCGCTGTTTTCTTCACTGGTCATCTGCTAGGCTAATAAAATGCATGAAAACCATTTCTGAAGGACAGCTTTGCATGGGAGCTACGAGCCAAAGCTTTTCCAGACTGACTGTTTGATGTTAGGTGACTCCCTGGGCTCTTGGCTGGCTGTGGTCCTCTGATCATATTACACTCAACTGGGTGATAAAGACTGGAGCTCAGTGAGCAACTGGTCTGGTGTTGGGTCTGCTAATTGCTTTGAGTCAGAGCAGACTTGTGATTGAGTATTTCTGTCATAGTTTCTGTTTCAAAGCTGTTGTGGGAACAATGAAAACTAGACAGAGTTAAATTAATCTCTAAAGTCATTTTTCTCACACAAGAAAACAAAACTGAAATTTAATTAAACTACATCACCGATAAAGCTTTTTGAGAATGGGTTAAATGGAAAAAAAAAGTCTTTTGTTAACCTGAAACCGGCTTATTGAATGGACATTTGTGAGAATTTAAAGTGGTGTGCACGCTGCGATTGTTTCCGAGGTCATTTCTGTAAGACCCCTTCCTTTCTTCTGCTGTCGATTTATTTTCACCCACCAAATTTGCACTTTGCTCCCAGACCCATTTTCTCCATAACCCAGCATGTTGGTGCACACCAGCTAATACATACAGTAGTTATTGCCATGTTTTTATTTTGTCTGTAGCTCCCTTAATGTCTTTTTCTATTGCCCCCACACGCTTATATCCTCCAGTGTCAGAGGCTTGCTCCTGAATGATTTGCCTCGTAGGACCTCATGCTTCTTGTCATTTGTCGTGTCTGTCAGATCTTATCTCAAGACGTGACAAAATGCATCGGAATAAGCCTTGTTGGTCATCAAATATGGAAGTGACTCTAAAGCGGAGCCTCAGAACTGGGATGATCATTTTCTAGCCTTTAATAAGTTATTTTCCGAACAAACAAATTAGTCTGTTTGAGTTGTTTTGTAGTTCATCCATTCATCTCACATCGTTTCGCATTAATGATTTAGTTTTCTGACCTCTAATTAAATTAGTTTTAAAATAAACTAATATAATAATATCTATGTAATGTCTGGCATTATGAGGGAACAAACTAGAATGGAGGGATTTAAATATAATATGTGGAGAAAAAATCGCCAAAAAATACTCTCTTGGCTGACTTTTTGGTTGAGGAAGCTTTTTTTTTTGTTCTTCACTGAACTTATTTTTAGTTTCAATATAAAAAAAAAAAAACACAGACCATTAGAGATCTCAGCCCCAGGAGATTGCAGCCATTGATCAAACAAGTGATGGTAGAAATGAGGCTGCAATCATCACAGGAAATCAGGTAGAGTTTTATTATTGTGCAGGTTAGAACCCAAAAAAAAAAAAGTCAAAGTCAGTGATTGACAGTTCTGTGGGTGGAAATACCTTGTTAATGCCAGAGGTGAGAGGAGAATGGCCAGACTGGTTCCAGCTGATAGACAGGCACTAGTTACTCAAATAACCACCGGTTACAACTGCGGTCGGCAGAAGAGCATCTCTGAACGCACAACACATCAGGCTACAGGAGCGGAAGATCACACCGAGTGCCACTCCTGTCATCTAAAAACAGGAAACTGAGGCTACAATTCTCACAGAATCAACAAAACTGGACAATAGAAGATTGGAAAGATGTCACCTGGTCTAATGAGTCTCCATTTCTGCTGTGACATTCAGATAGGACCAGAATTTTTACATCAAAAACCAGATGAAACAACATTCTGCCTTATATCAACAGTTCAGGCTGGTGGTGGTGGTGTAATGGTGTGGGGGATATTTTCTTGACACACTTTTTGTGCTCCTTAGTACCAACTGAGCATGATTACAACACCACAGCCTTCCTGAGTATTGTTGCTGACCACGTCCAACCCTTTATTACCACAGTGTACCATCTTCTTCTGCTACTTCCAGCAGGATAACACACCATGTCACAAAGCTGGAATCATCTCAGACTGGTTTCTTGAACATGACAGTGAGTTCACAGCGAGACAGTGAGATTGGTGTTATGGATGTACAGCTGACAAATCTGCAGCAACTGTGTGATGCTATAATGTCCATGGACCAAACTCTCTGAGGAATGTTTCCAGTACCTTGTTGAATCTATACCACGAAGGATTAAGTCAGTTCTGAAGGCAAAAAGGGGGTCCAACCCGGTAATGGCAAGGTGGACCTAATAAAGAGGCTGATATTTGGACACACAAGTGTATCCTGTTGTAGATTGTTCAGTCTATACAGTTAAACTATTAAAAAACAGTTGAGACCAAAAGTAATATATTAGGTGTTTTTATGGTACCTGCCAAAAAAGTGGTTTCTTATTCTGATCCTAAATGTTTTTACGTCTTGGGGAGGGGGGTGTTTAAATTGAGGACTTGACGTGTGTCATGGATGCATTCTCTCTGCCGATGATGAATGGAGAAAGAATATGGCGGGAAATAAGCTTTGAGAGCATGCAATCAGATTTTTCAACAGAAACTCTCCTTAGGGATAATTTTCTACACCAAATGTTTACATTTGCTTTCACATCAGGATATGCAACTGTCAACTCCTTTATCACCCCAATTTACACCAAAGCAGCAGCAGCGGGTAACAGCAGCGTCGTGTCAAATGCGACTGAACTGCTTTCTGTTGAATCAATCTAACAATTCACACTGGGGATGTTATACCTGGATCTTACCATCAACTCACTACAATGCAGATCTCAAATTAGGTTGGAGTTCTATTTGTCTGCATCTCCACATTGACCAACCAATTTACAGCGAGACAAAACAAAAGGAAACAGGCTGCAAGTTTCAAAATAAACCTCAACTACATTTTAATAAAAGAAACACTTTCTTCTAAAAACATGATGGTGACATAAACATCCAATGAACTCCAATGAAAAGACAACGGGAAGTTATTCCTGATGTGAAGAAATTCATATAGTTTACTACACCAAGCCTTTTGATATATTTGTACCTTTTTTTTTTTTTAAGGTGATGACACTGAAAAACATAAGGGTCAAACACACACACACACACACACACACACACACACACAAACACAAGCATAGGAATGAAGTCAGCAAAACACAGAAAAAAGATCCACATGCAAGCTGGTCAAAACGCAGCTCTGACGCCTTTGGTGTGAATTAACGCTTTTGAAAAAATGCACACTTAACATCCTGCTGCTGCAACAGTCGCATGAGTTTTTTAGTGTGAATTTGGCTTTTTTTCTGTATAGGAAACCACTTTTGAAGTCATAAAGTGAACAAATGTAAACATATTTATAACAATACAACTTTTAATACTTAATTAACTAACTATTTTGTCAAAATCAACAAATCACTGAATGCCAAAGATTACTTGCAGTTATTCCACAACTTTTAAAATATTATTATTTTCTTGGTGCATCAAAATATTTTATTTTAAATTTTAAGTATTTTATTTTTGTGTATCAGTCATGCCTACTTGGTATGTGTAAAACTGTTCATACATTTTTGAAAGAATAAATTTGATTTTTTTCTTAGTAGTTTAAAAAAAAGAGATATTTTAGGGTGATACAAGCTTTTTTTTAATCAAACAGTACTTCTTACTTTGTTTTAATGTATAATTTTCTGTATTGCACAAACAATTAATGAGTAATATTTCTTGTAGACATTAAAAGTTTAATTTCCATTTCAGAATCAAGAATATTAGAGCAGAAAAAGTTTGCTCCTGCTCTGTAGTTGGACCATTTTTTTTACTGTTTTATTTTGTAAAGTTCTGTGTTGATTTCTTTATTTTATCTTGGCGTTTTTTTGTTTTTTTGTTTTTCTTTTTGTATGGATCTGTTATTCTCCAAGACATTGGCAGATATATTTGCTTTTAACCAGATTCAATCAAATCCTTGATAATTAAAGTGTCATTAACATTTATTGGTTAATGATGGGTGGAGCAGGAAGTCCTGATGTTTTTACTGTCATAATGATGAACTTGAGGGAGGTCAATCAGAATGACTTTTGGTTGTTGATTGTGGAAAAAAGGACTTTTATTTTGAAGAGGAAATATTGCTGTTGTATTATTATGAAACACTTAAAATATATATTTTTTCTCTGACAACTGTGAAAGATAAGGAGTCAGAGTCGTGTCACCATGGAGACTTGACTGGCTAATACATCACCAACATGATATCCTTATTAACAGGAAATGGGTTTCATCTGTGGGGAAGAATGGAGAAGCGGGTCTTAATTACTCATATTATGAGCCATTAGTGGTTCTTTTTCAATTGTGTACCAATCTCTGTCCATACATCATCATAGATTATAAGATTTAGCCAACATTCAATATATAAATTATTATTTTTACAACTAAAAATACTGGTAGTTATATGCAAAAAGTGGTTTTACAAACTTAATTGTCGTAGTTTAAAATAAGAGTGGACTTTTAAACTTCAGCATTTGAAGTCTTCAACATAGAGGATTATAAATATAACAGTTTTTAACCTTTTATGTCATAGGCTTTATTTGCAAAAAATTGTGCATTTTTAGCATAAAAAATGAGCTATTTTGCCAACAGCATTTTTTTCGTCTGCTCCTGATTCACACTGATTTGAATAAAGAAATACTCAGGAATGCATTTTTGTGCTTAACTTTCTTTATACATGTCCTCTGTCTTGTGAAAAATGTCACAAGAACATGTTAAAAACACCCAAAACTGTTTTAATTGGAGTTGGTCTTTAAACTAAATTATACTTTTAAAAATATGGGTTTCTTTTTAGACTTCTCATTTACTCCAGTTTGTTTTCAAAATTGAAAACAAATGGTTCAATCTCCATGTCTTTAGTCCATGTTCTAAAGTTTTTTAAAAGAGCTTTTGGAGATTTTAAGATGTTTCCTCTGTCTGAAATATATTCTAATTTTGGTCAAACACAGTAAATTGACAGAGAACACCCACCCACTTACACTTATCAACCTAGCTGATCTGACAGGGGATTTAAGTCAATTATTCTGTAATAATTCACTGGCCTACTGTCCTTATTTTTTTGTTGGGCTTCCTGCTTTTTGTACTCTAATCAGTTTCACATTCCAGACTGGAAAGCAATGCCTCTACTTTGAATTCAGTTCCATTAAAACAGCCATGTTTTTAAGTTATGGTCAGACATTCAACAGACAATTCTTCAAAGTGCTCTTTTGTTGTGTTACTGATTATTATAAGCAATAATGCATAATATAACATATAGTATTATATGGTATTATTATTCCCCTATTGAAAAGATTGTTAAAATGATGGTAACACATTAAGCTTGTGAAAACTTGAGTTAAAACTTCTCCCCGTCTCACCCTTTATACACACACAAATTATGAATATGCTAAGAGTAAGTGTTACGCATATCATTCAAAATATAAATAAAACATATTGCAGGTCTAAAAATTCCTTAAAGTCCCACTCCAACTATATTTTTTTCTACTGAAAAATAATTTAGTTTAGTTTTAGTAATTATGCAGTTTTTAGGAAGAAAATCTGTGTCATATTTTTAAAGACATATTTACTGCAGCTCATTAAAAATTCATCTCTGGATTGTGGGCGGTACTGTTGGTGAGGAAGTAAGTCTAGCTCAGAGGACAGCTCAGATGAGAAAAATAAAGACGTTAATGTGTCTATTTGTCTGGAAGTGGATGCATCCGAATTGGAGTGAAGAAGGGAGACTTTGGTCCGCCCATGTCTCTTGTTGTTGCTGCGCTTTTTTTAAACTGGGGGTTTTCATCTGCTCCGGGTCCATCATGATTTGAGTAAATAATTACTCAAAAACACAGTCTGAGATTCTTTTATATATCAATTATGAGAAAAAGGCTACAAGAACATGTTAAAACACCAAAAACACGATTTTTATTGGAGTAAGTCTTTAATATTTACATTAGAAGGCTCTGAGCTGACTTAAATAAATGTTTAATCTGTTCATGATTTTTTGTCCTCTCACATGGATCTGGGAAATTCAAATTTTCTGCTAAATTGAGTCAATTTGTAGAAGAATGTGAGGCGTTATTTTCACGCATGAACATGCCACAGTTTTAGATTCTTGGCATGTTGGGATTTGTCAGATATGCTTCTAAAGACTTTATGTAGCTGTTCAAGTCTTACCAATGATGCAGAATCTTGCAAAAAAAGAAAAGGAATACAACATCCTTTTGTGGATTAAGAAACAATTTTCTTCTTCTCATTTGGTATGTGGTTCTTCCTCTTTTTGATCTACTGTGTAGTTTAATCTTGCACTATTGTGGAACAATGGAAAATTTGTCCTTACTTTTGGAACTCGTCAGTTTCTTCCAAGAATTTTTTCTTTTGTTCGTTGGTCTACAGTGTAGGTTAAATGAATTGAATTTTTTAAAAAGTACATTAGTAAGTGAACCAGGAACCTTATTTTGAAGCAGACCAGGGTTTGCTTGTTTTTTTGGAACCAGAGTTCAAGTGAGCTTTTGCACTAAACAGAGCAGATATCTCACAAAATGAACCTAAAAGGAACCCAGATATAAACTTGCTCTCTTCAAAACTTCAATTCTTTACTATATTTAACTAGTTTTATCCTGTATATAGTTCATTCAGGATAAGTATGTAGTGATTACTTCACAGAAAACCACAGACTTAGTCTAGTAGTGGTGTTTATCAGACACGGAGGAATTGATTTTTGACTGCAATGCAGTTGGGAGATCACTAATAGTCCTGCTATGTGTGACCAACATGCAGTTTAACAAGTCTAATCATCTTAGAAAGTGTCTCTAATAGAAAATGCAGTCTAGCACAGCATGCAGGGCAAAGTTTAATCTGCGTTATTGCAGTTTAAAAGCCTGTTCCCTGGCATAAAATTGCAGTTACTTCAAGTAGCAGCACGTCTTTGTGAGCTTTAGAAAATCTTGTTTCTGACAAATTGACATTTTCAATTTAATTTTTTCAAAAGTGCATTTGAACATAAAGCTTAAATTAATAATTTGGACTCAACCGGTACTGATCATCAAAAACCAGACTGACATATTCGGTTCTATGGTCCTCCATGACAATTGCCTCCGTTTGGAAGTACCAAGTCTTGACTTGTATAATTAATTTATAATTCCCATCTCAAAAAGACAATTTTATCATATTCTCTTTTCAGAAGTATGGAAAGGATGTCTTGTTATAGTTGAACCATATTCTGCCTGCATCCTCTTTTAAAGCATTCAGAGAAGGTCACCTTGCTCATTTGTGGAAATAGTCGCCATGGCTACATTAGTTTGATAGGTGCAATGATTTAATTGGAGATGAGATCTCACAAGGATACTTTGACAGTAGACAGAGATGAGTAAAGCAAGATTATTTTGGAGAGAAGAAAAAGATGGGCAAGCTGTTTATGAAAATGTGTTTGTCTTCTCCCTTAAGCAGAGGATTAAATTTAGTAATATCCTCAGACTTGTTCCTAAATGGGAGGGTGATGTGAATTAAGTCTTTTCAGATTTGAATAATACAAATTTTTTCTTCTTTTTTTGTAGAAAAGTGCTATAGTAGAGTTGTCATATATCTGTGTGTGTGTGTGTGTGTGTGTGTGTGTGCGTGTGTGCGTGTGTGTGTGTTACTCAAGACTGTTTTGAAATAAACAGAGTACAAGCATTTGGATGAAAGATGCTGATGTGATGGTCACTTCTATGGATGTAAGCCCACAAACTCATTTCTCCAGTACATTGGTTTTCTCTACAAACCAAGTTCTGTAAATCCTTTCTAATGCACTAAATGAAAGCACATAAAGTTTGGTTTCTGGCTGTTGCACTTTTCATTCCCACATAAATATCAATATCATATTGTTTACCAGAGCACTGCACCTGCTAACGTGCATGACAAAGTTCAACTTTTACATGCAGGCTAGAATATTTCTGAAAACGCTCAAAAGTATTGTGACATATTGTGAAGGTTAACTAAAGCTTTTAAAATAGCTATTTTCTAAATTCTCTGCTCACAATATCCTGGCGTCCTAAAGCTGGGCGATATGGTCAAAACATAACATCTATGAATTTTTTCACACCAAATTCAATTTCGATTTTATTCGATCTATTTTTTCTCCCTCCTTTTACTTTATTTAAAAAATATTACAAATGACAAAATGTATTTAACAAGGACTTTTATTTTAACATATCCTTTGGAAATATGCTTAAACATAAAGTTCAACTATATACAAACTGTAAAACTGTTTGGAGATCAATGCAGCAGATGTTTTGTGAGCTACAGCTAGCTTAAGCATCTTTTAAAGAGAAACACTTCTTGTCCGTTTCAGCTGTTAAAACTCATTTGTCGTCTTCCCTCATTTGACAGCTACAACCTTCAAACAGATTTTACTGTGTGTGGTTTGATGCTCCAAGTTTGAAGTCACAACTCCACTGGTCAATATTTCATTTTTGACTCACCGGCCAAGTTAGCTGGTAGATGAAAAAATCTACCATTCAGGCACATTTTTTACCAGACAATTTATTACACTGTTTTACCAAAAAAAAAAAAAACCCAAAACTTAAGGTGGTATTTCAAAAAATGAGAGCTGGGGGAGTCACAACATAACACAAACATAAGATAATAACTGTTTTAATTGACTCAGATTTCTAATCAGCCTTTGGCCTCTGCTTTTGGCATTTTCACACAGTCTAGGAAGTGTCTTATTTTCTATCACAAATGTGTTGTTTATTCTCTTTAGCACAGCCAACTAGTGTCCCTGTACCCCTCGTTGCGAGCAAGACCAAGAAAACAGATAGCTAGGAAAATAAAATCTCAATTTAATACATTTTAAATAAATTGTCTAGCAAATTTGAATAGATTGATTAAATTTATTGCCCAGCCCTACTGCAACCTTACATGAGAATATATCTTGGACAAGTTGCAAGTCAGTGACATTATAAGACTTCTAATGCTCTAATGTTATGCATATTTATAGTTTTGGTTTGATATAAGCTGTAGACACAGAGCTATAACCCTTCCACAAAGTTATCAAGGACCAAAGACCGTAGGACCTATTTTGAATTTTGCAGTGGAATGTCCTTGTAATAGGAAGTCTCCACTGACAGTTTGCTTCACTGCTTGTGTTTGACATTGTGGCAACCACCCCTTCACCTTTGCCCAAGCTGAAATCTCACCAGCGTCTTGACCCATTTGTCTTTTCTCGTCATGCTCCATTTATCAGACATCCAACTGTCAGCTCTTGCTTCAGGTACAGATGGATGATCAGGATACATTGCAGGAAAACACAAAACTATATTTTATCTTCATACTATTTTCAAGTCTAATTCTTATCTAAATAAATCCAGTTTAATTCCATATATTTAAAATCTTGCTTTAGGTATTATCCAGTATAAATAGGGTTATAAAGAAAGTGCAACTGCACAAAATTATTTAGCTGTGAAACTGAGTTGTGCAGTTTCCTACCATTTCATTGCATGCAAGTGGCATGAAGAGAGGTATACCTGCTGGCCCATTTCCCTTGAGTTACAATGTAATGAGGCTGCAGGTCTGTCCTTCAGCCTTACAGTTGTTGCCCTCAGTCATCATCAGAAAATTGCTCTTTCAGATATACCAGAAGCTGGTTCATAGTGCTGCACTGAAGGACGTTTCAGCATCTGCCAGGGATGTTAATGCACAACAAAAAAATCCTTGTCGGCGTGGCCAGCTGCTTTTATGTGACAGCAATGAACATATATGTGTATGTAGTTAATATGTAGCTTTTTTTTTCCCTCACTGGTTCAGATTTTTCTCTGAAGTTTTGTCCTTGTCTGTTTGTCGCAGGATCTTATCACAAGAGCAAAATCTCTAGACTCCACTTGCTAACAACGGGAAGAAAGAACTCCTGCATAAAATGAATAATCACAGTTTTCTAAATATATTTATATCTATATATCCATCTATCTATCCATCCATCTATCTATCTATCTATCTATCTATCTATCTATCTATCTATCTATCTATCTATCTATCTATCTATCTATCTATCTATCTATCTATCTATCTATCTATCTATCTATCTATCTATCTATCTATCTATCTATCTATCTATCCATCTATCCATCAACATTTTCCACACATTTGAAGAAAGTAAGAGTAATCACAAACAAAGCATCTTTTCTTTCTCTTCTGGGGTACTATAACCTTTAGCAGATGGATCATTGTAAAAATATTTATTTTTCCTTCTGATTGAAAATGTGCCCATAACTGGTAAAGCTGTGGTAAAATCCAATCTTTTTGTGCTGCATGAAAATTCAGAAAATAAAAAATAAATGTTAAAGGTTATCACGAATGAAAAGAACACAGTTAAGTACTACTCTGCAGTACATTTTTTGAAATCTTATTTCTCCAACATTGATAATTATAAGAGTTGGGCTGTCACCAATGTGAGCTGAAATTTTAGGCATATTGTGTAAATGGAAGCTGAACGTCCAGAAACTTCTTAAGTCCATGCAAAATGTTTCACTTGAATGCATGAGCGCTTTCATAAATGCATGCTTCCGTTTTTGTGCCTTCATGTTAATTGCTTTACTCCTAATCAACACGCTTTTGTTTATCCAATATAAATCGCTTTTATTTATGTGATGACTTAGCAAAGGTTTACATTTTAAGTGTTTCAAAATCACGACAGTTGGATGCAGTCGGGTCAAAACAACTCTACTTCATTATGGTGGACTTAGTGGCTGTAATTTTCCTGTGTTACAGAAGATCACACTCTGGATATTTACCAACCCTTTAGAGCACTGTCTCTTTTTAATCAACCCTTTTCTGCTTTCTGTTTCTCCCACTCGGCTCTGGTCTCCTAGTGTCTCCTAACCTCCCTTGGGTGGAGCTGTGTAAATATAACTTTTCCCCAGCGTAGTTCTGCGTCTCTGCTCCTTGGTGACTTTCAGTATTTTCAGATGATGAACTGAGAGCCACAGATATGAGAAGAGTGAAGATTTTAGTCTGCAGCAGATACACAGAGGCTTGTAATTCATGGTCCTTTTGACATTCAACCTTATGATGCAGTACAAAGCTAAAACGTGAAAAAGCCTAGTGATGTGTAAATTGTATTAAACCTTAAAAAATACTAATTCATTTAACATGAAATTGGTGAATTTTACTTTAAAATGATTTAGTATTGTGCTGAGTTTAATTAAAAGGAATGTCACTTTGATTTATAGAGCTTATGACACCTTTTGCTTTTTGTGAGGAAGACTCAAACAGACAAATCCTTTCTTAATTTAAACTGCACTATTTCTAAAATATTATTTAATTTAAGTATTTTTTTAATCTTTTTTATATATCAACCGATTGATTTCAGCTTGTAAATGAGGATTCTTTTATTTACAGCAGAGGCAGTAAAGGTGTACCACAGGGCTCTGTGCTTGATCAAATTCTGTTTAGTCTTTACATGTTTCTACTAGACAACAGGATTTGATAAAATACATTTCCATTGTTATGCAAACCCAGCTATGCATACCTATTAAACCAGGCAAAGTCTCACATTTTACAAAACTTCAAGTTTTCCTTTAAGACTGAAATTGACAGATTACTACAGATTTCCATCCATCCATCCATCTTTAGAGCACGCTTAATCCCTTTCAGGGTTACAGGGCTGCTGGAGCCAAACCAGCAACTGTTAGGCAAAGGCAGGGTACACCCTGAACAGGTTGACAGTCTGTTGCAAGTGCACACACTCACATGCACACCTAGGGGCAATTTAGAGTCACTAACTAACCAATGAAGCAGCTTTTTGGACTGTGGGAGGAAGCCGGAGTGCCCAGAGTAAACCCACACATGCATGAGGAGAACACGTAACCAGAAAGGTCCCTGCCAGGATTTGAACCCACTTCACATTCTCTTTAGCTTAACTACAATAAAATGAGATTGTTGTTCTTGGATTATTTGGTATTAATTCAACAGAGTTTAAATAGAAATTGGTGAAGAGATCAGATGTCATTAATTTTAGCTTCTTTTTATTGGCTCCTTGTTAAAAGCAGAATAGATTTCAAATTTATTTTACTTGCATTTAAAGCTTTAAAAGAAAAGATCGATTTAACCTCAAAGAGGTAATAGTTCCATATTTTACAAACGGACTACTTTATTCTCAGTCTTCAGGGTCAGTTATTATTTCTAGATTTTCTTAAACTAGAATGAGGAGGGGCACACTTAAGTTATTAGCATCTTTTTTTGTGGAAAAGGCAGACAGTATCTTTAAGGCTAGGCTTAAAATCTTCCTGTTTGATAAGCGAATAGTTAAGTAATACCTTTAGTTTTATTGTTAAAGGCTTTGACTGCTGAAGGTCGTTTTAGGATTGTATATGGACAGACTCAACCACTGAAATTAAGAAAGAGGAGGGTGTGAACAAAAGTTATTCCTACTCTGACAAGGTTGTTGTGGTTAAAGATTCATCCACATTTTGGTCTTCCTCTATTTACTTTTAAAAAAAGATGATACAAATAAACTTCTTGGTGTGTTTCTGCTGAAATAACTAACTAATTTCTTTTGTCCAATTCCAGGGATTTTGTGTTTATATTTGTCTCCTTCCTCTTCTCTTACTGCAGTTTGTCTTACAACAGATGCTCTAGTGTTTTTCATGTTAGTCTCTTTCCCGTCCTATCAGACTTCAACAGGCCACAGCACGGGCACTTACTTTGGTTCTGCTGGAGGTTTCTTCCATTTAAGATTAGATTTCTTCTCCACTGACACTTTACGCTCCCTCAGAAGGGGGGACACGCCCCAAACCCTTCAATGTTACCTGTTGGTCACTAATATGGGCCCTTAACATACAGTTAAGAGACAGGGCTTGAATTGGAACATAATCAGAATTTTAAAAAGCTTTGTGTGATTATTATTATTATTATTTTTTGTGATTTCAGACAACTTTGGATATGAATTGACACTTAATAAATCAATAATCAAAACTGTTTTGAGTATTAATCTATCATAAGATGACAATAAAAAATTATTAATTTCTATATTTCTTTTTTTTTTAAGGTTTAAGCTCCACTAAGATGCATCAAGTGATCTTGGCCAAGTTCAAATTGCATTATTAGCACAACAAATTAAAAAAAAGTTATTTTAGATGTACTAAGTTGCTTATGATACATTTTTAGGTTCCAATTCCAATTGCATGTAATGTAATAAAGTCTGTATCACATACTTGGTTGACCAGGTGCCGGGCCAAAATTGTCATCTCTTGTGGTGTGTGAAATGAATCTGACAGGCAATAATGATGAAAAAGGAAAAATGACAAAAAAGTCGCTGAAGCCTCTTCAAGTGTAAAATGCAACTGATCCTTTTCTTGACTGATGCCATACAGAATGTTCTGACCAGTTCATCTGAACAAATAAATAGCAGTGAGCGGCTGCCAGTATCATAAATCTCAGAAAGCCAAATACTGTAGTCCCAAAATTCAAAAAGAGGTGGTTGAATAACAAAGTTTGACACCCATAAACGTGTTGCTTCATGCTGGCAAAATGAAACTGCCATTGGAGGCTTTCAGGGGAACAGAGGAACTCGCCCCTTCATGAGTGTCTGGTTTCTATAATTGGAAGCAGTCCTGTCACTATTGTTGTTGAACAGAAGGAAGTAGAGTTGTCAAAGGGTAGTGCTGCACTTGGTAATTCTTTTCTTTCTTGTGCTAGTTTATTGTGCAACTTGGTGACTCATTTCTTGTGGGACAAAGAAAAGAAAATAGATTTTCTGATAGGAAAGCATGCTCTTAAAAAAATTATATCTTGAACGAGGCTAAGATTTGAAAGGAGCAATGATATGTTTCAGCAAGCTCTTTTTGTATGCAGTGTTTCTGTGTGATCCTCTCTGAAAAATTATCATTTATTTTTTTTTTTATTTTTTTTTACTTATTCTCATTTGCCCCAAATGGCTTCAGTTGCTTTCAGTCTTGTCACATTTGCTCATGCAGTCATGTAACTCTTTTTTTTTTATGTTTCCCAGATTTATTTCTTCATTTGAAAAAAAAATCTTTTCATTTTCAACCCAAATATTGTCAATAATATTTGAAATGCTGGGACAAAGTTTTAACAGAGGCTTGCATATTCAATCTCAAAATTAGCAGGCCAAGATCATTTTGTAGACATTCAAGCAACATGAATGTGGTTTCATTCAAGAGTAAATTGCTCTGTGACATTTAAAATGTCACCTGAAACCTCTGGCACACTTTTCAAAGGGTTCTGACAACCTTTAGAATAAAAGGTAAATTATGTTTTTTTTTCTTTATCAGTTAATTACTTATTAAATGCTTTTGGTATTTTTTGTGTATTGATTCTTGTTCAGTAGAACACTTCAATCATTTACAGTCTGGAATGGCAAACAGAAAAATGGGAAAAAGTAAAGGGAATGCATCATAACATGGGACATTTTTGAATTTGTAAGTCTAGCTCACATCTGGTGTTGGTTTAGAGCTCCAGTAACAATTGTTTTGTCTGAATTATTATCTGTTCTAGACTTTTTCAAATGTAGATTCCAAGAGCACGACACACCTAGTTATCTCAGTTACTTTAATAATGTCTTAACTGTGCAAACACATTTTAATATTTGACATTTTTTATTAAGAATATATTGTTTTAGAACATGTTTTTCTTAGTAAATATTTCATCTTTTAAAAAAGTATGTAGTGTAGTGTAGAAAAGTTACTGAATGAGCCATTGGATATCAAACAGACACTTGTATTTTGCATTTCATGATACTTTTATTAAATATTTTTCTTTCCATACAGATTCAATCCATATGTCTTGTTTATAAATTCTTATTTGTTCCTTTGCTGGTCACCCTCAGCTGTCTGACATGTTTCTTATACAAAGGGGGTCAGCAACCTTTCTGACATGAAGTGCCACTTTGAGATTTTCTGTGCCATCAACTATAATGCCAACTCCAAAACTAAATAATACAAAATTAGTTCCATTATATATGAAATTTTATTTAACTCACAAACAGCTGGGAAAATTGCTTACTAAACATTATTTGGCATTAACTCAAAAACAAGCTTTTAAAACACAATTGCACATGGAAAATAGGCCAAAGTTGAAACAGTATTGCAACTATGTTTGCTTAAAACAAAAAGTACTGCATTTGTGGTATGTCATACATACAGCAATAGGATTGGATACATCAGAGCAAAATGCCAAAAATATCTAAGAACTTCATAACCATTAACATAAAAAAAACTAGAGTATGCTTTTGGCTTACCGTATGTCTTCTAACAGTGGCCGGTCTCTAATTGACGGCGGTCTCCAAATGCTCGTTACTTTAGACTCCAATATCTAATAGTAGCCATGCTCCTTTGAAGTTCATTGTGAGAAGAGATTGACACTCAAACCCGATTTATTAATTTGTCTATTAATTTTCAAATCCCAAAAATACGAACAGACGACACTCGTGTGCCGCTGTCTTTCTCCCGAAATGAGATCTTTAGCAGCGGAAAACTTGGTGAAATTAACTTGGATTCTGTTCAAGAGATTAATTTGATTAGACTTTTTACTCAGCCAATTCACAAGAAAAAAATGCATAAAAATACTGCATTTGAATTTGTGGATTGCAATAAAGATAACTGCTGCTTTATTTATACAACTGTAAATCAGGTAAAAATCGTTATAGTTCTGTTTATGTAAATACATGTTTTTCAGGTGCTATGCTAATTGTTTTGTTTAACTAGTATATTTGCCAAAAAAACAAAGCTCAAACTGTTTTGATGAAATGTGTTTTACTTTTCGCCCCCTTTTTAAGGACAAACTGGCATTTTCAAAGGTAAAATAAAGGTCACCTGTTCAGAAACTGAATGAGTGAAAAGGGGAAGACTAGCTTTGGACAAAAGAGATCAAGGTGGGTTCCAACAAATGGTGAACTTTAACCATTCTATATGTGTCTTCTTAGCAGTGTTAGTTACAGATTTTTTTGTGTTAAAAAGTGAAACACATTTTCAAACAATGGCATTACAAACTGTGTAATATTTTCAGTTTGTGCAAACAAAGTCATTTTTATCTATGAAGCTCTTTTTAAAAGTTTTTGTTTTCAAAGGAGAAGGAAAAAAAAAGGAGAATCAAAGATAAAATGTGATGTTGAAAGCCATTATGTGGCACATTGTGGATGAATGGCGACAAACAGACAGGAGTTTCTCCCCTGGGCTAAATTAAAAGGCATTACCCTGTTCAGAAAGGAAATTGTGATGGGGTGCTTTTGTTGACAGTGAAGTTAGCTGATGCTGATTTGAGCCACGCATTTATTATAGAGGCTTACTTGCTTGTTAAGCATGAAGGAAAATTAATATTTACAGCATATGGTGAAGATCAGAGAAAAGTAAATTAAGAGAATACCCTCAGTGTTGCATATGACAAATGTCTTTATCTAGGTTTATTGATAATTTGTAATAAGAGTAATAATAATAATTTGTAATAAGAGAATAATTAATAATAAGAGTTTGCAAGTTAAAAGCTAAAAGAACAACAATTATCAGCTATGACTGAGTGAAAAGATGTAAAGGTTTAGTCAGGCAGTGCTCCTTTTGTTTGATCCGAAGATGGGAGAACGTGTTTGTCATGTTTTTCACCTTTCTAGATTTACCATTGAAGATGTGCTTTCTGGTATTTCTGTTTGAGAATCAGCATGCATGTCCATGTCCGCACACGTTGCAAGCTTAGAAAATGGGCTGCTGTTTGATTGAGCTGAATTTTGAACTCTGTATTGTGTTCGCTAAATTCAGCAGTCGTGACTGTCAAGGTGTGAAAGCTCGTGTCTGAACTTTCCCCGCTGGTTTCTAAAACATTACTTTGGGGCCAGACAATAGATCCCTCTGTGAAAGGAGGGTGTTTTTTTTTTTTCTCAGCCCCATGTTCCATCCCTTTCCTTAAAAAAGTACATTTTTAACAGAGTCATTTTTAATGTTTACCAAAAAAAAAAAAAAAAGACATGTCAGGTCAAAGATGGATGGTTTTGTGAAAAATTCTAAATCCCAGAGAATTGGGAGAATCAGTATGGTGCTGCTTGTTTGGAGTAAATACATGAAAGTAAATGTAATCATTGTTTATGTGACTAAATATCAAATTTTTGCTACTATTGTAGCAAAATGCACTATGTGGAGGTGTTAATAAGTGAAGAAATTAAACGCAAGTTTAGCATGTTCTTGGTCTGATTATTAGATAATTTTTCTAGCTCTGTATGACTCATTAGAAACACCCTGGGGAGCTGTTGTGTTCACAGAATGCTGCAAAGAAGAATGAAGGTCAGACTTGCATATGGCTGTGTGTGTGCATGTGTGCGTGTGTGTGTGTGTGTATGTGTGCTCTGATGCAACTGTTCCTGGAAACAGAAGGTGGGTCATCCAACCAGTCAGCCATGCAGTCAATTCTCCAGCCATGAACAAAGCAGGGACAGCAGCCGTCCACCCAACCAAACATACTCTGAGGGAACAAGCTGACAGAGATGATTCAACATCTGCTCGGCATCTGGGATTGTAGCCAGTGGTCCAAGCTGTTCCACCACCTCCTTTTATCCATGCATTATCTGCACAGGCTTTGTCCTGGTTAGGGTCATTGAGGTTTCTGGAGCCTTTTCCAGATGTCTGTGAGCATTGGCAGGATAAACTCCAGGCAGGTTCATCCGAGGACCACAAAAAAACAAAAAAAAACAAAGAATAAAATAAAGAAATATTG
This sequence comes from Adrianichthys oophorus, assembly GCA_036245035.1. Lineage (NCBI taxonomy): Eukaryota > Metazoa > Chordata > Actinopteri > Beloniformes > Adrianichthyidae > Adrianichthys > Adrianichthys oophorus. The sequence continues at coordinate 17,331,840 of BSAI01000189.1, read as the reverse complement.
TTTTTCTTTTTGCATTGACATAATTACATAAAATGACTTAAATGAGAAGCCACCATCTATAATTTGTTTTATCTTGCACTTTAGTAGCCTTGCAGTTCCTGGTATTACCTCAGAGTTTACTACTAACTCTTGAACTTTAAACATCTTCCTTCTGTTTGCATTGACTCCTAGGACTGGGTTTCCCTCTTGTTTCTTTTTAGACCACTCCTGCTTTTCTAGCCTGTGGTTGCCTGGACACACTTGATCCTAGTGATTAGTTATGAGTTGAGCAAAGACCTGCGTAGAGAAATCGAGTTTTATAGTGGGCTTCAAAGCCTGGAGTTTCATATAAATAAGATAAGGCAATGGCTGAGCTGAATTAAGTTTGTCAGAGTCAAGTAATGCTATTTTCTATTTTTATGGCCTAAATAAAGAAATGACCATAAAATCTGTTGTTTTCATGTCTAATTTTTTTTTTAAATAGATGTGTCTTTAAAGATCTACTCAGATGAAAATCGTGTTTTTGGTGTTTTTAACATGTTCTGGTGGCATTTTTCTAATGATAGAGGATATGTATTTGGAAAACTGAGCTAGAAATTGCTTTTCTGCGTATGTCTTTATACAAATTGTTCTGAATCAAAAGCAGACACAAATTGCCTTTTAAACAAGAGCTTATTTGTGATGTAGAAAACAGGCTGGACAGGCCACAAGCTCCTTGCTCCAAGCAAGCGTAAGGGTGAGGTGGGGTGGCCGGGCCAATGGTCAGGTCCACAACTCAGAAGCCAGTTTCTATTGAACTACTGCCAGTGTAGGTACCACATGTGTTTAGCCTGTCAGATTGGTGCGGGGGCTTGCGGTTAGTGATGATGTCACATGACGGTAACACCACTTAGACAAACTGCTTAAGGTATGTCCGAAATCCTTCACTACTCCCTAATTAGTGTGTTTGGCATTTTGTAGTGCTGTCCAAATCTTTATTTCAAAAATCGAGTGCTCTAGAATTTTCCCAGAATTCTCTGCAAAAAACAGTGTTCATCGATGCTCACTAGACTGGGGAATATGGACCACATTGCATTGTGTTTCAGCAACTTTAAATAGTCCACTCTTAAATTAGAAGGAACAAAAAAAAACAAAAATCTAATTTCTATTATGCTTATTTATAAGTCACCAGTTAGGAATCAAGATTGTCCTGAAGGTCCAGACAAAAAGAGCTAAACAAGCTACAACAAATGCTGTAATCTTTTTGCACTCAGACTTGACATTCCCACTTTTAGGAATATCGATAACATGGGAAAGAGAACATTCTAAAAACCTGTTTATGTGATAAGTAACAATGTTTTCAGACTGGACACATTTGGTTCAGACCAGCAGACATATCCAGTTTGAGTGAAACCCAGGGTCCTAAAAACAACAGCTATTTGATCTAGTGAAAAGAACATTTTCATCAGCATAGCAATAAAAATGCATTTGCTGATGTCTACTAAAGCTCTTAATGGAAGTATGTACATGGTTGTACCAAGTACATAGCCCTGTAGGACACCATACCTGATTCTTCTGTTCGAGGACAACTCATGTTTTACATTTGCAAACTCTTAACTGATGACTTGAACCTGCCTAACACAGTTCTTTTCAAATCAATAATATAATTTGGTATCTGTCATAAGATGTTATGATCAATGTGTTTACACCCTTGCATGATACGGAGAATGCACTAGCTAACGTGTTGTGCAATAAGAAGTCACAAAAAGCTGCAATTAAAGAGGTTATTGGAACTAAAGTAGGGACGGCAGGACTTGTTGGCTTTCCACCAGAGGAGGTGTAAGTGGAGCAGCTGACAGAATCGTAGGTGACTCGTCAGAAACAGCCTTAGAAAAAGAGCAAGATAAATTACAGAGGCAGAAATAGTTTTTCTTTATGTAAAGGCTGTCTCTGCTTTTCCTCTGTTGATTTTTGTGAAAATTTTTGTCATTTTGTGCTAATTTATATGCCTGACTTGCCTCTCAAGCATCTCTAGAGAAAGAATAAAAAACTTTTATCCTAAGTGGTTGGACATGGCCACTTAGGGTTCAAGAGAGATGGCTTTTAATAAATCTAGCTGAGGGAGTCTCAGAGCCGCTGTAGCCATAAGTAAAGACCTCTGCATGATCCTGCAAATGCCTTTGCAATAAGATGGCTTCATTGGGCTCACCGGGCAGCTTGTTCCTGCTGAGCGGGCATTAGGCGTGCATGTTTTATAGATTAAGCCAAATTATGGAGGTTATGTGGCCTTCTTTAAGAGAGAATGTCAGAGGTCCTTGCCTTTAACTTTTTGATGTTTCCCTCCCTTCAAAAGGCATCAAGTCTTCATTTTCAGCCTTGACATTTGTGTAGCTCTAATAAAGATTTCTAGCAGGGAGGAGTCCATGTAAATACAGGCTGTCCCCAGTCTATTAGTGTATTGATGATAGGGTAACATAGACGGATAATCCACAGATGGTGGATTTCAAACATTCTCAATATAACGTGTGGGAGGTCAATTTTTAATTAGCCTTTGCCTCATAATCAAGAATTACTGACTTAAGGCTTATTTAAATCTGTTCATGTTTGCTTGGTATTTTAATTGTAAGTAAAATACATTTTCTTTATTAAAAGTGGCAGAATGGCTGTACTCGATTTCACAAAACTAAAGCTGTGGCTAAAAAATTTAAATCAACCATCCAGTCATTGTCTAATCATAACAACCAACCTAACTTCATCTTTACTTTCTTTCTTTGTGAGCGTTATCCTATAATTTACCTGCGCAGGTTCTATTTTTATCTGGGCTAATCTGATGCCGTGAAATTGGCTGCTTGTTAGAAAGGCAACCTGCAGCGCAGAATGAAAGAGGTCACAGCTGTGGTGGAAAGTTAGGAAACACAGTCTTACCTGTGGTGTGACGCCGCACTATGTGTCTTATGATTATGTTTTGGCATTTTACAGAGCTGAGGATTGAATCATCAAGCCTTCCAACTGAAATTCTTTGCAGCTTATTGTACACTCTATCTTATTTTTGTTTTTGTGCAAAATCACTAGTGCAGCAGCAAGTGCTGATCCATATTTGTCCACCAGCATAGTTCTGTTTGAAATCTTTGTATTTGGGGTTAGCTTGTTCTTCTTGTTAGCTTTACCTCCAGTATTGATATCCCCCCAGTGTGATGGCCCCCAACTATCCAAAATAACTAAAGACAAAAAAAACAAAACAAAATATAAAAAAATTAAATACAATTAAAAAAAAAAAAAAAGACAACAAAGCCTAAGAATGGATGGACTAACAGAACAGTACACATTGACAGACATAAAAAGAAGAAAAGATACTGATAAATGCCAGTTTCCTGCTTGTACCTAGCCCAGTAAATTCAATTCAATTTTATTTATATCGCCCAAAAACACAACTATAGCAGTCTCAATGGACTTCACACCGGTATTTATACAAAGAACATGAAGTCAGTCATAAAATATAAACAATAACTGGGTGCTAGACAAACTAAATAGACTAATCTAAATTGGTATCCCTGTCCTTAGACCCTCCTCCTCAGTGAGGAAAAACTCATTAAAAAAAACCCTATCTTGGGGAAAAAAATAAGAAACCTCAGGGATGCCCACATGAAGGAGGGATCCTCTCCCAGGACGGACAGGTGATGTGCTAGAACTGTTAAAGAAGAATGAGCTTTTCTAACTACAATTACATGTATAAATAACAACTATATGTTTGAGTAGTGTAGCAGATGGGCTTCATCCAGATGAAATTGGGGGACAGCTGGGGGTGCGAGACAAGCCAGAAGTAATGTCCACGGAGACAGGAGCACTGATGATCCGCCTGGAAACTCTAAATCTCTAAGCAGTTTAGAAACCTAAACTGTTAACACACCTGGACTTGTCCCTCCTGACATTCTACCTGTACCCCATAGTGGGGCTGGTTAAATCTGGGCCTGAGTCAATCAACATAAATCAGCAGATCTTGAAGTGCTTCAGAATCCATTGGAATTGAGTTAATTGCATAAACGGTCAAAGAGTTATGGTGGTTAAAAAAAACGTGGTTTTTTTGTGTCAATGGCAATTGCACAGACATTAAAGACCCACTTAAAAAAAAATTATGCTTTTAACATGTTCTTGTAACATTTTTCACATAATGGAGGATATGGAAAATAGAATTTAAGATTAAAACCACCTTTCTGAGAATTTATTTTTTTAAATCGGGATGACTCAGGAGCAAATGAAAAAACGCAGTGTAAAAAAATCCTATTTGTGCTGCAGCAAGTGAAATGTGCAGACCAAAAGGTCTCTTGTCTGCTTCGTTCCGATGCATCTACTTGCAGACAAATAAATACAATAACGTCTTCATTTTCCTCCTCTTAGCTCTGGCTCAAAACTGTTCAGCTGGATAGCTCTGATATTTCTCGCCATTTTCGTCGCACCTCCAGTGTTAGCTTGGAGTTTTAAGAGGCTGTAAGCTAGTGGGAGACTGTAAAAAAAAAAAAAAGGGATGATGGGATATCAGCTGAAGCTTACTTCTGCACTAACAGTATCGCCCATAACTCAGACGAGAGTTTCTGATGAACTCCTGCCACTTCTTGTCTCACACTTTTTTTGTCTAAAAACTGCATAATCATAATAAAAAAAACCACTAAGAATGCTTTTAAAATGGATAAATAGATGATTGGAGAGGGACTTTACAGTAAAGGGTTAACCTGAACCTCCAGGTGGAATTTGCAAAGACGCTAAACTTTTGTTGTATTATTCATCAATAAGTTAAGCACCGTCAAAACTTTTTTTATTAAGATGGTGTCAGCTTATTAAATGTACCTCAGTCTTACCAACCAGTCATTACTTTATACAGCCTCGACAGTTAACTAGTGCTCCCTGTTTTCTAAGGATAGGGCGACATAAAAAGAAAAGTTAACTCCTCTGATGGTAAAATTCAGTTTGGTTAAATAGCCTTCAACACTTTTTTTTTATTAAACATGTATCCTCATCTCAGAATTTTGTGTTTACTTGAAAGAGTATTTAATTAACGCGAGCAAAACGTGTTTTTGTTTTGTTTTTTTCCTCATTGAAATGTTTAGAGGATTTATGGGGTCTTAAAAAGTCACACACCCTCTGTGAGTGTGACTGGAGTTTCTGTTCTTTATTGTGGCAATCAGTGATAACAAGTAAGTACATGTCACTCTCCATGGTGTCTGGAGCTTCAGCAGGAGGCAGACTCCGCCAAAGAGAGAAATGCAACCGCAAAACTGGTTTGATCAAGGTGGAGAGCTTGAGAAGTCTGCTATAGATAAAAAAAAACAACAATAACAACAAACAACAGCTTAAATAAATAAGCTTAAATAAAAAAACAACAACAAACAACAGCTTAAATAAATACATTTTTACACAGCAGTTTTTTATCAAGACATCATGCAATGGCTGATTATTATCATCTATTAAATTGTATTTCACAACGGTAATTTCCTTTATGCAAAAAAAGTGACTTTTAGTTTATTATTTTGGACTTAATATTATGCACGAGTATTTAATAATGAATGAAAGCATCTTTATTGAAAAGGCAACTCACATTAGCATCCTCTAAATAATGTTTAATGTTCTTAGATTTAATATGCTGTTTTACAAATAACATGATGTTATGTTTTATTTCCATGAGCCCAGATCAAAAAGGGAAAAAAATGAACGCAGCTGCACAGTCAGTCTTGATATCTTTTGCCAATGAGAAAGGAAAGAGGAGTTGGCACATGCATGAAGTCACTGAGCATGTTTTTGCCTAAAGGGAAGAACAGAGGAGTGAAAAGGGACAACAGCAGGGAGGACAAAGAGCTTTACTCTGCATCCCTCCTCTGCCTTTTCTGCAAGCATCAAGCTCAGATGGGGTCATATCAGCCTCATCCATTGGGGCCACAGGAGCAACAGAGGGGAAACGAGTGGAGAATCGAGTAGATGAGCGTTGGGAGGGGACATGGTTGATCCTTTTGTCTTAGGAGACAGTCTACACCTTGTAGTGCTTTGTGGAAAACAATGAGCTGCACCCTAAAAGATGGCAAAACAACCATAACACGATGGAGCGAACTTGCTTGTGAGGATGAATTTAAATTAAACCTTAACTCTGTCAAGGAATCCAGTGGGGCATCCTCAGAGACTTCAGGAGATAAATATTACATATGTTATCAGATTTTTGCCTCAGGAGAAAGAATATGATCTAAAGAGTGTGGGGGAAAACTTATTTTCACCTGAGCTCACCCTTTGAATTTATGGATTTTCTTCTCATGACAGCAGTAACTTCTTCTCATATAACTAGAACCCCCCCCCCACCACCACCACCACACACACACTCAGAAATCTGTTTGCATTGTAACAAAAGGCTCCCAGAAGCTTTATTTTACACAATTAATATGCTAGAAACAATTTGACAAAAACATTTTTGAGCTTCATTTGATCCATTATTTGTCATTATAATGTCTAAAAAAGCATTTCAATGATCGACACTGTTTTTTTATTCTTATTATCCCAGAACATTAAACTTATGCAATTATGTATCAAACCAATTCCAAAATTACCTTAACTTACCTTAACTTTGCATGTACTTACGTGATTTATTTTATATTTCATTGCTTCAAATTAATTTAAGAATAAAGTGTTTTTTTTTTCCAAATGTCTGAATCATTTACCTTCATAGCTTTACACATTTAATGGAGTCAGCAGTTCCTATGTATTTCATTTTTTGTTGTATTTTTGGAAGTGCTACTCCTAAAATGTGGACAATAAAACAGTATATTGATTAAAAAAATCTAGTGGTATCCAGAATTTTTCAAATAGTAGTATCTTACCTGATGCTATCTAAATAATAAAGAAAGTAAACATATAATGCTTTATTACCAAATTTAAATCTGCCAGTAACCAACTTGCTTTGAATTTTTCATTGTGCTTCTACAACTAAAATATTTAGAATTTAAAGTATAAAAATGAAATGTTCATGACCAGTAAATCCACACGAATTTGCTGCTTAGATTTTATTTACTTTGATAAACCAACAGAAACAGAATATGCCAGACTTTTTAAAGATCTCACTTCACCTTTATTCTTTTAAATTAATTCCCAAGGGCCAACATTTCACCTTCTATTATTGCAGCCTGAATACAAGTCAATGGTAGTTTTTCTTTTCTTTGGCTGGTGTTAAAATGTGACACTTCTCTGCCTCAGTGTGCAAAGGATTCTCTTGTTAGCTTTCTTTTGTGTGACAAGAATTAGAAAAATATGAAATATACAAAAATCCTAAAATATGTAAAAAAAAATCTTCATTTAATAATCATAATTTCTATGCCAAGTTTTGTTAAATTTATTTCTAAATTTCTAAAATAAATGTTTACTCTGCACTTCTTTTGGATATAAAGACATCTATTTTCACAAACTTAGCTGAAAACTGCTTAAAACGCACAGCACACCTCCATTAACCCTTACTGTAATGGGAAAAGCAAATGAAAATAAGATTTGCTCTGTTTTAGCAATTCCTTACAATGACATCTTTCATAGGAAAGCTGCCTGGAGCAGAAACAGAACACAGCCGTCGTTTTATTTACACCTTCTGTTTCTCCAGAGGGAACTGTGTGCGGTTTGATAACTTCTTTAATGTCACTCCAGGCAGTTTCTGCTGAAAGCTAGCTTTAGGCGAGCTCTTCAATGCAGCTTCATCTGCAGTGTGTGGCAGGCTTGACATCTTCACAGAAATGTAGGTTCACTGTATGGTTAATATTAGTTTTTAGATCAAATAAAATAAAATGTATATAAAAGTTACTTTGCCTAAAGTCTCTGATTTTATTCAAAAAGTTTTTTTTTTAGGTTTTATGAAGAATCAGTTAGAACATTCTCACGTCTTGCTTGCAAACTCACAGTTAGATGTCTTTTGTGTACACATTGAAGTGTATTATAAATAATTTGAGTTTTGTGTCATTCTTTAGAAAAATAAAATAACCATTTTAAAAAAGTGACATGAATGGAGCTTTGCTGCATGACTGGTGTGCCAGCAGAAACGCAATCTGGGGACAGTGATTTTGAAGTCTGGGTTTGACATGCAGATAACGCTTTGCTACATCATCTTTAGAAAACACACAATATTACAGAAAAAAAAGATATTTCAATCTAAAAGTAAATGTAGTAGAATATTGTGAGCTGAACACTTATTGCAACTCATCCTACGGATCTAAAACAATAATTCATGGCCTTTGTTAGGCAGTCGGTTCCAATTTTTATGTCTAAATTTGTATTTTGCAAGCTGTTAATGTTAAAAACCCAGTCTGATCATCTTTGGATCTGTTGTAAAAGCTTTTCCAGTAGTCTTTTAAATAAGATTATGCTGTTTTTAGCCAAAATGGCATCAATAGTTCATTAGAAATTTGCCTCTGAATTGTTGGTTGGGACTATTGGTGAGGAGTAAGCCTGCGCTCATTTCCCATCATACCTTTGGTTACACTCTGTCTCGCTAGCTTAGAGCCCTTCACTACTCAAACCTAATATCCAGTTGTACCGTTTTGAGCCTGATGCCAGCTTGAACGAGGAAAACAAAGACGTATATGGATGTATTTGTTTACAAGTAATCAAAATAGAGTGAAGCAGGGAGCTTTTGACCCAACTATTGCACCAGCATTACTAATTTCTCAAACAAAATTTTTTCATTTAATCAAGAAATACTGAGAATTTTTACTTTCTTTATGTCTTTTAACATGAGAAAAACGCTACAAGAACATGTTAACCCAAAAACGCAATTTTCATTGGAGTGGGTCTTTAAAGATTTTGCTTTGATTAATAATTATACAATTTATAACTTAAAGTTCACTCAATGTTGTATTTTTCTAATTTTAAGATTAGTTTAGGGCCAGATTATTTTTCAAACAGAAGAATGAGTTCTTTGTCTTCTGTTTATAGCACACAGGCAGAGCCTTTCTGTTTTCCGAGCACCACTGTGCTACCACTACGTGCACTCCCAAAGCCGTGCTGATGTTCTTGTCCTTATCTCCCTTATTCGTTCACTCTCTTGAGAGTCTCAACCCTTTCTTCTGTCCTCTTCTGGTCATTTGTATTCATCCTTTTTCATTGATGCCACCCTGTGTCACAGTGCGGCTTTCAGCTCCCCTCTTGCTCACAAGTTTCTCTGCTAGTTTTTCTCCTTCACTCTCTTCAGCATCGCAGTTTTGCCTCCAGGCTGTTTATTCCCTCTATGCAAGGTAGGCTATGTAAATAGTTTCTAAATGAATATCACCTAGCTTTAAATAAGGCACGTGCACCAAGCATAACAATTTTCACTTAGAACTTACACAGAATTGGTCAATCCAGTGCAGTTTTGCCACATCAAAATGCTGCGTTGACAGTAAAGACAATAAATTCATGTTTCCTAAAGTTTTTATCTAACTGGGTAATTGGCCAGTCTCAACAAAATGGTTTGATAATTGAATTGACAGTTGCTGTTTTGGATGGTTACGTTTTTTTCTTAAACCATACTATCCATAATTTACAAGTTTTATTTTGCTTGTATAATTTTACTTGCTAATAGAGCAGCTAAATTTTCTAAATTAGAAAAATACAATGGCAACTTTTTACTATTACCTCTGCCACCACTGGGGCAAAACCATTCATCTAGTTAGATGAATCGTCACTGCACCTACGTGCATTTTGACCACCAGGGGTTGAGCCATAATTTTGCTACTTTAAAAATAAAAAAAATACATAAATGGGAGTTGCGGGGTGCATATTCTATCTTTTGCTTTTCCTTTCCCTCGTTTTGCAGCTTCCTCTGATTTTTGTAGAGCAAAAGCTGATTTTAGGAATGCTGTTATGTCTAAACATGGTTTTATTGCACAGAAAAACCTGTTAGAGCCACTGCTTTTTTCACTTTCTGCAGTTTTTTTTTTCTTTTTTTTTTTTGTTTTGCTGAAGAGGGTAGTGGCTCCAGTTTACTTTTAAATTTTAAAGTTGATTGCTTTTACTGCAGGCTCTGGCTTACCTGGAGGTAGCATCTTTTATATGTTAATACTCTAAAAGGCCACCTGCTTAAGAGGAGGGAAATATTGGATTGTATTCTGGGAAACAAAAAAAAACAATATAATAAGTACAACCGTGGCTGTAATATCGTGGTCCAATAGTAAGCTGAGTTGAACAATGAAGTAATTTATTTACCCCAAGGACAAGTTCAATTGTGACAATGTGAACAAATCAGGAATTTATTAAAAAAGTTTCATGCTAAATGCAAAAGCTTTACGTTTAGGAGTTGTTGTATGTATAGATTTTTTAAATAGTGTGCTGAATTGACTTTTCTGCACATTTAGCTCCTACGGCTCCAACATGAAGCTCATGTTCCTTGTCATTTTCTTCATTTTCAGAATCAGAAGCATATGTTGTCATTGTAACAGTACAAGTACAGTACAACGAAATTGCTTATTTTGTAGATGGGGAAGATAGGGGGGAGGCAAATTACATAAGGGAATCAGCGAAGGCAAAAAAAAGAACATACATCTGTCCTTTGCTCTTGAGGGGGCAGAACATAGGTGTAGAAAAAAAGACTCTGCTATCCAAGAAAAAGCACAAAACGAGAACGGTACACGGGATATGAGCTGTTAGGACAGGGTCTGAGGGAGGGGGAGAACCACCAATAACCGCTCCGGGGGCAGCAGCCACAGGGGGCGCTGCCCTCTCCAGACTGTGCACCACAGGGGGATGAGTAGGTATGCTGAAGTCAAGATAAGCCTGAGCAGGCAAGATGCAGCAGATGTCGACCTTCACATCCTGCCCACATTTCATTCACTGAGGAAGCAGATTTGTTTTGGGAGAGCCAAGGCCAAAGCGTTGAGTGGGGGGAGTCAGATTAGAAAATATACATTCGGGCACCAGCCGATCAACAATTTGCGTCTTGCTGGTTGTGCCCTTGGCTGGTCTAGCAGAGTCTTGAGGCTATTTTTTTTAATGGTCCATTGGGAATTTAGACCAGTCTCCCTTCAATTCGAGCAGAAAGTCTCTCCAAATTGGTATCCATTTTCCACACATGTTCAAGGGTCGCCAGCGCTCTGCCTCTTTGGGCACAGTGCCTTTGATTGGTTTGAGTTCATTTTCTTCGAGTCACTGGATGCTGCTGCCACAACACAGTTCAGAAAGACTTCCTAACGCCATGAAAGATTGTCAGTTTCTTGCTATTAACTCTGACAAACTGAGGTATTGGTATTTATCTTTCGCACCTTAAAGCAAGGCTGAAGTTGTTGTCTGATTTTGTAACTTCCGCCTGGACAGTTATGGGTTAAAGAAAAATTGATAATCTTAGTTTAAGAAAGCACCTCTTAGTGATTAGATTTTATTCTTAAAACACGAGGTTAGACCTTTTTTACCCCATTGACAGATTTTTTTGGTTGGGAACCACAGTTGTAAATTGTTTCATGAAGGTATTAGATTCATTAAGTCTAAAAGAAAGAAATTAAAATGTTAAAATTCAGAGAGTTTTAACTGTGTTTGCAAAAAGGTTCTAGCCACATGGAAAGTGAAGACAGCCTGTTCAGTTCCACCTGGTTCAACCCCACAGCTTGTATTTTAGGTTGGAACCAATTATCGTGGCAGTGGGTTAGTGAGATATGATCCCCGGTGAGATATGATCACAGAACACCAACGGGTGTGCTAACATGGACTGCAGGCTCACGAGCAGCATGGAGAAGTGCAAATTTAATGTGGCCTGGTTGGAGAAAAGTGTACTCTCTACTTGCCTGACGCCGGTGGAGGGGGCCGGTTTGAGGGTCACCGCTCGTTTACCAGCATGACTGTAAAATAGGCATCAAATTCTGTTCTAAGTGGTCTTCAAGGGGGTTGTAAAAAGTCTAGGATTCAACTTGTGGAAACCTAAAGAAGTGCAGCTTGTTTCACTTGATCACCATAATGCTGTAACAACTTTCAATCAAAAATGTAAGTATTCGTGTCAAAGTGGTCCACAGATGCTTTTTGCAATGTATCCAATCAGAAACAGTAACAAAGCTGTGGATGAGAAATCTGCAAAGCTGCATTGGTATTTTTGGGTTGCACTTGCCACTTTACAGCAATGAGATCCTTGCCTAAATCCTTGATGTGGCATCGTTGAAAATAAATTGCCCATAAAGGGGGCTTAAGGTTTGCATATGTCCTTAAGCACCCACTTGATTAAGTATTGTCCTTCTCAAGGTACCCCCAACTTCATGTTTCAAAGTAATGGTTCTTGCAGACCCTTAACGTGACCTTTAGGATGGCAATGCATGTAATACATAGCTTAACGAATGCTGCCATCTAATGGACATTATCATTTTTTGTACAGCAAACTCAATTTGATCTTAGTAGCTTTACAATAGAGCTTTTGAAAATATAGATAGAGGAAAAAAAATAAGTCTAAGGCCTAAGTTTTGGTAATTTATTGTATTTATGGAGCAGCAACTGGCTCCACATTGGATGGATGGATAAATACTTTATTGTTCCCTAGGTTAATTACAGTGGCAGTCTATTGCTCCACATAATTATGAGATCACACACAGAGGATTAAAGCACATTTTAAAAGGAAAATAAGTTAAAAAAGTAAAAAGTGTTCAAATATAGTAATTAACCTAATAAAAAAGAGAGTAAAAAGTAATGAATGTTTAAAAAAAGATGGTTAAGGGTGGCTTTTAATGAAATGACAGGAACTGTTTAACTGTGCAATGACACTGCAAGCATTAAGGACATCACAGTGTAATCAACTTTCAGAAAATAGTCAGGTGCTCATTCATACTATTTTGTCAAATGCATAGAAGCCAAAGTTTCTGCAACTTTCAAGACTTTGGCTCTTTAGCTTTTAGCTATTATTCTATTTAGCACCGCTAAATGCATGTAGAGTAAACATTAGGAGCGGGGAAATGCGTTTCAAAATCTTGAAATTATTTTAAGTGTTGAGATTTGATTCCAGGATATTTACAGCTTACTGCACTCTGCTGATTGTCTTCCATTCCCATTTTGTCAAAAACCAAAGCAAATTAAGGACAAAAAACTCCAACATTTTGCAGTATTTTTTCTTGCAATATTGCTAGATTCTTTCCTCAATAGTTTTTCACCCTCTTTAACCCCTGAATGGAGTAATCATCTGCTTGCTGTGGGCTGGTGAATGTCTGTGTCAATCTAAAGCTTAGCATTAATTTTAAATTACGAGCAAACATATATTTTACAGCCTATTTACACAGTTGACTTTTACAAGTGGTAATGCTGCAGCTACAACTGGTGCAAGGGAAACAGCTTTTTAAAAAAACTTTTAAAAATTTGTCTACTTCACACACTTACAGCAAGAATATCCTGTAGTAAACAAATGCACTTCTGCTATAGGTAATAGAGAAATAATAATCACGCAACAAATCAATAATCAATCTATTTGGGTTACCTAAACAGAAACAATTTACCTCAAACTCTCTGCATTGAACATGCTTTGCCTTTTTTAATTCAAATACTGAATCCCACTGTGCTAAATGATGTCCAGTTGAGGGAGACAGAGCTGCATCAAGAGTTTTGTGTCAGTGGTTTTTAAAATCTTTTTTTTTTTAAAACCATCTTGTGATTTCAGGTGAACACAAATTATATTTGAACTAGATGTGTTTTTTTTACATTAAAGACAGCAAAAAATGTTCTTTTTACGAGAAAAAATTGCTTAATAAACAGAAATCTCATGAATTGTAGTTTTTTGTTTATATTATCTACATTAAAATTGATTAGATAAAAACGAACAGCCACAACAAGTCAGTTTTTGTCTTTTTTATTTTTAATGTACACATTTTAATGTTTTTATTTTTGACATTGCTTTTGTTGATATGTAATGGTAGTTTTTGCTCTCAGTCACCTAAATATCAGCATAAAACTAGTTTTTAGTCATGAAATTATCAGCAAAAATGCTAAATCGTAAATCTTTTACCTGTTCATTGATTTTTATTTTGCTTTCTTGACTGGAATGTCTGGTTCTGAGCAAGTTGAACAACGGCAAATATCCACCAGAGGGTGCTTTAAGCTGCATCCTTCTGACATGGTTCTGTGCTCAGTGGAGGAACTTGAACATAGGAACATGTCAATTTAGCTGGAAAGTGTTCGCTCTACGACTAGAAAGACTGTGTTCTTTCTGTCCTACGGTCAAGTCAGGGTCACACTAAATCTTGGATGGGTCAACCCTAGAAAACAATCAGATTTGTGACCATTAAAGGCACTTACAAAAAGCCCTTTAGCTGCAGAAGATCTTCCCAAACTAGCCTGAGTCTCATTTACTGATGTGATTTCTTAACCAGTTTTGACAGTAAAACAAGCAAAACTGGTTAGAATTTACCATTATGAAGTGACTTGACTAGCAATTACTGCTAAAGAATCTTTAGGAAATATGACATTTATTATGAAAAAAATCATACTCAATGAAAGGAGGCCTTTACATGTCATAATGTGAAAAATATATTCACTTTTTATTCGTTTATTGTTTTTTTAATGACGTAAAATCAGCCAAGAGAGTGTTTTTTTAAAGACATCTCAATCCTTTTTACCTTTAATTTATTTAACAAAACTTGTTTTCATATTTACTACATTAAAGCCAAAATTGTGTAGATTTTATGTTATTGTACCTCCTATTGTTTTAGGAGGTAGTGGTTTGGGTTGTTGAGCTAAAAAGTGAAGTCATTATGAATTCAGAAGAAAAACCTGTTGTTTTCATCACAAAAATAGTCATTCAAATGCAAGCTTATCATATCTCTTTTGTGCTGTCGTTGCACAACACTGATGTGTGCAAGTGTGCCTATCCCTAATGTCTTAGATTTTTTTTAGCCCATGTTTCATGCTTTAAGTCCGTTGGAGTGTCGAGATGTACTTTACTTGCAGCTTTGTAGATTGCCTTTCCTTTTCTTGCTTTTGTTCCCGGAGTCTTCAGTTCTTGACAAATCCACTTGTTTCTTTCTATCCACGTTGCCCTTGGTTACAAGGGAGGAATGCTCATAGACGTCATGCGCAGCAATGGGGAGCGGTTATGAAAAAATATTTCACAAGGCATCAGGAAAGCGGAGATATAGACTGCTATTAGAGTGAATTAGAAACACTAAACAGTAAAATCCAATGGGTGAATGGTTTTAATGAAGAACAAATTATATATTAAAAGGTGGAAGCACCTAACTATAAAAAAAAAAGCTTTGCATTGCTTTGCTTTGAAAATTTCTATGTAGCTTCACATTCATGCAGCTCACATAGTAGAACCTACATAAATAAATGTGGTGTTATAATAGAGCCAATACTAATGTATGTTTTTGTATGTTTACTTCTAACTGTTAAATTGATTGTTTTAAAAGAAATATATAAATATTTTATGACGCAATGTCCCTTTTAGAAACACATTAATATACCAGTATATGTCTGGAGTTTTTTAAAAATAATCTGTTGATAAGGCGTCCCTTGCTTATCTATTGTGTTCTGGCTTGGTACCAGAAGGACACAAAGATCTGAATAGTGGTTTCATTGTATCATCATATTCGGCACTTTTTCCATTACCTTAATGTTCTTACTGCAATTCAGACAGACTCCCTAAAGTTTAATGAAGATACAATTTTCCAAACCCTGTTGGAAACCTTCTGCATTTCATTGTAATGTTTAATTCTTGCCATTTTAGCAGATCTGTGATTCATTTTACTTGGGTGGAAAAAAGACAGTTTTATTGTAGAGATTAGCTACTCCAGTAGTTCAAAATAAAGATGCCTTCCGACTGGGACAGTCCTACAAAGTTGCTTTAAATGAGCAGAGAATAGCAATTTTTTTCTCACCTTTTTGTGGTTTTGGTTTGCTTTCACACATGGAGCTGTCAGAAATGAGCCAAAGACTGCCGTGGGTCAAACTGTTTGGAAAAAAAAACATTAAAAAACATTTCACTTTTGACTGACCAGTCCACTGAGACATTTCTTTTACTTTTTTAGGATGCTGTAAAACACAGTAGGAACGAAGCAACCGGTCAGCCGGGTACAAATGTAAAGCAGCAATGAGACACAGCAACTCACTGGACCAAATAAAGCAAACTTGGTCCGGACCAACTGTCTTTTTACCAGTCTGAGTGCACCCTATACGGTCTAAGACCATCATTCTCAAGAAGAGTATAGTTAACTTTGCTCCGCACTCGTGTTTACAGGGGCTTTCTTTTGAGTTGATTAAAAATAAATGGCAGACATCAGTTTGTCTGTAGTTTAGAAATTTCTTTCATAAAGATAATTTGACTTCTTTCCTTCTTCTTTGGGTTGTAGTAATGTGAGCTTTAGAGAATGAAACGTTTTCAAACAGCATCTTGCTTTCTAGGTTTGTATTTTTTTATATATTTTATTTTTGGGTTTTGCTAATCTGCTTCCATGAGGTGAAATTATTCAAAATGTGTTTAATCAGGGAGGCAGACTTTAACAATAAGTTAGTGTTTAGCTGCTCTTGTTTAAAGTCACACTTCAGTCATCTTTTTTCTATTTTAAAAGTGTTCCCAGTGGTCTTTTAATTATGATTACGTTGTTTTTAGCCAAAAAAAAAGCATTTTTGTTTTGTAGGGCATAGTTTCTGCAGAGCAGCTGCAGAGTTGTGGGCAGGACCGTTGGGGCAGAGCAATCCTGCCCCCCCGACTCCAGCTTGGACAAGGAAAACGACGACATACGTGGATCTCGTCATTAACATGTGGATGCGTCAGAATGAAGTGGAGCAGGGAGCTTGTGGCCCGTCCAGCACATTTTCTACATAACAAATAAGCTTTTTTCAAACTGCATTTTTTCACCTACTCCTGATCCACTTCAAATAGAATGAGTAAAATACCCCAAAGTGCTTGTTTAAACTCAATTTTCTTAAATATGTCCTCAGATATATCTGAAAAATGCCACAAGAACATGTTCAAAATTTTTCATCAGAGAGCATCTGAACTTATGATTCTTAATTTTAAATTTTAATTTTAGAATCATGTAAACTCAAGCTTGGTCATTACTTTTTCTCACATTTGCCTGCTGTTTGATAAAACTACATTTTAACTACAATGTCAACATGTCAACACAAGTACTGATGTTAGCAGTGATGTTCTGTCAATGTTGCAGTCTGGCACAGCTGAGAGTTTTCTTTACTGAGATTTAAGAAAACAAAACAAATCTGAGATTATTTAAAATGACAATTGACAGGTTCTATTTACTGCTCAAGTCAGCATTATATAATTGCATATTAAAGTCTCATGCACATTCAGAGCAACAGAATGACTAATTTTTACACCAGTTGTTTAAATAAAGAATGCTTAAAATAGGATTTTTAGACTGGATTTGTTTTTCTTTTTGCGGATTTTGTGTTTTATTTTCTAAAGGCCCACTGTGAGGAACATGTTTTTTGTGTGTGTTTTTTTAATATGTTCCTGTGGCATTTCCTCATGATGGCGGACATATGAAGAAAATTAAGCTTAAAATTGCACTTCTGTTTCTTTTTTTCAAATTGTTGTAAAACAGGAGCAGACATAAAAATGCCATCTGAGCTGGCATTTAGCTCCAAACTGTATGACTGGGTAGCTCCAATATTGCTCGCCATTTTTGTTGCACCAGATGTGTTAGGTTGGGGTTGTGAGTTAGCGGGAGAGTGTATAAACAGATGGATGATGGGGAAGGAGGCAGGCTTCTTCCGCACCAACAGTCCTGCCCACAACTCAGGGAAATTTCTGATGAACCTCTGCTGAAACTATGTCCTAGAAAACAACGCACTTGTTTTAATTTAGTCTAAAGCAGCATAATCATAATTAAAATACCACTGGGAATGCTATTACAATAGATCAAAAGATGGTTGGAGTGCGACTTTAATACCGAACTGCTAAATGAACCATTTAAATCAGTGTGAAAAGTACGGAAACATTTCTTAACATTAGCTTGTATAAACTTTGCTTGACATTAACATGCAAACAAATGTTGTACACAGGCCCAGTATTTAGCACAGTATTACTCATGCACACCAGCACTCCCTCTCTCTGTATTCCTCACAGTTTTTCTCCTCTGTGTTGTGTCCTCTCCCTCTCTCTGAAACACTCACACATACTCACGCTCTGCTCAGCTCTAAAGGATCACTAGCTTATAAGCTGGCTGCAGTCAGCAGTCAGTCTCTGTGTGTAGAAGGGAAGGAGCGAACGATTAAGTGCTTAGACTGGATGCATCAAAAACACGGTGAAACCTTTCAGTGTTTCGTCATACTGGACCATTTTTTTTTCTTTCCTCTAACCTTTTACTACAACTTTTGGCTAAAATGGATTGAATTCTGATTTCTGCGCAGTCAAACTCTTGGAGGGAATTATTGTACTGGATTCTGTGGAGTTCTTCTGTATGCAAGGCAGACTGGGACTGGGATGGAATTCCCTGCTTCTTTGCATCCTGCCCTCCCTCCTCCTGCTTTCTTTCATCCTGCCCTCATCTTCTTCCTTGCACTTTCACAGCAGACATCCAGTGCAGAGCAGGCAAAGACAGCAGCTCGCACTGCTTCAGTTTTTCTGGCGGCTCAGTTCAAGAAGAAGAAATAGAGACCAAGATTTTTTTCTTTTGTATTTCACCTCTTCTAATACCTAAGGAGGTGGTGCTGGGAGAGATAACCAACAGTGCTTTTTCTCACCACACCATTAAAGCGGACTTTGGACTTTATTTTAAGCAGATTTATGACTAACTGACATAGAGGAGCAAAACCTCACTTATTTGATACCTTTCGACTGCCTCCTCCGCTAATACATACGCCTGCCGGTGGAGTTTGAGGTGGTGAAGCCGGGGTAGGCATGGCCCAACAGGGAGGCATGGGGGTGACCCACCAGGACACCCTGGCAGTGCCACCCATGCCCAAACACTCCGGCCTGAATGAAGACCTGGTGAAGATCCTGAGGGAGAACCTGCTGCAGCCAGAGAGACCGCGAGGACACAGGCGGTCTCCTTCCTCCATTTCCCCCCGCCTCTCTCCTCGCAACTCGCCACGACTGCTTCGCCGCATGTTGCTCAACAACAACATCCACAAGCAGAGGCGCTTCACTGTTGCACACACATGGTGAGGCTTGACTTTTCTGATGTTCACTGTGCTCCCTGCATATATCGGCTAATAAAATGTGTGTTTGCTTTAAGTCTTGTGGCCTTAACTGCACCTGTGGCAAACTTTCAAGGTCAGAACTTGTTTGTTCAGCACTGTGTGCAAAGGAGGGGCAATCTATAAGCCGTTTGAGAAATTAAACTTTATTTGCAGTTAAACATAAATAAATGCTTTCCCCTTACAGAAATGACTGGAGTGTGTGTCAGCAAATCTAATGTGAAGGTTTTTTGTGTGAGATCTCCTAGGAAACCCTCTGCTCACCTTTAGATAATGAGTTTCTGTCTTGATCATCCTCGTTGCAGTTTGATTTCTATTCCACAGTCTCAGCCCCTCCCCGTCCTTTTTGTCTATTACCTGTTCTTATATGAGCCTCTTATTTTTTTATCTCTGGACTCCTTTCTTATATTTTCTTTACTTTTGTCTCTCATCTGTCACTGCTTTATGCCTCTCTGTTCACCTGACTGCATTTTTAGATCATTAAATAGTTTTGTGATTCTGTCTATCTACCAGCTTCAGCTGCATGTGCCCATATCTTATCCTTTTCCCTTTGACTGATAGCTTTTCCCCTCTAAACCTTTCTCCTCATTCTTCCCTCTGACCAAATGAATGTCTTCCTTCTTCTCATTTTGGTACCCCCACTGCTTGCTATTTTTGTCTCCGTCTCCTTTTTCCTTCAATCCATCTTTCCTTCTCTCTTTATTGCCCCTCACCAGCTTTCTCTTATTCTGGTGTTCCACTTCTCCTTCTTCTTATCCCATTCTTAAGAACACCCTCTTGTTGACATCTACCCCAGGATAAATTCAAAAATGTTGGCTCAATTTTAAAATTCTGGCTTATTTCAACTAAACCAAAAACAAGCTCAAAAAACAAATTTATCACATGTTGATTATACTAATTATCAATAGCACCAACAATACCTCCCTTCTTCACCATCCTGCACCAAGTCTTGCGCTTACGTCAGTTGATGTGCTCCCCAGTGTCCATTGGACTTTGTATAACCACAGCTGCACATTAGACAGGCTTCATCACTTAACATCTTTCACAAGATCAACGTTTCTATGGTCTTTGACGACATGCATAATGTGGTTTGTTTCATTATCACTTCTATTTTTTTTTATTTTATTTACGTGATTGTTTGCAACGGAGATGCTCAGAACCCTATGACATTTTATGACTTGTATTTATTGCATCAAGTTTTGCATCCATGCATCTGAAGCTTGCAACTTATTTCCCAAGGTTTTAAAAAGATATATAAATGAATAATGATGTTTCCGATGGTAAATGTCAGAGGATGATTGTAATCATTATTTGGCGCAGAAACATATTCACGAGGCTTACAATTCGATGAGCACAATATCCTCACAGCATCAATAAATCTCTTAGAACAATATTGCTGTTTTTGAAAACAATATTAAGAGACAAAAATAGATTAACAGTTTGACTGGGCCTGTTTTTATAAATCATTCAAAGTCTCTGGAGAATGTAGCATAATCTATGATCTTCAGTTCCTCACACAGAGCTGCACTGGGGGAAAAATCTTTTATAGATAGTTGATATAACCACATGGGTAAGAAATTGCATTTGGAAATCTTTACCAGGCGCTTGATATAGAGTTGCTTTCTAAAAATTCATGTTTGCTTTGTCTAGAGGTGATGCTGGGTTCTTCAGGCTTTGAAGCTTTAGAGGATGGAAACGACAGTTGACACTTGTGCTGTGGTTAGATTTAGGCTATGTGCTCTGAACGAAAAAATAACTGACCAGAATGTGATCAGCAAAAATAAATCTAGAGCCTGTGTGTGTTTGAGTTTGTTTCATTGCCCTCGGCAAATGTAGCATAGTCCCTGGGGATGGCAGCATCCATGCAGAAAAGTGCATTGAGATTTTAGAGGACCATATGCTGCTGTCAAGACAACATTATTCCAGGGGGTCTTCATGCATTTTTCAACAAGAAAAAAAGTCCAGGGTCTAGGCCACATTCAGCACACATTACAAAGACACCCTGCTAAAGGAGCTGACTGCAACTTTTATCTGTCCCTGTGGAAAATAGTGGGTACAGTTTGAAACCATAATGATCCTGGTATCCCTGCATTTCTTCACACATTAGTATTTGAAACTAGAACAGAAACTGAAATTAATCTACATCAATGTTCTTATACTTACCATATTTGCCACGCTGTAGGCAACACCAGATTATTAGGTGCTTCACGAATGAGCTATTTTCAAACTTATGTCAAATAGAAGGCACAACGAACTATAAGGTGTATTAAGCAAGACAAAAAAAAAGCCAGAGATAAGTCAGTCACTCAGACTTTAAGTGTATTCATAGTAATTCTAGAACTTGTTTGTGATGTGCTACACGGTAGCCATGTTAGAAGCATTAACCGCGTTAGCGCAGTCACAATACTTGTAAGTCCCAACGATGTTTATGACACGTAAAAAAATCAGACTGAAACTGCTTAAACAAATGTTATTGTGACTATGCTAACTCTCAACATTGTTAGTAACATAAAACAACACAGTCCGACACAGCGACACGTTAGCCACGTTAGTGTATTCGCAAACCCAAACTTGTTTGCAACTCGTAAACAAAAAAAAAAATGAACTGAAATTTTGGCAGAGTGCAGTGTACCTGTCAAAATTGCTTCGACATCAGCAATCACAACCAGAAATAATCTATATACAGTGTTACACTGTACAAAGCACTCTGGATTATAAGGCACACTTTTGTTTTAAAAAAATTAAATTAAATTAAGGCTTTTAAGTGCGCCTTATAGCGTGGAAAATGCAGAAATACAAAGGCAGTTGATACATTGATGAAATTACAAAATACTAAGCACTTTAAAGGTTAAATAAGACACTGAGAATATAAAATGCATTTTTGTAAACTTTGCCAACATCTTATGTTCTAGCTTTGGGCCCACAGCTAATCACACTTTAATTGTCATTTTGAGAAAAATAACCTCTATTATTATGTAATTGTAAGAACTGTAAACAGTCGAGATATCTACTAAATATTGACATATTTTTTTGAACAAAAATAATTTTAGCATAACTAATGATTTAACCTACACAAATTTAATAGAAAAATATGATCATATCTCAGGGTCTTTTTTTTGACAAAGCACTATCAACACCATTTAAGGTTTTTGTTATTACCAAATTTAATGAAAAGAGCAACAAACTCCATGTGCCAATGTGCTAATATAATGATCTACCATGGCAGTAGAATGCTTCACCTGCTCAAATGACAATTCACTAATTGATTGAGAGAGGCAAGAGTGGGTCATGTCAGAACAGCAGCTTTTAGCACCACACAGCTATTTTCCTCCAAAAAAAAATGCTAAATCTTACTCTTTTGTGGCAAATATTTGTTTTGGTTTCCCATCATAAAAAATTCTTCAGTCATTCTAGAGCAGAAGTGTTTGCAGTAGATTTAAGATAAGGACTGCTTTTTTAGAAAATCTTTAAATGACATACAAGTGGCATGAGAGCACAGGGACAACAGGAAAACACTAATGTCCACTTCATCTGTGTGTAACTTAAGGGTCACACAGCCCCTTGTTGTCTCCCAAAGTGGCAGACAGACAGAGATAGTGTGTGTGGGAGGTTATAGGAGGAAAATAATTGTCTGTACATGTGTGAGCCAGGGAACAGGAGACAAACAATTTGTTTGTATGAGCAAGCCACCACAAAGTGGCAGTGAGCAGTGTGGAGGTTGACAACTGCAGTGTAATTTACTCCAATCATCTCCTCATTGTTTTACAGCTGCAGGGAACCACAGCACCGCTGTGGTGTAAATCCGGTGACATCCGCGGTCCTCAGTAGCTCCAGTCTACATTTCATTAACAAGAAAATGCTTCTCCATGGACCAATTGGCCTGATTTGTGTTGTGGTGCTGCTCCAACTACCACTGAAAACCATTCAAAACTAATCATTTTACAACTATTTTTACACCTTCTGTTGTTTTTTTTTAAACAGGTGTTTTTAGAGCTAATTATTTTCCCTTTACAACAATGTAGATCTCAAGTTTTTATGGGCACATTTATTTATTTGTAATTGTATGACAAAAAATAATGACTCCTAGAAGTTTTACTTGTGCAAATAAATGAATATACTAATGTATTCAAAAAGAGCCATCCAATAATTTAAATAACTTAGAGGAGCTTAGCTATGATGCAGGCCTATGCTAGAGACCAATGAGCCAGACAGCTTTTGGTTGCAAACTCCCTGAAATAAAAATGTAATTTCTACCACACTTAACAGGTTGGCTCCTTAGTTTTAATAAAGAAGTGACTTTCTGTTTTTATTAAGTGCCTTTAGCCTTATAAACTCAAACATGACCCTGTCATTTTCTTTAATGTCTCCCTCCAACTATGTTTTTATCCATTTTAAAAGGATTCCCAATGGCCTTTGATTATGATTATGCCGTTTTAAGCCAAAATCAAAACCCTGTGCTGTTTTTTAAGATATATTTTTTTGCAGAACAGCAGTTCATCAGAAATCCACCTCTGTGTTGTGGGTAGGACTGCTGGAAGTAACATTCTATCATTACTTCATTTACAGTCTTTCCTACAAGCTTACAGCTCGTATAGCTAACAATTGCATAGCAAAAATAAAACAAACGGCGAGCAATTCCGGAACTATTCAGCCATTCAAATTTGAGCCAGATAGCAGCTCAGAGAAGGATAAAGAAGACGTGGATTGGATGGATTCATCTGAATTGGAACGAGGCAAAGAGACTTTGGCCTGCCTGTTGCAGTTGCTGCGTCCTAAATCTGAGCTTGTTTAAACAGCAGGTTTTTATCTGCTCCTGATCCATCTTGATTTGAATAAAGAAATACTCTAATAAATTATTTTACATATGTATCATGACAAAAATGCTCCAAGAAGATGTGAAAAACACCAAAACCACGATTTTCATTGGAGTAGGTCTTTAATGAACACTTTGGAACCAATGAACGCCCCTAGCCGTTTTGCCAAGCCGCTGTGAGATAAGCGTGAAATGAATGAAAATGTCTATATGTTTATTTTACTTATTTTAATACACTGTGATTGAGATGTTATTGAATTAAACAGATAATATGGCAAATATTTGTAATTTATGGACAAAAGCGATCTTTTATTTTAATGAATAAGGCAGAAGATGAACGTCGCTCAGGTGGCTGCAGCGTGCAGCGAAGGACTCGCAGTGTGGGGAGGAGCAGAGCTGTCTGCTAGTAGAAATCCAATAACAAGAAAACTGATCATTATTTTATTTTGGAATGGGGATCAGCATGGATTTTCTAGAAAAACGAACAGTGTTGTCTATAAATTGCGGAAACTTTACAGTCTCCTGTTGCTGTTGTGGGAGAGGAGCTGTTCACCCCAAATAAAGGAGGAGTCAGACATGCAGATTCCAGCTGAGGAGAACACCGGAATTCCAGCTAGATCAAACTATAGCTTAATCCAAAATAATGTTTTCCTTTATTCGTTTCCTCTGAAACAACGACTATTTATGAAAAATAAATAAATGAATAAAAAGCTGCAAAATAAATGGAATTCCAGGAAAAATTTCAATTGGACAGCAGTGCACCCAGAAGACAAATGTCTGCCTGTATGACAACATAAGAAAGGTCACAGCATGGAGGTGTGAGGCCTGTGATGTGCCTCTATGTGCCCACACCACACAGAATCTTTGTGGTGCAAAAAAATCTGAATTTCACCTGGACTTTTTACTTGTATTTTGATTCAAAAACATGGCAAGTAGTTTGTTGGAAACCATTGTTCTTTTTGTTTTTTTAGGAAATGACACCGACCACTTTCATTCTATGTTGTTAAAACGATTTGTAGAACATTGCACAACAAAATTAATCACTTTTTTCCAGACAGAATTTTCAGTTTTTGCATGATTTTTGTCTCGAGTGTGTGAATATAACATAGAATATTATATTGACTATAGAGAGAGAGAGAGAGAGAGAGAGAATATAATTAGTTCCACATAGGTGAGTTTGTGCTGATTAAAATGAAACCAGCTAAGCAAGCTAGTCTTTCAAATTGAAAATACAGTTGTAAATTTAAAAGTAGACAAAAACAGGGTTTTAGGCCCTAGGTTCCAAAGGGTTAAACTTCTTATCTATTAAAAATACACAATTTGTAAGCACTGTGAATACACAAATCCCAAATATACTACAATCATTAGTCTTAACCATTTTTTATTTCCACATAATCCTACATTATGCTGGAAGGGATGCTTACTCGTTGAACCTTGGGGTGAGATCTTACATCTTCAACTTCAGTGTGACATCAAGACCCACTGGGAGCGTATTAGATTTGTAACTTTGGTCATGCTGCTTGTCAAATGTGTTCATATTAAGAATATGACAGTTTGAGGATGCATCAAAATGTGAAATAATCAACAATAATACTCTTTGTTGTTCTTAACGGTTTCATGCTTAAGCCTAAATTTAATCAGTCTCCATCATTTGAGAGCAAATTACTGATTGAACTGCACCTTCTTAGCTTTTTAATGTACTTTCATTGCTGTTCCTGGATTAACTTGAGTTGAGTTTGAGTCAGCTCTGTGTTTTATTTTCAAAATCAATTAGATTCACTGAGAAATTCACAGGCTGACTTCCTGTCAACACAATTAGCTTTTTACAGATTTTTAAGACCCACCATGAACACCAAAAAAGAAAAAAAAGCTGCCCATCTCCAAGGCTGCTTTTGGGACTGCTCCGAAATGAGCCGTAGCACTTTTGGTGGGACCACGCTGTCTGCTCGAATGGCTGCTAATAACAACTACTGTCACAGGGCAGCTGGACTTTAGCTCAGCCTCATAGAAACAAGCGGTTAAAAGTAATTGCTGTAAACAAAAGTGTGACAACACGGTTGTAGGGTGCTTTTGTGTCATGTCCCTGTGGTTTTTCCAAACACAGCACATATGCTTCCTCAGGAAATTGTGTCAGACTCTGGGAAAAAGAAGGCTTAAAAGATGTGTTAAGAACATTTTTCCATAGGAGCTGACTTTCATATTGGGAAAATCATTTTAGCCAAGGATAAAATGGTCAAAAAAAGTTGTAAAAGTTTCTAATACTGTATGTCCAAAGGCTCATAGTTTGTGAAATAACCCTTTAAGTTTATTTATTTTTACCAATGTACTGCCCTTCATTGACTTGGAAGAATTGCTGGAAATGTCCTTCCCCATTATTGAGCAAGCTCAAGTTTTTATGGAAACACCAAATACCATGCTAATGTCAAACAATGTTCTCCACTTGCAGATAGTTGTTAGTCAAAAATCTGTTGACAAGCTCTCCAAAATACCTCTATTGTGTTTTTAACTTTCCTCCTCACTGACCCAGGGATATTTTTAACGCAGTTGCACAACAGCAGCTGAGGCTGCATTGCAACAGTCTCTGTTTATGTAAGAGTCGAGTGGGGTTTCAACAAGGGGGGAACAGGTGGCGGTTACAGGTAATGCAGACACCAGCCCATCTCTGGATAAGTGTTCCAAATGTAGAGGTTTGGAGCATATGGTTTGAGGTACACAAATGGATGATAGATGAAGGATTGAGTGATGGTTGGATAGACAAAGAAAATGTGATGATGCTAATCTAGGCAAAACACGACTCTTCTTGCTTGGTTATATCATCTCTTATTGTGCTGGATGTCTGCTTTGTCTGTCAGTTTTCTCATTTTCATTCTTAAGGCAAATATAAAGCATTTTCTTGTGAATTTTAGTCAGTGTTTCATTTATCTTGACAAAGTATAAATGACCATCATTATATGCTGTATAATTAGTTGAGCAGGCAAAGCTAATTTTCTTAAGATTATTATTGTCACATATTCCAAAGTGCCACCACACGGTTACTTATTGCAAGTTTTTTAACAAATTTGGTAGGTGGCTGCGCTGCGGCGTTTGCAGTCGGGAGGCGCCTGTCATATTTTCACACGCAGCGCAGTAGGTTTTTAAAAAAAGTTAACATTTTTCAGTGATTTTTCTCTAAAAGTTGACATCAGTCAGCGACCACCCAAGCTCAATTTGAGGTTGTGCAGTGACAGTCCAGGAACAGGCGGGGATGACTGCTTTACGAAATCTAGCGACGGCTAGGTGGCCACATGGCAGATGACCAGCCGGCAACAGCTCTGACTGGACGAAGTGTAAATTTCTCCAGATGGCAGCCATCCAAATCAAGCGCCATCGTCTGCCAGTCGGTAGCTCAGTGGTATATAAAAAGTGGGCCATTCTGCAAGCCTGACGGCCTGCCATCTACAATTATGAGGTGGTGGCATGAAATCTGGAAGATTCTGCCGGTGCCTCCAAATGCCCTGCAGCAGTCTTCTCTTTGAGCCAGTTGGACAAGACAATCAGTTCTTTGAACATTTTCATTAATGCAAATTAAAAATTAACAGGATTAGAGATGTTGTAACTTTTCTTGGCTTTAAAGTGGGATCAGTGGGATCGTCTTTAACAAATGATGCCTCTTCTATCAGTGACATTTTAGCTCCTTTTACCTGTGTATTCACATGAAAGAGGACACTGTGTATCGTGTCAATATTAATTCCTGTATTTGAAGCTTCTAATTTCTTGTTTTGGATCATGTGATTTTGTGCTGCAAGTTATTAGCCTTTGTTCATTTGGAATGGTGTTGGATTGCAGTATTTATCTCACTGTGTGGCTAGCGCAATTCTCCAGGTTTTACAAGTCCAAGTTCTGCTTTCCAACTAGGAAAATGGAGGGCCTGTGATTTGCATACATATGAGCTTCTAGGCAGAGCTGCTGCTGCTGCTGCTGTACTTCACTCTGACACATCAGCACAGTGCAGGCTTCTCATTTGTAAAGACTGATGGATTTGTATTAATCGGTGAAACGTACAAGACTCTTCTGTTACACACATATTTATAAAATGTGCTCACTCTGTGATATAAATCTTCACTTTTAGAGATAAAGACACAAAGTATGACTTTGTAATAAAACTTAGAACTTGGTAAAACTTGGTGGAAATGAGTAAAAAGCCATTTTGTATATTTATGGGAGAGTGAAGAATGAAGAACGGCACATGAGGTGCCTTTGAAGGGTTAATATTTTAATCTCAACAAAAGTCACATTTACTTATAAAATCTTACAGTCGAATCATAATTAATATTAAGCTGCACAATTGATAAGTTGATTTGAAAATTACAAATTGTGAAAAGCTTATTGTTCTTTTACTAATGAAACACTGTAAAACTCCCTTAGTGTTGCCACACTAAATCCAAAAAAAAAAATAATAGAGGAAAATACACAATATGTTTATAATGTAGTATTGAAATAATTTTTAATAAAAATACAGTTTAATTGGTTTGCCAATGTCTATAGTGTGCTAATCTACTTTGATAAACAGAATTAGACCCCAATTTTGAAGGACTTTAAAAACTAAGAGTTCTGCTGCAGTGCAGTTACTATGCAGTTCATTCTAGACAGTGATCTGCTGCCTGTTGGCAGACCTGTGCAGCTGTACAGTCAATAGAAGATTTTATTAGTAATAACCTCTGACATTTTCAACAAATTGTTTATTAGGATAAAAAAAATTGAATATTTTACATTTAAAACAATCCACTTCTGTTTAATGTAGGGAAACTAATATGCAGTAATTTGGAAATGATTTCCTAAAATGGATTTTGGTGCAGCCTCAAACTTCATTAACAGTTTGTACAAAAACTTGCAAATTTAGCACAGGTCTCCTGAAACGTTGGAAATGGTCCCATCAAGTCGTTTAAACCCTGTTTCCACTGAGCGGTAGAGTATGGTATGGTACGGTCCGGTACAGTTCAGAACAAACCAGGCAATTCAGGTTTCAATTCAGCATTTCCAATCAAAGTTGGACCCTCACGGCGCATGTATGGTGGAGCTAACAACAACAACAACAATGCTGGTCATCCAGCTGCACGTTTTTGTCTTTTGGTATATACAAAGCATTTAATGTTGTTAGAGAGAAGATTGAAGGCAGCGATGAGGAATACAGCCACTTACTTGGCGCTTTCTTTTGTTCTAATGACCTTGCGCCAATCAACAGGTTTCAACAATAGCTCCACCCTAACCGGTCCGTTCCACTTTTCTATGAACCTACAACCAATGGGGTTCCAAAAATGGTACAGTTTTGTCTGACTCAATAGGTCAATTTTATAAAGGAATAACAAAAAAATACTGGGCTGTACCGTACCATACTGCTCAGTGGAAATGAGGCATTAGAGGTAACCAGAAACAGCTGGTAGTCAAAGGAAAGTTAACCTCTCAAACTCTTCTCTTAGAAGCTGCATGGAAAAAAATCACAGTATTGTGTCTGCTTTGTTTTTAAGGTTTAAAAACTATAAATAGGGGTGTAACGATTCATTTTAACAACCATTTGATCCTATTAACTGACCTAAAATCAATCCAGGACATCTTTAGCCAAAAATTCAACCAGTGTGACTCAAAGATAAATACCTGGGTACTGAACAACGCAGGTGAAGTTTTCCAAATTCCTTGTATTTTCTTGCAAGATAATCAAGTGTCAAGTGATAATCACCCCAAATATGAAATCATAGTTTGTATTTCTTTGTGCCTAGGGCGCAGCGTTTGAGTTTTATGCTACTAAAATCAGGATGTCTGATGATGTCAGACAAGCTTCTACACTGAAAATGTTCATACCCAGGGTAAAAAATTGCCTTTCTTTGTAGCTCAGTGTATTACAGCTGAAAATCTTTTGTCAACACACTCTATTTTTTCCCTCTTGTTTCAAATGGATTTTGATTCATTTGTATCAGGATTTAACTGTTTGCGTTTTAATTCATGCTTTGTTTGTTTGTCTTTTTTTTCTGTAAAGCACTTTGCTTTATGTGATAGGAGAAAAAATTACAATCTACCATTAACTGTATTGATTCACATTGTTCTGTTGGAGTCCATACAAATGCTGGTCAAGTATGTGGGTAAAACTAGTGTTCAGCAACTCAGTTATTAGTTGAATAAATGTTTTAAAGTTGGGGATAAGTATCTAGGAGATTGTGATCTGCATCAGCCAACTATCATGTGGGAGTAAGTCTAATGGATATTGTGTTTTCTGTGAACATTTAATGAACAGTGCAGACACATGGGCCTAAAACACCTTTTTCTCCTTCTGATTTGGAAATTGCTTTTAGCGATCGTTTCAGCGCGTTAACTTTTTCATATTGTGATGAGTTAGCGCAGGGCCATTTCTATGAGTTTCTATGCCCCCTTCCATTAAATGTCACATGCTATTAAACTAAACACCGGCGGTTCATCTCTACTAAATGTAAAGGTGGTACAACTCTGATACTTTTTCCTGTTAAAAAACACATAGCTACCCAGTTTGAAGTGTAGAATTTCCTTTTTTTTCCAAGTACTGTTAAAGCAGTTCACTTTTGAAGGTCTAAATTAAAGGTTTTTTTGTGCATAAATTTGCATCCGACAGGTCCAAACACTTGAAGGTGTGCTTTAAACAGTGAATCCCGCACTAGCACATTTAATTAAATGAGCAGAATGAATCTGCACTAAAGAGGCCACAGCTGTGGTGCCTAATCAAAGGCCTTTTGATATGTTGATACCTCTTTGAAAGGTTCTGCCTTGTATTCTTGTATGTAGTACTGAACTGTTAAAAACTTCCATTTTATTTTGATTAAATCACCTTCTTATCTACACATAATGTAGGATTTTGCTTGTTGTTGTACAGAGGTTTTTGTTGGATTTCACCGGATATGGCTGCAGATTTTAGCACCAAATCTTTTGACCTAATTATTAAAGGAAAATTAACTTAACTTATTAAAGGGACCAAAAGGAGTGAAAAGAAGCAGCTTTGTGACTCAAAGTTGTTAATAGTCAGGATTATAAGCATGCTTTATTTTAGAAAACAACTGTGGCAGCCACTATGATGATAGAGGGCCACGGGTTCTGTTTCTGTCCTCTTGACTCACTTCAAAAGGTCCCCTGGTAGTGGTCTAAAGCTTTCATTAGCCTTTTCTGAGAGAGCCTAATTAGCCCGAGATGATGTCTTTTAAGAATACAGGGCTGTGAAAAACTCATCGTTTGCATTTTATTTCAGTTGGCAGACGTGGTAGAAATGCATGCTTTTTTTTTTATATATAAAAAAAGAAGTTCGCTCTAGATTATTATCAATTTACACATAAAGAAAATGTGTAAACCTGCTTTCTTTTTCTGTTAGTTTCAAATCTTGAACAATTCATACTCCGATGTGGTAAAAGTGTATTTTCTAAAATCTGTGCGGAAGATTAAAAAACAGCCCTGGTGTTACTTGCAGCTTTTCACTTTTTAAACTGTAGTTTGTGTCACCAGGAAAATTGTGAAAAACAGACTCATTCTCACTGCAGCTCCTTCACTCATGTTTTTCCGCAGTCAGCTGCTGACTCAGTTGTTATTATGGAAACAACTCCTATCACATTTTCAGAACGTCTTTTCAGACACGATCTCATGTCATTCAAAGCTATCCTCAGGTCGGGAACTGAACAGCGACATGAAAACTCATAAAGAAGTGCAGAAAAAAAGGCTTCCAGGACTCTTGGTAGTTAAATATGTGGCTACTTCTAATTTTCACACAGAGTGAAAATAAAATCCTTTTACTGTGGTTAAAATTTCCCTCCTTGACATTCAATTTTGTCACCCCCATCCCCATGTTCAGTCCACCTTGTGTTGTCTGTAAATAGGGCCTTTAGCCGAAACACTGTCCATTCCCAGCAATTCTAATGAGGTGCGTTTCCAATTAAGATGCAGCTGCCTCCGATGTTGTGAGAGCCGTCCTGTTATTGATGTCACCCCTTGATCATTTTTCCACAGCTGCTACCAATATCCTGCTCTTTATGAGAGTCTGTTTTCATCTTTTATGTGCCAGCATTTGTATGCATTGTGTGTGCAAATATAGTCTGTGCAAATACATCTAAGCTGATTTATTTGAGCTTTTGTGTACATGTAATATATAAATAGATATGTATATTTGTATGAATATGTGTTCTCTTGTCTTTGTGTGTCCTTTCATTATTTATTTTTTATTTTTTACAGCTACATGCTTTCCTGTTTGTGTCAGTACCAATTCTAATTACTAATCTCGTGCTGTCTGTCTGACCACTGGGCCTGTCTCCTTTCATTGTATTGATTTAGAAGCGCTGTACGCAGAAATGAAAGATGAAAAATGAACAGTGTTCCCCGAGAATGCGGTAATTGGTTTGCACCTACTTCTTCATTGTTCTCTGAAGGCAATGGGTGAGAAAGATGGAAGAGATTTTCAGGGGGTGGTATGGAACCAACATGAGCCCGCACTCTGCGCAAAAAAGGGACTTTCACCATGATTGGGATGATAGATACAGAGTTAATTCCACTTGGTGATTTATTGGAATTTGATTGCAGAAGTGACATTTAAAAATGACTGATTTTTAAGAGCTTTCATTCAGAAAGTTGTTTGTCGTCTGTTAAAGCAGCTTTTTGCCTTAATCACGACTGTCCTTACAAGTGGGTATGGGCTGTCTGCAGGCCAAAAATGGGCAAACCTGTACGGTGTACACAGATGGCCCACTTGAAAGTCTAAGATTGTAGACCACTTGGTAAGCCCATTGAACAAAAATGTTCATTTCCTTTTTTTTTTTTTTTTTATCGTCATGCTGCAGGCGACAGGTCACAGAGAACACTTCAACAATACGCAAGGGTAAGTAAGGGTGAAGTACGCAGAGAGGCGCACAGCCTGGCTGTTGGAAATGAGGAAATTAGACAATCAGAGTGTAGCTTGTCTGGGTGTTCTATGGGCACTTAGGCATCACGCGCACACCCAATGTCTGCAGCATTTGCACATGGTCAGTAAGGGGCCACTATGCACACTTCACCACTGACTAGAATGTGGTGTTAGAGCACCGCACTACAGCATCACCCAGATGTCATGCGCTCGTGTAACTTACACTATCCTTACAAATGCAGGACAAACCGTTGGTTCCTTTAAAATGCCACTGCTCCTGTCTATGACCTTCTACATGCATATGGGTAAAGCCTTAAAGAGGTTCTTTTTTTTACCAAGGCCATTCTTATTTTGAACTAAAGCGCTCCCGCTCTTTGGTCTCCCTACAAAAATTGATGAATTTAAAAAAAAAAAGTTTTCATTTTTTTAAACACAACTAACCCAACAAAATCTGATATCGGTGGACGATAAAGAGACTCACATCTTAGCAGCATTATTTTCCTGTGCTTATCATATGCTTGATTGATAACTTTGTCTGTTAGGCAAAAAGATAAAGTGTTTAACAGATGGTTGATAAGGTTGTCAAAACTACTCTTAACACTGTAGACTAGTTTTATCTCAAGTTTAAACATTAATAGCACTTTGGTGAAGATAGTATTAAAGAATTGGTTGAGTGAAAGAGTTTTTGAATAACCGAAGTACAGCTACATTCTTGGTGTTGTGGTGTCAAAAACAGTAGAATAGGAGTAGCAAAGCTACTAGGTTTTTGGGGGATTTTTATCATACCGTGTCAATCTGCTGGTGTTTATTGGTGTTATTTAAAAATTGCGCTTCAATCTTTGTATTACTTTTCTGAAAACAGAAGATGCTTTAAAAATGGATTCTTGTCCAGCCCCTCGCTGGCTAATCAGTAATGACATAATTGAAATGTACATAATTCAACAAGCCACCAGTGTTGTTAGTTTTGGATGAGACCATGTCTTGCTTGTGGCTGTGTCTTTGTTGTTATTGAATGGGCTTCTTTGCTCACATGTTGAAGGGAAGAAAATGTGATATTATCTGTTGAAAAATATGCCTGAAAATATGACATCAAGCGGCTTTGGATTTTCAAAAGATGGTTTGACAGATAAGGCACAGGCAATCTGTGCACATAGCTTTCGTTGGTGGTTGTTGATTTTTTTTCTATTCTGTGTGGTTGAAACCCTTTTATGTCGTCTTCAAATGATTTTATTGTTGGTATTATTGCCTATTTGGATAACAAAAAAGGGAAAACAACATTTGTCCAACTCCCTGGAGACAGAAACCAGGCCTTTTGGATCATTCTTTTTCATTAAAAGAAATTGTTTTGCATTTTCGGGCGGTCATTTTTGCTCCTCAACGACACAGTCTAAAACTGTATAATCCTAATCAGAATTTCTAATATTTAAAGTCCCACTCAAACAATATTTTTTTCTATTGTAAAATCATTTCAAGTGGTCTTTTAGTTATGATTATACAGATTTTAACCAAAAACAAAAAGCCTGTCATTTTTTAAGACATATTTTCTGCAACGCAGCAAGAGCTAATTTGAAATTTTCCTCTGGGTTGTGAATTAACCTGTTGGTGTGGAAGTTAGCCCTGCTAATTTCCCTTTAGCCCCTTTGTTTACACTCCTTCCCACTAGCTTATAGCACCTCACAACCCCAAGCTAACATTATGTAGCCAGGAGCACTCTTCCTGCGTATAGGTAGGTGCAGCGTTGGCTAAAATTCTCTGGGTTGTGTTCAAGTTGAAAAATGAGTCTCACACACAGCTTGCCATTCTGTAGGAAAACACAAATGCAGCACAAAACTGTTACTTCTGGACTCACTTCCACACAAGAAAGGCAGGGAAAAAGCATAACAGTCACATGTGAGACAATGCATGCCTACTCGAGTCCTTCTGCTAACACAAGCATGTTTCCGAGTGCTGCATTTTACTTAAAAACATATTTCACAGGATTACCAAAAATAAAAATGGTGTGATAAACACTTTAACACTTTGAAGCCTGCTGCTTACTTTATTTACCTCCTTTCACAATCCTCATCAAACTAAGGAGAATGCCTGGATGACTGGTAGCAGCGCAACCATCAAAATAAGTCTCCACCCAGAGTTCTCATATAAACAACAAAATAAAAAAATGACAAGTTTAACGCAAGTTTAATTGCCGTATTTCATACTTGTCCTCCATTATGAGAAAAATACAGAACAACAAAAACAACATTTTCATTGCAGTGGATTAGTCTCTACCATGAACATTTCCTGTCTCTGTTTTGGAATCTGTTGCAAGCTTAAAGAGGAAATGGGTTAAATTAAAGGATTAAAAATCTTGCATTTATACTGTTAAAAATAAATATACAAATCAAAAAGAAACTTTTAACAATTTTGTTAGCTATTTTTAGTTGTAAAATTTGTTCTGGTACTTCAGCAATAAAGACCAGTTGTCTGCATGAATTAGTATGTCTTTAATTACTTCACACTCTTTTAAATGTTCCTCAGAGAAGAACTGAGGTTATGAATGTGTCTTAGCGCCAGCTGTCTGATCAGCAAATGTTTAAATATTTTTGGGGGGATGTCTTGACCTGAAGAGGAAGGATAAGCTTGTGCTTAAAGCAGGCGACAGTAGAATGTGCCTCACATGACTTTAACTCTTTTCCAGATATTAGACTTAAAAGCAGTGCAGGTTAGAAGGAGCTGTGGTATGAGAAGTAAATTATCTTTCTGACCTTTTTTTTTTGGTTGCTTAGATTCCAAAGACATTTTGGGTTTGTTTTTCTTTTTGGCCCTAAATTATTTATGAATGAATACATTAAAATTGTTCAGCGTTTTAATTTTGCTCTTTTGCCTATAAAGTTATGGCTCATATTTAACATTTTGTTCTGTTTTTAGAATGTCTCCAACACCAAACATAGAAAGATGTTTGCTAAGACTGCAGTCCTTTTTGGCAATCAGTACTGCAGTCATGCCCACATGCAGTGTAAACAGGGAAGCAGGAAGCACAGGACAACAGTTACATCACACATCCTCCACAATGCACTGTTAACGCACTCACACAAACACACACATAAACAGGCAAAAATTCTACAAAGAAAATTCTTCTAATGGACAGTCATGTAGTAAACAGCATAAAAAGAAAAAGAAGAAGAGCTACCTCCCTCCCTGCTCGTCCAGTGTGAACAAAATATGGAAAAAGCGCATTCAGGAACCCTTGTTTAGCGTGTTCTTCAATGCGTGTCACATGCCAGGTGTGAACATAGCATAAGACACAGCACTTGGAACAGACCAAAAAGAAGACAGAAAACATTAAAGTGGTCAATTAAAATAGACACAACAGCAACTATCCATCCAGACATCATACTTTTTCTCTCTTAAGTTGGTATTAAAAAGTTTCTGTTTAACGTCCTTAAACATGTAAGGACCCTTAGAACTACTTTCAAGCATGAAAAAAAAATGTTAGGCTATAGATTATAACTGTTTTTATCACAGTATGACACAAGTTTGTCCTCTTCAATAGAAAGAAATAGTTATTCTTTTTTTTACCTACTTGAAGCTTTTAGTTGCAGCACAAATTGGTCATTATTTTTTGTTTCAGTCCCAAATACATTTGTACAGTGGTAAACATGTTTTTTGTACTTCTGGGAGTAGCGTAGGATGATGTTTTCTTTTTCCTCATGTGAAGAAAAACGTATGCTTTCATTTTCTGGAGTGTCTGTTATTGCTGGAGGTCATCTATACAGTGGAGCTCCATGATCACATGGTTCTTATCAGAAGTCCGTTGGTCTGTGTGCAGGCGGCCCGGCTTGTGCCGCTCACTTGTTTAATTTCTTACTGCAGTTGCTTGCATTCTAGGTGCAGTATTTATTAGAGGATTATTGCAAATAAGCAAAGCATTAATGGGGCTCATGGGGATGAGGTGGACTATTAGGTACCCAGCAGAGTTAGCAGTTTTGTGGTGGACTATGAAACAAAACAGACACAACTAAAAGCTGCTACTTTAGGCATTGTAGAGTATCTCTTATTCAGTTTTTAAAAAGATCTGTTCTTTTTATAAATATAAAAATGATACAGTTTAAATGTCAAAAACCCAAATTTCGAACATGAATTGTGTATGATCGTTCATTTTTTTTTTGGTAAATCTTGATATGTTTACCATTTTTCAAATTTAAAATGTTTAAGGAAACATTGGGGGAAAAAAGTAGATAAATAAAAACATTGACACATTGAGGTGACAGACCTGCAGAGAGAGAATGAGTGATATTGATTTTTGAAGGCTGTCAGAGGATATTGTCACATCTGGATTTTGTTGATTTTTTTTTTTAACCACTAGCCCCTGAAAAACGTATGCATTGGGTTTCCTTGACAACAGCTGACCTGGAGGTGAACTTTAGAGAGCAACATCACCATTGAGGGAGTGAACTGAGTCCAAGGATGTTGGAAGGCTTTGTTATCAAACCCGCTCTGCATTCTTATGGCTTGTGGAGAGGTGACCTTTCTGTTTTGACATGCGTCTGTCCCTATTTTCTTAGAACGAGTTTTGATTTTGTCACACCACCAATTTTTTAAAAAGCTTTTGTGCTCATGCTTTAAAGTTCCTTACTGCATTAGTTTATTCTTGATTCTTTGTTTGATATGTTTTTTGTTTTTTTTACCCAATGCCCTTCCTGCAGCCTGTGCAGAACCACAATCTGAACATCTTTAACATTTACACTGTACAGCATTAAATATGCAAACATTAGTGTTGTGCTTTGGTTGTACAGGAACCATAAGGCATAAAGCAAACAAAAAAATGTCCAGACCTCACAAGAGATAAAAAAAAAAATTATAGTTTAGGAAAAGCCATAAGGTATTCACCGGGAAAAAAAAAGCAATTCCAATGTATCCCTGGAAAGGCTGAGGAGGCCAGTGATGGAAGACCCACCATAAATCAAACTGAGGATTTTCGCTTACGTCAGCAGGTTGGCCTGCTTTAAGCCATTTTCATAAGCTGCTGACCAGTACGTTTTGCTGTAATTTGGCAAAAGCCTTCCTACCCTGAGGTACCTAATGTGATGCAAGAGAAGAAGGAGGAAAAAAAAAAGCTTAAGTAAAAGTGCAGGTTATTTGTTGAAGGTCTAAGTAATACATTTCTTGTTTTTTTTGGGTTTCATTTTATTTGATGCGAGTTGCCAGCTTTAATTTAAGGTTCGACAATGGGGTTTTCTTGTGCAATGTCAGGGTAGTTGAGATATAAGGGGACCTGCAAAAGTGAAATTAAGTGGAACTAGTGCACTCAGTTAGGGTATAACCCACCTTTTCCTAACTGTGACTTCGATAGGCTCCAGCAATCTGGATGACTGGAAAGATGGTGCATTTATAGACCTTTGCATGGTGGACCCAACCCGACTGTGGCTGGGATAGGCTTCAATAACCCCATGACCCTGAAAGGGATTAAGTGGGTTTAGAGGATGGATGGATGGCAAAAGTAAGTTATGATCATAGAAATCCATCTTTTTACTCTTCATTGACACTAATACTGGAAGTGCCTCTATTTTTGTACATATAAAAGCTTTATTTACTTTATTTACTCTAACTTATTTATACATTTTTGTAACAAATTACAGCTGTGACCTAAGAAGACAAATCCTCTTGATGTCAATTGCTGTTTGTCATTAAAGATTTTTGTAATTTGTCACAATTCATTCATCTTTTGGAAGTTGTTCAAAATGGAAGTAATTGACCAAAGTTGCAGAGATTGGATAAAGTTGCTGTGTCAAGAACAATATGGGAGAATTGGTTGAATTTAGGGGAATTGGTGTGATCGCATCATCCCAGAAACCCTGAGGGACAGCTGTATTAACACACACTTCCAGAATAACTGAAGAATTTAGCAATGAGCTCAAAAGTAAGCTCTTGTGACAAAGTGCTTTTGGAAGACCCCTGCAACTGAAAGCATACTTCTTTTAATTATTTGAATTTAAAGAACTAAACTGGCTAACAGCCAATTATAGTTTAATTTAAGGGGGGGGGGTGTTTGTTAGTTTTTATACAGTTTTCAAAAACATGGCAGATTTCACCACTCTAAGTTTAGATCATGCAAATACTTGAACCTTTGGTGCTTGATTCTTCTTTGGTGAAATTGTCTTGCTGTTGTGACATGGTTTATTTTTTTTATTTTAATTCCCCCTTTCCCATAAACATACACAGATCTGTTCAGAAGTGAGATTGGGTTTGAAAAGGGATACTTCACTTGCAAAACCTAAACGGTGAAAAATGTTGATACATTTTAAAAGCATGCTCCAAATGATTTCAATGTCCAGGAACAGACTGCAGGTAAAGATGCATTTTGAAAGATGCAAGCTGTGAGTACTGTGTGTAAAGTACCCACACATAGTAAGGCTGAATCCGAATTGCACATGCGCACACTCATATATATTTGAAATCATAATTTAAATACACAGATTTACATTACATGCAGATTTGAAAATAATTAAAACAATTATTTTGAATTGATATATTTATTAGGGCTGTCAACATTAACGTGTTTACGTACACGATTAATTGAAAACAGCTAACGCGTTATTATTTATTAACCCAGATTAATTACATGTCAGAAGCGACAGTCTTCCACTTTGCGTCGAGCATTAAACCATTTATACTATGGTCACTTACAAAGGAAATAAATATTCAATCAATTTTTAGGACTTTATTCTTGTTATTTTTTCACAAAAAGTGGACTGATTCATACATGGTGCGGCCCGTTGTCACGGTAACATGAGAATGCGTCACTGGGAAGAGAGACCACGATTAATTTGGCAGAGGGAAGCGATATATATACTGATCGTCACGACAGGTTCAATAAAGCATCAGTTCATAGAGAAAGTTCACCTCTTGCTGTTTTTTTTTTCTCCAGAAGATCAAGCAAAAATTTTATTTTAAAGAAGCCTGCACAGTGATATAGAACATTTGGGCTATGTGACCGGAACTTCTTTTTAAGGTGCGCATCAACACCCAGCAGCCAATCAAATTTCAGTTTCACCCGGACCATTTAAAGTGCAGGAACACAATGTTTGTTTCTTATGTCTGTATATCAGCATCTTTGTTTTCTTGGAGCATTACTGCAGACATAAAAGTCTTTAGAGTTCTGCTTATCTTACTGTTGATGTGTTTTGTGAACACAAATTACATTTCTGGGATATCTGAACTAACACTTACAAATTAAAACATTTAAACATTAAAAATGAAGGAAGAATATTCTCTCGCCTTTTGTTTTTGTTCAAAAGCTGCATATTGTCGTATAAAATGTACCTAGTAAAACATTGTGATTAATCGGGATTAATCACAATTCAAAAGTGTGATTAATCTGATTAATTTTTAAAATAAATTTACATCACTAATATTTAGAAGTTTAGGAGAAAGAAAAACTCCATATCTGCAAAAGCAGAGCATGATGCTTGGTTTAGTTGGAACAATTGACAGTATAAAGATATGGTCAAAGCGCCTGTGACATCATCCATTG
This sequence comes from Adrianichthys oophorus, assembly GCA_036245035.1. NCBI lineage: Eukaryota > Metazoa > Chordata > Actinopteri > Beloniformes > Adrianichthyidae > Adrianichthys > Adrianichthys oophorus. Next base: position 17,291,574 of record BSAI01000189.1, on the reverse strand, counting down.
AAAATGCTGTACCTCCGGTTTGAACAAAAGGAAGTAAATTCAGTCGCCATTTTTCTGTGATACAGACATCGCCATGTTGGCACCAGAGAATGTTAGTAAGCAGTGATTGGTCCGAGTAATCAGGAGTGAGATTGTTGGAAACTCACAACCTTTCCATTGAAAGTGGCTCAGGAGAGGCTGTCAAACAAACATTTTGAACGTTCGAGGTGGGGGCCAGCGGACACCACATGCTTTTACTCAGTTATCTTATTGGTAAGTTTAAAACTTAAATAACTTGTTATTAAAAACAAAGAGGTTAATCAAGAACACATTATGAAAAAGGTAACAGAGCAAGAAGGGTTCTCATAGACTGTCAATGGTTGGAACACACAGGTAGAGGGTCTTCTGTTCGATTGGCCTTTCTGCATGTCAGTCAAGTGACAGACTCCACAGCAAGGATGATGATTGGCTGACAGCACTCAAACTTGGGTTTTAGTGGTACTTGTTACCTTGTGTTGAAAAAATATAATTAGGTCTAGCTAAATGTAAAAGTTTTCTTTAAAAAATGCAAAGAAGTGGTTGGGAATTTCTTTATTCCAACTTGTGCAAAACTTTTATTTGAAAGTATCCATTTTCACTACACTATTTTCACAGAAACTCAAGCCTCTGCATAAAATTAATCTAAGTGAAGCCACTATCTGTCCCTCATGAGTGTGTAAAATCTGTTTTCTGCTTTCTTGAAGAAATGCTAAACTGCATTCACAGGCTCGCCGCCTTGTCCAATACTTTATTCAGAATGCCTTTGGGTGCAATTTTAGTCTGTGGGACAATCCACCAATGGAATTAGTTAGAAAAACACTCTTCTACTAGACTACTGAGGAAATTTAGCAATATGTTGAAATTGTCAGATCTTTTTGGCTATTCTTAATACTGTTTTGTCGCAATCCTCCAGGTCTGTGAGGTTTATCATTTTAAACGTCAGCATTTTGTGCTGTTTATTAAAGAAAAAAAAAACAACGACTTTTACTTGTGTTTGACTTGAGTGCTGTTTGCCTTCAAGTGTTACACATGGACGGTGGATAGCATCATTCTGTCTGTTTGCAGGTTTGGAAACAATCCTAACATCAGTGTCTGCTTGTGTATCCATCAGCATATTTGTATTTCTGTGTAAGCTGGAAGTACACATGACTGTCAGAGCTTGCATCTGTTGGTCACTTTTAGTTTTGTACTGTGTGGGTGTGTTTGCTTGTGTAAGTATATGTGCACAAGCTTGCAGTATAATGTAGGAGGGTTAAGGCATCTGCAGTGCTTGCCAAAGGTGGGAGGCGCTAATCTATTTGGCTAGTATACACAAACTACATGTAAATATTTTACCACACTTGGTCTGGTTTTTGCTGTCAATCTCAAGAAATTATAATGTCTTGATTGGCTAATTTTGTATGTATGATTTTTATGGTTGAAAAGTGAAGCTTTAGTCTGTCATTTTTTCACATCATTTTCTTCCTACTCGTCCATCTTTCTCTGTCATTAAATGTTTTCTTTCCGTCCAAGGTCAGGAAGTAACAATACGAAGATGCAGGGTTAAATTCCATTTTGGAAAACTGAATATTTTGCTTTCAGGAAGAGGGGAAATAATATCAACCATTTGCGTCACAGCTTGTTTGTGGGTGCAGCTGTTACAGGATTACAGAACCACAAAGGTTTTGTGGCGAGTTTTACCCTCTCTTCCAGCTGCTTCTATTTCCTGGGCCTCCCTCGCAGAAGCACACAGACACACACAAACAATGAAAAACAATCCAGCATGTGGGTCTATACACATCAGACACTGGCGAACTTGTAACTCTTTACACTCAGTCTCTAAATCAGTGGCTACTCATTAAAAGCCATCATTATCACACTATGAAGATAATGAGAAGTGTACACACCTGTTTTCCACAGCTGCTCCCAGTCCCAAGCTGTCCTCCTTCACTTTAGGAGCACAAGCTTTGAAGGTGATGATTATGTGATGCCATAAATCAAGTGCTGTGAATGCAGTCACCACGGAAACATGCCTCATTAGAATCCACTGCAGAGCTGCCTGTTGCCCCGTGCTGAATGTCCTGCAGCAGAAGGGGCTTTAGTCACCAGTGGTTCATCCCAGCTCTGGCACAGAATGCATGCAGGACATGTATAGCATGAGCTCATCGTGAGTGTAGTCGAGGGCCCCAGTGATGAATCACGAAGGTAATGTGGAGGCTGCACATAGGCTTAAGCATGGCTGAAACAAGAAAACACTCCCTCTACTATTGCAATCAAGCAGTCATGCGTTCAACAACATATCCGTATGTGACTGCACGCACAGTTTAGAAAAACTAAGCATTACAATGATATTAACATTGCTTTTTGGATCTCTATATATAAATCTATGCTGTCATATTTATCTTATATCTCGTAGCAGGAAATTTGCAGCACAAATTCATTAACTCTTTGCTCAAGATAAATAAATGTTGAAAACCAGGGTAATGCGTGATAAATGAATTAGTATCTGAATTTGGGGTAGAGAAATTGAGCAGCAGATAAAATCCAGTTTTTTTGAAAATATTTTACAGTCTCATAGTTGGAGAGGCTGTGCTAGATTACAAAGAAACACATTCAATTGAGACCTCATCAGAATACAAAAGTGTGCTTCTTTGAATAATGTAGAGCTAGTTTATGCTTGATTAACAGTCTAACAATCAGGTTCTGAACATGCTTCCATTTTCTAGAAGATACAATCCTCCAGTAAAGAGGAAAAATCTGTGGTATTGAGAAAAAAAGAAATCTTTACTCACAATGGGCTTTACCTTTTGTATCCAATACTTTGCTGTTGGAGCAAGCAAAAGCCTCACAGGTGGCTGAATAAAATGGTCATGCCTCCTTCTTCAGCTGACTAAAACTTCAATAAGGACCTGTCAAACCTCCTCAAGCCATTAAAATTTTTCAAAATAAATGTAAACACTTCATTTTATTCATCTAATGCTACATACACACCAGGCATGTGTTCAAGAATGCGCTGCATGTGGGATACTACCAGATACTGCCACATGTACCTACAGTTGGAAGAGGCTTGGTGTGAAATGGTGAATCGGTGCAAATCTTGCCCCAGGCTTTTCTTTCACAAAGCTATCCCGATAAATGAAAGACTGATTCACATAATTCCAAAAGAGCTCTGACCACAATTATTAATTTCTCCTCCATTATCTATTTCTAAACAGTTGGCACTTCCGTGAAATAAAAAAGATACCACACATATATCACTACCAAATCCAAGTCCCTCAGTGGTTAAAGTTCAGCCTGGTTTAACTTTCAACATGCAGCCATTGAACATGTGCTTGTGTATGAAGCTCGAAAATGGTCTTAAAAATTGTGTAGCGATGCATGAACAAAAGAGTTTTGAACATGGAAGCCCGAATAGTGCATATACACGCGTTCATATAGACTTTTCATTGAAAGTTTTACTTGTGTTGCAGAGGTCGATGTGAACCATTGACTGTATATAGAGAACTGGACTAAGCAATTCCTCCCCCTTCGCTTTGCAAAAAGCAAGTACCTGCTGGTTCCAAAAAGTCAAAATCCCATAGATTTCTATTGAGAAATATACAGCTATTACAGTCATTCTATTTTTCTGAATAACCATTCTTGCTATATTACCTTTTTTTTTACATGTTCTTGCTAATCCAATTTGTTTTTCATAATATTTTTTTATTTATCGCAAGTTACTCAAGTAAGGAAAAATATATGTATCTCGTTGACCACAATATATTTCTCATCATCTTAATAACTTTTTTTGGTAAATCTGCACTTTCATCCACCCAGTAATCATCTCCAGGGAAACTGAAATATTATCAGCATTTTTAAGACCACTGAAGTGAAACCCTGTCCTCTCAGCCATTTGTTTACCCGTCTTCGTGCCGTTCTTTCTGGCACATAGATGATGGAAACCAGTGAAGTGTGACAGCTCACACGTCTTGTGTCTTTCCTGCCCTAAGCAACATCTACAAAAAAAGCTGCCAGATGTAGTTTCCCTGTCATATTCTTGTTCCACCACCACTGCAGTCCATGACAGAGGTGTAAAATTTGTCTTTGGCTTATTGCTGTCAGATTGTTGTCAGTAATAGGCGGTTATGCTTCATCTCTTGTTCCACTGCCTGTCTTCTGAGCATCAACCATTACTTCATTATGCAGTACGTTCTGTAAAAAGAGATACAGACGGAACAATTTTTATTGATAATCGGCCTAGTAAGTCACAAAGCAGCTAAAGAACAATGATGTTTTAAAAAATGTAAAACAAAATATATATATATATATACTGCATATATATATGATCTTATCATTCATTAACGTTTGTATGCCCTTGTCCTTTTTTATCTTTTTTTCTAGGTAAGTGACCAAAACTCCAGAGATTTATCAAAACATGAGATGACTCAAGGTAGTCCCAAACCTCTACAATATACTGTATGCCTTCTCATCTGTAAATGTTTTTACAGATGTATTTGTGTTCGTTCCAATTACAAACTACAGTCTTATCTCATTGTTTTAAAGACCAAGTCTGGTGAAAACCATGTTTTTGGTGTTTTTGGCATGTTCTTGTAACATTTTTCTCCTGATGGAGGACAAACAAAGAAAATGAAGATTAATTAAAATAGCATTTCTGGGTGTTTTTTTTTTTAATTTAAATTCCTATGAATCAGGATCAAATAAAAAATGCTGTTTGAAAATGCTTGTAGTTGTTACGTACAGACTACAATCAGCGGGCCATTCCGATGCACCCAATTACAGACAACTAGATCCAAGTACGTGTTCGTTTTCCTCATCCAAGCTGGCATCTGGCTTAAAACTGTACGGCTGGATAGCTTCGATATTGCTCTCCATTTTTGTTGCACCACTAATGTCAGGTTGACTTTGTGAGGGGCTGTAAGCACAACTCAGAGACAAATTTGTAATGAACTACCGCCGCTCTGCAGAAACTATGTCCAAGAAAACGACTTTTTTTTTTTTTTTTCAAATTTGCCTAAAAACAGCATAATCATAATTTTAAAAAAAAACACTGGGAATGCTTTTAAAATGGATCAAAAGATGATTGGAGTAGGTCTTTAAGGCCAACATTTCTTCTATATTGTCACAGAAATGCCTGTCGAGGATACACAAAGCTTTAAATGTGTGCATCTTTAACTTCATTATAGGTGTGTATAAACTGCAGCTGAAGATGTACATGTTGGGGAAACCATGGGAAATTTTTTGTTAGTAGCATCAGCTTTATCATTCTCCTCCTAGGCTAATCACTAGCTGAAAGGTTGCCCGCCTGTATAATGGGCCTATCATGAGCAGCATGTGCTTGCACTGCTTTCATCTAATGGTGATGTTGTGCATTTCTGCTAATCTGTTTTTCTAATCAGATGCAGTGGGTAGGGGGTCTATCTCATTAACTTGCAGGATATTGATTGTCTGGGTTAGAGCTAAGGATAGCACAGTAGCCTGCAACTGCATCCCAGATGGGAAGAATGCAGGTTGCCTTCCTCATAGCTCATGAAAAGATACCCATTCAGCTTAGTGTTGTTGCGTCCGGTAGGTATTTGTGAGTTTGTATGTCTCAAGGCATGCCTGCAAAATAGCTCCCAAAGCAGATTGATCGACAGAGGGGCATGTTTTCCTTTTAAAGACACAAAAAGACAAATGGATAACTCTGAAACGATTCAACTGTTTGCATAGTCTTTGCTCTTTTCCTTTCAAATAAATGAAACAGACAAAGACTCTGTTGCAACTGCAGCATGTTCCCAACTAGAAATTAGCTTTTTTTGTTGATGTTGTATAGGCATCATCAATGTGACATAAATGTATTGTACCACTTCATATTGTTGTGCTGCTTTGATTCAGCCACACATTCCGGCAGATTGATGATACATTTACTGTTAGTATGGAGCTTGTCAAGTCCTCCTTGCATACTGAAACATTAAGCACAACTCCTTTTTGGATGGAAGATTTAAATTCACTGTAGGACTCCTGATAAAGCGCGTCTAAGACGACTTATCAGCTCAGTGGCTCATAGCTATCAAAGCTCATTGCCCCTCAGAGAATATGGATCACATTTATTGAAAAGCTTGTCATTCTGCTTCTCCACTGTGTCATCGTAAATATGTCATCAATCCTGCTGCTGTTAGACTGTGATAAATGTGCAATAGTGGCCTCTTTTCAGTAGTGCACATATGAGTGAATATGTGTGCTGCAACAAGGGTGGTTTGTGTGTGTGAAAATGTGTGTGACGGCAATGCGTCACTCTGCGACTCACAGAAGCCCAGGAGCTCCCCTTTGGTATCTCCCATGCTGCTTCTGTTATGCAACGGTGCTGTTCTCACTCCGTTGGCTTCTCTTTCCTTCTTTTCTGTCTCATCCGTCTTCACTCTTTATTTTTGTGCATGTACTGTTTGTGCAGAGTACATCATTTTCTTTTTGGGAGCTTTAAAGGTTCTGAGTGGGATTTAGGGAACATTCTACCATCAATAATTCTGCTTGTTCTCATTGTCTTTGCGTTATGTCATCATTTTTAACCAGGAGAATTGTACCTACTCTGTGCATCTATTCCCACCCACTCATTCTCTGCAGTATACCCGCTATCCATTCAAACAGGAGCAGTCATGGCCAAAGAATCTTATTACTGCTCCTTTTATGCCATTTACTTGCATCAGAACATTATTCTTTACAATGCAGGAAGCTGCTGGGTTAGTCTAAACAGTGAATAAAAGAAAAATACATAGACGATAGTAAACAGGTCTATTTCAAAGCAAATTGTACTTGTTATAATCATGACATTTATTTTAAAACTCAGACTTCATTTTATTTTGTTGGTAAGATTGCAGTTCACAGCACTGGTCCCCTACTTTGGCATTTTTTTGTCCTCCCATATTGATCACTTTTGTCCGGGACAGAAATGTGGGTGTTCAAGATGTGAGGAAGCAACTGAATCTGTGCCACTATCACTGCTTATATAATCTCGATTCACAGTAAGCACCCATTCATGAACACATGACTTCTGATTGCAAGCAATTTTTTTTTTTGGCTCGGTCTTGGTTTTTCAAAAGACAAGTACCAGTAGGATTAAGATCTTAGCAATTGCCCTAACAACATAATTAAAAAGCACTTTTGGGACTGAAAATCCTAAAAAACAGATTAAAAAAACAGATAAATAAACATCCCTAAAAAGTAGCCCTGCATAGCTGAGGATATGAGAAGCTGTCTCATTGGGTTCAAACTATATTTTTTAACCTTAATTTACACAAGTGAGGTCCACTGAGAGCATAATTTTCTTATTTAAAAAAACAACAGCTCTGTTCTCACACAATAACGCATTCAAATCTCAGAGATGACAAGTACCTCCAGAAATGGAACACCTGGGTTCACGGTCTTCCTTAAGGGTGCTACAGTAAGGTTAGAAAAGACACTGAAATCAGTCAAGCCATACCCTCCAACTAAATATAAATACAATTTTGAATGATTGATAACATTTTTCAAGATATTTTTGTACACGTTTTAGATATTTTTTTATTCTGTTGAATGTCAACATTATTCTAACTTTAGTTTAACTGATCAGTAAAAAAAATAAGTTAAAAGTAAGTACAGCTACTTTTTTTTTTTTTTTTTACAGATACATACATTTTTTTGAGATACATAAAAAATAGGAAAACTAAAAAACATCGTTTCCATTTCACTGCAACAATTTTATTGAAATAAAAATCAGCATAACTTAATTATACTCCAAATGAACCTGCTCTACATGCATGTATCTAACATAAAAGTGCTCCATTGGATTGGCCAACGACATGAATGGGCCATCCTATTGGTCAAATGTGTAATGGGCTCTGTTTGATGCGTTAAATACTTCAAGCTGTCATGAGATTATTTTATCACAGTTTACCCCATCATTTGCAATACGTGTATTGCTCATGCTGAATTTGCGATGACGATAAATTTGCGATTTATTGTGTCACCTTATTATTGGTTAGATATTTTTCACACCTGTCTATCCAAGGATGAAGCCACTCCAGCCAGGTAAGTGCATTAAAAAAATCAAAAGCTTGTGCATACATGCATGGACTCTGTTCAGTATACACCCGGTCATACCTTTCATTATGTTAAATGCTGAAGGCACTCAGGCAAGTCAGCTCTAATGACTCCTCTTTCCTTTGACCTTAACATCTGTTGGTACTTAAGTGGAAACCAGTGTGCCCCATTCTTCACTTGAACATCCAACTCTCTTGACACCAAACCAACTTTGCTCTTCAGGCAGAGTGAGAGTCTGGCTGCTACTCTCAGTTCATCATGAAGTCGGAAGTTCATCCTGCCAGCCTTAACTGGCAGCAGCTTCACACAGTTTTCACACAAATGTAAAAGGTCTCGCATGGATCGATTCGCACCCACTCACTAACTCTTAAAGAGACTTTACACAGCTTTAAAACTCCTCTTCCCCTCCAACCCATCTGCAGCTCCAACAGTCAATCTTATGAAACATTTAGTACAGTCGTCTGCATTTAATGCTTCTCCATGTCTTGTCTTTTCTTTAAAATGACATTTAATATTCCTCAAAACTACTTCTGTGTCTTCAAACAACCACCTTTTTGCTGGTTGACAGGTGATGGTGAAGTTTGGCTAAAAATGTTTGCTTTAAAATTCAGCAGGAACTTGAAGGCACCAACTTCATGGTCCGTGTTGTCGGTTCTTCTGTCACATCCTTTCTAGTGCTAAATCTGTCTTCACAATCGCAGAGTAACACTCCAATTTTAGCAAAGCACAGATATAATTCTCTTTTTGTTTAATACTTTTGTCATAAAAAAAGAACTGAAAGCACTTTGTAGTTTTCTTTTAAGGAAAGATTTAGTTTTCCTCATATTCCTCTCATCGCTGGCTGTACAAAGACGGGATAAAGAATCAGCTGCAAACTAGTGAAGGACATTTGGATGACAGATTTGTACAACAGCATTGTGATCAGGCTTTCTTCTAAAAATGGGAGTGACTTTTCCTATTCACTTACAGAATGATTCAGCGTTTTGGCAGGAACTTAATCCTCTGCATGATTGTACTGGCTTTTAACAAGAAGCTGCGTAGACACTCTAATCTGTTAGTTTTGACAAAAAATGTTCTGTTTTCAATCTGGCTTACAATAAGTATGTCTTTAATGAGAATTTAAAAAAATGTCTAAGCAATAAAGTTAAAGGTTTCTGTTGGAAAATGGTAAAATGGACTGAAACTTATCATACAGTGTATGGGTCACTTAGGTTTTTGTTTTGTTTTTTGTTTAAAGTTTCTGTTTTAAGTAAACTTTAACTTAAAAAAATGAAAATAAAAATAGTATTCTTGTTTGGTTTGACACCTTTGTCCTTAGCATGGCTCTAGCTGGTGATCCAACAAACATTTCTTCATAAGTGTGGCACTTTTTTTTTTTAATTTAAAGATAAAGATACTTTATTGATCCCAGCTTGGGAAATTTGTATGTTGCAGCAGCAGTGTACAGAGGCAATAAGACAAGTGACATATTTAGGAAAAAGTCAATATCACGAGAGTCTATATGTGGCACAAGGATGAGGAATTATATAATCTAATAGAGTGAGGCAGGAAGGATCTCCTGTAGTGGTTGATGTGACAGGGAAGTTGCCTTAGCCTCTTGGAAAAAGCGTTCCACTGACCGTCAAGTACATGATGGAGAGGATGCTGAGTAATTTTTACAAGCTTTTTTTAAAGTCCCACTCAATCATATTTTGATTTGTTATAAAAGCATTTCCAGTAGACTTTTAATTAGGATTATGCCAGTGTTGGGCAAAATCAAAAATCCTGTGTTGTTTTCTTACGAAAATGTTTGTGAGGTTCGGCAGAGATTTATCAGAAATTCGCCTCTGAGTTATGGGCGTGACTGTTGGCACCAAGTAAGCCTCCACTGTTATCCCATCATCCTTTTGTTCACACTCTCTCCCGCCAGCTTACAGTTCCTTATTCTCTAACCTAACATTAGCGGTGCAACAAAAATGGCGAACAATATTGGAGCTATCCCACTGGACAGTTTTGAACCAGGTGCCAACTCGGACAAAGAATGGCATATGGTGTAGGCTCAAAGTGTTTTACAGTTACAGTCACATTCACCCATTCACACAGACTTTCACACACTGATGTTACTCACTCTGCTGTGTCAACCTGTAACCACTAGAGGTTCTGAGTCTTGTCCAAGGGCACTTCAACACATGGGATGGCAAGGCGGGAATGGATTTATTTGACTACAAGTGGATGTATCGGAATGGAGTAGATCAGGGAGACTTTGCCTTGCCCATTTCACTTGCTGCGTTACAAAAGAGAGCTTTTTCACTGCATCTGCAAGAAACTGCATTTCTTCTTCTGCTGCTGATTTGCTGCTGATTTGAATAAAGAAATACTCTGAAATGCAGTTTTAATCTTGTTTTTTATATGTGTCCTCCATCATGAGAAAAATGCTACAAGAACATGTTAAAAACACCATAACACTATTTTCATTGGAGTGGGTCTTTAATTCAAGTTGTTGCTTTGAGTGAGTTGTATTGTAGTACTGAAATGTGAGTTGTTTAAGAATGTACCCCGCAAGATTTACCCTAAAGTGTAATGACTGTAGCAGGTTAATGTCACAGCAGTACCCCACAGAGCTCCTTCTTACATACTGATCCTTCTTTATAATTCATGCCCATTAATGAGATGTAGAGCAGCTGGAAAAAGAAATGTGGCATCTTCATCCACTGCAGTCATTTAGACCCTTTAGTCCATTCAGAGAATTCTTAATCGTATCTACTAATCTTTGTTGGATCTATAAATATCAGCTTTTCTTGTGAAGTCCTTTTTCCAGTTCTCATATTCACAGCATTCCTTTGAAAACGTGTCACTAGTTTGATTTAAACATAGTTTTTGTAACTTCAGGTCAGAATGAACTCAAATTTATACTCAAGCTCGTGTTCCTCTTCTCATAATTTTCTGACAATCTAACTTTGTAATTAAATTCAGATTTAGGTCCATGTACTCATTTTCTCTAGTAGTTTAATTGCATGTCTCCTTGCCAGAATCATGCTTAAAGGTTGCTTTTTCTTTCTCTTTTTTAGGTAAATATACCAAAGGTTACCATGACTGGCAGTACACATGCATAATTAAGTATGAATCACAGCAAGTACAGACTGAATTACTGGGGCCAATCATGTTGATTAGAGCACGCCTTTGGTCTTAGTGGCTGAATAGTATTAGAGCTGTTTACATCATACTAAAGGACTTAAGCAGGGAGGAGTTAGTGGCTTACCTTCCAAGCAAAAAAGTCATATTACTGTCAGTTGTACAGTTTGGAATAATGTCTGACAGCCAAAATACTGCATCTGGGAGTCAAAATAAGAGTACAGTTTTTCATTTTTAGATATTATTTAGTTGCTTTAATAGTTGGGAATTAAGATATCATGGAAGGTCTTTGGTAACAGTGAAGTCACTGACTGGAACAGAAAAAGGCTTAAACGAGGGAGTGAAGAATATATATATATATATATATATATATATATATATATATATATA